>CM065470.1:46915321-47596121 GCA_032872505.1 Leptopilina syphax | reverse complement strand
TTAAAAACATGTCAAAACTTTAAATTTTTTTTTTCAGATGACAAATTTAAGGTAAAATATACAAAATTAGGTAAGACAAAAAAGAACTCAAAATGTCCGGTAATTTTGCTGTTTTTGAATTTTTTTCGTAATATTTGTTTTTTTACATTCTCATCAAAAATGAGAAAGTCTTGGATTTGTGCGATTTTGAGAAATTTTCTAATTTTGATAAATCTTCACGTTTCATGACCCCCTGATTCCAAAAAAATGGTTTTTTAGCTGTAAGTGTCTGTCTGTCTGTCCTGTCTGTCTGTCTGTCTGTTGGTCCTGTAGAATATTTTGTTCTCGACGATAACTCGAATAAATTTTAACGAATCGACTTGCAATTTGGGGTGCTTTTTTAGTCCATTAAAATTAAGCCTGAGTTCGTTGGACTGCTCATTTCGTCAAAAAACGACAAAAATACAAAACTTTCAAATTTTCAAAATTTCGTATTTTTTCGAATTTTAAAAAAAAATATTTTTTTCCAATTTTTTCCTTAAAAATTGTACAAAAAACAAACAAACTTTTCCTTTAGACACTTTTTTGTATAACAAAAAAACAAAAAATGTTATGAATTTTTTTGAAACTTTGAAATTTTCAAAATTTTGTATTTTTGACAAATTTTCAAAAAAATTTTTTTTTTTTATTTTTTTTCGTTAAATACTGAACAAAATCAAGCAACTTTTCCTTGAGACACTTTTTTGTACAACAAAAAACAAAAAAGTTATTAATTTTTTTTCCAAAAAAGTGCAAAAAATTGAGATTTATAGTGAAGTGAAGCATTAGCCAAAACATTAAAAAAACATTAAAAACATGTCAAAACTTTAATTTTTTTTTTCAGATGACAAATTTAGGTAAATATACAAAATTAGGAAGAAAAAAGAACTCAAAATGTCCGGAAATTTTGCTGTTTTTTGAATTTTTTTCGTAATATTTGTTTTTTACATTCTCATCAAAAATGAGAAAGTCTTGGATTTGTGCGATTTTGAGAAATTTCTAATTTTGATAAATCTTCACGTTTCATGACCCCCTGATTCCAAAAAAATGGTTTTTAGCGAAGTGTCTGTCTGTCTGTCTGTCTGTCTGTCTGTCTGTTGGTCTGTAGAAAATTTTGTCTCGACGATAACTCGAATAAATTTTAACGAATCGACTTGCAATTTGGGGTGCTTTTTTAGTCCATTAAAATGAAGCCTGAGTTCGTTTGGACCTGCTCATTTCGTCAAAAAACGACAAAAATACAAAACTTTCAAATTTTCAAAATTTCGTAATTTTTCGAATTTTAAAAAAAATATTTTTTTCCAATTTTTTCCTTAAAATTTGTACAAAAACAAACAACTTTTCCTTTAGACACTTTTTTGTATAACAAAAAACAAAAAAGTTATGAATTTTTTTGAAACTTTGAAATTTTCAAAATTTTGTATTTTTGACAATTTTCAAAAAAATTTTTTTTTTTATTTTTTTCGTTAAATACTGAACAAAATCAAGCAACTTTTCCTTGAGACACTTTTTTGTACAACAAAAAACAAAAAAGTTATTAATTTTTTTTTCCAAAAAAAGTGCAAAAAAATTGAGATTTATAGTGAGTGAAGCATTAGCCAAAACATTAAAAAAACATTAAAAACATGTCAAAACTTTAATTTTTTTTTTCAGATGACAAATTTAGGTAAATATACAAAATTAGGAAGAAAAAAGAACTCAAAATGTCCGGAAATTTTGCTGTTTTTTGAATTTTTTCGTAATATTTGTTTTTTTACATTCTCATCAAAAATGAGAAAGTCTTGGATTTGTGCGATTTTGAGAAATTTCTAATTTTGATAAATCTTCACGTTTCATGACCCCCTGATTCCAAAAAAATGGTTTTTTAGCGAAGTGTCTGTCTGTCTGTCTGTCTGTCTGTCTGTCTGTCTGTCTGTTGGTCCTGTAGAAAATTTTGTCTCGACGATAACTCGAATAAATTTTAACGAATCGACTTGCAATTTGGGGTGCTTTTTTAAGTCCATTAAAATGAAGCCTGAGTTCGTTGGACTGCTCATTTCGTCAAAAAACGACAAAAATACAAAACTTTCAAATTTTCAAAATTTCGTATTTTTTCGAATTTTAAAAAAAATATTTTTTTCCAATTTTTTCCTTAAAATTTGTACAAAAACAAACAACTTTTCCTTTAGACACTTTTTTGTATAACAAAAAACAAAAAAGTTATGAATTTTTTTGAAACTTTGAAATTTTCAAAATTTTGTATTTTTGACAATTTTCAAAAAAATTTTTTTTTTTATTTTTTTCGTTAAATACTGAACAAAATCAAGCAACTTTTCCTTGAGACACTTTTTTGTACAACAAAAAAACAAAAAAGTTATTAATTTTTTTTCCAAAAAAGTGCAAAAAATTGAGATTTATAGTGAGTGAAGCATTAGCCAAAACATTAAAAAAACATTAAAAACATGTCAAAACTTTAATTTTTTTTTTCAGATGACAAATTTAGGTAAATATACAAAATTAGGAAGAAAAAAGAACTCAAAATGTCCGGAAATTTTGCTGTTTTTGAATTTTTTCGTAATATTTGTTTTTTACATTCTCATCAAAAATGAGAAAGTCTTGGATTTGTGCGATTTTGAGAAATTTCTAATTTTGATAAATCTTCACGTTTCATGACCCCCTGATTCCAAAAAAAATGGTTTTTAGCGAAGTGTCTGTCTGTCTGTCTGTCTGTCTGTCTGTCTGTTGGTCTGTAGAAAATTTTGTCTCGACGATAACTCGAATAAATTTTAACGAATCGACTTGCAATTTGGGGTGCTTTTTTAGTCCATTAAAATGAAGCCTGAGTTCGTTGGACTGCTCATTTCGTCAAAAAACGACAAAAATACAAAACTTTCAAATTTTCAAAATTTCGTATTTTTTCGAATTTTAAAAAAAATATTTTTTTCCAATTTTTTCCTTAAAATTTGTACAAAAACAAACAACTTTTCCTTTAGACACTTTTTTGTATAACAAAAAACAAAAAAGTTATGAATTTTTTTGAAACTTTGAAATTTTCAAAATTTTGTATTTTTGACAATTTTCAAAAAAATTTTTTTTTTTATTTTTTTCGTTAAATACTGAACAAAATCAAGCAACTTTTCCTTGAGACACTTTTTTGTACAACAAAAAACAAAAAAGTTATTAATTTTTTTTCCAAAAAAGTGCAAAAAATTGAGATTTATAGTGAGTGAAGCATTAGCCAAAACATTAAAAAAAACATTAAAAACATGTCAAAACTTTAATTTTTTTTTTCAGATGACAAATTTAGGTAAATATACAAAAATTAGGAAGAAAAAAGAACTCAAAATGTCCGGAAATTTTGCTGTTTTTGAATTTTTTCGTAATATTTGTTTTTTACATTCTCATCAAAAATGAGAAAGTCTTGGATTTGTGCGATTTTGAGAAATTTCTAATTTTGATAAATCTTCACGTTTCATGACCCCCTGATTCCAAAAAAATGGTTTTTAGCGAAGTGTCTGTCTGTCTGTCTGTCTGTCTGTCTGTTGGTCTGTAGAAAATTTTGTCTCGACGATAACTCGAATAAATTTTAACGAATCGACTTGCAATTTGGGGTGCTTTTTTAGTCCATTAAAATGAAGCCTGAGTTCGTTGGACTGCTCATTTCGTCAAAAAACGACAAAAATACAAAACTTTCAAATTTTCAAAATTTCGTATTTTTTCGAATTTTAAAAAAAATATTTTTTTCCAATTTTTTCCTTAAAATTTGTACAAAAACAAACAACTTTTCCTTTAGACACTTTTTTGTATAACAAAAAACAAAAAAGTTATGAATTTTTTTGAAACTTTGAAATTTTCAAAATTTTGTATTTTTGACAATTTTCAAAAAAATTTTTTTTTTTATTTTTTTCGTTAAATACTGAACAAAATCAAGCAACTTTTCCTTGAGACACTTTTTTGTACAACAAAAAACAAAAAAGTTATTAATTTTTTTTCCAAAAAAGTGCAAAAAATTGAGATTTATAGTGAGTGAAGCATTAGCCAAAACATTAAAAAAACATTAAAAACATGTCAAAACTTTAATTTTTTTTTTCAGATGACAAATTTAGGTAAATATACAAAATTAGGAAGAAAAAAGAACTCAAAATGTCCGGAAATTTTGCTGTTTTTGAATTTTTTCGTAATATTTGTTTTTTACATTCTCATCAAAAATGAGAAAGTCTTGGATTTGTGCGATTTTGAGAAATTTCTAATTTTGATAAATCTTCACGTTTCATGACCCCCTGATTCCAAAAAAATGGTTTTTAGCGAAGTGTCTGTCTGTCTGTCTGTCTGTCTGTCTGTCTGTCTGTTGGTCTGTAGAAAATTTTGTCTCGACGATAACTCGAATAAATTTTAACGAATCGACTTGCAATTTGGGGTGCTTTTTTAGTCCATTAAAATGAAGCCTGAGTTCGTTGGACTGCTCATTTCGTCAAAAAACGACAAAAATACAAAACTTTCAAATTTTCAAAATTTCGTATTTTTTCGAATTTTAAAAAAAATATTTTTTTCCAATTTTTTCCTTAAAATTTGTACAAAAACAAACAACTTTTCCTTTAGACACTTTTTTGTATAACAAAAAACAAAAAAGTTATGAATTTTTTTGAAACTTTGAAATTTTCAAAATTTTGTATTTTTGACAATTTTCAAAAAAATTTTTTTTTTTATTTTTTTCGTTAAATACTGAACAAAATCAAGCAACTTTTCCTTGAGACACTTTTTTGTACAACAAAAAACAAAAAAGTTATTAATTTTTTTTCCAAAAAAGTGCAAAAAAATTGAGATTTATAGTGAGTGAAGCATTAGCCAAAACATTAAAAAAACATTAAAAACATGTCAAAACTTTAATTTTTTTTTTCAGATGACAAATTTAGGTAAATATACAAAATTAGGAAGAAAAAAGAACTCAAAATGTCCGGAAATTTTGCTGTTTTTGAATTTTTTTCGTAATATTTGTTTTTTTACATTCTCATCAAAAATGAGAAAGTCTTGGATTTGTGCGATTTTGAGAAATTTCTAATTTTGATAAATCTTCACGTTTCATGACCCCCTGATTCCAAAAAAATGGTTTTTAGCGAAGTGTCTGTCTGTCTGTCTGTCTGTCTGTCTGTCTGTCTGTTGGTCTGTAGAAAATTTTGTCTCGACGATAACTCGAATAAATTTTAACGAATCGACTTGCAATTTGGGGTGCTTTTTTAGTCCATTAAAATGAAGCCTGAGTTCGTTGGACTGCTCATTTCGTCAAAAAACGACAAAAATACAAAACTTTCAAATTTTCAAAATTTCGTATTTTTTCGAATTTTAAAAAAAATATTTTTTTCCAATTTTTTCCTTAAAATTTGTACAAAAACAAACAACTTTTCCTTTAGACACTTTTTTGTATAACAAAAAACAAAAAAGTTATGAATTTTTTTGAAACTTTGAAATTTTCAAAATTTTGTATTTTTGACAATTTTCAAAAAAATTTTTTTTTTTATTTTTTTCGTTAAATACTGAACAAAATCAAGCAACTTTTCCTTGAGACACTTTTTTGTACAACAAAAAACAAAAAAGTTATTAATTTTTTTTCCAAAAAAGTGCAAAAAATTGAGATTTATAGTGAGTGAAGCATTAGCCAAAACATTAAAAAAACATTAAAAACATGTCAAAACTTTAATTTTTTTTTTCAGATGACAAATTTAGGTAAATATACAAAATTAGGAAGAAAAAAGAACTCAAAATGTCCGGAAATTTTGCTGTTTTTGAATTTTTTCGTAATATTTGTTTTTTACATTCTCATCAAAAATGAGAAAGTCTTGGATTTGTGCGATTTTGAGAAATTTCTAATTTTGATAAATCTTCACGTTTCATGACCCCCCTGATTCCAAAAAAATGGTTTTTAGCGAAGTGTCTGTCTGTCTGTCTGTCTGTCTGTCTGTCTGTCTGTCTGTTGGTCTGTAGAAAATTTTGTCTCGACGATAACTCGAATAAATTTTAACGAATCGACTTGCAATTTGGGGTGCTTTTTTAGTCCATTAAAATGAAGCCTGAGTTCGTTGGACTGCTCATTTCGTCAAAAAAACGACAAAAATACAAAACTTTCAAATTTTCAAAATTTCGTATTTTTTCGAATTTTAAAAAAAATATTTTTTTCCAATTTTTTCCTTAAAATTTGTACAAAAACAAACAACTTTTCCTTTAGACACTTTTTTGTATAACAAAAAACAAAAAAGTTATGAATTTTTTTGAAACTTTGAAATTTTCAAAATTTTGTATTTTTGACAATTTTCAAAAAAATTTTTTTTTTTATTTTTTTCGTTAAATACTGAACAAAATCAAGCAACTTTTCCTTGAGACACTTTTTTGTACAACAAAAAACAAAAAAGTTATTAATTTTTTTTCCAAAAAAGTGCAAAAAATTGAGATTTATAGTGAGTGAAGCATTAGCCAAAACATTAAAAAAACATTAAAAACATGTCAAAACTTTAATTTTTTTTTTCAGATGACAAATTTAGGTAAATATACAAAATTAGGAAGAAAAAAGAACTCAAAATGTCCGGAAATTTTGCTGTTTTTGAATTTTTTCGTAATATTTGTTTTTTACATTCTCATCAAAAATGAGAAAGTCTTGGATTTGTGCGATTTTGAGAAATTTCTAATTTTGATAAATCTTCACGTTTCATGACCCCCTGATTCCAAAAAAATGGTTTTTAGCGAAGTGTCTGTCTGTCTGTCTGTCTGTCTGTCTGTCTGTCTGTTGGTCTGTAGAAAATTTTGTCTCGACGATAACTCGAATAAATTTTAACGAATCGACTTGCAATTTGGGGTGCTTTTTTAGTCCATTAAAATGAAGCCTGAGTTCGTTGGACTGCTCATTTCGTCAAAAAACGACAAAAATACAAAACTTTCAAATTTTCAAAATTTCGTATTTTTTCGAATTTTAAAAAAAATATTTTTTTCCAATTTTTTCCTTAAAATTTGTACAAAAACAAACAACTTTTCCTTTAGACACTTTTTTGTATAACAAAAAACAAAAAAGTTATGAATTTTTTTGAAACTTTGAAATTTTCAAAATTTTGTATTTTTGACAATTTTCAAAAAAATTTTTTTTTTTATTTTTTTCGTTAAATACTGAACAAAATCAAGCAACTTTTCCTTGAGACACTTTTTTGTACAACAAAAAACAAAAAAGTTATTAATTTTTTTTCCAAAAAAGTGCAAAAAATTGAGATTTATAGTGAGTGAAGCATTAGCCAAAACATTAAAAAAACATTAAAAACATGTCAAAACTTTAATTTTTTTTTCAGATGACAAATTTAGGTAAATATACAAAATTAGGAAGAAAAAAGAACTCAAAATGTCCGGAAATTTTGCTGTTTTTGAATTTTTTCGTAATATTTGTTTTTTACATTCTCATCAAAAATGAGAAAGTCTTGGATTTGTGCGATTTTGAGAAATTTCTAATTTTGATAAATCTTCACGTTTCATGACCCCCTGATTCCAAAAAAATGGTTTTTAGCGAAGTGTCTGTCTGTCTGTCTGTCTGTCTGTCTGTCTGTCTGTTGGTCTGTAGAAAATTTTGTCTCGACGATAACTCGAATAAATTTTAACGAATCGACTTGCAATTTGGGGTGCTTTTTTAGTCCATTAAAATGAAGCCTGAGTTCGTTGGACTGCTCATTTCGTCAAAAAACGACAAAAATACAAAAACTTTCAAATTTTCAAAATTTCGTATTTTTTCGAATTTTAAAAAAAATATTTTTTTTCCAATTTTTTCCTTAAAATTTGTACAAAAACAAACAACTTTTCCTTTAGACACTTTTTTGTATAACAAAAAACAAAAAAGTTATGAATTTTTTTGAAACTTTGAAATTTTCAAAATTTTGTATTTTTGACAATTTTCAAAAAAATTTTTTTTTTTATTTTTTTCGTTAAATACTGAACAAAATCAAGCAACTTTTCCTTGAGACACTTTTTTGTACAACAAAAAACAAAAAAGTTATTAATTTTTTTTCCAAAAAAGTGCAAAAAATTGAGATTTATAGTGAGTGAAGCATTAGCCAAAACATTAAAAAAACATTAAAAACATGTCAAAACTTTAATTTTTTTTTTCAGATGACAAATTTAGGTAAATATACAAAATTAGGAAGAAAAAAGAACTCAAAATGTCCGGAAATTTTGCTGTTTTTGAATTTTTTCGTAATATTTGTTTTTTACATTCTCATCAAAAATGAGAAAGTCTTGGATTTGTGCGATTTTGAGAAATTTCTAATTTTGATAAATCTTCACGTTTCATGACCCCCTGATTCCAAAAAAATGGTTTTTAGCGAAGTGTCTGTCTGTCTGTCTGTCTGTCTGTCTGTCTGTCTGTTGGTCTGTAGAAAATTTTGTCTCGACGATAACTCGAATAAATTTTAACGAATCGACTTGCAATTTGGGGTGCTTTTTTAGTCCATTAAAATGAAGCCTGAGTTCGTTGGACTGCTCATTTCGTCAAAAAACGACAAAAATACAAAACTTTCAAATTTTCAAAATTTCGTATTTTTTCGAATTTTAAAAAAAAATATTTTTTTCCAATTTTTTCCTTAAAATTTGTACAAAAACAAACAACTTTTCCTTTAGACACTTTTTTGTATAACAAAAAACAAAAAAGTTATGAATTTTTTTGAAACTTTGAAATTTTCAAAATTTTGTATTTTTGACAATTTTCAAAAAAATTTTTTTTTTTATTTTTTTCGTTAAATACTGAACAAAATCAAGCAACTTTTCCTTGAGACACTTTTTTGTACAACAAAAAACAAAAAAGTTATTAATTTTTTTTCCAAAAAAGTGCAAAAAATTGAGATTTATAGTGAGTGAAGCATTAGCCAAAACATTAAAAAAACATTAAAAACATGTCAAAACTTTAATTTTTTTTTTCAGATGACAAATTTAGGTAAATATACAAAATTAGGAAGAAAAAAGAACTCAAAATGTCCGGAAATTTTGCTGTTTTTGAATTTTTTCGTAATATTTGTTTTTTACATTCTCATCAAAAATGAGAAAGTCTTGGATTTGTGCGATTTTGAGAAATTTCTAATTTTGATAAATCTTCACGTTTCATGACCCCCTGATTCCAAAAAAATGGTTTTTAGCGAAGTGTCTGTCTGTCTGTCTGTCTGTCTGTCTGTCTGTCTGTTGGTCTGTAGAAAATTTTGTCTCGACGATAACTCGAATAAATTTTAACGAATCGACTTGCAATTTGGGGTGCTTTTTTAGTCCATTAAAATGAAGCCTGAGTTCGTTGGACTGCTCATTTCGTCAAAAAAACGACAAAAATACAAAACTTTCAAATTTTCAAAATTTCGTATTTTTTCGAATTTTAAAAAAAATATTTTTTTCCAATTTTTTCCTTAAAATTTGTACAAAAACAAACAACTTTTCCTTTAGACACTTTTTTGTATAACAAAAAACAAAAAAGTTATGAATTTTTTTGAAACTTTGAAATTTTCAAAATTTTGTATTTTTGACAATTTTCAAAAAAATTTTTTTTTTTATTTTTTTCGTTAAATACTGAACAAAATCAAGCAACTTTTCCTTGAGACACTTTTTTGTACAACAAAAAACAAAAAAGTTATTAATTTTTTTTCCAAAAAAGTGCAAAAAATTGAGATTTATAGTGAGTGAAGCATTAGCCAAAACATTAAAAAAACATTAAAAACATGTCAAAACTTTAATTTTTTTTTTCAGATGACAAATTTAGGTAAATATACAAAATTAGGAAGAAAAAAGAACTCAAAATGTCCGGAAATTTTGCTGTTTTTGAATTTTTTCGTAATATTTGTTTTTTACATTCTCATCAAAAATGAGAAAGTCTTGGATTTGTGCGATTTTGAGAAATTTCTAATTTTGATAAATCTTCACGTTTCATGACCCCCTGATTCCAAAAAAATGGTTTTTAGCGAAGTGTCTGTCTGTCTGTCTGTCTGTCTGTCTGTCTGTCTGTTGGTCTGTAGAAAATTTTGTCTCGACGATAACTCGAATAAATTTTAACGAATCGACTTGCAATTTGGGGTGCTTTTTTAGTCCATTAAAATGAAGCCTGAGTTCGTTGGACTGCTCATTTCGTCAAAAAACGACAAAAATACAAAACTTTCAAATTTTCAAAATTTCGTATTTTTTCGAATTTTAAAAAAAATATTTTTTTCCAATTTTTTCCTTAAAATTTGTACAAAAACAAACAACTTTTCCTTTAGACACTTTTTTGTATAACAAAAAACAAAAAAGTTATGAATTTTTTTGAAACTTTGAAATTTTCAAAATTTTGTATTTTTGACAATTTTCAAAAAAATTTTTTTTTTTATTTTTTTCGTTAAATACTGAACAAAATCAAGCAACTTTTCCTTGAGACACTTTTTTGTACAACAAAAAACAAAAAAGTTATTAATTTTTTTTCCAAAAAAGTGCAAAAAATTGAGATTTATAGTGAGTGAAGCATTAGCCAAAACATTAAAAAAACATTAAAAACATGTCAAAACTTTAATTTTTTTTTTCAGATGACAAATTTAGGTAAATATACAAAATTAGGAAGAAAAAAGAACTCAAAATGTCCGGAAATTTTGCTGTTTTTGAATTTTTTCGTAATATTTGTTTTTTACATTCTCATCAAAAATGAGAAAGTCTTGGATTTGTGCGATTTTGAGAAATTTCTAATTTTGATAAATCTTCACGTTTCATGACCCCCTGATTCCAAAAAAATGGTTTTTAGCGAAGTGTCTGTCTGTCTGTCTGTCTGTCTGTCTGTCTGTCTGTTGGTCTGTAGAAAATTTTGTCTCGACGATAACTCGAATAAATTTTAACGAATCGACTTGCAATTTGGGGTGCTTTTTTAGTCCATTAAAATGAAGCCTGAGTTCGTTGGACTGCTCATTTCGTCAAAAAACGACAAAAATACAAAACTTTCAAATTTTCAAAATTTCGTATTTTTTTCGAATTTTAAAAAAAATATTTTTTTCCAATTTTTTCCTTAAAATTTGTACAAAAACAAACAACTTTTCCTTTAGACACTTTTTTGTATAACAAAAAACAAAAAAGTTATGAATTTTTTTGAAACTTTGAAATTTTCAAAATTTTGTATTTTTGACAATTTTCAAAAAAATTTTTTTTTTTATTTTTTTCGTTAAATACTGAACAAAATCAAGCAACTTTTCCTTGAGACACTTTTTTGTACAACAAAAAACAAAAAAGTTATTAATTTTTTTTCCAAAAAAGTGCAAAAAATTGAGATTTATAGTGAGTGAAGCATTAGCCAAAACATTAAAAAAACATTAAAAACATGTCAAAACTTTAATTTTTTTTTTCAGATGACAAATTTAGGTAAATATACAAAATTAGGAAGAAAAAAGAACTCAAAATGTCCGGAAATTTTGCTGTTTTTGAATTTTTTCGTAATATTTGTTTTTTACATTCTCATCAAAAATGAGAAAGTCTTGGATTTGTGCGATTTTGAGAAATTTCTAATTTTGATAAATCTTCACGTTTCATGACCCCCTGATTCCAAAAAAATGGTTTTTAGCGAAGTGTCTGTCTGTCTGTCTGTCTGTCTGTCTGTCTGTCTGTTGGTCTGTAGAAAATTTTGTCTCGACGATAACTCGAATAAATTTTAACGAATCGACTTGCAATTTGGGGTGCTTTTTTAGTCCATTAAAATGAAGCCTGAGTTCGTTGGACTGCTCATTTCGTCAAAAAACGACAAAAATACAAAACTTTCAAATTTTCAAAATTTCGTATTTTTTCGAATTTTAAAAAAAATATTTTTTTCCAATTTTTTCCTTAAAATTTGTACAAAAACAAACAACTTTTCCTTTAGACACTTTTTTGTATAACAAAAAACAAAAAAGTTATGAATTTTTTTGAAACTTTGAAATTTTCAAAATTTTGTATTTTTGACAATTTTCAAAAAAATTTTTTTTTTTATTTTTTTCGTTAAATACTGAACAAAATCAAGCAACTTTTCCTTGAGACACTTTTTTGTACAACAAAAAACAAAAAAGTTATTAATTTTTTTTCCAAAAAAGTGCAAAAAATTGAGATTTATAGTGAGTGAAGCATTAGCCAAAACATTAAAAAAACATTAAAAACATGTCAAAACTTTAATTTTTTTTTTCAGATGACAAATTTAGGTAAATATACAAAATTAGGAAGAAAAAAGAACTCAAAATGTCCGGAAATTTTGCTGTTTTTGAATTTTTTCGTAATATTTGTTTTTTACATTCTCATCAAAAATGAGAAAGTCTTGGATTTGTGCGATTTTGAGAAATTTCTAATTTTGATAAATCTTCACGTTTCATGACCCCCTGATTCCAAAAAAATGGTTTTTAGCGAAGTGTCTGTCTGTCTGTCTGTCTGTCTGTCTGTCTGTTGGTCTGTAGAAAATTTTGTCTCGACGATAACTCGAATAAATTTTAACGAATCGACTTGCAATTTGGGGTGCTTTTTTAGTCCATTAAAATGAAGCCTGAGTTCGTTGGACTGCTCATTTCGTCAAAAAACGACAAAAATACAAAACTTTCAAATTTTCAAAATTTCGTATTTTTTCGAATTTTAAAAAAAATATTTTTTTCCAATTTTTTCCTTAAAATTTGTACAAAAACAAACAACTTTTCCTTTAGACACTTTTTTGTATAACAAAAAACAAAAAAGTTATGAATTTTTTTGAAACTTTGAAATTTTCAAAATTTTGTATTTTTGACAATTTTCAAAAAAATTTTTTTTTTATTTTTTTCGTTAAATACTGAACAAAATCAAGCAACTTTTCCTTGAGACACTTTTTTGTACAACAAAAAACAAAAAAGTTATTAATTTTTTTTCCAAAAAAGTGCAAAAAATTGAGATTTATAGTGAGTGAAGCATTAGCCAAAACATTAAAAAAACATTAAAAACATGTCAAAACTTTAATTTTTTTTTTCAGATGACAAATTTAGGTAAATATACAAAATTAGGAAGAAAAAAGAACTCAAAATGTCCGGAAATTTTGCTGTTTTTGAATTTTTTCGTAATATTTGTTTTTTACATTCTCATCAAAAATGAGAAAGTCTTGGATTTGTGCGATTTTGAGAAATTTCTAATTTTGATAAATCTTCACGTTTCATGACCCCCTGATTCCAAAAAAATGGTTTTTAGCGAAGTGTCTGTCTGTCTGTCTGTCTGTCTGTCTGTCTGTTGGTCTGTAGAAAATTTTGTCTCGACGATAACTCGAATAAATTTTAACGAATCGACTTGCAATTTGGGGTGCTTTTTTAGTCCATTAAAATGAAGCCTGAGTTCGTTGGACTGCTCATTTCGTCAAAAAACGACAAAAATACAAAACTTTCAAATTTTCAAAATTTCGTATTTTTTCGAATTTTAAAAAAAATATTTTTTTCCAATTTTTTCCTTAAAATTTGTACAAAAACAAACAACTTTTCCTTTAGACACTTTTTTGTATAACAAAAAACAAAAAAGTTATGAATTTTTTTGAAACTTTGAAATTTTCAAAATTTTGTATTTTTGACAATTTTCAAAAAAATTTTTTTTTTTATTTTTTTCGTTAAATACTGAACAAAATCAAGCAACTTTTCCTTGAGACACTTTTTTGTACAACAAAAAAACAAAAAAGTTATTAATTTTTTTTCCAAAAAAGTGCAAAAAATTGAGATTTATAGTGAGTGAAGCATTAGCCAAAACATTAAAAAAACATTAAAAACATGTCAAAACTTTAATTTTTTTTTTCAGATGACAAATTTAGGTAAATATACAAAATTAGGAAGAAAAAAGAACTCAAAATGTCCGGAAATTTTGCTGTTTTTGAATTTTTTCGTAATATTTGTTTTTTACATTCTCATCAAAAATGAGAAAGTCTTGGATTTGTGCGATTTTGAGAAATTTCTAATTTTGATAAATCTTCACGTTTCATGACCCCCTGATTCCAAAAAAATGGTTTTTAGCGAAGTGTCTGTCTGTCTGTCTGTCTGTCTGTCTGTCTGTCTGTTGGTCTGTAGAAAATTTTGTCTCGACGATAACTCGAATAAATTTTAACGAATCGACTTGCAATTTGGGGTGCTTTTTTAGTCCATTAAAATGAAGCCTGAGTTCGTTGGACTGCTCATTTCGTCAAAAAACGACAAAAATACAAAACTTTCAAATTTTCAAAATTTCGTATTTTTTCGAATTTTAAAAAAAATATTTTTTTCCAATTTTTTCCTTAAAATTTGTACAAAAACAAACAACTTTTCCTTTAGACACTTTTTTGTATAACAAAAAACAAAAAAGTTATGAATTTTTTTGAAACTTTGAAATTTTCAAAATTTTGTATTTTTGACAATTTTCAAAAAAATTTTTTTTTTTATTTTTTTCGTTAAATACTGAACAAAATCAAGCAACTTTTCCTTGAGACACTTTTTTGTACAACAAAAAACAAAAAAGTTATTAATTTTTTTTCCAAAAAAGTGCAAAAAATTGAGATTTATAGTGAGTGAAGCATTAGCCAAAACATTAAAAAAACATTAAAAACATGTCAAAACTTTAATTTTTTTTTTCAGATGACAAATTTAGGTAAATATACAAAATTAGGAAGAAAAAAGAACTCAAAATGTCCGGAAATTTTGCTGTTTTTGAATTTTTTCGTAATATTTGTTTTTTACATTCTCATCAAAAATGAGAAAGTCTTGGATTTGTGCGATTTTGAGAAATTTCTAATTTTGATAAATCTTCACGTTTCATGACCCCCTGATTCCAAAAAAATGGTTTTTAGCGAAGTGTCTGTCTGTCTGTCTGTCTGTCTGTCTGTCTGTCTGTTGGTCTGTAGAAAATTTTGTCTCGACGATAACTCGAATAAATTTTAACGAATCGACTTGCAATTTGGGGTGCTTTTTTAGTCCATTAAAATGAAGCCTGAGTTCGTTGGACTGCTCATTTCGTCAAAAAACGACAAAAATACAAAACTTTCAAATTTTCAAAATTTCGTATTTTTTCGAATTTTAAAAAAAATATTTTTTTCCAATTTTTTCCTTAAAATTTGTACAAAAACAAACAACTTTTCCTTTAGACACTTTTTTGTATAACAAAAAACAAAAAAGTTATGAATTTTTTTGAAACTTTGAAATTTTCAAAATTTTGTATTTTTGACAATTTTCAAAAAAATTTTTTTTTTTATTTTTTTCGTTAAATACTGAACAAAATCAAGCAACTTTTCCTTGAGACACTTTTTTGTACAACAAAAAACAAAAAAGTTATTAATTTTTTTTCCAAAAAAGTGCAAAAAATTGAGATTTATAGTGAGTGAAGCATTAGCCAAAACATTAAAAAAACATTAAAAACATGTCAAAACTTTAATTTTTTTTTTCAGATGACAAATTTAGGTAAATATACAAAATTAGGAAGAAAAAAGAACTCAAAATGTCCGGAAATTTTGCTGTTTTTGAATTTTTTCGTAATATTTGTTTTTTACATTCTCATCAAAAATGAGAAAGTCTTGGATTTGTGCGATTTTGAGAAATTTCTAATTTTGATAAATCTTCACGTTTCATGACCCCCTGATTCCAAAAAAATGGTTTTTAGCGAAGTGTCTGTCTGTCTGTCTGTCTGTCTGTCTGTCTGTCTGTCTGTTGGTCTGTAGAAAATTTTGTCTCGACGATAACTCGAATAAATTTTAACGAATCGACTTGCAATTTGGGGTGCTTTTTTAGTCCATTAAAATGAAGCCTGAGTTCGTTGGACTGCTCATTTCGTCAAAAAACGACAAAAATACAAAACTTTCAAATTTTCAAAATTTCGTATTTTTTCGAATTTTAAAAAAAATATTTTTTTCCAATTTTTTCCTTAAAATTTGTACAAAAACAAACAACTTTTCCTTTAGACACTTTTTTGTATAACAAAAAACAAAAAAGTTATGAATTTTTTTGAAACTTTGAAATTTTCAAAATTTTGTATTTTTGACAATTTTCAAAAAAATTTTTTTTTTTATTTTTTTCGTTAAATACTGAACAAAATCAAGCAACTTTTCCTTGAGACACTTTTTTGTACAACAAAAAACAAAAAAGTTATTAATTTTTTTTCCAAAAAAGTGCAAAAAATTGAGATTTATAGTGAGTGAAGCATTAGCCAAAACATTAAAAAAACATTAAAAACATGTCAAAACTTTAATTTTTTTTTTCAGATGACAAATTTAGGTAAATATACAAAATTAGGAAGAAAAAAGAACTCAAAATGTCCGGAAATTTTGCTGTTTTTGAATTTTTTCGTAATATTTGTTTTTTACATTCTCATCAAAAATGAGAAAGTCTTGGATTTGTGCGATTTTGAGAAATTTCTAATTTTGATAAATCTTCACGTTTCATGACCCCCTGATTCCAAAAAAATGGTTTTTAGCGAAGTGTCTGTCTGTCTGTCTGTCTGTCTGTCTGTCTGTCTGTTGGTCTGTAGAAAATTTTGTCTCGACGATAACTCGAATAAATTTTAACGAATCGACTTGCAATTTGGGGTGCTTTTTTAGTCCATTAAAATGAAGCCTGAGTTCGTTGGACTGCTCATTTCGTCAAAAAACGACAAAAATACAAAACTTTCAAATTTTCAAAATTTCGTATTTTTTCGAATTTTAAAAAAAATATTTTTTTCCAATTTTTTCCTTAAAATTTGTACAAAAACAAACAACTTTTCCTTTAGACACTTTTTTGTATAACAAAAAACAAAAAAGTTATGAATTTTTTTGAAACTTTGAAATTTTCAAAATTTTGTATTTTTGACAATTTTCAAAAAAATTTTTTTTTTTATTTTTTTCGTTAAATACTGAACAAAATCAAGCAACTTTTCCTTGAGACACTTTTTTGTACAACAAAAAACAAAAAAGTTATTAATTTTTTTTCCAAAAAAGTGCAAAAAATTGAGATTTATAGTGAGTGAAGCATTAGCCAAAACATTAAAAAAACATTAAAAACATGTCAAAACTTTAATTTTTTTTTTCAGATGACAAATTTAGGTAAATATACAAAATTAGGAAGAAAAAAGAACTCAAAATGTCCGGAAATTTTGCTGTTTTTTGAATTTTTTCGTAATATTTGTTTTTTACATTCTCATCAAAAATGAGAAAGTCTTGGATTTGTGCGATTTTGAGAAATTTCTAATTTTGATAAATCTTCACGTTTCATGACCCCCTGATTCCAAAAAAATGGTTTTTTAGCGAAGTGTCTGTCTGTCTGTCTGTCTGTCTGTCTGTCTGTCTGTTGGTCTGTAGAAAATTTTGTCTCGACGATAACTCGAATAAATTTTAACGAATCGACTTGCAATTTGGGGTGCTTTTTTAGTCCATTAAAATGAAGCCTGAGTTCGTTGGACTGCTCATTTCGTCAAAAAACGACAAAAATACAAAACTTTCAAATTTTCAAAATTTCGTATTTTTTCGAATTTTAAAAAAAATATTTTTTTCCAATTTTTTCCTTAAAATTTGTACAAAAACAAACAACTTTTCCTTTAGACACTTTTTTGTATAACAAAAAACAAAAAAGTTATGAATTTTTTTGAAACTTTGAAATTTTCAAAATTTTGTATTTTTGACAATTTTCAAAAAAATTTTTTTTTTTATTTTTTTCGTTAAATACTGAACAAAATCAAGCAACTTTTCCTTGAGACACTTTTTTGTACAACAAAAAACAAAAAAGTTATTAATTTTTTTTCCAAAAAAGTGCAAAAAATTGAGATTTATAGTGAGTGAAGCATTAGCCAAAACATTAAAAAAACATTAAAAACATGTCAAAACTTTAATTTTTTTTTTCAGATGACAAATTTAGGTAAATATACAAAATTAGGAAGAAAAAAGAACTCAAAATGTCCGGAAATTTTGCTGTTTTTGAATTTTTTCGTAATATTTGTTTTTTACATTCTCATCAAAAATGAGAAAGTCTTGGATTTGTGCGATTTTGAGAAATTTCTAATTTTGATAAATCTTCACGTTTCATGACCCCCTGATTCCAAAAAAATGGTTTTTAGCGAAGTGTCTGTCTGTCTGTCTGTCTGTCTGTCTGTCTGTCTGTTGGTCTGTAGAAAATTTTGTCTCGACGATAACTCGAATAAATTTTAACGAATCGACTTGCAATTTAGGGTGCTTTTTTAGTCCATTAAAATGAAGCCTGAGTTCGTTGGACTGCTCATTTCGTCAAAAAACGACAAAAATACAAAACTTTCAAATTTTCAAAATTTCGTATTTTTTCGAATTTTAAAAAAAATATTTTTTTCCAATTTTTTCCTTAAAATTTGTACAAAAACAAACAACTTTTCCTTTAGACACTTTTTTGTATAACAAAAAACAAAAAAGTTATGAATTTTTTTGAAACTTTGAAATTTTCAAAATTTTGTATTTTTGACAATTTTCAAAAAAATTTTTTTTTTTATTTTTTTCGTTAAATACTGAACAAAATCAAGCAACTTTTCCTTGAGACACTTTTTTGTACAACAAAAAACAAAAAAGTTATTAATTTTTTTTCCAAAAAAGTGCAAAAAATTGAGATTTATAGTGAGTGAAGCATTAGCCAAAACATTAAAAAAACATTAAAAACATGTCAAAACTTTAATTTTTTTTTTCAGATGACAAATTTAGGTAAATATACAAAATTAGGAAGAAAAAAGAACTCAAAATGTCCGGAAATTTTGCTGTTTTTGAATTTTTTCGTAATATTTGTTTTTTACATTCTCATCAAAAATGAGAAAGTCTTGGATTTGTGCGATTTTGAGAAATTTCTAATTTTGATAAATCTTCACGTTTCATGACCCCCTGATTCCAAAAAAATGGTTTTTAGCGAAGTGTCTGTCTGTCTGTCTGTCTGTCTGTCTGTCTGTCTGTTGGTCTGTAGAAAATTTTGTCTCGACGATAACTCGAATAAATTTTAACGAATCGACTTGCAATTTGGGGTGCTTTTTTAGTCCATTAAAATGAAGCCTGAGTTCGTTGGACTGCTCATTTCGTCAAAAAACGACAAAAATACAAAACTTTCAAATTTTCAAAATTTCGTATTTTTTCGAATTTTAAAAAAAATATTTTTTTCCAATTTTTTCCTTAAAATTTGTACAAAAACAAACAACTTTTCCTTTAGACACTTTTTTGTATAACAAAAAACAAAAAAGTTATGAATTTTTTTGAAACTTTGAAATTTTCAAAATTTTGTATTTTTGACAATTTTCAAAAAAATTTTTTTTTTTATTTTTTTCGTTAAATACTGAACAAAATCAAGCAACTTTTCCTTGAGACACTTTTTTGTACAACAAAAAACAAAAAAGTTATTAATTTTTTTTCCAAAAAAGTGCAAAAAATTGAGATTTATAGTGAGTGAAGCATTAGCCAAAACATTAAAAAAACATTAAAAACATGTCAAAACTTTAATTTTTTTTTTCAGATGACAAATTTAGGTAAATATACAAAATTAGGAAGAAAAAAGAACTCAAAATGTCCGGAAATTTTGCTGTTTTTGAATTTTTTCGTAATATTTGTTTTTTACATTCTCATCAAAAATGAGAAAGTCTTGGATTTGTGCGATTTTGAGAAATTTCTAATTTTGATAAATCTTCACGTTTCATGACCCCCTGATTCCAAAAAAATGGTTTTTAGCGAAGTGTCTGTCTGTCTGTCTGTCTGTCTGTCTGTCTGTCTGTTGGTCTGTAGAAAATTTTGTCTCGACGATAACTCGAATAAATTTTAACGAATCGACTTGCAATTTGGGGTGCTTTTTTAGTCCATTAAAATGAAGCCTGAGTTCGTTGGACTGCTCATTTCGTCAAAAAACGACAAAAATACAAAACTTTCAAATTTTCAAAATTTCGTATTTTTTCGAATTTTAAAAAAAATATTTTTTTCCAATTTTTTCCTTAAAATTTGTACAAAAACAAACAACTTTTCCTTTAGACACTTTTTTGTATAACAAAAAACAAAAAAGTTATGAATTTTTTTGAAACTTTGAAATTTTCAAAATTTTGTATTTTTGACAATTTTCAAAAAAATTTTTTTTTTTATTTTTTTCGTTAAATACTGAACAAAATCAAGCAACTTTTCCTTGAGACACTTTTTTGTACAACAAAAAACAAAAAAGTTATTAATTTTTTTTCCAAAAAAGTGCAAAAAATTGAGATTTATAGTGAGTGAAGCATTAGCCAAAACATTAAAAAAACATTAAAAACATGTCAAAACTTTAATTTTTTTTTTCAGATGACAAATTTAGGTAAATATACAAAATTAGGAAGAAAAAAGAACTCAAAATGTCCGGAAATTTTGCTGTTTTTGAATTTTTTCGTAATATTTGTTTTTTACATTCTCATCAAAAATGAGAAAGTCTTGGATTTGTGCGATTTTGAGAAATTTCTAATTTTGATAAATCTTCACGTTTCATGACCCCCTGATTCCAAAAAAATGGTTTTTAGCGAAGTGTCTGTCTGTCTGTCTGTCTGTCTGTCTGTCTGTCTGTCTGTTGGTCTGTAGAAAATTTTGTCTCGACGATAACTCGAATAAATTTTAACGAATCGACTTGCAATTTGGGGTGCTTTTTTAGTCCATTAAAATGAAGCCTGAGTTCGTTGGACTGCTCATTTCGTCAAAAAACGACAAAAATACAAAACTTTCAAATTTTCAAAATTTCGTATTTTTTCGAATTTTAAAAAAAATATTTTTTTCCAATTTTTTCCTTAAAATTTGTACAAAAACAAACAACTTTTCCTTTAGACACTTTTTTGTATAACAAAAAACAAAAAAGTTATGAATTTTTTTGAAACTTTGAAATTTTCAAAATTTTGTATTTTTGACAATTTTCAAAAAAATTTTTTTTTTTATTTTTTTCGTTAAATACTGAACAAAATCAAGCAACTTTTCCTTGAGACACTTTTTTGTACAACAAAAAACAAAAAAGTTATTAATTTTTTTTCCAAAAAAGTGCAAAAAATTGAGATTTATAGTGAGTGAAGCATTAGCCAAAACATTAAAAAAACATTAAAAACATGTCAAAACTTTAATTTTTTTTTTCAGATGACAAATTTAGGTAAATATACAAAATTAGGAAGAAAAAAGAACTCAAAATGTCCGGAAATTTTGCTGTTTTTGAATTTTTTCGTAATATTTGTTTTTTACATTCTCATCAAAAATGAGAAAGTCTTGGATTTGTGCGATTTTGAGAAATTTCTAATTTTGATAAATCTTCACGTTTCATGACCCCCTGATTCCAAAAAAATGGTTTTTAGCGAAGTGTCTGTCTGTCTGTCTGTCTGTCTGTCTGTCTGTTGGTCTGTAGAAAATTTTGTCTCGACGATAACTCGAATAAATTTTAACGAATCGACTTGCAATTTGGGGTGCTTTTTTAGTCCATTAAAATGAAGCCTGAGTTCGTTGGACTGCTCATTTCGTCAAAAAACGACAAAAATACAAAACTTTCAAATTTTCAAAATTTCGTATTTTTTCGAATTTTAAAAAAAATATTTTTTTTCAATTTTTTCCTTAAAATTTGTACAAAAACAAACAACTTTTCCTTTAGACACTTTTTTGTATAACAAAAAACAAAAAAGTTATGAATTTTTTTGAAACTTTGAAATTTTCAAAATTTTGTATTTTTGACAATTTTCAAAAAAATTTTTTTTTTTATTTTTTTCGTTAAATACTGAACAAAATCAAGCAACTTTTCCTTGAGACACTTTTTTGTACAACAAAAAACAAAAAAGTTATTAATTTTTTTTCCAAAAAAGTGCAAAAAATTGAGATTTATAGTGAGTGAAGCATTAGCCAAAACATTAAAAAAACATTAAAAACATGTCAAAACTTTAATTTTTTTTTTCAGATGACAAATTTAGGTAAATATACAAAATTAGGAAGAAAAAAGAACTCAAAATGTCCGGAAATTTTGCTGTTTTTGAATTTTTTCGTAATATTTGTTTTTTACATTCTCATCAAAAATGAGAAAGTCTTGGATTTGTGCGATTTTGAGAAATTTCTAATTTTGATAAATCTTCACGTTTCATGACCCCCTGATTCCAAAAAAATGGTTTTTAGCGAAGTGTCTGTCTGTCTGTCTGTCTGTCTGTCTGTCTGTTGGTCTGTAGAAAATTTTGTCTCGACGATAACTCGAATAAATTTTAACGAATCGACTTGCAATTTGGGGTGCTTTTTTAGTCCATTAAAATGAAGCCTGAGTTCGTTGGACTGCTCATTTCGTCAAAAAACGACAAAAATACAAAACTTTCAAATTTTCAAAATTTCGTATTTTTTCGAATTTTAAAAAAAATATTTTTTTTCAATTTTTTCCTTAAAATTTGTACAAAAACAAACAACTTTTCCTTTAGACACTTTTTTGTATAACAAAAAACAAAAAAGTTATGAATTTTTTTGAAACTTTGAAATTTTCAAAATTTTGTATTTTTGACAATTTTCAAAAAAATTTTTTTTTTTATTTTTTTCGTTAAATACTGAACAAAATCAAGCAACTTTTCCTTGAGACACTTTTTTGTACAACAAAAAACAAAAAAGTTATTAATTTTTTTTCCAAAAAAGTGCAAAAAATTGAGATTTATAGTGAGTGAAGCATTAGCCAAAACATTAAAAAAACATTAAAAACATGTCAAAACTTTAATTTTTTTTTTCAGATGACAAATTTAGGTAAATATACAAAATTAGGAAGAAAAAAGAACTCAAAATGTCCGGAAATTTTGCTGTTTTTGAATTTTTTCGTAATATTTGTTTTTTACATTCTCATCAAAAATGAGAAAGTCTTGGATTTGTGCGATTTTGAGAAATTTCTAATTTTGATAAATCTTCACGTTTCATGACCCCCTGATTCCAAAAAAATGGTTTTTAGCGAAGTGTCTGTCTGTCTGTCTGTCTGTCTGTCTGTCTGTTGGTCTGTAGAAAATTTTGTCTCGACGATAACTCGAATAAATTTTAACGAATCGACTTGCAATTTGGGGTGCTTTTTTAGTCCATTAAAATGAAGCCTGAGTTCGTTGGACTGCTCATTTCGTCAAAAAACGACAAAAATACAAAACTTTCAAATTTTCAAAATTTCGTATTTTTTCGAATTTTAAAAAAAATATTTTTTTTCAATTTTTTCCTTAAAATTTGTACAAAAACAAACAACTTTTCCTTTAGACACTTTTTTGTATAACAAAAAACAAAAAAGTTATGAATTTTTTTGAAACTTTGAAATTTTCAAAATTTTGTATTTTTGACAATTTTCAAAAAAATTTTTTTTTTTATTTTTTTCGTTAAATACTGAACAAAATCAAGCAACTTTTCCTTGAGACACTTTTTTGTACAACAAAAAACAAAAAAGTTATTAATTTTTTTTCCAAAAAAGTGCAAAAAATTGAGATTTATAGTGAGTGAAGCATTAGCCAAAACATTAAAAAAACATTAAAAACATGTCAAAACTTTAATTTTTTTTTTCAGATGACAAATTTAGGTAAATATACAAAATTAGGAAGAAAAAAGAACTCAAAATGTCCGGAAATTTTGCTGTTTTTGAATTTTTTCGTAATATTTGTTTTTTACATTCTCATCAAAAATGAGAAAGTCTTGGATTTGTGCGATTTTGAGAAATTTCTAATTTTGATAAATCTTCACGTTTCATGACCCCCTGATTCCAAAAAAATGGTTTTTAGCGAAGTGTCTGTCTGTCTGTCTGTCTGTCTGTCTGTCTGTCTGTTGGTCTGTAGAAAATTTTGTCTCGACGATAACTCGAATAAATTTTAACGAATCGACTTGCAATTTGGGGTGCTTTTTTAGTCCATTAAAATGAAGCCTGAGTTCGTTGGACTGCTCATTTCGTCAAAAAACGACAAAAATACAAAACTTTCAAATTTTCAAAATTTCGTATTTTTTCGAATTTTAAAAAAAAAATATTTTTTTCAATTTTTTCCTTAAAATTTGTACAAAAACAAACAACTTTTCCTTTAGACACTTTTTTGTATAACAAAAAACAAAAAAGTTATGAATTTTTTTGAAACTTTGAAATTTTCAAAATTTTGTATTTTTGACAATTTTCAAAAAAATTTTTTTTTTTATTTTTTTCGTTAAATACTGAACAAAATCAAGCAACTTTTTCCTTGAGACACTTTTTTGTACAACAAAAAACAAAAAAGTTATTAATTTTTTTTCCAAAAAAGTGCAAAAAATTGAGATTTATAGTGAGTGAAGCATTAGCCAAAACATTAAAAAAACATTAAAAACATGTCAAAACTTTAATTTTTTTTTTCAGATGACAAATTTAGGTAAATATACAAAATTAGGAAGAAAAAAGAACTCAAAATGTCCGGAAATTTTGCTGTTTTTGAATTTTTTCGTAATATTTGTTTTTTACATTCTCATCAAAAATGAGAAAGTCTTGGATTTGTGCGATTTTGAGAAATTTCTAATTTTGATAAATCTTCACGTTTCATGACCCCCTGATTCCAAAAAAATGGTTTTTAGCGAAGTGTCTGTCTGTCTGTCTGTCTGTCTGTCTGTCTGTCTGTTGGTCTGTAGAAAATTTTGTCTCGACGATAACTCGAATAAATTTTAACGAATCGACTTGCAATTTGGGGTGCTTTTTTAGTCCATTAAAATGAAGCCTGAGTTCGTTGGACTGCTCATTTCGTCAAAAAACGACAAAAATACAAAACTTTCAAATTTTCAAAATTTCGTATTTTTTCGAATTTTAAAAAAAATATTTTTTTCCAATTTTTTCCTTAAAATTTGTACAAAAACAAACAACTTTTCCTTTAGACACTTTTTTGTATAACAAAAAACAAAAAAGTTATGAATTTTTTTGAAACTTTGAAATTTTCAAAATTTTGTATTTTTGACAATTTTCAAAAAAATTTTTTTTTTTATTTTTTTCGTTAAATACTGAACAAAATCAAGCAACTTTTCCTTGAGACACTTTTTTGTACAACAAAAAACAAAAAAGTTATTAATTTTTTTTCCAAAAAAGTGCAAAAAATTGAGATTTATAGTGAGTGAAGCATTAGCCAAAACATTAAAAAAACATTAAAAACATGTCAAAACTTTAATTTTTTTTTTCAGATGACAAATTTAGGTAAATATACAAAATTAGGAAGAAAAAAGAACTCAAAATGTCCGGAAATTTTGCTGTTTTTGAATTTTTTCGTAATATTTGTTTTTTACATTCTCATCAAAAATGAGAAAGTCTTGGATTTGTGCGATTTTGAGAAATTTCTAATTTTGATAAATCTTCACGTTTCATGACCCCCTGATTCCAAAAAAATGGTTTTTAGCGAAGTGTCTGTCTGTCTGTCTGTCTGTCTGTCTGTCTGTTGGTCTGTAGAAAATTTTGTCTCGACGATAACTCGAATAAATTTTAACGAATCGACTTGCAATTTGGGGTGCTTTTTTAGTCCATTAAAATGAAGCCTGAGTTCGTTGGACTGCTCATTTCGTCAAAAAAACGACAAAAATACAAAACTTTCAAATTTTCAAAATTTCGTATTTTTTCGAATTTTAAAAAAAATATTTTTTTTCAATTTTTTCCTTAAAATTTGTACAAAAACAAACAACTTTTCCTTTAGACACTTTTTTGTATAACAAAAAACAAAAAAGTTATGAATTTTTTTGAAACTTTGAAATTTTCAAAATTTTGTATTTTTGACAATTTTCAAAAAAATTTTTTTTTTTATTTTTTTCGTTAAATACTGAACAAAATCAAGCAACTTTTCCTTGAGACACTTTTTTGTACAACAAAAAACAAAAAAGTTATTAATTTTTTTTCCAAAAAAGTGCAAAAAATTGAGATTTATAGTGAGTGAAGCATTAGCCAAAACATTAAAAAAACATTAAAAACATGTCAAAACTTTAATTTTTTTTTTCAGATGACAAATTTAGGTAAATATACAAAATTAGGAAGAAAAAAGAACTCAAAATGTCCGGAAATTTTGCTGTTTTTGAATTTTTTCGTAATATTTGTTTTTTACATTCTCATCAAAAATGAGAAAGTCTTGGATTTGTGCGATTTTGAGAAATTTCTAATTTTGATAAATCTTCACGTTTCATGACCCCCTGATTCCAAAAAAATGGTTTTTAGCGAAGTGTCTGTCTGTCTGTCTGTCTGTCTGTCTGTCTGTCTGTTGGTCTGTAGAAAATTTTGTCTCGACGATAACTCGAATAAATTTTAACGAATCGACTTGCAATTTGGGGTGCTTTTTTAGTCCATTAAAATGAAGCCTGAGTTCGTTGGACTGCTCATTTCGTCAAAAAACGACAAAAATACAAAACTTTCAAATTTTCAAAATTTCGTATTTTTTCGAATTTTAAAAAAAATATTTTTTTTCAATTTTTTCCTTAAAATTTGTACAAAAACAAACAACTTTTCCTTTAGACACTTTTTTGTATAACAAAAAACAAAAAAGTTATGAATTTTTTTGAAACTTTGAAATTTTCAAAATTTTGTATTTTTGACAATTTTCAAAAAAATTTTTTTTTTTATTTTTTTCGTTAAATACTGAACAAAATCAAGCAACTTTTCCTTGAGACACTTTTTTGTACAACAAAAAACAAAAAAGTTATTAATTTTTTTTCCAAAAAAGTGCAAAAAATTGAGATTTATAGTGAGTGAAGCATTAGCCAAAACATTAAAAAAACATTAAAAACATGTCAAAACTTTAATTTTTTTTTTCAGATGACAAATTTAGGTAAATATACAAAATTAGGAAGAAAAAAGAACTCAAAATGTCCGGAAATTTTGCTGTTTTTGAATTTTTTCGTAATATTTGTTTTTTACATTCTCATCAAAAATGAGAAAGTCTTGGATTTGTGCGATTTTGAGAAATTTCTAATTTTGATAAATCTTCACGTTTCATGACCCCCTGATTCCAAAAAAATGGTTTTTAGCGAAGTGTCTGTCTGTCTGTCTGTCTGTCTGTCTGTCTGTCTGTTGGTCTGTAGAAAATTTTGTCTCGACGATAACTCGAATAAATTTTAACGAATCGACTTGCAATTTGGGGTGCTTTTTTAGTCCATTAAAATGAAGCCTGAGTTCGTTGGACTGCTCATTTCGTCAAAAAACGACAAAAATACAAAACTTTCAAATTTTCAAAATTTCGTATTTTTTCGAATTTTAAAAAAAAATATTTTTTTTCAATTTTTTCCTTAAAATTTGTACAAAAACAAACAACTTTTCCTTTAGACACTTTTTTGTATAACAAAAAACAAAAAAGTTATGAATTTTTTTGAAACTTTGAAATTTTCAAAATTTTGTATTTTTGACAATTTTCAAAAAAATTTTTTTTTTTATTTTTTTCGTTAAATACTGAACAAAATCAAGCAACTTTTCCTTGAGACACTTTTTTGTACAACAAAAAACAAAAAAGTTATTAATTTTTTTTTTTTTTTTTTTTTTAAGTTTTTGGGCCAGGTTTAGTTTTTATGTTTTTGGGCAGGTTTAGACAAACGGTTTATTTAGAACTAAAAAATTTCATTTTCGTATAAAAATATTTTTGCTTTCTCATCACATGAGAAAGTATTAGTTTTGGTCGAAAATTGACTTTCGCTAATTTTATGAAATTTCGACGTTTTAGGGTACCCTGAGTCTGAAAAACATGGTCTAGAAAAAGTATCTGTCTGTAGATACAATAATGCAATAATAATACACGTAAATACCTGAAGTAATTTTCATACTGTTGAAAATGACCTTTAAAATAAGAAGAAAAGCATTAGAAAACGTTTATTATTTTATAAGTTATTCAAATATTTGTATAGCATTAAAAATAAAAAAAGCTTGAATGAATCCCGCTTTCTACCAAAAATGTTAATTCATTTCAATCCGTTTGAGTTAGTTTTTTTACTGGGGAGTAATATAGGGACGTTCGTTTTTTAAAAGAAAGCTAAGATGCCAGAGTAACTTTTCTAGGAGGTAAACACTTAATTAAAACAAAAATGTCTGAGTAAATAAACAAAGAGTGAAAAGTTAGCCATCACGCTCCGGTCTACACTACACAAAAAACTTGATACTAATACTTTAAGAATATTTCAGCTTCTTCTGCAAATCATGTTTCTGCTAAGATAGTTAGTATAATTAAAAATAACTTCACAATTTTAATCATCAAGACCAAAAATATACATTTAAATCCACTTAATCTCGCAAACATAAGCAAACAAAAACATGTGATGAGAATGTAATCCTTAAAGTCGTAGTAACTTTAAGAAAAAAAAATGTTTTATAAAACATAATAGGAAACAAGAACAAGAACAAAAATAATGCACAATAATTGCAGACCACCGCGAGCGAAGCGAGCTATTTGCGCGCGAAGCGCGCAACAACACACGGAGCGCGAAGCGCGACGTGCGAAACAGTCGTCGGAGCGCGAAGCGCGACGATCAATATTCGCGCGCCCCGAGGCGCGCTGAAACTTGCGAGCGAAGCGAGCACCCGCGCGAAGCGCGGATGAGAATGTGTCCGCGCTTGCGCGGACAGATTTTTTTTAATAATTTTAATTACAAATTTTGAAAATAATTGAATTTTACGAACAATTTGTTTCAAGTTTTTAAAATAATCGTGTTTGTTAAAAATTGAAATTAAACATTTAATTATTGGATTTTATTAAAATTTTAGAAAGTAATCGAATTCTTTTGAAAAATTTTATAACGAATTAAGAAAAAAAATTGAATTCTTTCGTCGAATTTTCTTGAAAATAATTGAATATTTTCAAAGTATTTTACTATTTATAAATATAATTGAATTGTTTCGAAGGATTTATGAAAATTTTAGAAAAGAATTGAATTTTTACAAAAAAATATTATTAAATTTAAAAAATTGAAATCTTTAATGAAATTTTATTAAAATTGTATTAAAAATAATTGAATTTTTGCAAAGAATTTTACTATTCATAAATATAATTGAACTTTTTCGAAAAATATTATTAAAATTTTTGTTAAAATTCAATTCTTTCTTGAAATTATTTTTAATATAATTGAATTTTGATAAGAATTTTATTATTAATAAATATAATTGAATTATTCGAAGAATTTATAAAAATTTTATAAAATAATTGAATTCTTTAGTGAAATTTTTTTGAAAATAATTGAATTTTTGTTAAAGATTTTATAACGAATTAAAAAAATTGATTTCTTTCCAGAAATTTTCTTGAAAATAATTGAATTTTTCCAAAGATTTTATAACGAATGAAAAAAAATTAAATTCTTTCGTGATATTTTTTTGAAAATAATTGAATTTTTGCAAAGATTATATAACAAATTTAAAAAAAAAATTGAATTATTTCGTGAAATTTTTTTGAAAATAATGGAATTTTTCCAAAGATTTTACTATTTAAAAAAATAATTAAATTGTTTGGAAGGATTTATTAAAATTCTATAAAATAATTCTATTTGTTCGTGAAATTTTATTAAAATTTTGTTTAAAAATAATTGAATTTTTACAAAAAAATTGTACTATTTATAAAAATAATTGAATTCTTACGAAGAATTTTATTAAAATTTTTGAAATTAATAAACAAGAATAATTAATTAGTAAATTAGTTAATAACTGAAATTTTTTAAAGTTTTAAAAAATTTGTATTTACATTTTTTTTAAATTAGTTGTATTTTATAATATACTTATACGTTGAATTGAAAAATTTTCAAATTATTCGAAATTTCATGAAATTGTCTTGTAAACAAGTGGATTTTAGAAATATTTTAATCTTGGGTGAATTATTTTTTAAATAATTGGATTTTTAAGTAACTTTCTCAAAAAAATATTAAAAATAATTTAATTAGAGAAGAATATTCTGTTAAAATTTCTAGAAACTAATTGAATTGAAATCTTGAAAATAATTTTTCAGTTTTTCTTAATATCGGGAAAAATAATTCACGATCGATAATATTTTTTATGAAAAAAAGGAAGTCAATTTTAGTAAAAATTAGTAAAATGTGCTTCGAAAGTTAACAAAATTTATTGGGGAAATAAAAAAAGTAGTAAAAAACAGAAATGTGCAGAAATTTCCGATAGTTTAGAATTTGGGGTTAGTGTGACAATTACTGCGGTATTGCAAGCAAGATATCTTGAAAAAAAATTAAATGTAGAAAAAAAGAATTTATGCTAAAAGAATTAAACTTAAAATTTATTGAGAAAAATATGCTAGAAAAATACTGCTCACTTGTTAATTGTCAAATGTAAGACTTGCATAAAGGAATATTTTTTCTGGAAATTAAAATAAATTTTTTTCAAGTATAAAATTGAGAGAAAAAGTTGAAAAAATGACGCACACGCAGTAATTGATGCACTTACCCCAGCTTGTAAATTATAAAAGTTATTCTATATTTTTTCCGTGTTCGTTTTGAGATATTAATTCCTTATTATAAATTCAAGTCTGGAAAAATTGAACTATCTACATAATTTCGGAACTAAATTCTTTTGAAGAAAAATACTTTGATTTAATTAACATAGTCTGTTTTTAAAGTAGAGCTAATTTTTAAGCGAATAAATTTGAATTTTTTTATTTTTGTCGTTACACTTGTCGAATTTAAATTCAGAATTTTCACAAATTTGAAATATTTCGAAAAAGAAAGGTACTGTCATTTCTGTTGTCTAGTAAAAATGACACTTTAGTGTGAGAATATGTCAATGGATTGAATCTTTTTTACAATTGCGACATTGTATATTTCTTTCCATACAAAATTAAATATTCATAGTAAAATTAAACTTGTTAACGACAAGATAAGACAATACAAACTTGTCAAAGATAAGCTTAGTGGTTTGAAATAAATAAAGAACGAAACATTGCACGATAATGAAGTAATGTTTAATTTTAAAATAAAATGAAAACATTTATAAATATTTCTAAAATATCAAGACTACAAATCAAAAATTTCTTAAAACTTTTTTTTTTAATTTTGACACTCTCTAAATTTGAAAAGCGATAAGTATTCTTTGAAACAATTCAAAAAATTTTAATAATTCTTCTTTAAACGATTCAATTATTTTCACAAATTTTTCGAAATTCAATTATTTCCAATAATTACTGTTTTAATAAAAAATTTACCAAAAGAATTCAATTAAAAAGAAATTTTTATAATATTCTTTGTAAACATTTAATTACTTTCATAAATAATAAAATTTTTCTTAGGAATTCAATTATTTTTAAAAATTTTAATATAATTCTTAGCAACTATTCAATTATTTTCTTAAATAATAAAATTCATAGCAGAATTTCAATTATTTTTAATACAATTTTAAAAAAATTCCTAGAAAAATGCAATTATTCTTAAAAATGTTAATAAAAATCTTCGAAAGAGTTCAATTATTCAAAAAAAAAAAAAAAATTGATGTAATTTTTTTATTAGAATTTAATAATTATTTTCAATACATTTTTAATTAAATTTCTTGAAAGAATATTATTTCCAAAAAATTTTAATAGAATTTTTCGAACACTTCAATTATTTTTATAAATAACAATATTCATCACAAGAATTCAATTATTTTCAAAAGTAATAAAATTATTCGCAGAAATTCAAGTTTTCAAAAATTTTAATGAAATTTTTCGAACAATTCAATTATTTTCATAAGTTATAAACTTCTTCGGAAAAATTCAATTATATTCAAAAATAACAAAATTTTCCACAGAACTTCATTTTTTTTAAACATTTTAATAAAATTTTTCGCAACAATTCAATTATTTTCATAAATAATAAAATTCTTCTCAGGAATTCAATTATGTTTGAAAATTTTAATAAAATTCTTAGCAACTATTCAATTATTTTCATAAATAATGAAATACATCGTAGGATTTTAATTATTTTTAATACAATTTTACAGGAAGTACTCGAAAAATATAATTATTCTTAAAAATTTAATTTCAATTTCTCGAAAAAATCAATTATTTTAAGTACAATTTTAATTCAATTTTTTGAAATAATTAAATTATTCTTTTAGATTTTAATTAAATTCTTCCCAAGAATTAATTTATTTACATAAATAATTCTTCGAAAGAATTCAATTATGTCGATAATTAACAAAATTATTCCTGAAAATTCAATTATTTTGGGGCATTTTAATAAAATTCCTTGGAAAATTCAATTATTTTCATAAATAACAATATTCATCACAAGAATTCAATTATTTTTAAATTATTTTTAAAAATTCTAATAAAATCGTTCGGAAGAATTCAATTATTTTCATAAATAACAATGTTCATCACAAGAATTCAATTATTTTTAAATTATTTTTAAAAATTCTAATAAAATCGTTCGGAAGAATTCAATTATTTTCATAAATAATAAAATGCTTTTTAGGAATTCAATTATTTTTAAAAAAATTTAATAAAATACCACACAGACATTCAATTATTGTCAAAAATTTTAATAGAATTCTTTGTAAAATTTAATTATTTTTAAAAACTTTTCGCAATTTAATGATTTTCAATATCTACTAATTTCATAAAATTTCCAAACAGAATTCAAGTATTGAAAAAAATTTTCTAAAAATCTTCGAAAGAATTCAATTATTTTCATGAATAATAAAAATTTCTCCGGAATTCAATTATTTAAATTAGAATTTGCATAAAATTAGTCGAAAGTATTAAATTCTTTGATGAATAATAAAATTCGTTGCAGGAATTCAATTTATTATCAGGATAAGAAAGAAGTAAATATTTTTAATGAAAATTAGGAGAAAGTAGCAGGAAAATAAAATATGGAATGGAATTTTTGTCAGATTTATGAAGTGTCTAAAACGAGTTTTTTTGATCGTCAAGTTTAATTTTTCAATAGAAACTTTTTTTTAGTTTGATTATTAATTAAATTTATAAAAATTAATTAATTTTTTTTTCTTAAAATTAGTTATCGAGTACGAAGCCTGATAAAATTATTAGTACATGAAGAATATCCGTTTGCGAATAATGCTTTGAGCAGGGAAGAAATTAATTAGCAATTAAAAATGTTTTTGTGATGCATATTTTAAAAGAATTTTCTTTTTTTAGGTCTATTGTCCGAGTGGTGAGAAGTGTCCATTGGCAAACAGTCAAGTACCATGGGCTTTCATGCAGGGAGAAATTGCGACAATTTTGGGCGAGGACACAACAAACACTGGTCTCAAAGTAAAAAAGGAACGAGAAACTTAAAAAATCTTGAATGAAAATGAAATTTGAGGCTTACAAATTGTACTACTCAATAAATTGGGTACATTTCTTTTTTGATGAAACCGTGAAGGTTTGTCGAAAAAAAAAATTTCTTTTTGGTACTGGTGGAAGACATACAACAATTTGGTTCGAAGGACCAAAGTCGTCGACAAGAGCCGAAGACGTGTGGACGTGATTTAACTGTGATGTTATATTTCAAAGTCGATGGGGAAAATTTTGTATCGACACTTCTCGATCCAAGTTACCGCGCAAAGAGATGCAAATTGGGTTGGTTTTTGAGCAGCAGTCTTTGGCATTCGCGTATGAATGATTTCGGCTCTGTATATAAATGTGATAAGGGAGGAGAAATGAGGAGCTCTCGGATGAGTTGATATTTTCATCTTTGAAAAAAAAACGAGAATTTACATCTTTTTTGAACTCGTACTTAGGCTTGATCGCCTTTTCTTTATTGTATTTGTATCTCAAGCTCCAAAATTGGAGCGTTATTTGTAAAAAGTCCCCTTTTTGTACCATATTTTTAGCCACCGGATTAATTCATTAATTTCGGTTTTTCTTTGAGACGATAGAATCGTTTCTCAAACCTCTTTTTTTCTTGTATAATAAAAATAAGCACGACAAAAAAAAAGAAAACAACAACCCAGCGCTAGGGTTTTTATGTAAATGCTGTATATGTGTAAATACTTTATTATAGATTAAAATAAAAAATAAAATCGTATGATTGAACAGTAAAACATCTTTCAATGTACAAAAAAGAAAATCGTCATTTCATGCTTTTTTTAAATTATTATTCGTAGATATTGCACAAATTGTGTCCAATAGTGTATTTCTATTTCACTAAGAATGTCACTAGAATTTTCGGGAATGAATGTTTCTATATGAAACAAGTTGCCTTTTATTTAAACGCTAGTCTGAAAAAAGGGCTTTTTTGGTTTTTTATTTCTTAGATTGAAAAAAAGGGGCGAATGAGACCCTTTCTTTCATCTAATAGGAACCGCACACTCGCTATGTCTGAGAAATAGAAACTAAACGTATTTCACTGGCGTCCAGAAACTTTTCAAAGTTCTGGACAATATTGTGTATATATTTGTAAAAAGGAACAGGACAAACTTATTGTATATGTATAAGCGTATATTTGCAAAAAAAAGAAAAATGGAGGCATTGCGAATTCAACGATTTTAAGAAAGAAAAAAAAATACACGCAATAGTCTCAGGTAGTGATTTTTTTTGCAAATTGTACTTTTTAAAATTTGGTTCGATAGTCAAACGACGAAATGAAAAGAAAAACGTGAAGGATAAAAAGTAATGAAGAATATCTATACTTCGGGGAAATTTTAAAGATTTTAAAAGGCGTACGTCATTTTTTATGTCAATGTTGGTGGTTTCCGGGGGCGCATGCACATTGTTCAAAATAAATTTGACAATCACATTTGTCACAAATAGAGATGCAAAGAGGTAAAATATTACCCAGAGTATGAGACTATAACCGAACGAAATTCTCCGGGAGAATTTATGAGAATTTGTGTGCTTGTATACAGGCCTCGGATATTATCACTTTTTCGACTTTTTTCAACTATTTAAAAAAAATGCGACTTTTTTCGACTTATTTTCAAAAACTGCGACTATTTCGACTTTTTTCAACTATTTAAAAAAATGCGACTTTTTTCGACTTATTTTCAAAAACTGCGACTACTTCGACTTTTTTCAACTATTTTTAAAAAAATGCAACTTATTTTCCAAAATTGCAACTTTTTCGACTTTTTTCCGCAAATAGTGTAAAAAATAACTATAGACAAATTTTTGAAAATTATATTTTTGAATAATTTTTTACAATAATTAAATTTTAAAAATATATGTATAATTAAAAAATTTTAGAATAATGGACATTTTGTAAAATTTGATTGAAAATAATTCATTTTTTCCAAATATTATTATTACAATTTTTGAAAATCAACTTTTGAAGAAATTTAATTGCAAATTTTGTGAAAATAATTGAATTTCAAAAAATTTTAATGAAAAATCTTCAAGTGTAAATTTATGAAAATGAAAATTAATGAAAATTTGCTTCTAAAAATTAAAATTAAAATATTTTAGAAAAAAAAGAATTCTTAGAATTTTTCCATTCTAATTTTTTCAAATTTAAAATATTTTAATATTTTCACTTACATTTTTTAAAAAAAATTCAAATACACACAAAAAATAATAGCATTAAAATTTTTTAGAATTATTTTTAACATTTTGGAGAACTCAATTATATGTTCAAAATTTGTAATTAAAATTCTTTGAAAAAATTTATGAGTTTTCTAATAGATAACTTACAGAAATTCTTTTAAGAAATAACAATTACTTTAAAAAAAATTACAGTACAATATTTTTAAAATCTAATTCTTAGAAATGTTTTATCGTAATTTTTTAACAATCAATTTTATCATCAAACAAAATAAATTAAAATTCTAATGAAACTCAATTTTGTAGACTTAATAAAATTTTGGAAAAAACATGTTTATATTATTTTATAATTAAAATTCTTTAAAAATTTTATTATTTTTTTTTATATTTTTCAAGAATTCTTTTATTTTTAAAAAAATTTATCAAATTTAATATTATTTTTAATAGATTTTATGTAATTTCAATTATTACTATTAGATTCTATCAAATTTCAATTATTTGGAAATTTTTTAATTGTTCATAATTAAAACACTATTATCTTAAAAAAACTATTTAAAAATATTTTTAAAAAATTAATTTTAAGAATTTTATTTTTACAATTTTTTAAAAATATTATAGGTACCGTAATAACTTTTTAAAATAAACGATTATTATAAAAAAAATTGAATTTTTGTATTAAAATAATTGACTTAGAAATGAAATTTAGGTAAAAATCGTAGAAAATAATTGAATTTTAAAAGGACTATGGTTGTAATTTTTAGAACGTATTCAAAAGGTTTTAAATTGAATTGTAAAAAATTTGATTTCCTGTAGAAAAACAAATAAGAAGTATTTAAATATATATTTAACAAAATTATTCAAGTTTTGAATAATTGAATTTAAAAATCAACGAAAGGGAAAAATCAGGGAAATAAAAAAATAAAATTTTTGTGACAACACTGAATTAAATAAAACGACTTCTTTTGCCCCTTAAAGTCGATCCGAGGCCTGAAATTGTTTTAAGTTTTATACTAATTTATATAATTGCAAAATTAAACGTTATGAAATGTTAACTAATTTATATTTCTAATTTCATATTTATACCAATTTTTATTTGAACAATTTATTTTTATTTGAAAATCGAAAAATGCGTTTAGAAAAAAATCCTCTCATATTTCTTCAAAAGGAGAATATTCTCGGGCATATTCTTGAAAATTTAACCTGACTTTATATTACCGAGAATTTTGCATCTCTACTCAAAGCCAAAGCGAATAGAAACGAGAATTTTAATTAAATTAAATAAATATGTGACGCGCTCTCAAGGAAAGTACGTAGGAAAAAATTTAAGGTTATGTTTATAATTTTTGGAGTAAAAATACAGAAAGAGAATCAATTACTATTACAAATTTCTGGTTCATATATTCATTAGAATCCAAAATATTCAATAAAAAATTGTTTCAAATTTTGATAATTAAAAAGGAACTTTTAATCGCAAGATAAAAGTAAGATAAACATAACCTAAAATTCTTTTGCTTCTTGTGGGCGCGTCAAATATGTGAAATAAAGTTTATGTCAAAAAAAATATTGTGTTATTTCAAACTTATCAAAAATATCTTTCATCTCAAATAAAAATAAGTTTTGAGGAATATTCATGCACCTCGTGGTTCCTGCCCTTTGATGTCAATACAACTTTTTTATTTAAAAAAAAGAACACTTTTCTTCCTCAAAGGGAATAGAAACGAAATAATTGTATTTTTTTTCTATGTTCGTGGACGTTTTATAGAAAAAAAATATTAAAACGCATTTAAAAAAACGAATTGATTTCTGATTATCAGAAATCGGAAAATTGAGGACAAAGTTTATTTTCATTACTTTTTCTATAGGACGAATTGTAATTGTTTGTTAAGAAATTATTTTCTTTTTTTTTTTTTTAAACAAGTATGATGTAATGTACTATGTCTCGTGAGCAGGCGAATCTTGTTTGGAGCTCTGGCAGAACCGCTGTTAAATTTTGGTTACAAGAGAAATTTCGCCTTTCTTCAGCTGTTCTTTATAAATTTTACTCCTGTACTAAAACATCCAACCTCCATATTTATTCTTATTTTATTTGGTAAAATTTGTAGTAAACTTTCAAAACCATTATATTAATGTGAAACGTTGATTAATTTCACTTTTTTCTAACAAAAATGGGTGAAGTTTCTAACATAACCTAGAAATACATTACAGAACTCATTGCGCAGACTCGAGGTATTCGAGTCGAATCGAATACCTCGAATATGCGCAATGAGTTCTGTAATGTATTTCTAGGTTATGTTAAAAACTTCACCCATTTTTGTCAGAAAAAAGTAAAATTAATCAACGTTTCTCATTAATATAATGCTTTTGAATTATGGAAGCAATTTCTTCAAATACAAGGCGATAGATTAAATTTTCACTTTTGAATTTAATTAAATTAAATTAAAGTCACATTACGTAAAGTTTTCTAAATTGAACTCTCCATTCAGTATCTTAAATAACAGACGGTTCTGATAATGCTCACTAATTCATAGTCGTACAACGCTAAAATAATTAATTCGAACTTTCCTCATATTCAATCAAAGTCCTGGACACATACTTATTCTTGTATATATTTGTACAAAGGAACAGGACAAACTTATTGTATATGTATAAGCGTATATTTCCTACCCTTTGATGCCAATACAACTTTTTAAGAAACAAAAAAAGAAGTAAATAAAATAAGTACGCTTCTCTTTCCTTAAAAGGAATAGAAACGAAATAATTGTATTTTTTCTATGTTCGTGGACGTTTTATAGAAAAATTCTCCCCCCTCCCCCACCCCCCAAAAAAAGAAGAAGTCAAGTATGTAACATCTTTTTGAAAAGCTTTTTTTTTCCGAAAGTGATTAAAGTGAACGCTTGTTATCGATAAATGAAAAACGCTCCTCAAAAAATGATATAAGGTACTTTCGTCCGATATTTGTTACTACAAAAAAAAGCTCAGATTATTCGTATATATATATAAATATTAAAAAAAAAAACGAAAAGATTTCTGATTATCAGAAATCAGACCATTATAATTTTTGAACAAAAATTCAAATTTTGTCATCATTCGTCAAGTTTCAAAACAAATATGATATTAAATATTAAAAATTATTCATCACCTCCAGATATTAAAGAATGAACATTTTTTTTTGCTTTTTTTGGTAAATTTTTGAAAAATGCTACATAATAATGAAAATTTGTTTTTTGAAATACATATAATATTATAATTTGGATGTGAAGGATAATTTTACTATTTTTCGCGCATACTTTGTTACGTACAAAGTAGGTACGTCTTCCTAAATAAACATTATTTATTTAAAATGATTAAAAATTGTTTTCTATATTTATTGTATGATCACAAAAAAAAGCGTACGTTTAATAGCAATTGCAGTAGTGGATAATAAAAATTTTCTAGTGTACCATATTTCGAGAAACGCGTTACACTGTACTCTTTATCGTATGTATGCAACAAGCAAAAAAAAAAACAAAATATATGTGTTGATGTGTAACCAATTTATGTTGTTATTAATTATTCAACCTAATCACCTTTATTTTCAAACAATTATACTTTTTTTAGAATTATAATTTTTTTTTATAATTTTTATAATTTTTTTTTATAATTATAATTTTTTTATTATTTTTATATCTAAGCAAATATGAAAATTAAAAAAAAAAAAAACAGTAACTGATTACGAATTCAGTGTTGGTTTTTTAAAATTCAAAATGGTGGATCCAATATGTCGGACACATAGTAGGACCATATACACGAGTTTAGACGAAAACTTAAGTGCTTCAATTTCTAACGAAATTTAATAAGTCGATTTCGAAGTCGATTTTTAATAAACAATTTCTAAAATTTTTTTTACAAAAATTTAAAAAAAAAATTTTTTTTTTAAATTTTTTCATGCAACAATGGCTAATTTTTGTAAAATCAACATTTATATTATCCTACTTTGAAATATTTGAACCACTGTTTTATTTAATAATTTTTAAAACAGTTGTTATATAAAAATTAAAATTGGAAAATTACTTTTTCGGATTTTTTTTTATAACATTTTTTTACAAAAATTCAATTATTTTCATGAATAATAAAACTCATTGTAGAATTTTAATTATTTTTAAATAATAAATAAATAATAATTTTCAATTATTAATTAAATACAATTTCAATCAAATTCCTCAAAAAATTTAATCATTCTTGAAAATTTTATTAAAATTCCTCGAAAATTTAATTTTGTTTATAAAATTCTTTATAATTCAATTTAGAGAAACATTCATTTATTTAGTAAATTATTTATTTTTGTATAATCGAATTCTCGTCGAATTTTGCAATAAAAATTGATTTAAAAATGAATATTAATGAATATAATAGCATTATAGTATGAATTTTTAAAAATAATTGATTTCTTTCGAAGAATTTTAATAAAATTTTTAAAAATAATTACATTTTTCAAAGAATTTACTTAAAATTGTATTAAAAAACTATTATCTTTCAAAAACTGTTTAAAAATATTTTTATAAATAAATTAATTTTAAGAGGTTATTTATTCCTATTTTTTTAATATGGAGGGAGGGGGGGGGTTCAAAAAGTGATAAAATTTTTTAAAACCTTTATTGTAAAAAATTTTATTACTTTTTTAATAAATTATTTTTGGATATTGTTACACATATTACAAAAGAATTAAAAATATTTTTTTTGAGTATTTGTAAATTCTATTTAAAACAATGAAATCGGGGGAAATTTTTAATTAGGAGAAATTATTAAAACGCATTTAAAAAATTGTTTGTTGCAGAGGAATTGAAGCATTGTGCCTTGAATTGGATAAAATTCGGACTTCCGGCAGTGCAATAATTAGCACATTTCGGCATCAGTGTGATTCCGAAAGATTTAAAGATACTGAAGACGAGGATAAACATCACCAGAAACCTTCAGTACTGCTAAAAGAATTAAAAGCTCACGAAGAATCTAATGAAAGAGAAGAAGCAGCAATGGAAACAATACCTACCTTTGAATATTCATTTATTAATAAACCTACATTACTCAAAGAAACCAATAATCAAGATATTCTATTCTCCGAGAAAGGAACTTCGCAAAAAAATTTATCTCTCAGTCCACAAACGACACAGTTGTTGAGTAACGTTGAAACGCTACTACAAAATGCTCAGAAACAATTGTCCGAAATTAAGGATAATATTTCATTTCACAAGAAAAATCCTGAACTGTAAGTTGATGTTAATTTTTAATATGTGACGCTATCCTGCTCTTATCCTGCTGTTAAATTGAATGACTGCGTAACGAATTTTATTATTCATGAAAGAATTTAAATGTTAAAAATAATTTAATTTTTCCGAAATGTTTATAAAATTTTATAAACATTTTTAAATAATTCATTATTTATTATTTATTTCAGATCCAATGCTCAACCAACAATCGATGAGGATCTACTGCGACTTCGACAAATTGTTGCCATTAAATTTCACGAAGCAAACAACAAACAATCAAAAATGTTCAAAGATCATTCAAATTTTTCCACATTTTCTCAAGTGCAAGAAAATAAAACAATTAAAGCACCAAGATTATTAAGACTCATGACTATGCTACCGGAAAAATGTCATTCAAACCTAAAAGCCACCGAATGCTGTAAAAACAAATCACATTATTTAATGAACAGAATGACACATTATTCTCAATTTTCTCATTCTTGTAATAAAGCTGACATCGTATCTGATGAAAATAAAGCCATTCAAACTGACGCTAAAGAAATTGAGGCAGAATCTCCAAATTTTCAAATACAAACCGGTCCAAACGTAATTATAAAAAGAAGTCTACAAGTTCAAAATCTCGATCACTTTCACGTCTCGCCAGAAGCATCATGTCAAGAAACAAGAAATGTTGGACTCTACAATTTTCAACATCATTCAGAGCAAATTGGAGAAAAATGTACTAAACAAACTTATCAAAGTGATGGTGAAAATTCAGAGAAGAAACAAATTTTTAAAAAGAGAGTTGTACTAAAAATTCCCGAAGACACGAGAAAAGGGACCTCTAATGTAACTACCAAAGGGAATAATTTGAAAGAAACTAATAATGCTATAATCACCGAATCACACACTTCCAATGAATCTGCTCTACAGCCAAAAATATCAAAAGAGTGCAATACAAATTTTCCATATTCAAGTAATCTTGAAAATTCCCCAAAGAATCCGAAAGAGAAGGAATTTTATAAGGATGACATTTCTCAAATGGAGAATTCAGCTGGAAACAAAAATAAGCCAACGATTATTGCCAACGAGAAAGTTAATTTTCAATATAGAGATATTTTCAAAAGACAACAACCAAAGAGTCTAATTCCAAAGTTGTCGATTGTTGGGGAGAAATTATCGCAAGAAAATACCACAATTGATCGTATTAGTTTGGAAAAACTCTCCCTTCTTGATTTGAATACAATCATAAAAAGGAATAATGAGACGATTGAGAATGTTATTCAAACAACGGATTTGTTTCTAAAGAGTATGTCACCGAAAATCGAAATTCGAGATGTTGACTACATCAACGAAGCCAGTGATAAATTCGTCAGGAATGGGAATAAGGAAGACGGCAGTAAAAAAATTAATCAGGAACTTTCTTTGGAAATTTTCAAGTCCCCCATTCAACAGTTAGAATCAATCAAGTCCACACTCGTTGAAAATTTTCCCGAAATCTATTTCTCCGAAAAGGAGAATGAATTAATTCCTGAGAATGGAAAACAGCTCGAAGTGAGTAAGACTTTTAACATTTCTCCCAAATCCGAAACAGTCACTAATAGTCAAAGTATAAATTTATCGCAAATAAGCCTCAGTCTGATGTCCTCGACGAAGAATATGATTTTCCAAAATCTACTACCATCGACAGTCACAAAGTCATCAAAAGATGCCTCAAAAGACGAAACCCTGAATGATCTTAAAGATTTGAGTGTGGAAATATTTTCCGACAAAGCGGAAAGGTTTTTCCCACCGAAGAGTTCGGAAAAAACTGATGATGATGATGAAAAAACTGATGATAAAAAAACTGATGATGAAAAAACTGATGATAAAAAAACTGATGATGAAAAAATTGATGATAAAAAAACTGATGATGAAAAAGAGTACGAAATTCTGGAGAAACTAGATAAACTGAATGTTTCTGATCCAAACGATAAATTTCGGCAAAGTCTTCAAGAATCTCCGGAGAGGGAAAAATCCTCAAAAATTTTCTCCAAGGCAAATAAAAATGAAACTTTCCATTTCGAACTTTCGGCAAAAGATGAAGTAATTGTTGATGGAATCTCCAAGTTAGAAAAAGACGACGAAGAAATAGAACTAGAAGAAAAAAAGATTCTCGACAAAAAGGATACAAGTTTTTTTCCACAAAATTTAAATACTTTATTTGTCGATAAAGATGAGAAAGACAACACTAAAGAAGAACAGAAACAAAGAAGCAAAGAAGCAGAGAATCAAAGTAAGGAAATAGTTTCTTCGGTTCTAGAAACAGAGAAATTGAACCAAATGAAAAGTCCCACGCTAAATAGTTACGAGCAAGAAACATCTCAGGACAACTATTCTCAAAATTTTACCGAAATTTCAACTACTTCGAAGCAATACAAGAGTCTCGAAAGTCATATTTCGTTGAAATTATCCGATTCATTTATGTCTAGAGGAGAAAATTCGGGCAAGAAGGAGACAAGTGTTGAATTCGGAATTCAACGGAAATTGAATAGTTTATTGGACATGGAGAAGCAAATTTCACAGAGTATTGAAGAATCGTTAAAAATGGAATCGAAAAAAAGTGATTCGCAAAGTAGCTTGAAGAGGAAATCTTTAACACGAGCTGAAACTTTTATAATTAAGAAATCGAATTTGGATAATAGGGAGGAAGGTGGAAAATCTCAGGAAGGAAATAAATTAAAGTGAGATAACAATGTTTATTATAATATTATTATTATCATCGTTCGAATTTTCTTAGAGAATAATTTACAAATTTTTTTTCGATTTCAGAAAGCCATTAAAGATTTCTGAAAGGAGTAGAAAAATTGTAAGTAACTATGAAATTATTTAAATTACTTATTTGTTTTTTACTGTTTGTATGTATTTATTTATTATTAATAATTAATTATTTCCTTTTAGTAAAAATAAAATATCTAAATTTGGTACTTTGACCTCCTACAGAAATCTAACATTTTTTTTTATGAAACGAGATGTAAAAAATCAGTTTTTATCAAACTGTCGTCTTCTATGACATTTAAGAAGAAAAATAGTTATTATAAAAATAAAAAAAAAATAAAAAATAAAAAATAATAAAAAATAAAATAAAAAAAAATGAAAAAAAATGTATAAAATTACGTGTAATTTAAGGGAAGGTCCTTATTTTTAATTAAATTTTAATATTCCACAAAATTATTTTTAAGATATGATTTTCTGTGGTGAATTCAATAATCATAAAATAAAATCTATCAGAAACTATTTTTATCTTTTCTTAATTTTTATTAAAAGAATTTGATTTTCATCAGTTTTTAAGCATTTTTCTTTAAAAAAAACCTTGTTTTCAGGCTCAAAATACTAAAATAAATTTTATTATTTAATTTCCATATACAAAAATTGAATAACAACGGTATTTTTTTTAGCATTTTCAACCTAAAAACAAAGATAAAAAATTATGAAAGTGAATTTTTTCGATTTTTAGAAGACGTATAAAACGTAAAAGAAAAATATTTTCTGACCGATTTTATTTTATGACCATTACATTTTTTACAAAAAAATAGTTGTAAATGTATCTATAGAATAATGAATAAAAACTGATTTTAATTTTACCCAATTGAATAGAAACTACTACACAAACATATCTCAAAGAGAAATCGGAGAAATCGTCAATCAATTTGACGACAATTTTTACTATTGTAATCAATGATAAAAATTTTTCAAAAATTTGACGATCTTTCGTAAGCGTTAATTAATTGTTATAATTCATACTATTATATTTTATTAAATAAATTTACTTGTATATTAGATTTTTATGTATATTTTAATTAAATTTCAATTTTTGTCACATTAACATCAAATTGGCGACGTCAATTTGATGAAAGACAAAAATTCTCAAATTACTGATAAAAATAAAAAAATTGGATAAATTAATAATATATTCTAATATTAGTTAGAAAAAATAATTATTGCTTAAAATTAAAAATCTCAAAACTTCATCAAAATAAAATTTTTTTTTGTAAATTTATTAATTTTTTGTTTTTAACTAAAAAGTAATTATTTTAACTATACAGGTGTCGGTTAATGTATTTCATGAAAGTTTTTAAAAAATCTAAGTTTGAAGAATTTTAATAGCAAATTCTTTTAATTAAAATCTTAAAAGTTTTAATTCGAGTAATTAATTTGATGTCAAATTGATTACTCGAATTGACGAAAATTGATGACCCATTTCTTTTTGGGTTAGATTTTAATGCATTTTTCTAATTAAAATTTTTTCAATTTAATGATATAAAATGATTAGAAAATATTAATAATATATTCTTATATGTATTATAATAGTTAGAAAAATTTTTATTTGAAATTGAGAATGTTCAAATTTCATAAAAAATATTTTTATTTTTGTATCAAGTTGATTGTATTTTTTTAATTATAAAAATTCAAGATAGCAAATAAAATAAAAAATTTGATCGAGCTTTACACATTAATAATAATTTGTGAAAGGGAAAACAAAATGGATATTTGGAACTAAATTAATTAAAGGTAAAAGTGAAAATAAATTTAGAATCAAATGTGTTTGTTATTTAAAATTTCAGGATGATTTATCTTCTGAAACATATTCAGAGGGAGAAATTAATTGGCCTAGTTCTTCGTCTTATTCATTGGGGGAAATAAGAGGATCGCAAGGAGAGAAAATTAGTTTGAAAATCAAAAATCGAAAGCAAAATTCAAGCAGCAGTACTGTTCTTAGTAACGTATGTTTTATTTTTTTATGTATTACCTAAATTAAATTATTATTTTCATATTAATTTGCTATGAACTGTAAGTTTACTATACAAAAATGCAAGGGATCAATTTTGAAAAATTTAAACTGAAAGTTATAATAGAATTTGCACATCATTATTTTTTATGTTTATTAACATTTATGTTAATTAACGGGATTTAATTTTTGTGAAGACGTGTTTTACATTATTATATACATTTTCTAAATTTCAAAATTTGTATTTTTTCAGTCTGCGTCGCGTAGTCTTGGAGAGTTTTCTTCTTTGAAATGAAGAAAAAATATTTTCATCTGTAAAGAATTAAGTTGATTGTAAAATACTCGTCGTTACAATTTTTATTTTGTATACGCACGTACGTTTTTAGATATAAGTTGTTACAGTAAAATTAATGTTGAAATTTAATTGTTCATAAAAAATTATGTGGAACCGAAATATCGAATTTTTTGTCCTTCAGTGCACATACTTTGCACTTGCCTAATGCGTAAAAATGAAACTCAAATTGAAAAGAGCATAAATTTAATTTATAAAAATTTAGTTTTTTGCTCTGTCTAATTTCTAAAATGTTAACTTGTCGCAAATGACAAATGCGATAAAAGTGAGCGAAATGTTTCTCTTGATTGCTTGCAAATGACAAAAGGCTATAAGTATTAATTTTTTTAATTGAATTATTAAAACATTATTTATAGTCATAAATTATCGTTTTTTTTATCAAAAAATACTTTACACTATAAGAATTAATTACTCGCAACTTTATATTTAAATTTGCACATACTTATATGTGCAATGTTCACAAATTGGGACATTTACCGTATAATTTCTATTTTTTAATCATAATTTTTAACGATATTGTCAATTTCTAAAAAAAAATCCAATTAGAGCATATTATTTTAATTTACAAGAAAAATTTATGTGGGAGTTGGTTTTTAACACTTTAAGGTCCGATGATTTTCGTCATACTCCGTACTTAAGAGTTTTTGGGGTCACTGATAACGAATCCGATGTCGCAGTTTCTGCAAAATTTTCAAAATTAAAAATGTCGGATCTAATATGGCGGACGAAAAAATTGAAAAATTGAGGCAGGCTCATGAAAATGAGCATTTAGTGTTTTTTGAGGTCGCTTATTACGAATCTGATATCAGTTCCTAAAAATTCAGAAACTAATTCCTAACGCTAAAATATCGTCAGAAACGAATAAGTGATTCGTCCGCCATATTGAATTTTGAAAAACTAAACATCAGATTTGTAATCAGCGACCCCAAAAACCCCCGAGTATTAATTTTCATGAGCATATCTCAATTTTAAAATTTTTTCCGTCCGCCATATTGGATCCGCCATTTTGAAAAACTAACAACATATTCGTACTCAATGGCCCCAAAAACCCCCGAGTAATAATTTTCATGAGCTTTGCTAAATTTACAATTTTTTTAACAACCCTTAGTAAAAACATTTTTTTTATATTGTTAAAATTATAAGGTTGATTGTTGTTAATTTTTTGAACTATTATAATTTTTTTTTACAAAATAATATAAATTTGTGGATCTTTGGTGTTTAGAAATCGAAAATTGATTAATTTTTGCGACAAAGTTATGAATGTTCAAACACAAAAGTGGTTTTAATCGAAACCATTGGGCCTTAAAGGGTTAAAGATAATTTTGAAGCTTAGAATAAATTGATAACTATTATCAATAAACTAAATACATAATACAATTGAACTAGAATTTCATTTATGTGACTATGACGAGTCGACTTCTTTAAATTGTAGATTAATGCCATTGGCGGCAGCAGTAAATGTTGATCGATTGTCCAGACTTATCTTATCGATGGGCAATTGTCTAATTTCATACATTCTTAAAATCATTGCTATGATAACTTTGGCGTGTAACTGACCAATTTTCATACCTGAAAAATAAATTAAAATAGCAGTTTAGTTACTTATACCGGAGAAATGTTTTTGAAAAGCGACTTTTTTTTAAAAATAAAGTAATTTTTGGTGAGATCTTATTTTGTTTTTTTGAAAAAATCCATTCATATAATTTTATAATTATTTATTAGCTTTCGCCCGTCGACGACAGGCATCCTCAGATAATTTTAAACTAAAATTACATACAATTATTAGTGAAAGAAATATATTAAAAAATATCTAGAAGAACATAACCGACATAATCTATAACATAACCTATAACTTACCAAGAAGGTTTCTTCCCGGAAATTTACTAAAAAATATATAATTCAAAAAAACACATCTTAATTTGTCAACAAGGACAAATTTAAAATAAAACATGTTGTTAATAATAAAAAAAAAAAAAAATTTACAAACGGAAAAAGAAGAGGAAAGAAAAAACATGTGTTCGCATGCTTGATCCCTCTTGTTCAACTTGTTCAAATATATTGGTGAATTACAGTGATAGTAAGTTACTCTTCCTTCCTGTAGTAAGTGGAACTGAAAAGTACCTCTATATATGGTAAGGAAGAAACCCATACATAGAAGAAGAAACCCATAAAGTAATTTTTGTCATAAGAGTTCAGATGTAATAGGAATTGCAAACATAGCGGTAAAAAATGATATACATTGGGTTTATGATGACGAAAAAGTTCGCAAACTATGAATCACAGCTCGGACAATCGACCCAGATAACAATTTGAGATTGATATGCGTCTCATATCTCTCGCATGTATGAGGTTTCTTTTCGCACTCGTGCCTTCACTGATGCAGACAGATGCGTCCTCATATGAGACGCATTACGCTCGCATGTCATAAAGGTACATGATGCATGAGAGTGAAATGCGAGTCTCGTGCGTTTTTTAAGGATTATTTAGGATAAATATATTGTAAAAAATTAAATACAAAAAACTAAGGTTAAATTTAAAAATATTTTATTAAAATTTTTTATTTCAATAATTTAAACATGGCATTAATATTGAACATTTTTCTCTTTAGTCTTGAACATACATAACCTCCTAAATAACCTATAATAAACAGCTGAGATCATAATTCGTAATAAATATAAACTTTTCAACACAAGTTCAACAAAAGTCAACTGTATAACATAATAAATTAAACAATTTGGACTGCGTCTAAGAGCCTTTCTATTCGAAGCAAAATAACTTTAAATGCTCTTGTTCGATATGACCGTTATATTTTTTAATTTTTCAATTTAAAAACGAGTTTAAACAAAAACAAATATTTATAAAACATAAAAGAAACAAAACTGTGATTCGCACACGCACTTTTTATAAATAACAAACAAACACGACATTCACCCAACGATAAAAACACATGCTCAGAGCGAAGCTGGACGTCATGTGACTCGAGACGGACATCTACAAGTACATTTTCGGCCATATTGGGAAAATTGGCTGCGCACCCTGCGCACATGCGCATCGGTGAGACCGCGAATATTAGAAAATTATAAAGTCAAATATTTTTCTGCCTTTATTATCAACTTTAGATAAATAAATGAAAATAACGTTCTACAGTAAAGTTTTATTTTTTTAAGTAAAAATTTTTTGTAGTAATTTCAAAACATTTAGTAATTTATTATTATTTAAATTAAATTATAAATTACAATCTATAATAAATATTATATATGTATATGAGTCATTCCATTATATTGTGACTAAAGTCTTTGCCGACTAATTTTAAAAAATTATAATATTTTGCAGGAATGATTTTAAAGATATATTAGGATCATCGAACAAAAAGAATTTTTTAAATATTTTTTATATTTATTGTAAAATAAGCATCTAAAGTATATAAAGTCGTAAAAACTGTCTATTAGAAAATATTAAAGAAAACACATAATTTACTATGAAAACGTAAAAAAATTATTAGAATTTATTATGAATGAATTATTTTATTATTATAAATTGATACAAACAATTATTATTAGGAAATATTAAATAAACAATTATTTTAAAGTTCACCTGGCAAATAACCTATTTTTGCAAATTTCATTCGCTAAATGTGAGAAAGAGAAATCATTAAATTGAATAAAACCTTATGAAATATAAAGAAACTTTTAATAACTTTTAGTTTTTCTTATCACTTTCTTCCTTTTTTCTTCACAAATGTTAAAAAATAAGCAATTAAAACTGGCACTTTGCTTATTTTCACGATTTTAAAACAGGCCTGTTTTAAAATGTAAATAACTTCTGCCCAAAAAAAAGAAAAATTACGAAAATTGGGCAATAATAATAAAATGATTATTTTGCAATAAATATAAATAATATTTAAAACATTCTTTTTGTTCGATGATCCTAATATCTTTAAAATTATTCCTGCAAAATATTATAATTTTTTACAATTAGTCGGCAACGACTTTAGTCGAAATATAATGGAATGGTTCATATGCATTTTATATAAATTAATAAAATATAAATTGTAAATTATTAAATAATTCAATTTTAAAAATTTCTATAAGTTATCATTAAAGTAATTTTCATAAATTCATAAATTTTATTAACTTTAATGTAATATAAAATTATTTGAGGGGCTGATATAAAGTGGTTTAAAAAAACATTGGGAGATAAGTGACTTGGTAGCAAAAATGGTTTAAACCAATTAAAATATTTATCAATAAGTTTATTACACGAATGATTTGCAAAATATTAAAGTTTTTCTTTACTATTTTAAATATTTTCTGATCATTAATTATAATTAATTTATCCATAAATTACAAAATCATTTTAGCCCGTATTTGCGCCCAAGTCACTTATCCCACTTTTGCTCCTAATTACCACTTTTACTATCAACCCCTCATTTCAAAGTATTACGTTTATGCCCTCATGCATGCTACAAAATTAGCACGAGCGACAGCAAAATGTGTCTCATTAAGCAAGCACGGTGTGACTCGCACGTCATGTGCCTAAAGTGCAACAAAATCAGAACGAGTGACTGCTAAATGCGTCTCATTATGCACGCACCGCGTGACTCGCATGTCCTGCGCCCGAAGTGCGACAAAGTGCGACGCATGATTGTTATCTGGGGAGGTTCAAGTTTACTTTTTTTTATAGAAATGGTTGTAATTAGAGTCGATGTAGCAAAAATGTTGGTGTAAACTTACCAACACACATTCGGGGTCCTACACCAAACGGAATATAAGCCTCGGAAATATTTACTCTCTCATTATATCGCTCAGGATTATAGGCCGATGGATCTTCAAAGTATTGTGGATCTTGATGCAGTCCGTAAAGTGAAATGTAGACTGCAGTTCCTTTCTCAAGAACAACATCGGTGCCGGGAATCTAAAAACAAAATTCAACATTTTCAAATCGTAAAAGTAATAATACTTAATCTGAATACTGCCCACATAGCATCGAAACTTTTCTAAAAGTTGAAATTACCTTGACTGCAATGTTCGGAATCTTTAGTTACGCGGCTCTTTAAAGTTAAAGTAATTCTTTAAATTTCGACTGTTTTACAATGTTTGACGCGAAAGTTGACTGAACATTGCATGAAAGTTTAAAATTTCTTCAACTCTCATGCAATGTTCATAGTCAACTTTTACGTCAAACATTGAATAACATCGGGCATTTAAAGAAAAACTTTAAGTTTCATGTGAAATTCTCGGTGCTGTGTGGGTGGAGAGTAAGAAAAGGTTTTTAGTAGGAATAAGCCATAAGTTTTAGTTATCGGACAGAAAGAAAGTTTTAAATTATCATGCACGTTATTAAGGCACAGACAATGCTAAATTTTTGCAATGGATTTTGAAGGATTTCTTATATCAAGAACCCTGACTTTTTCCTTTCTGCTGTTTAAATTTGATATTAGGAATTAGTTTCGTATCTTCCTGGTTTCTTTCTAAGTAAAAGTAGTGTACAAAAGGAAAATGCAAAAAGTAACTAGTACCTGATAGTCTTGTCTGGTGTTTCGGTCGATTGTGGCTACTGGAGGATGAAGTCGAATTCCTTCAGCAATGCACTGGTCGAGATACTTCATGTCGTTGAATGCATCATAACTCAGTCCATGTTTCTCTATTGCTGCATTAATATCCTCCCTCGCTTTCTGCTGAAATTCGGGATGTTTCGCCAATTCCATTATTGAAAATGACGCCGCAGTCGAGCTGGACTCAAATCCAGAGAAAAATGTTCCCGATTGATAAAAAAGATTATCACCATCGAATCCTGAACAAGTGTTTAGAGAAATTTAAATAAATTCACCAACTTGTTTGACTTTACAAATAAATTACAACTAAAGAAATAAATTCATTAGATGATGATTTAATACTTCATTTTTAGATGAATTTCTGACTGTTACTCACTGAAATCGGGATTTTGTTGTTCATGCTTTATTTTAATTAGCGAATCAAGAAAGTCTCCGTTTTTAAGTCCTGATCTTTCCCTATGGTCCACTGCTTTAAAGAAAACCTTTTTTAAGAAACTCGAGTCAAAGAGCATAAGTGAACCAAACAATTCAACTAATTCCGGCATGAAGAAAACAGTAATCAATGCTATCATTCTTCTCAGACTGTGGAAAAATCGGTCCACTGAAAAATGAAAAAAAGCAAACTTACTTATTACTGGGAATTATAAGGACGCTTTACTACTAATATAAAAACTTGCACTGCAAATTTTCCAAGTTTCTCAAAGTTCCCTCCAATTAATAATATGCCAAAATAGTTAACAAATCCATTAATTAAGTAGTTTAGTCTCTACGTTCGTCTAAATGCCAAAAAAAACCAATTTTTTTTAGAAACATCCAAAGATTTCAAAAAATACTTAACGTATTGAAATTTCCTGAAATATATATCGAAATTTTAACCCAATTTATTAAATTTCAAAGTATTTTACAAATCCGTTAAGTACAGTTTAATCTCTACGTTTGTCTAAATGTCAAAAAATCAAATTTTTTTTTAATTAAATAAATTTAAATTTTTAATTAAATATTTTTTGGAAATTTTGAAAAAGTTAAAAATGATTGCAGAAATTCAATTATTTTCAAAAGTAATAATATTCTTCGCCAAAAATCAATTATGTTACGAAAATTTTTAAAAATTCTCATAAAAATTTCAATTATATTTATAGAAATAATTAAATTCTTCTCCGAAATTCAATTATTCTCAAAAAATCTTCTCTATCCAATGATTTTCAATATCTATTTTCATAAAATTTTCCAAAAGAATTCAATTATTTAAAAAAATATTTAATAAAGTTTTACACCAACTTTTAATTATTTTCAAAAAATAATTAAAATTTCACAGGAATTTCATTATATTTACGCAAATTTTCTTTTATAAATTTCTTCGCAATCATTGAATTATTTCCATAAATAGTAAAATTTTTATAGGGATTCAATTATTTTCGTAAATAATAAAATACTTTTTAGGAATTTAATTATTTTCATAAATAATTATTAATTAAAACTCATTGCAGAATTTCAATTATATTTTTAATACAATTTTAATCGAATTCGTCGAAAAAATTCTAAAAGATTTTATTAAAATTCTTTATGAAAATTCAATTTTAAGAAACATGCAATTATTCAATAAATTGTTATTTTTCTATTTAAATAATTGAATTCTAGTAGAAATTTCTCGTAAACATTGATTTAAAAATGGATTTCATTTAAAATGTTAGAAATCTAACATTTTAAATGAAATCCATTTTTAAATCCATTTTAAATGAATTTTAAAAGCATTAGAGCGTAAATTTTAAGAAATAATTGAATTTTGAAAAGGTATTTCAAATTAAAATCTTTGAAAACTTGAATTTTTCAAAATTTTAACTAAAAAGATTCTGTGGAATTAATTTTTTTTTTTTGAGAAACAAACAATTAATTTTTATAAATAGTAAATTTTTTTTCTAAAATTCAATTTTTTTAAAAATTAATAAAATTTTACGAAAGAATTCAATTTTTTTCTTAATTCGTTATAAAATTTTTTTTTAAATAATTCAATTATTTTATAAACTTTTTAAAAATCCTTCGAAACAATTCAATTATTCTTATAAATATAGTAAAATTATTTGCATAAATTTAATTATTTTTAATGAAAGAATTCGCTTTTGTTTAGAATTTTTCATAAAATTTCACGAAAGAATTGAATTAAATAAACTTTTCAAAAATCCTTCGAAACAATTCAATAATTATTCTTATAAATAGTAAAATCTTTGCAAAAATTCAATTAATTTTAATAAAAATTTCACGAAAAAATTCATTTTTTTTTTTAATTTGTTATAATATTTTTCGAAAAAATTCAATTATTTTCTAAAATTTTTAAAAATCTATCAAAACAATTCAATTTTTTTTAATTTTTAATAAAATTTTTCGAAAGAATTCAATTTTTTTCTTAATTCGTTATAAAATTTTTTTTAAATAATTCAATTATTTTATAAACTTTTTAAAAATCCTTCGAAACAATTCAATTATTCTTATAAATATAGTAAAATTATTTGCATAAATTTAATTATTTTTAATGAAAGAATTCGCTTTTGTTTAGAATTTTTCATAAAATTTCACGAAAGAATTGAATTAAATAAACTTTTCAAAAATCCTTCGAAACAATTCAATAATTATTCTTATAAATAGTAAAATCTTTGCAAAAATTCAATTAATTTTAATAAAAATTTCACGAAAAAATTCATTTTTTTTTTTAATTTGTTATAATATTTTTCGAAAAAATTCAATTATTTTCTAAAATTTTTAAAAATCTATCAAAACAATTCAATTTTTTTTAATTTTTAATAAAATTTTTCGAAAGAATTCAATTTTTTTCTTAATTCGTTATAAAATTTTTTTTAAATAATTCAATTATTTTATAAACTTTTTAAAAATCCTTCGAAACAATTCAATTATTCTTATAAATATGTAGTAAAATTATTTGCATAAATTTAATTATTTTTAATAAAAGAATTCGCTTTTGTTTAGAATTTTTCATAAAATTTCACGAAAGAATTGAATTTAATAAAATTTTCAAAAATCCTTCGAAACAATTCAATAATTATTTTTATAAATAGTAAAATCTTTGCAAAAATTCAATTATTTTTAATAAAAATTTCACGAAAAAATTCAATTTTTTTTTAATTTGTTATAATATTTTTCGAAAAAATTCAATTATTTTCTAAAATTTTTAAAAATCCATCAAAACAATTCAATTTTTTCTAATTTTTAATAAAATTTTTCGAAAGAATTCAATTTATTTCTATATGAAAATTCTTAAAGAACTTTTTCAAAAATTATTGAAAATAATGGATTTATAGAAGATGCTTATAGTTAAAAACACGAAAAAAAATTGAATTTTTTAAAAGTTACAAATTATTGCAAAAATTCAATTATTTTTAATACAATTTTAATCGAATTTCTCGAAAAATGTAATTATTCTTAAAAATTTTATTAAAAGTCGTCAAAAGAATTCAATTATTTAAAAATTTATTGATATAATACTTTATAAAATTTCTATTTAAAGAAATATGAAATTATTCAATAAATTATTTATTTTTAAAAATTGATTTAAACATAATTGAATTTTGAAATTAATTTTTTTGAAAAAGTTTAATTGAATTTTTTTAATATTATTTTAAGTTTTTATTTTCTATTATTTATTTAATTGAAGAATTTACGAATAATTTAAATTTCGTAAAATTGAATATTGTAAAGAAATGGATTTGAAAATTGTCAAAGAACTTTTTCGAATATTATTAAGAATAATCGATTTAAAGATGAATTTTAGTTAAATATTGTTGTAAATGATTTTATCACTCCGTTGTCTTTAATTATTATAAAACATGAAGATATCGATTTCTTCAGGTTTTATGGTTATACAAAATTTAATTTATAGTTTTAAGTAAAATGTTCTTTTATTTGACTTGAATTGGTTATATTTTTGTCAGTAATAGGTCCGTAATTTTTCATTTTTGTCCGTAAAGTCCGTATTTTTAAAAACTTCCACTGGTTCGAGCCCTGTAAATGTCAAAAAGTCGCTATTTTTCAGTTTTCTTTCCTTAAATTCTAGGTGAAAGTATGAAAAATATTGAATAAACTTAACAGAATTCTTTCATTTATTATTCTTTATCCAGCAAAAAAAAAAAATGAGTAAAATCAGTTAGATTTACTTGAGTTATTGGATTTTATCTATAAACAGTCGATATTTTGAAAAAATATATATTCGCGGTTTTTACTTTCTATTTGGCGGCGATTTTCTACCGCGAATCTTGATTTCTTATCAAACTTACCAACTTTGGTGAGTTTATTATTAGGATCCACGAATGAATTCAATTTCGTTCCGAGTGCAACAATTGAAATCAAATCGGTTGTATATTTGTAATTCAAATCTTGAGCGTCGAGTTTTTTAATCCCCTCGCTATCCACCGGCTTACTATCAATATACTCTATCATATTTTCCCCAATTTCAGTCATCAAAGGCAACATTAATTTGAGTTTTCCTTTCGTTAAAGTTGGAGTGATTTTTGATCTCACGTATTTCCAAGTTGGATTCTTCAGTCCAAATAAATTAACCATTCCAATACTGTCGGTCTGCTTGGATCCACCAAAGTGACGATCGGAGAAATTCTCAAAATCGGTGACCATAATTTGACGAATTAATTTTGGATCTCTTAGAAGAACGCAGGGTTTGTGAAAAATATAGAATCCCAATAATTTCGCATCAGCTGCGGCATCCTTGTGCAATTTACCAAGATGCCATCCTGGGGCTGTTCTAAAGAGTACAGCATCCTTAAAATTACCGAATATTAAATCCGTTGGCAGTGACTGGACTCCACGTCGTTTCCAATAATTTAATTTGTATTTCGCGTAAAATCGAAAGAGAAGAACAACAGCTCCTACTAATAATAATGTTGTACCGATCATAGACATAGTTGAACATAAACTGAATATTATTATAAAACATGAAGTAGTCAATGACTCTGGATCGATGACTCAGTCTCAGAGTGATTGATTTCTATTCCTATTTACTAATAATTAAAGATATCAAGTGATAAAATCATTACTTTGTATCATAATAATCTTGTTACTGTACCTTCTTTAAAAAAAAATTTCATCATTTCAATTTAATTATATTATTTTTTAGAATTTTAACTAAAACTCTTCTTTGAATCAATTATTATCTATAATAATAATCGTTGTATTCCGATAATCTTCAGTTTGAAGTTTTTTGTTGTTTGCTTTTTTCTTTACTAACTTATAAATTACTAAATAAATAAATTAATAATTTATTGAAAATCATTTAATTATTACAAGGAATTTTATCAAAAAATTTACGAATAATTGAATTTCTCCGAAGAATTTTATTATTTATGAAAATAATTGAATTCATGACATGAATTTTAGTGAAATTTTCATAAAAATTCTAATTAAATTCTTTTGAAGAATTTCTTTAAATTTTTTTTAATAATTTTAAATTTAAAAATTTTGACAGTAATTAAATTCTATGAACAACATAAAATTTTCTTACAAGTTTCATACAATTTCTTACAAGTTTTAAAAATAATCGTGTTTCTTAATTGAAATTAAACAATTAGGTAAATTATTGAATTTTATTAGAATTTTTAGAAAATAATTAAATTCTTCTCAGAATTTTATTACAATTTTCTAAAATAATTCAATTTATTAAAGAAATTTTATTAAAATATAGAAATTAATTGAATTTTTTCGAAAAATTTAATTAAAAATTTTTAAAAATTTAATTGTTTCGAAGGATTTTTAAAAATTTTATAAAATAATTTAATTCTTTTGAAAAATTTCATAACGAATTAAGAAAAAAAATTGAATTCTTTCGTGAAACTATATTGAAAATAATTGAATTTTTAAAAAGATTTTACTATTTAAAAAAAAAATTGAATCATTTCGAAGGGGTTTAAATTTTTTTTTAAATAATTGAATTCTTTCGTGGAATTTTATTAAAAGTTTTAAAAATATTGAATTTTGTCAAAAAACTATTTACTATTTATAAAAATAATTGAATTCTTCCGTAGAATTTATTTATAAAAATAATTGATTTTTTGCCAAGAATAATATTTAAACTGAATTTAAAAAATTTTTATTATGAAATTATTCAAAAATTTATATTTGAAAATAAAAAATTTTAATGAAAAACAAATTTTTAAAGCTATGAAAAAATGAAATTTTAATAATAATAACATCTAATATTTTTAATAATTTTTGAAAAAATACTTTGAGAATTTTCAAACCCATTTGTTCAAAATTCAATTTTACAAAATTTCTATTAACGGAAAATTTTTCTATTCTTCCCTGATTTTCAGGCGAAATTTTGACTTTTGAATTTCTTTAATTATTGTAAAAAATTTCAAATAAATCAAGGATTTCTTTTTTAAATAAATATTTAATTATTATTATTATTTTTCCATAGAAATTAGGATTTTCAAAAATTTCAAATTGAAACCTTTTTGAAATTCAACAACTTTTAAGAATAATATTATTATAAAACTTAAAGAATTCAATCACTCTGAGTTATCGACTCAGAGTGATTGATTTCTTCCTATTTACTAATAATTAAAGATATCAAGTGATAAAATCATTATTTTATATTATAACAATATTATTGCTGTACCTATTATTTTGATCATCTCAATTAAATTAATATTTTCTAGAATTGTAACTAAAATTCTTCTTTAAATCAATTATTTTTTAATAATTTTTGAAAAAGTTCTTTGAGAATTTTTAAATCTATTTCTTCACAATTCAACTTTACGAAATTTCGATTATTCAGAAATTCTTCAATTAAATATAAATAAAAAGTTTAAAATACCAAAAAAATTCAATTAAACTGTTAAAAAAAATAATTTCACAGAATTTATTTATTTATTTAAGTTTGAAGGGACAAAAATGTCCTTAAAATAAAAAACCTTAAAATCTAAAGAAAATTACAAATGAAATGGATCGTAATGCATACTGGCTGAAATAATAGAAATTTAATCATGTGAGAAAATCATGTTTCTCAGATTAGGTGATAAATTTGTTTTCGTTTGAGTCAAAAAAAAATGAATGTCATCGGAATAATTGTTTGCTTCCACACTAATTCTTGATGAAAATACCGAATTGGCGGCTTTTCGAGAAATTCGATTAAAATATTGTATTAAAAATAATTGAAATTTTAAGATGGGTTTTCTACTCATAAATATAATTGAATTCCTAAAAAACTTTTTTTTTAAAAAACGTTGTACATAACTATTGTTCTTCAATTCACGAGAATTTAAGATAGGGTATAATATACCCAAGAAAATTAAGGTAATTTCATTTTTTCAAAAGAATATAAAGAATTTAAGTTTGTTTATTTAAATAATGTATATTTATTATTATATACCTATTATTTAATAATTATATCTTTATGTTATTTAACCTCAGAAATTCAAAAATGACATTTTTAAAAATTGTCATTCCTTAAGTGTGTGTGTTTATATTACATTTTCATAAATATCTCGAGATTATGAAGAGCTTATGGAATGATTTTTTTTACATTGTAGGTCGCTTACAAACAGTGTGACCAGACTGCAGACTCTGATCCCCCCCACCATAGCGCCAAACGTACTCCTTCCATATGCCACTAACACACTCACACTCCGCGCGTTTTACTTGTCGGTGTGCCTCTTTTTCATTTTTCTATATTCGCTAGAGAGACTAGGCGGATACTCAACGACAGTAGGCTAGAAAAGAGGCGCGACTTTTAAAATTCCTAATTCCACACGGAATATTAATTAAAGCTAAAAATGGTTTTTTTCAACGTTTTTACTTAAAGAAATATTAATGATTAATTGTCAAATTGATATTTTATTAAACAAGTCATGTAAATAAATTTTTTATTGATATATTAATTTATCAATTATTATTTAATACTGTATAAAAAATAGTTAATAAATTATTTATTGCTAATAATTTTTTAAATATTTTAATTAATTGTGTCTATTTAATTAATCTCTTTTTGACAATATATTCAAAAAATATAAAATAATTTTAATATATGATTTAATTAATTGTAAATATTATTCAAAAAATTGAAGTAGTTATTGTAAATATACAGCATTTACAGTATTTTATTAATTAAAAACTAATAGAATAATAATTGATTTATTAAATAGATATAATTTACCAATAAAATATTCATTTATTTTTTATTCACATATTTATATTTATTTTACATGTTATATATTAAACTCGTTTCCGCACCACCATGGAGGTAGAGTTTATGGCGCGTTTTTAACCTTTTAAGGACTAACTCAAATTGAGTAAAACTAAATTGACTAATTTAAATTCTTTTCGTTAAAAAGCATTATTTTTAACATATTCATTTTTTTAATTGCTAATTTTTAAAAAATTAGCAAATAATATGAAATTTTTTTTTAAAATATAGTCAGTTCTCAAAAGGTTTACTCGTCATAGCAAATATCATTGTTGAGTATTTGAAAATTTATTTGCTATATAAGAGTACACATTTAAAACAAAATCTTAATTTTAAACAGCATAACCGCTAGCTGTTATTTCTAAATTTATGTTTTAATTTCATAGCCTTAAGAAGAAATAAAATAAAGAATTTGTTTTAATTGTTATTATTATTATTGTTATATTATTATTGTTATTATTATTATTTAAATATATAAGCCTTGTTCATTAGACTTTTATTAATAATAATGATAATAATCTATAGTAAATTTTAAAGTATATTATGATAAAACACATAAGACACACGCTTTTGCAATGATTGGGGAAACCACAAACACAATTAAAACAAATTCTTTATTTTATTTCTTCTTAAGGCTATGAAATTAAAACATAAATTTAGAAATAACAGCTAGCGGTTATGCTGTTTAAAATTAAGATTTTGTTTTAAATGTGTACTCTTATATAGCAAATAAATTTTCAAATACTCAACAATGATATTTGCTATGACGAGTAAACCTTTTGAGAACTGACTATATTTTAAAAAAAAATTTCATATTATTTGCTAATTTTTTAAAAATTAGCAATTAAAAAAATGAATATGTTAAAAATAATGCTTTTTAACGAAAAGAATTTAAATTAGTCAATTTAGTTTTACTCAATTTGAGTTAGTCTTTAAAAGGTTAAAAACGCGCCATAAACTCTACCTCCATGGTACTGGTGCGGAAACGAGTTTAATATATAACATGTAAAATAAATATAAATATGTGAATAAAAAATAAATGAATATTTTATTGGTAAATTATATCTATTTAATAAATCAATTATTATTCTATTAGTTTTTAATTAATAAAATACTGTAAATGCTGTATATTTACAATAACTACTTCAATTTTTTGAATAATATTTACAATTAATTAAATCATATATTAAAATTATTTTATATTTTTTGAATATATTGTCAAAAAGAGATTAATTAAATAGACACAATTAATTAAAATATTTAAAAAATTATTAGCAATAAATAATTTATTAACTATTTTTTATACAGTATTAAATAATAATTGATAAATTAATATATCAATAAAAAATTTATTTACATGACTTGTTTAATAAAATATCAATTTGACAATTAATCATTAATATTTCTTTAAGTAAAAACGTTGAAAAAAACCATTTTTAGCTTTAATTAATATTCCGTGTGGAATTAGGAATTTTAAAAGTCGCGCCTCTTTTCTAGCCTACTGTCGTTGAGTATCCGCCTAGTCTCTCTAGCGAATATAGAAAAATGAAAAAGAGGCACACCGACAAGTAAAACGCGCGGAGTGTGAGTGTGTTAGTGGCATATGGAAGGAGTACGTTTGGCGCTATGGTGGGGGGGATCAGAGTCTGCAGTCTGGTCACACTGATTACACTCTACTCTTGTGTATGTTTGGTTGCCTATTTACAGGTGTTCATCAACACTCTACTTTTGTGTATGTCTGATTGCCTATTTTCAGGTGCTCATTGAAATTTTGCTCTTGTGTAAATCTTGATAGTCCTTCCGAACTAAATATCTCTAATTATTTAGGAGTGAGACGACACGCGGGAAAACACTTTTTGAGCTCGATTTTTCCCGGATGCCCTTAATCTGTATTATAGTTAAATTTTTGTCTTTTCTATTTCCAAGAAAAACTGAAAAATATTTTTTCTCACCTGTAGTTCTTAAATTCGTGATCATGACATAAAATTTATTAACATTTGAAATGTAAAATATAAAATACAAACATTCTGGAAAATCTAAGTATATTACAAGTATTTTGCAACTGCCACGTATACTTTTTTGCTACGTTGCATTAGGGTTTCAGCAAATGTTAAATATTAAAGTTAAATCGATTGTTCTTGCTGACACGAAACGAATAAACTTGGTTTCTAGAACGTAAGTAGCTAATACACCGAAAAACAATTGGTTAGAATGTGCTTTTTACTCATCGTTGTTAGAAGTGTGAAGAGATTGTTCATCACACAACCTCTCCCCCTCCTAAAGCTTGCCTAACATTCTAAGATTAAGTTTGGTTCCTCAATCCAAGCATTTATTCTGCTCGCGCCAATATCTGCATGAGAACAGCTTATAGCTATACAATTAACCAGAGAAATTGGATTGTAATCATTTAGATCTTCCGGATTTCATTTTTTATATAACATGCAGAATCGATATTGTGACATTATGAAGATCAACTCCAAACATGTTCGCTATGTCCAATAAATGATTTTAAAAATAAAGTACAACATTTATTCAAATTTGTCAACTAGAATAAGGCATTTTGCCCTGAGTTGTGCAGAATGCTCTATATGTACATGTCTCGTCATCAGTCTAAAGATTATTAATACAACAAATAAATAATATCTGTTCTAGAGATTGACTGTCCATTAAATTGCAAGGATTTATCAAGGATATTACTCTGTTGTTTATAATTATTCATTTAAACCTCAACAAAATGTCAGCAAGTCGAATATTGTGCAATTTCTGCGTTATTTTCTATATTATTTCAATATGGTCCACTACTGTTGTGAACACTATGGATGAATTGGATGATCGGGGTAAGTTTAAATACAATCTTCCGCAATATCTGCAGACAACCATATACGAATGTAACTATTGGAAATACTACCGCTTACCCTTAATTTTACTACAATGAGACTTGTGTGCTTGAGCATGCAAGTTCTGTTATAAGTAGTATTGTCTTGTATCCTTCGTTTGACTGCGACATATTACAAAATTTAAAGAGATTCATACAAAGAAATAAAAAATTTACAATATTGACAACATATAATTAGTGCTTATATTTCACTAATAAAACTTGAAAATTAGGATATCCTAATTCCGGATGAGTTTAGCACGTCCGTAGAATATCCTAGATTATCCATTGTTGTTAAGAAAAACTTTAAAAGATATTATTATACCGAACCAATAAAATAATTAACTTCTTAATGTCAAACTCTATTTCAATTATTTACTAATTATAAAATGTGTGACCAGTATTCGAATTTACTTTAGCACCCCTAATTGTTGCAGCTTTTTTATATCTCGCCACAACTTAAAGTCGATTTGAGCTTCAACTGATTAATTTCTACTCGGCTCGACTCAAAAAACAAAAACCTCGTTGTAAAAATTCTTACGATGATCCAAAAGAGAATTTAAATAGATTAAAAAATGTAAAGAAAATTTGCTAACACAGGTTGATTGTATACATAAAATAAAGCAATGAAAATCATTTGAACTTACACCTTGATGAGATCATTTCTTTACATGTTTTAGAGCATTTTTAAGGGGACGCCGAAGACTCCTTAAAACAATATGCAAAAAGAGACAATTGTCAGTACACTTTTTTCAAAAACTATTTATCCAATTTACTTCGCTTTTGTCTTATCCGATTGCCAATATAATCAAGTACCCAATCATATAGTTACTAAACATGAGTTGAACCACAACTGTTTTTATAAACATTTAAACCAAAATGTAAACATTTTTTTTAAATCGATTCATTGGTTTCAAAGATATATACTGTAAAAAATTTAGGAAGTTAAAGGACTCGGGAGTGAAATTTTTCGAGTTAAAAATCAACTCCAAAAGAGAGTTTTTACTAACTCCTACTAACTCCCTTCATCAACACCCGCGCGAGTTATTTTTTCCTAGGGGAGTTAGCATTTGGGTGTGAATGTTTTAACTCTCTTTAATTAACTCCCCTGTCATTAGCTCCCCAATGGGTGCGACTTTTATAGAATCCCCTTGGGAGTTAAAATTTAACTCCATTTTTTTACAGTGTATGTACAGTGCACATAAATTTCCAATAAAATATTTTTTATAAAAAAAATTATAAAAGAATACAAATAATTCATTTAACATTTAAAAATATTTTACAATTCCAGGAATCGAAGGCCGCCTATCTTCTACGCAGGTTTTAATCTTAAATAATATTTTTAATTGTGTTATTTTCATCAAGATGTATATTTTCTTAAAAGTTAATACGTACACACGATAATTGTCACTTTCAGAATGAAAATGAGTTATTACGAGTATAGGCTAAGATAAATATTTGAGAACGTTTTTTATGACTTTAGGAATTTATATTTTCAACATGTAAATTTGTTTTCAGTTTAAATGGCCATAAGTTTTCTTTTATTGAAGATATCAAGTTCCACTTGGTACCAAAATGAAGCTAGACTCTTTCTCTAACTTTTATCTCATTACGAGAATAGGGCTAGGATGAATATTTGAGAACGTTTTTGATGATTTTAGGAATTTGACATTTTCAACATGCAAACTTGCTTTGAATTCAAATGGCCATAAGTTTTCTTGTATGCAAGGTATCAAGTTCCAGTTGATACCAAAATGAAGCTTGACGCTTTCCCTAACTTTTATCTCATTAGAAGTATAAGCTAGGTAGAATATTTGAAAACGTTTTTTATAATTTTAGGAATTTGATATTTTCAACATGTAAATTTGTTTTAAATTCAAATGGCCATAAGTTTTCTTCTATGGAAGATATGAAGTTCTGATTGGTACCAAAATGAAGCTTGACTCTTTCCCTAACTTTTATCTTATTACAAGTGCAGGCTAGGATAAATATTTGAGAACGTTTTTTATGACTATAGAAATTTGATATTTTCAGCATGTAAACTTGTCAATCAATTTTTCGATTTTTTAATAATAATTTGCTAAATATAAACGATATGTAGTAATATGAAAAATTGAATTTTATTAATTAACACAAGAAACTAAAAACAACTTTATAACTGAGATCCCGGATCGAAAAACTCGATTTGTGCTTTAGGACGTACGCGCTGATACCAGTCCGGTGGCAGTAAACACCTCTGGGCCGTTATCACTGCTACCCGACTGGTGTCAGTGCTTAGGGGCCGTCCATAAATTACGTAAGACATTTAGGGGGGAGGGGGGGTCAGCGAGATCTTACGAACAATAGAAAAAATGGCGCTAATGTATGTAAAAAATCTTACGAGGGGGAGGGGGGGGGGTCAAATTTTCCAAAAAAATGTCTTACGTAATTTATGGACAGCCCCTTACGCACGAGCGAAAATCAAGTTTTTTGATCCGGGAGCTTTACTTGTTTAAAATATTGAATTAAAATTTAAAGAACAGATTAATGTAACTCTAGTTTTACGTACTATTGACTATTCATTTTTCACTAATTCTTCGTTTAAAATTGTTTATCTGTTTCTATACCATTAAAACTGCCATAAGAATATCTGTGTCTGAAAATCTTACTGTTCTTTACTTCGTCTTCCAGTAAAACTGACATAAGACTATTTCTCTTCAAATTTAACGTTGATTTCTTTCTCTTTCCAAAACGAAATTCATGGTAGTGCCTCACTTTACCTAATTTGCATATATCTACTCGTTTCTAAATAAGGATATTTATTAATAATCTGTCCTTGATTTATAGATTGAACTACTGCAGAAATGGAACATTGATGTAGATATCGAAAGATTAATTCTCATCACAAATGAATGTAGAAATCATACAAGAAAAATGATAAAAGAATTGATGAAAATGATCTTAGGTGATGATAAATTACGACGTATGATAATACTAGGAGAGATAGGTTGTCAAGGTGTACCTAAAAATGTTGTAAAATTTGTTTTCGGTGAGTTTTTCCCAATAAAACATCATTGTTTCGTATTATCCTTATATAATGTTAAACATAACTTCATGATTAAATTTCAGAATATGTGAACTCACATGCCAGATCACCTATTGTTTTATCAAGATTTTATAAGATAATGAGACAGTTTTGCTATGAAATTCGACATAGACACAGTGATCAGTCACTTTGGAGAGGTATGCTATATTTCTTTCAACATTACCATATTTAATATTGCGCATTCTTCTTTCTTAATCCCTACATTGCTTCAGTAAAATATTTCTTTAATTTTTATAATAAGATAACTCCAGAATACGACAATGAATGTATACTAATCAGAAAGAGTGGAAAATTTTACGTCCGAATATGTTTTGACCGTTTTTGAACCAACCTTTAAAGGTCAATTTTGATCAAATATTGATTTTTTTAATCTTCATTACATTACTTGAAAGTTTGAAAGTACATATATTTACCCAATGATATAGCCATAAAGATTTTTTAATTTATGCAAAAACTCATTAAAATAATTTTAATAAAGAAGCTCAAAAATCTTTAAATTGCAAAATATGTTAAAAATAATTTAAAAATTTCAAAATATCCACTGAACATATTACCAGATACTAGTACTTGAAAATACAAAGACTTATTTTTACGTTTTGCAACTTTTTAAAAATAGGGAGTTCCACTTTAGGAATTTTTTACTCATATATAAGAACTATTGCATAACAATAATTTATTTTATTTTTTTCAGGATAACTTCAACCAGGACTACATTTTATACGATTAGGAATGGCAATAATTTTAATTTAAGGAGAGAGAAATTTATTTTTAATATATAAATCTATTTTAATTGGATAAAGAATTTTATCAAATATACACTTCATATAACATGATTTTAATTAACACATTTTCCTAGTCAATAAACATAAAAATTGAAAGCATATACGGGTTCTTCTATCCCCGATGAAATAGAAGAGGGAAATGTTCCAAATTTACCTAACAGGAATTTTATCCCCCGTAAGCGCATGCGTGGTATCGACCTGCAGGTACCAGAAATGGGTATAATTCATGGGGAGAGAGCTAAAAGAGTCGTATACTCCCTGACGTTGATATCGTGATGAGGATGCTGTTGGTGGTAGTGGATTGATGCGGAGGTAGAGGTGACACGATATAAAACTCTCGGCAACGTGTGCTGCTGTTTTGCGGCGTCCTGTGATCTCCACCTCAGTCCGGCACCAACCGCTGCTGATACCGGCAATCCTTTTTTTTTCCTTATCACGTCAACAAACTCGCAATTCACCAAACGGCATGTTTGGTCCAAAACAATAACAAACCATCATTCACAAAATGCCCATAACTAATGAAAAAGATAACATTTTAAAAATTATAATACAAAAGAGGAAAATTTAGATAAAAGTGGATTTTAGGACGAAAACAAAAATTTCAAAGTTTGTTTGTTTTTATCTGATCATAAGAGGGTGTTGTGTTAGTCCCCTGAGCAGTGGACCATGTTCGTATGTTATCGGTGTAAAAGGGTGTGCAGTTTATAGAAGTTCTCGGTCAATGAACTGTAACTATCAGCTTCACAAACGGGTTGATTTGAAACTGAAATCTTCCTTAAAGTATAATTAAAACCGTTCCTTGATCATGGAGTCTTAAATAAAACGATCACTCAATGATCAAGAAATTCGTTTTCCAGTTTCAATTAAAATATAAATGAATCATATAAGTTAATCTTACGAATCATTCACATCCAACCTGTAATATTATTAAAAAAATTTAATAGTTTATTAAAATATGAAAGTATTGTGAAAATTAATTATTAATTTTAACAGATTTCTATAACAAAGAACTTTACTTGATAGGTATAAAAAAGAATTAGAAAATGTTGCATCCATCCTAAAAATTAGGAATATAACATTAAGAATGATTTAATTTTCTAATCAGTAAATAAATTCTAGTCCATTAATCCATAGAATTGAATTTTTACGTATATAATTAATAAGAAGCTTGAATAATAAAAATTAAATTAATAAATTCATTAGTAAAAAGAAAAAGTATTTTATGAAGTAATATAGTCTTTGATGAAAAAAAAACATTTAGGTAAACAGTAATGAAGAGGAAATTCATTTAAAAATGAAGAGGAAATTTATTTAAATTGTATTAAACTGAGTAATTTTAAATCTTTAATGCAGTAAAATAATAAAGTCAATAACAGTAAATACTATACATACCTACCTGTTGTCTAAACAGAAACATATACATAACAAACGAATAAGAATTTCATAAACGAAATAAATAATAGAAATTAACAAAAGTTTTTTAAAAGTAGAAAAATGTGTATTCTATGGAGTTAACAAAAGATATATATCTTCTAGTAGATCCCCTTTATGATACAAAGTAAACTTCCCCTTGTGTCGTGAAAGTTTTCGTGTGTGTAATCGTACAGTCGTCAAGCACGTGTACTAGAAAAAAATTTTAGATGATCAGTCAGTAGTATTTTCACCCTCGGCAGCTGAAATACATTTTTCCCTTTTTTTTGTTAAAGTTTGAGAAAATAAATACTGAGGAATGGAAAAAACTTTTATACAATCATATTTTTTATTAACAAATCGTTAACAAGATTTATGTCTGAATGAGAAATGATCTCAAGTGAATAAGAATAATGAAGAGACACTATTGTAAAATTAAGAATAATGTCGGGTACTAGTAATGGATGTATAAGAAAAAGTAGAAGTAAAAGCCAATGTTATATTAGTTCAGCAGTAATGACAGTGCAAGAAGAACTTTTGACGAGTGGAACTCGAGATGGTTTGGCTACAGAAGCATCGCTACAGGTAATTTTTCAAATTCTCTAGTAAGAATATACTATTTTTTTAAAATTATCTTTGTCTAAGGAAAAGTATAGGTATTATAAAAGTTATTAGATTTCCTACTGATTCTTTGGAGAAGTACAATTTTTATATTTTTTTATTTACACCGCACAATATCTTGTAAGAACAACTATTGATCTTGTTATAAATTTCTCCATTCGTAATATCAATGCAAAACTTGTAATCAAGTTAGTTAGAAACTTTAGAAACATTATTGATCTTCTTATACTGATTTCCCCATTCACATCAACAATACAAAAATTGTGATCAAGTTAGTTGGAAACTTTAGAAACATTATTGATCTTCTTACTGATTTCCCCATTCATATCAACAATACAAAAATTGTGATTAAGTTACATAGTTAAAAACATTAGAGAGTATTAGATGAACTAAATGTATATTGAACATTCAACAAAACGATTGCATGTGAAAAGATAAGTTTCGTGTACCATTGAAAAGTTGTTAAGTTTAAAATAGTATTATATACAAAAGAACACAATCAAAGAAACAAACCACACTTAACAAAAAACTTGATCATAACAGAGTGATCAGTCTTACAACGGTTGACAGTTACAATGGATTTTCGAGTTAAATTTTTCTTTGAGTACCAAGGTTGCAACTTATTACTAAAATAATTCGTAAAGTATTTTTTACCATCACTCAAAGCTATATTGTCAAATTGTACATTTTCTTGCTCCTTTTTTAAACTGTTCATAAAAATCAGTAAATGGAATCCGGGTAGAGTGCGATTATTAAATTCAAATGGGAATAAAGATATGTTAGCAACAGCAATATGAAGCATTAACCACCTTTGGATTCATAGGTTACAGATTGATGAAAATTAAAGAAATAATTATTCTTCGAAACTGGGAAATAGTAAGAAAGAGATTTTGAATATAACAATTGCCTTAGTCGTGCAACGGTACATTCGGAATTTGGTTTGATAAAAAAAGATGAATTCAATAAATCTTTAATAAATTTTAACTCACTTTTTATTCAATAGTTGCAACTTTTTGTATTACTTCAAGAACGTGGAATAATATTCGATGTTTGGTTGTTTAAGTTGAAATTGAATACTGAATTCTGGATACTTTGGTTAGAGAAACTAAGTAATGCGATTATTGGATCTTGAATACTAAAGTTTGAGTACTGAATGATTGTATGTTGATATGATGTATGTTGAATAATTGGTCTCTTTTTTTAATCTTCTCAAATGTTTCCTACTTTTATTTGGAGAATATTAAAGTTTAGCAGGATAAAATTAATTTTTTTACAATATTTACCATACTTTTAGGTTTTGTGATTTGAACGAAATCGTTTAGATTAAATATATATAAATTCTTATCCTGTTAAAATAATTGATATTTCCTATTTATTTGTAGAGTAATATTTCTTGGAAAATTTAAGAGAATTTTGATATGGATATATATAGAGGATGTAACAAGAAATATAAATGGGTGGAATAGTATATATAGTGAGGCGCAGAGAAGAGATGCACTACTTAAGAAAATGGAGAGGATGGGAGAAATGGATAACAGAGTGATTAGGTTCAGGATGGGCGAAGTGTTGGAGTAATTAAGATGTATTCTTGAAATGGTACTAATTCACAACTCAAACATGTACGTGACAGTCATTTGAGGAAGAAGAGGCATTTTTCACAAATTTTTGTTATTTTTGTATACCCCAGTTGTACTTCTATACGTATGAGCCAGCTATGTTGTATACTGTCTAGGTTTCAAATAAGATTTCGAACTTAATTTGCTACAAATTTTAAAAATCCCAGTGGGCACAGGGACGTCTAAAAGACGTCTTAAAGACGTCCCTTCTTGTCCGCGGACGATTCGGGGACAATGATGGCAATGTCTCTGAGTCATCAAAAAGACAGCTAAAAGACGTCTAAAAGACGTTCTATGTCTGGTCCAAAAGACGTCCAAAAGACTTCTAAAAGACATAAAAAAGGACGTCTAAAGTACGTCTAAAAGACGTCTTTTGGACGTCTAAAAGACATAAAAGGGACGTCTAAAAGACGTCTTTAAGGGCATCCGGGAAAAAATACTGGTTTCGTGATAGACGTCTCATTTAAAAAGAAAAGAATATTTTGAGTCGGGAATTTTTGGTAAATATAGAGAAATGCTCTGGGACCAGCGGTCCTCTCGGAATTTAGAGAAATTTTGATAAATAATTATTGAAAAAAATTGTTGAAATATACGGAAAAAAGGGGTTTTTCACGGTTCAGTATAGACGTCTCATTTTGAGAGGATAAAATATTTCGGGTTCATATTTGGAGGGGTGATAGAGGAAGAGTCTCCGAGGAGCGGCCCTCTCCGTTTTTGCAATAATTTTGCGAGGAAATTATTTTATTAACGATTGAAAGTGGAGTAATTTGAGGTTACTACATTTCCCTCAGTTCAACTCGCGACCACTTCCGAGAATTGGCGCCACCTCCTTGACCACTGACACATAGATCCACTTGTCTGTGTGCTCGCCGCCATATTGTCTCTCACTTTCGCCAAAAATCCAACTTTTGTAATTCCGTTTTTCAATATTTATTTCAAAAATTACTTGCAAATTTCGAGAATATTCTTTATCATCATGAATTCCCCTAATTATCATGATAAATCGGAACTAAATATCTCTAATTATTTAGGAGTGAGACGACACGCGGGAAAACACTTTTTGGGATCGATTTTTCCCGGATGCCCTTAAGACGTCTTTTGGACGTCCTTTTTACATTCCTTCAGATCTTAAATAAACATTTCTTTTATAACATTTTCTAATTTGAAATTCAGTAATATTGTATTAAATTTATTTTAAGTTTAATTTTATTTTTTCTAAAATGTGGAGAAATAATGAAAAAATTCCTACGAAGCTGGGATCGAACTCGGATACCTTGGGCTTGAAACACTGCGCCTTAAGCACCTCAGCCGTTCAAGACAGATATGAACCTCTACAAAGTTAACGATCTCACTTGTCAATGAAATGAATTTAACTTAGAAAAATTCCAATGAATTTCACATTCAAAAATTTCTAAGTCCAAGTTGCACTTAGAAAATAATATTTTCTATTTATGAAAATTTTTCTATTTTCAAATGTTGAATGAAAAAGACGTCTTTTAGACACCTTAAAGACATCTAATGGCCAAGACATAGAACATGAATAGGACGTCTTTAAGACGTCTTAAAGACGTCTTTTTGTACAAATCCAAAAGACGTCCGCAAAAAGACATCCTTAGGACGTCTTTTGAACAAGGGTGCCCACTGGGATAATACTAACTTTAATTTTCTAAATAATTAATATTGATATCTTATCAATGTTGCAACTAGAAATCCTCATCTAGAGACATTACAGGATATCCTAATTTCCGAATATGACTAGTATATCCGTATGGTATCTTGGAATATTCGATGCTTCTGGATAATCTGTGAGCAGCAATCTTGTACGGTCGTTGATATTAATTAGAATTAATTATTGTGTTCCTAATTAAAACGCTAATATAAATTTGATAAATTTATCACCCGTTAAATGAATATTGGATGAGAAATTATATGTCAATCTTTCCGAGTCAGGTGGTATAATAAAGTTAATAACACATTACTTTTGACAAAGTTTCAACAGCACAGCCTTCCTCTTTAGGAAAGTAATTTGTTATATAAAATGTTTACGTCCAGTAAAATAGACATAATTCGTTTTAATATGTCTTTTACCATTTACATAAATTTTCTCAAGGAATTAGGGATTTAATAATATTCTTAACAGAAAGTTATTTCTGTAAATTATTTTTAGTATTTTATGAATGTTTACAGGTGACACATGGTCCCCGAGGTGCGACAACAAGTATTTTACATCATCCCAGCATTAGTAGAGGTGCTTCTATACAACGACGTCATAGAAGATCAACTAGTAGACAAATGTTACTAGTTGTTGTTGCAATTATTCTACTAGTAATCACTTCATTAACAATTTTACTACTCATTTTAACACGAGACTGCAATCAAGAAGCACGTAAGATTATTAAATTTAACTTCTTTTCTAATATATTATATTACGTGGAAAATAAAATAAATAATATACTAACTAACATTGGGAAATGATTTTCCTTTTCATTGAACTACAAGACCTATAGTTAAGCCACTAAACGAATTCAAATCTAATTGTATAGTTCAATCAGAATTGCGTACAAATCGTATCATTCTCCTGGATAAAATACTACCAACAAATCCATGGTACTTCCATAGGTTTATTGATTTCAGGACTTTTTACAGTCCAAAGTGTGTTTACTCATCATGTTTGGGTTTAAATTTTTTTCTAACTCAAAAATTTTTTTCACACGGACTTTCTTATACAGATACGCAAATATTATAAATTAAAGTATCAAAAATTGAAATTCTAAAAATAATTTAAAATTACGACAGCTCTAATCAAAAGTTTTAACTTACTTAAGAAGTGTTAACTAACAACATAAAATTTAATAAAAAAATATAAATTAATATAACCAATCTTTAGAACTTTATATAATTATCAAGAAAAAATTTAATTAACCATCCATTCTAATGAATGACTATACGTAAGACAATTTTTAAGTAAATACTTCTTCTACTCAATAAATCTAAACTTTCATTATTAAGCATTTTCATGGTAAGGGATCATGGTTATTTTCTCTTTGTATGGGAGTTGGATGAAACTGTGATTGATTGGGGATGTCAAAGTCGATTGGATTTTTATATTGAGCTTCAATGGGAAAATCGCATCGACAACTAAGAAAGTAGTGAATATTTTTTTTTTTGAAAAATAATAAAATATTCATAAATATAGAAGGTATACAAGTTTGAAATTTTTTTATTAATTTTTGGAAACCGCATAACCTTTTATGTAAAAGATCATAATGTGAATTTTTAAAAATTGGTTATCAAAAACATTTCAATAAACCCCAAAAAAATGAGTTTTAAGCCATATGAAGGTGCAGTTGTACTAATATCGACTTATTGTTAAATGTCATTCTCTTAAATGAAAATTCGGTTATTTGTTCGTTGGGGAACATTCATGTGACCCGCATTGCGAATACAGATTGTGAGTATATAAATATTACGCGGGTGACTGAGGGTTGAAGAAATACAAAATTATTCAGATATTTAAAAATGCCTATAAATAATGTACCTAAGGTTGGTCGTTTGTCATCCTGTTCCCCCTCATAATGTACCTAAGTAGCACGCAGCATTGATCAAAGTCGAGATCAAAGTTAACATTACCTGTTATATTATTTTGAAGAGAACACTTTAAAATTCCTCTAAAATCACAATAATACTATCATATCTGCAAGGTCTACTTAGGTATGTTACAATTTTGAACGATTTTTGAAAATCATTAAAGAAAATAATTATTTTGATATATAAGTTCTTTCTTTTTTTAAACTATAAAATGCTTGTCATTTTGTCATATAAAAGAAAGAAGTGTTTAACATTAAAAATCACTTTAATTTTGTAGAGAAATAACAATGAAACTCATCTTGATAATTACACTTCTCAACTTTTTATTAATGCGTCTATAATGTTGAAAATGGAACGACGGAATAAAACTTTTTATAATGCCTTTAATCGTTTTAGAGTGGGAAAAATTACATATTTAATTTTGTCCACTTCTCTTAAAGAAAATAAATAATTTTCTTAATAATATAATGTAAACTTTGTTTTTTTAATAATATACGTAAAATGTTTCAGATCCAAACCTTTGTCTAACAGAGGAATGTGTTCGAACAGGTTTGTATACATTATACTTAAAAACTTATAAAGTTCATTATATTCCATTTAATATTTCTTAATTTTAGTTATTTATTTACATTATGTATCCTATGTACAGTGTTTTTGGAACTAGTTTCTGGAGATAAAAATTTTATCAGAATAACTTCGAAAGCATAATATATATTCGCCAATTTATTATTAATCATTTATAATTAAAGGAATAGTGTTTTGATATGTTTACCTTTCCATGATAAGATTGTAATCAACTTATACAAGCTCTCAACTACTAGTTATATTCCTTTAATGGATTTACTTTTTATGATATTAATTACAATCGGCAAGAAACTCATCATAGTCTATTAAATATCTTGTTGGGTTAGGGCGCTGTAGTTAGAAGCTTATTTGCTTACACTATATACATTTATCGACTCTACAGAATTTTTTCTTAAATTTGTTTCTCTTTACTTAAAATAAATTATTAAAGAAATCTTTAACTAGACTTAATAATAAAAATCAAGTAGTCATTAGGTGCAATAGAAATTAATATAAAATAGAATTCTCCGTTCAACAGTTAGAAATTATTTGTAAATATTTAACTTGAAACAACATTCAAAATGCATAAACATTAAAATTTTCTTTTTTCATTTTTTAGCTGCCAGTTTATTATCAGCCATGAATCAAACAGCATCGCCTTGTGACGATTTTTTTCAATACGCTTGTGGAACATGGAATCGCCTTCATGTTATACCAGAAGATAAAAGTTCTATTAGTACTTTTGAGGTGATGGCAGATCAACTTCAGGTGATCTTGAAAAGAGTTTTGGAAGAACCAATTAACAACTATGACAACGATGCAACTGTCAAGGCAAAGATGTTTTACAAGTCCTGCATTCACATCCGTGGGTACAAACAAAAGTAACAACGAAAATAAGAAAACCAAAATTGCATGCACACCGTAAAGAAAGATATTTAAGTATAGGTGATTTTGTTCTTGTTGCAAATTATATACACTCTAACGTTCTTTTTATTTTTAATTATTTTTCAATAATTATTTAAAGACTTTTTAAACAATTTAAATATTTATTTTTAGATTTTAATTCTATTTTCAAATTTTATTTAAGCAAAAAATCAAATAAATATTTGGCAAAAGGTTAGGTCAGGTTAGTTAGACTCAAACTCAGTAAGGTCGTGCAGACAGCGGATCGAAATGTAATACTCGAGATCCACGACCAACATTACTAAGGTAACTAATTAATTACTAAGTTTGGAGAAGTCCAGGAAGCCCTGCACTCAAAAGTTCGCTGACTCAAAGAAAAGTCCGAACTGCTTCTATTCCTTTGTAAAGAAAAGTACGGAAATAAGGTAAATACGAACCACATTGATGGTGGAGTTTGCGGAGTCCTCCGTGTATTTGCGAAAGAGATAGATTGCTATTCCCTAAAGCAAAAGTTTTACGGACGTTCCGAGGGTGGACAAAAAGGCTCAAAAAGAAGGGTTACGGATTTTAGTGAATCGGGGCTGACAGTAAGTCCACCACCTATATTAGTTGCAATGTTTTAATTGCTTATTTATTTACTCTTTCCGATTCTTTTTCTTGTTTCATACCAACCCCCACACAACAATAGAATCCAAGGTATCTGTAAGCTTTCCCAAAGGTCCCTAAGTACAAAAAATCTACCGAATATGATCTGTTTTTATAATGCAAGTCATATAATTTACTTTTCACTATCCATTAAAATCCAATAACTGAAATTAAGAAAAATATCAAAAGATATTAAACATAGAGTGATATAATTTAATAGAAAATCCGTATTTTCATTATTCCTATGAGCATCGATGTTATTCAGCAATACATATGGAATTTCTCGTTATGTATGAAGAGAATGACAGATGCTGCTTTCAGAGTGCCTCTCAAGTTACTTCCGTTCCCATTTTCCTCTCACCAAGGGAATACCACTGAGGAATGCTGAAATTGAAAAATAATATTTTACGCTATAGCATGTCACTCAATTTTAAAATTATATTTTTCAATTTTCTCCTATATCCATTTCTAGTCTATCTCCAATTTCGGCTTGTATAAATTTTAATACCAATAAATTAATGAAAAATAAAAGTTTTCTTGTGTCCTTGTGATTCGATAAAATTTATATATTTAGTTCACTTTACGTTACGAGACTATCAAAATATAGGTAATTTTTTATTAACAAACTTTTATGATCAGGAAATAATGTTTTTATTAACTATATCACTATAACTTTAGATACGACATTTTTATATTGTTCTTCTTCAATAATGTCGCATTAAAGAGTTTTCCATGTTGGAAAATAATGTTCACAAAATGATGCTTCGGAAAAGTAAAAAATTAATTTAAAAATTAAGAACTCTCAAATAATTATACGTAGAGCGATAACGTTGTTTTATACATACGCCCATCACGTAATTAATTTGAAACTAGAAAACTAGAACTCAATTTCACACTAACCAAAATTATTAAGAGAATTCTGGCGTAGTTGAACGAACTCGCCTACCATAAATTAATTTCAGTGCATCAACACTTATAATCTGTACGTACACACATCTACTCATATACCCTTTAATTTTCTAATGTAATAGGGTAAACGTACCAATTGTCGAGGATGGTTCCTGTTGTCGAGTAAACAAACTTTGAATTTTATTTAAACATTGTAGTACATTGTAAATGGAAAAAAGTGATAAATATTAATTTTCTTATGCGTTATAAATGTGAAAAAAATATATTAATATTATATCCACAAACAAATGAGACATTTTAGACAATATTTTTTGGTTATTACCATGGTAACATCGACAAATGGAACACCCTCGGCAATTGGTACACTTACCCTAGGTTTGCTGACAGTTATATAGATATACTCCTCGATGTTTCAAAATACCTCATGATAATGTTATATTTTAAATTATAAAATGTTTTTCTCATTTATAGGCTACTTCTGAATTTATTTTAAAAAAGATGAAGATGGTATTTTTAATTTTCTATGTAGTCTGTATAGTTAGATTATACGGTTAGTTTACTTCGTAAACGAGAAAAGTTAATTTAATCTAATATATTATAAACTTTTTTATTATCTTGCAGCAAGATATTGTACTATGTAGGTAACAATGAACCTGATATGATTTAACCAAGATACTTTTAGAAATCTTATAATACATACTTGAATTTAACCCGCATTAATGCCCAAATGTCCAATATTTTTTAATGAATCGAAGTTCAAGTTAACAAAAATACACCTAACGTTCCTCGTCTTAAATTAGTTTCAAAATTGAATCTAATTTGTGCTGAGGATAAGTCAATGAGCCTACTAAATGTTTTTTAAGAGAATAATTTATTTGAAAATCAACAAGAAAGAAAAGAATTGCCAAAATACAATGAGTATAATTAAAATTATGAATCTTACTTTAGAATAATAACAATTACTAATGGTGTATGAAGTGGCGATGTAATCTCTATCTCTGATCTTGAATGTTGATCATGTTGAATTTTGTCGAACTTGATTTAAAAATTATACTTGGAGATGTAGTTCACTTGTTGATAATGTAGTGATGATGTACATCACTTGTAGGTGATTCACTTTAAAAAAAAATTTCAGCTGAGATTCGAAAATTCGGAGATGAACCTTTACGACGAGTATTAAAATCACTTGGTGGATGGCCTGTTGTTGAAGGTGCTTCGTGGAAAGCTCCTACATATCCAGTGGAAGTTCTTTTAGGACGACTGCGTGGAGAATTTAATGAAGGAGTTTTCTTTGAGCAATGGGTCGGTCCCGACGACAAGAATTCCTCGATGAACATCCTCCAGGTGCGCCCTCAAAGTAAGACCTTAGTCAATGACTAAAGGAATATAGGTAGTTTTTTGTAATTTTTTTATTTAGAAATTTAAGTTAGTATATTATTTCAGTTATATACTAATTTCATTTTTATCCAACAGGCACAAACTGAATATACCTTTAGTCCTTGTTCTCAGATATATAACTTGACAAGTTTGTGCCTTATTTGGAATAAAAGGTATTGTAACTAAGTAGAAACCGAAGTCAGTTCTTTTTATTTATATCAGTGTTTATACTGTTTAGGTGTCTTGCTAATATCCAAGACTGAAGCAAGTGGTCTAAACACCAAAATAAATAAATTTCTTCCTTTGGTCCCTAATTCTACCTAATATCTAGCTTTTATATTATGCTTTATATATATTGTTTCATATACTGCTTTTATTTTTATTTAATAAAAATTTAAGTTTTACTTTTAGTTGGACCAATTGCAACTGGCATTACCAAGTCGAGTTTATTATTTAAAAGAACATAGTGAGGCAGAATTGGAAGCTTATCATCGTTACATGACAAGCATAGCAATACTTTTGGGAGGGAGTTCGGAATCTGCGTTCGAAGAATTCAAAAAAGTGATTGCACTTGAGAAGGATTTGGCAAATGTATGTTATTTTATGAATTTATATAAATTTCTACAAAAACTATTTAAAAAATCGGTATGTTCGTTGAAGAGGTTGTACATACCACTTGAGTCAGAATCAGCCATTCCAGAAATCTAATTTATCACTCAATATTTTTCACTGTCTCTCTCTCACTTCAAGCAACCTAACTTCACAATTCCCACTTCACTTCTCTTTCTTACTTTTTATCATTCACACATTCACTGCTTTATACAAACATACCTTACACTATACAAACAATTCTCTGATACAATAAACTCAGCATGAATCCAACACTTTTTTGATTCTCTTTCTCATCAGAGGAAATTCTGTCTGAACAATTTGGCAAGCAGAAATTCTAACGACGAGGCACTACTAGCAAATTATATAAACTTTATCTACTAGTGCATGTAATTTGATAAAAATGATCATGTTAACACTGTACACAAATGAACCTCCTTAATTAAATAATATTTGCTATTGAAACAGCTATACTGGCGCATCAGGTGCTAAGCCAATAATTAGATAATACACCTTTTTGGTGTTTTAAAATATTTATACATGATTTATTTGGTTAAATTTTAGGCTTCCCTTCCAGAAGTTGATCGTCATGATACTTCGTCTGTGTATCGGAAATTAACTTTACGAGAACTTCAAAAAGAAGTGCCTCAAATAAAATGGCGAACATATTTTGAAGAGTTCATATTTGTACCTGTTACTGACGATGAGCCACTTGTAGCATACGCTATGCCATACTTTATTGAAATGGGAAAAATCATATCAAAAACAGACCGCAGGTAACATGTGATAATTAATACAGAATTCAATATCAGAAAATTGTCCGCGTCGCTCCGATTTTTGTTCATAAAATAGTTTAGATAGAAGAAGTATATAAATTGTGACTACAGTTCTTGAAACCTATTTCATTAATAAAAAATTGAAATTATTTTTCAGAACATTGCATAATTATATCATTTGGCGATTAGTGATGTCGATAGCACCTCATATGATTGACGAGTATCAACAGAGACGGATAGAATTTCGTAAAATCCTTATTGGCGTTCTTGCTGAGAGGGCAAGGTGGTCTCAATGCGTTGACTGGACAAATAAGAAGTTAGGCATGGCAGTTGGAGCTCTTTTCATTCGTGAAAATTTCAACCACGAAAGCAAGGTGACTTAGCATTAAACTTAGAAAAAATCTCAAGTCAATTAAAAGTTCACAAGTTATTTCTGCCTTAAATCTAATTCCACAATTTAACACTATGATTTATTCCGCACCGTCAACTTTAACGATGACTAAAACTCTAGCTATAAAGCAAAACTACTTAATAAATGTCAAAATAATATTTGATGACTTTGAATCAACTTTTTAGGAAACTGCTCTACAAATGATACAAACAATTCGTCAAGCTTTTAATGAGCTTCTAATAGAAAATCAATGGATGGACGATGAAACGCGAGCGGTCGCAAAAAGTAAGGCTGATTCTATAAATGAGAAAATAGGTTATCCCGAATTTTTAAAAGATTCGAAGAAATTGTCTGAGGAATATATAACGGTAAAAAATTATGCTTACTATGAAACTGTTCAATTAAATATTTGAATAAATATGCATTTATTTATTCAAATAAAATGCAGGATACATTTAAATACGCGAGTAATTATTTATGACACTGAATAAAATAGTCCCATATTTCAGCTGAACATCACTGCTGATCAATATTTAGAAAATATATTAGCAGTATTGAAATATGAAGCATATCACGTATTGATGAAATTACGTCAACCAGTTGATAAGGAAAAATGGTCAACAGAACCAGCTGTTGTAAACGCTTTTTACAATCCAAACAATAATGATATTGGTAATATTTCTCTTTTAAAATACTATTTTTTTAAAGATTTAGAAGACTTGTATATTATTTTTTTTTCTACAGTATTTCCAGCAGGAATTTTACAGCCACTATTCTACTCTCAGCACTTTCCTAAATCATTAAATTACGGAGGGATCGGTGTAGTAATAGGACATGAAATTACTCACGGCTTTGATGATAAGGGTCGTCAATTCGATAAGGATGGAAATATGATGCAATGGTGGAATAATGCAACGATTAAAGCTTTTCGAGAAAGAACTCAATGTATCGTTGATCAATATTCAAGGTACAAACTTCAGGAGGTCGATCTTTATGTTAATGGAAGAATGACGCAGGGCGAAAATATTGCAGACAATGGAGGTCTCAAACAATCCTTTAGGGTAGGTCAAACAAATCAACAATGATTGCAATTGATTTCATTCTTTTTTAACGAAAAAGTCTATTTTCTTTGAATTTGAGTAAAACGAAAAACTTTGAATAAAACGAAAGTCATTAATCTTTTTAATCCGAATTAATTTTAACAGGCCTATAAAAAATGGGTCTCTAGTCATGGAGAGGAATCTTTATTACCTGGAGTAAATCTTAATCATGATCAACTATTTTTCTTAAATTATGCACAAATTTGGTGTGGCACTATGAGACCAGAAGATGCCCGAACTAAAGTCAGAAGCAGTGTCCATTCTCCAGGTCGAGCTCGTGTATTGGGTCCACTCTCGAACAGCGAGGACTTTGCCAAGGCCTACAATTGTCCTTCGGGTTCTCCAATGAATCCTACACACAAATGCAGCGTTTGGTAATACTGATAATCTTCCTTAAGCCTGGCGTCTACATGCAAATTATAAAGTTATTTAAACAAATGTTATGAAGTATTTGTCATTATAAAACATTTTAAAAACAATAACTTTTAAAGTATATATTTTTATTAAACCTTTTTTTTAACAGGTAATGAAGAAAAATTTATTCCTGGAATTCTACTTATAAATAATAAATAATAAATTCACGTCAAAACTATAAATTTATAACATCAAATGTGTCAATAAATGCAGTATAAAAAAAAAGATTTGTAAAAAACTAAAGTAATAACATAAAATAATGAAACGAGAGACGAAATCTCAAAAAATATCAAAGTATTATAAAATATCTTTAAGATACTTTTCGCTAAAAATTAGCATTTTAAAAAATGTCTAGTTTTTTCAATGTATTTAAATGCATTTCTACTAAAAAAATATTTGTCCTTCAAGTCGACAGTAAAAGAATAATATTTCTCCTGTTTTTTCTTCTTGGTGTAAATAAAAATAAATAAGGAAAGTTTTTAAAACAAGTTTTTATTACTACAGACAGTATAATGTTTATTTATTCCCAGATTTATTTTAATTTCAGTGATTAAACTAAAAATGAAAACATTCCAACTTTACAAAAAGTTTTAGTTATAAAAAGGAAACACGACAATGTTCCTATTAAAAATTAAAAAACTTACGTTATAATATAATCAACTTATAGTAAATATAATATTTTTTTAACTGCGAATCCATTCAATTATTTCAAGTTGAGACTGCTAATCCACGTAAAACAAAATGTCTTCTGAAAGTATATTACTCAGAAGTTGTATTAATGTAACCATTACATTCTCCTTTGGTGTCTCAGCATCTTTCAATATTAGGGTATAAACATCCCGTCCTGCAATTGTTGTTTTCCTCATAATATCCTTCTTCAATTTCATTGCTTTAGTTACAAAGCATGAAAAATCTGCATTACGAAATATACGACTGACGCCCGCTATTCCAGCTTGGCTCTTAAGTTCCATTTGATACAATACAAGTCTTTCGGAAGATGTAGTTGTCAAACAATCTTTCAAAGCAGCTTCTTCAGTGAAAAATCCGAAATTTATTGAAGAATTGATTATTTCGCCTCTAGTTTTGTCTACCATTTCCCTAAAATTTTCGATAGGAATATTTTCAGCAAAATAAAGAGTTATTGGATTTTCGATCCACCTCTCATCACATTGCATTATAGCAAGTCTGTATAGAGCTGCCAAGACTCGCACCTCCCTATATTTAATTGTTTTAAAACTTGCAGAGAATTGTGAATAAATTGCAAAGTAATCCTCAAACCGCATATTGTTAATTATAAAGAGTTTCTTATAATTGTACCACACATTTAGAACTTCATCATCTCTGTAAGCACCATCATATATTTGGTTAATTTTTTCAACTCCAGATACCAAATCAAGGTGCCTTAGATTTTCTTTATACAGAACATCATCAATATAAATATTTCGTTTAATTTTCCACTCATCATACTTTTCTGGAATTGTGATACTGGAATAAATATCATCCGCTAGCATATCGTAAGTAGGAACAAGACTTGGTGTCTGATCAATTCTTAAAATATATTGTTTCAAAATTTCCTCCGTATCATGTAATCTGTGTAGAGGAGTTTTTAGGGCAATATCGAAAGTACTATTTTTAATACTTTGCAATCTTTTACGTTTAAATAATGGCTGTACAAAACTTAAATCATATTCCTCATTTCTAACGTTTAGCAATTCCTTTTTGGGGATCAATTTTTCCTCTAGATATAAAATTAAAATATCTTTTCCATTATAATATCGAGTATCCACAACCAAAAACTCCACTTCGGGGAATACAATGTATTGATTTTTGAAACTATGATGAAATTGGACTAAATCAACAAGTCCATAACGAGAATAAAATTTCATGTGATAACGAACTTCCGTTTTTAAAGAGACTTTTGATGGTTTCTTAGGGTGAATCTCACCAGGGTGAATGTCTGTTAAAACAGTAATATCATTAAAATAAAAGTTGTCTTTCAAATTCTTCAGATAATAAATAAAATATGGTCTGTTTATAGTGTGGCTGAAAAACAGGTCTAGTGTATTATTTTTATCGTCCGTTTTTAAAATCTGGTTTATACTTATAAAATTGACTGCAATTCGGAGACATTGCATCAAATACATGTCTTTTCTTACAAAAGACAGTCCCTTTTGTTGAAATAATTGAATTGCCTTTAAGCCTTCATAATAAAATCCTTCCCCCATTCCTGAAAGAAACTCCATGTTCTTTTTAATTAAATTGCTTGATTCTGCTGAAGATTCCAGACTATTATTATTTGTTAAATCTCTTTTTAAAATACTGTGCCTACTGTATTCCCCAGTTGAAAGTGAACGTTTATCTTTTAATAATGGCCAAATAAAATCCTTAAAAATTGTCGTAGATGCCAAAAGAGTAAGTTTTGTGCCTTTTCTTTGGGATGAACAATAGTCCTCATTGGTGTAATTTTGCAAGAGATGTTGTAATACTGCTTTCTTGAGAGCTGTGTCACTTTTATTTTGGATCCCTTTAAATATATTTGTCAAATATCCGTCAATGTTTCCATAAGGTGAAAATAAAGCAGTGTTAATAATATGATGATATGTTTCCTTTACATATTTCATATCAAGTGGTTGATATTCACGATTGCCATAATGACCACCACTTTGATTCAATACATTTTGCAGAAACTGAAGTTTCGTTTCGGATTCATTCTCGGATTCATTGAGATATTCAAAGAAGGTATTTAGCACAGGAATTGTCTCATTTTTCTTCTTTAATGTAATTAAGCCATTTTTGTAAAAGATGATACCAAAAATGGTAATGTACTGACAAACAGGCAGGAACTGATTACTTAGTAAATGTTGAGTTATAATCGTGCTATTCATAATGACTCAATATTGACGCTGACTTTCAAATTTTTGTAGTTTTGATACCTTTCCACTTCATTTAGCCTTTACTCTGTACGAGTATACCTGTAATAGTAGAATTTTTATTTAAACTCCTAATGTCACAACAAAATGATCCGATAAAAAAAATTCCAACGGACACTTGGTGCGATTTTAATTTTATAGTTTTATAATATAATATAATTTTAATTTAAAATTATACCTCAGATTTCTAATCAGCGGCCCCAAAAACCATCAAGTAAAGAGTATCAGCCGAGTTTAATAAGGTTTTAAAAATTCTCCAGCCAAATTAAATCCGCTATTTTCAATTTTTAAAGTTATACCTCAAATTCATAATCAGCGACCCCAGAAACCCCTGAGTGACGGTTTGAGACGAATCCAATAAGTTTATAAAAATTGGTCCACCATATTGGATCCGTCTTTTTGAATTTTAAAAATTGGACCACAGATTCGTAATCAGTTACCCAAAAAACCTTCAAGAAACAAGTTTCATTCGAATCCGAAGAATTCTTAAAATTTCGTTTCTCATATTGGATCCCCCATTTTGAATTTTGAGAATAAAACCACAATGGAAGCGAAAGCTTATTTATTAATATATATATAAATGTTCATTTAAAGACACGCAATATAATTTATAACAATACTCGTATATTCTGATCAAAAAGATAAATAAAATCTACCTTGTATTTCCAATTATTTAGATGACCAAGTAACTACACGTGTAACTGCGGTAGAAATTGTATGACTGACTACCGAAAGTATGAAAATTTCTTAGATATTGCAATTTATTGATGTACGACTTTATGTTGTGAGCCACGTCAATACGTGCTTTAGCTGCAAAAAAAACTTGCTCTTTACATACACAAGTTAAAAACAATATGTATTTTTTTCTTATTATCATTCACACGTTGACATATTCTGAGTATTAAGTAGTGGGGCTGAATATCAGTGAACAATCTCCACCAATCAGGTAGGCTCAATTTCAAACACTCTTCCCATAAAATTTATATTTGTTTCCAAGGCACGTTTTCTCATGAATCATAAAATATTTGTTTCTTTTATTTTCTTACAATTAGTTATGTAATATGACAAAAGTTTAGTATTGTTTCAAGGATTTAATTTTTTAGTAATGTAATGTTTTATTAAAAACTTCAAAATAAATTATTAAATTGCTTGCTTTGAAAATATTATAATAGAGAAGTATAGATAAATTAAAAAATATCAGGGGAATAAAAAAAGAAAGAATGCTTAGCACAGATTATATTTAAGAGCGATTTATTTAATAATGTTATAATGTATGAAGCCTTTAGACTTTGGAAGTTTAGATACAATTTAATGTACTATTATCTATAAGTACAAAGCACTTCAAATATCTTATGGTAATAGTAAAACCCGCAAAAAACAAATATTGACTCTAAAAACCCTCGAGTTATTTTTTATCCGCCTTATTGAATCCGCCAAATTATATTTTAAAAAACTGTAATCAGATTATGTCAATCAGCGACCCCGGAAAACCGAATGTTATTGTCATTTGAATTACCATAGCTCGATATTTTAAATTTTCGTCCGCCATATTGGATCCGCCATTTTGTATTTTTATATCTTTGGATTTATAATCAGCGACGCCAAAAACCTTCAAGTAGTTAATTTCATGTCCTGAGCTCAACATTGTACATTTTCGTCCTTCACTATATGGACCGATCCACCAATGGATGCAAGAAAGATGTATGGTTCTTTTTAAAACAATGTTTTATTAAATAAATTACTTCAAATCAAATGATATTGCGTCTAACTTAGACACGTTTTTTATATAAAAGAATCAAGTCAATCGGTTTAAACTCAGATATTGCTAGTTCACGTAAAACAAAATGTCTTCTGAAAGTAAATTATTCAGAAGTTTTGCTAATTTAACCATTACATTCTCTTTTGGTAACTCAGCATCTTTTAATATTAGGGTGTAAACATCCCGTCCTTGAATTATTGTTTTTTCTATACGATCCTTCAAGTATATTATTGTTTCAGTTATAAAGTATGTATAACGTGGATTTTGAAATATACGACTAATGTCTGCAATTCCGGCTTGGTTCTTAAATTCTAATTGATATAATACAAGACTTTCCGAAGAATTAGTTCTCAAACAATCTTCCAAAGCAGCTTCTTTAGTGGAAAATGCGACACCTCTTTTAAACAAGTTGCTTATTGCGCCTCTTTGGGCTTCTACGATTCGCCTAAAAGTCTCAATAGGAAAATTTGCAGCATAATAAAGAGTTATTGGATTCCTAATCCATTCTTCATCACATTGCATTAAAGCGAGTCTGTATAAAGCTGCTAAGACTCGCTTCTCTATATGTTCACTTACTTGAAAACCTGAATAGCTATGTGCATATATTACAAAGTAGTCTTCAAATCGCATATTTTTAGTATCACAGCTTTTCTGATAATCGTTCCACACATTTACAATTTTTTCAAATCTGTAAGCCCTATCATATATTTGATTAATTTTTTCAAGTTCAGATACAAATTCAAAGTGTCTTAGATTGTCTTCATAGAGAACATCATCAATATAAATATTTCGTTTAATTTTCCACTCATCATACTTTTCTGGAATTGTGATACTGGAATAAATATCATCCGCTAGCATATCGTAAGTAGGAACAAGATTTTCTTTCTCATCAATTCTTAAAATATATTGTTTCAAAATTTCCTCCGTATCATTTAATCTGTGTAGAGGAGTTTTTAGGGCTATATCGAAAGTACTATTTTTAATACTTTGCAATCTTTTACGTTTAAATAATGGCTGTTCAAAACTTAAATCATATTCCTCATTTCTAACGTTTAGCAATTCCTTTTTGGGGATCAATTTTTCCTCTAGATATAAAATTAAAATATCTTTTCCATTATAATATCGAGTATCCACAACCAAAAACTCCACTTCGGGGAATACAATGTATTGATTTTTGAAACTATGATGAAATTGGACTAAATCAACAAGTCCATAACGAGAATAAAATTTCATGTGATAACGAACTTCTGTTTTTAAAGAGATCCTTGATGGTTTCTTAAGGTGAATCGGACCGGGGTGAATATCTGTCAGAAGAGTAATATCATTAAAATAAAAGTTGTCTTTCAAATTCTTCAGGTAATAAATAAAATATGGTCTGTTTATAGTGTGGCTGAAAAACAGGTCTAGTGTATTATTTTTATCGTCCGCTTTTAAAATCTGGTTTATACTTATAAAATTGACTGCAATTCGGAGACATTGCAACAAATACATGTCTTTTCTTACAAAAGACAGTCCCTTTTGTTGAAATAATTGAATTCCCTTTAAGCTTTCATAATAAAATCCTTCCCCCATTTCTGAAAGAAACTCCATGTTCTTTTTAATTAAATTGCTTGATTCTGCTGAAGATTCCAGACTATTATTATTTGTTAAATCTCTTTTTAAAATACTGTGCCTACTGTATTCCCCAGTTGAAAGTGAACGTTTATCTTTTAATAATGGCCAAATAAAATCCTTAAAAATTGTCGTAGATGCCAAAAGAGTAAGTTTTGTGCCTTTTCTTTGGGATGAACAATAGTCCTCATTGGTGTAATTTTGCAAGAGATGTTGTAATACTGCTTTCTTGAGAGCTGTGTCACTTTTATTTTGGATCCCTTTAAATATATTTGTCAAATATCCGTCAATGTTTCCATAAGGTGAAAATAAAGCAGTGTTAATAATATGATGATATGTTTCCTTTACATATTTCATATCAAGTGGTTGATATTCACGATTGCCATAATGACCACCACTTTGATTCAATACATTTTGCAGAAACTGAAGTTTCGTTTCGGATTCATTCTCGGATTCATTGAGATATTCAAAGAAGGTATTTAGCACAGGAATTGTCTCACTTTTCTTCTTTAATGTAATTAAGCCATTTTTGTAAAAGATGATACCAAAAATGGTAATGTACTGACAAACAGGAAGGAACTGATTACTTAGTAAATGTTGAGTTATAATCGTGCTATTCATAATGACTCAATATTGACGCTGACTTTCAAATTTTTGTAGTTTTGGTACCTTTTCACTTCATTTAGCCTTTACTCTGTACGAGTATACCTGTAATAGTAGAATTTTTATTTAAACACCTAATGTCACAACAAAATGATTCGAAAAAAAAAATTCCAACGGACACTTGGTGCGATCTTTCTGATAGATAGTTCATCAATAATTTTAACAAATTTTCTGGTAAATCTAAAATTTTGAATTAGAATAGGACGATAATTGTTAATAATGAACTTATTTGAGCTTTTTTAAATTGGTATTATTATCAATGATTTCCATTCCTGCGGAAAGACGCCTCACCAAGGATGGTTCTAGTGATATGGCTCAGTGAAATTAGGAGATTTCTAAGATATTCAAGGTGTGACGACGGACTCCCCTGGGATATCTTAGAAAAATTCTAATTCCCCCGGGCCAATTGTCATCCACAGTTCATCCAAAGGATATCCTGAATATCCGGAGATATTACAAGATTTTTAGTTAGACTGACAATGTTTGGAAAATAGATTTCTGAATTCATTGACAACATCTTGTGGATCACCCATAGCATAATTATTATATAACATACAATATTTATCATTTTCCATCAGCTAAGTCTAATAAATTATTTTGTCTTATCAAACAGGTGTTCCTTGACAACAAACAATATGAATATTAACTTTTTCTACAATAAATAGTGTTATACAGACATTGCCAGGTTGTTAAATGTAAATGACTATCCGATATGGATATATATAACCATATTTTCTTATTTTTGATACTTAGAAAATTAATAGCCTGTAGGTACTTTTGCAAAACTATGCAGAAAGAATCCTTATTTTTTATAATAAAAAATTACTAATCTGAATTTTGGCAAAAGCATGGGTCCCTGTGGGCAATGATTCGCTAGATTTTACTGATAACTAAAATATTGTTGAAAACTGATCAACTTTTTTGCCGAAATATTTGCCCATGTTTTGCTAGCTTTCGCTATCTTTCACTCAAACTTTGTTTTTCACGCGGGATTATTTTTAATTAATAATTTAATTTGTTTTATCGTTATAAGTTTTTCATAAAAATATTACCACAATGGATATGAATGATTAAACATTAATTTATATAAATTTTTGTTTAAATACACGCAAAATAATTTATTACAGCAATACACATACTTTCGATCAAAAAGATACATAAAATTTTACCTCGTATTTTTAATAATTTAGATGACCAAGTAGCTACTCGTATAACTGGTAGAATTTGTGTTACTGTTTAACGAAATAATTACAATTTGTTGAATGTTAAAATTTATCGATATAAGACTTTCTCAAAAAGCAATTTATGACGCGACGGTCCACGACAAAACGTGCTTCAGCTACAAAAAATTATTTTTGTGTTATCAGTAACAGTATTTTCCTATGTAAAATTCATATTCAGTCACGTTTCCTCATCCAGGTAGATCATCAAAAATTTAATTCTTTTATATGGTTAGTTGTATAATATGTCAAAAGTTTACTATTGTTTCTTCACATCGCTTACACATTATGGTTTCATATAGAGTGGAGTTACAGTTTATTGGAATTTACCATGGTTATAATTACGTTACTTCAAGGGGTTCCAGTATATGTCCATCCATATGCTTACTAGGTAAGTATGTAAAAAACGTCTTCTTGAACCATAAGCTGGGAAATTTTCCAAATTCCATAGCATTCCATAAATTTGCAGATCTTTTTACTCTGTCTTCGCGTATTTGCTTATAGAACAATTTCTTGTCTGCAGCAATCTGCAATTAATTACCACCTACATAAGTAACTATGTAGTTTAAATAAAAATCTGATCAATTTCAAAAATTTACTAAACACTTAGATACTTTGAGTTTAAGGCTTGAAACATTATTAAAATTTAATTCAGATTTCTTCTGTTTATTGAAATTCATGTCCACGGGTTTCAGTAATGATTTATGTGCTTTTAATTTGGCCCATGTGTGCATACTTTGTAGCATAAGCTTTTCTGAAAATAATAATCTAGAATGTTATTGGTTTCTATTTTCTTTATTTCGAACAATTTTCTTCTTTTATATTTAATTGTTGAGTGTCTTAGTTTTTTATAAAAATTTAAATAAGGCATCCGATTCTTATAGGTGGTGTGCTTTACTATATACATTTACAGGGTAATAACTTTCTTTTTGTTAAATTAAATTTTAAGAATTGTGTTTTTGTATACCTTTATCTTGATGGGAAAAAAATACACCTCTTCTGTACATTATCCAGTAATTTAGTTGTGGAAAATCGAAACATCTGGGCAACTTGGCGAATATAAATCCTTCATGTGCCATTTTCTTGAGTTCATTCTATATAAATTATTTTTCATATAAACAAATACGTTTGTAAATATTTCAGTTTAATTAAAAATTGGTTCATAATTACTAAATCATGTGTTATTAAAAAAATGTTGTTTTAAAATGTTTAAAATCTTTAAAATATATACATGACCCTTTAATGGCTTGTAGGAAAAATACCCTTTATAACCCTTTCAGTGTCATTGACACCATAAATTAACAAAAAAATTCATCCATTAAAGGGTTGGAAAGTGTATTAACACCTTTAACACCCGAGCAAAACAGAGAAAACGTATAAACCAATAAAACACCATTCCTAGGGTTTTTTGGGACGCTGATTACGAATTTGATGTCAAATTGACAATTTGGCAGTTGACAGCTGTCAAACAAACTGTCAACTTTTATAAAAGTGATTAATTTTTATAAAAATGACTCTAAAAGGGTTTTTAGGGTCGCTGATTACGAATTGACCTCAAATTGACAATTTGACAGTTGACAGCTGTCAAAACCACTGTCAACTTTTATAAAAGTGATTAATTTTTATAAAAATGACTCTAAAAGGGTTTTTAGGGTCACTGATTACGAATTTGAACTCAAATTGACAATTTGACAGCTGTCAAAATTACTGTCAAGTTTTATAAAAGTAATGTTGTTTAGATAAAAGTGTAAAAAAGAGTTTTTACAGTTTCTGATTTCGAATTTAGTGTCTAATTGGCAATTTTAAAATTGGCAGCTGTCAAACCAACTGTCAACTTTTAAAAAAGTAATAATTTTTCTATATAAATGACTCTAGAAGGGTTCTTAGGGTCTCTGATTACAAATTTGAACTCAAATTGACAATTTGACAGTTGACAGCTGTCAAAACAACTGTCAAATTTTATAAAAGTAATGTTGTTTAGATAAGTGTTCAAAAAAGGGTCTTTTCAGTTTCTGATTTCAAATGTTTGTGTCCAATTGTCAATTTTAAAATTGACAGCTGTCAAAACCACTGTCAACTTTTATAAAAGTGAATAATTTTTTGTAAAAATGACTCTACAAGGGTTCTTAGGGTCACTGATTACGAATTTGAACTCAAATTGACAATTTGACAGCTGTCAAAACAAGTGTCAAATCTTATAAAAGTAATGTTGTTTTGATAAAAGTGTTCAAAAAAGGGTCTTTTTGGTTTCTGATTTCGAATTTAGTGTCTAATTGGCAATTTTAAAATTGGCAGCTGTCAAACCAACTGTCAACTTTTATAAAAGTGATTAATTTTCTATAAAAATGAGTCCAGAAGGGTTCTTAGGGTCGCTGATTACGAATTTGAACTCAAATTGATAATTTGACAGATGTCAAAACAAGTGTCAAATCTTATAAAAGTAATGTTGTTTAGATAAAAGTGTTCAAAAAAGGGTCTTTTCGGTTTCTGATTTCAAATGTTTGTGTCCAATTGTCAATTTTAAAATTGACAGCTGTCAAATCAACTGTCAACTTTTATAAAAGTGATTAATTTTTTATAAACATGACTCTAAAAAAGTTTATAGGGTCGCTGATTACGAACTTGAACTAAAATTGACAATTTGACAGCTGTCAAACCAACTGTCAACTTTTATAAAAGTGAATAATTTTTTGTAAAAACGACTCTAAGAGGGTTCTTAAGGTCACTGATTACGAATTTAAACTCAAATTGACAATTTGACAGTTGACAGCTGTCAAAACCACTGTCAAATTTTATCAAAGTGATTAATTTTTTGTAAAAATGACTCTAAAAGGTTCTTAGGGTCACTGATTACGAATTTGAACTCAAATTGACAATTTGACAGCTGTCAAACCAACTGTTAAATTTTATGAGAAGTAACTTATTTTTTATAAGTGTCCATAAAAGTGTTTTTGGGGTCGCTGATTACGAATTTAGTGTTATAATCACAATTTGATAGTTGACAGCTGTCAAAGCAACTGTCAACTTTTATTAAAGTGATTTATTTTTTATTAAAATGACCGTCAAAAGGATTTTGAGATCGCTGATTACAAATTTAGTGTGAGAATCACAATTTGACAGTTGACAGCTGTTAATCGAACTGTCAACTCTTATATAAAATCTTATAAACTTTACTCCAAGGTTCCGTTACTAGCGTTAGATTTCGCTAGCGTTGGCTACAGACTCGCTTGGTAAAATTTTCATTATTTTTTTATAATAAAAATTTTTTCTTTAGTTTACTTTTATTTTTTTATTGTACCTTGACGGATTCTGAAGAAATGAAGTTAACTCCGATTAAAAATTATTAATATTTAAAAAAGTTACAGTGGTTTTTGTAAGTGGGACACATATATGTCCCGCGGGCGTTAAAGGGTTAAAAAGTCAAATTCATGCAATCAAATAACTTACTGTTACCAATTCCTTTAATTCTAATTCGTTTTCAACAGTTTTTATAACTTCGTTACTTTCTGATGGTTTCAAATCAGAAAGATTTGATTGTTTTTCATTTCCTTCTTGACCATTTATATTACTTGAATTAATAGTTTTAGTATCAGTAACTTTTTCTTTAATTATCACGTCTTGAACATTTATTTCTTTTTCATTTTTCCTCTCATTGTCAATTTTATTTTTTTCTTCAACCACTTTACATTTTTGAACATTTGCAACCTTCTCCTCGATAACAAATTTTTTATCCTCTCCCCTATTTGTTTTCTTTACCTTTTTACTAATTTTTCCTTTCTCCTTGTCAAATTTCTTAAAATTATTATTCGCAGATTTTTGCCTTTGTTTTTTGCTTCTATTTTCATTAATATTCGTGATGGGGATAATAGTTTCAACATTTGATTGATCTGGTAAAATATTTTCATCATGAGAAACATTTGTAATGCTCTGATTTGGTGTTACGATTGGAGTGTGCATACAAACTCCATTAACAAGATATTGAAGTTGTCCCATTTTTAAATTTTCTGCCACTCCACTTATGCAATATTTTAATTCATCGATTCCATTTTCATTGGGAATATTTTTTACGCCCGATATGATGAATGTTGTTTCTTTTTCCATGGGTCTTAAAATTCCGGCAATGTGAGTGATTGGCACTTTTTTGTAAGTTTTCAATTTTTTTCTACGATTCAACCATTTTTCAGTTTCTTCTTTTTTCATAACAATTTTCCGCTCGTACTGACATTCACAAACTGGTATTTTTACTTGTAATTTTCGAATTTTTTTGCTGTAGGAATTATTCGTCTGTTTTGAATTCTTTAGCCAACAAGGTGTTTTATTTTCATTTTGAGTATAAAAATCCATTAAACCGTAATCTTTTAATGCATCGTCCCATTTCTTTGAATCGAATTCTTTGTCTCTCAATTTATTTTTATTCTCTATCGAAATAATTTCATCTTTTTTAATTTTACTTTTAACGCAAGTGCCATATGGTGATTCGTATAATTCATATTCAGGAATATAATTATCACTTCTTCGAGGACTGAGTGGAGGAATAAATTCTTGATTTATCGGTTCACTGGCGTTAGTTTCGAGGGTTTTTTCATTTTCTCTTTCACGACAATGACAAAGTTTACCGCCAGGCTTTACTGCTATTGATTCAATGGGACGAATTGGATCCTCAAGGTAAATTAATGTTTTTTCAGGCGCTGATATTTTTTCTAAATTCGCTTTGCAGTTGAAAAGTTCCTCTTTCTTTGGAATTTCATTTGATAATTCATCATCGTTTGGTACAATTGCGATTTCAGTTTTATTTCCTTCAAGATTTTTCCGATTTTCCATTTTCAATGCATTTAATTGCTTTCTAAACACACTTGAATTTCTGCTTATTTTTCTCGATTTTTTCCTTTCTGCTTGATTCAGTTTCTTATTATTTTTCATCCGATTGTTATTTTTAACTATTTTTGATTCATTTCTGACCGAAAAATTTCTATTTACTTCTTTTAAAATATTTTCTTTTTTATCATAATCTTTTGAGTTTATTTTATGTTTATTTTTTGATGATATAAAAGTATTTTTCGAAATTCTGATAGACGTTTTATTTCCTTTTAAATCAGTTTTAATATTCTCCTTTGAATCGTCTTTATTATTTTTCATTCCAATTTTATTGTCTTCTTTCAAATTGTTTTTTGGCAAAATTGTTTCGGTATTGTTTTCTTTTTCTTGATCTAAAATTTGATTTCTATTTTGGAGAGAAAAAGACTGTTTTTTATTAAAATCAAAATTCTTTTCGTAAAGAACTTGCATTTTTTTTGTAGAAGAAATTTTGTCTACTTCTTCGTTTTCTTCTTCATTTTCTGTTTCTTCTTCGTTATATTCTGCTTCGGCTTCTAATTCTTCTTCATTATCGATTGTAAATCCATTTATAAAATAATCAGAAGTAATATTCATATCAGAATTTTTTACCTGCTTGCAAGCACAACAATTATCGCATGGAGCATTTACAAGTTTCATTGTAGTTTCAACACTTTCAATCAGTTTATTAGCTTCTTTTGAAAATTTCAAAAATTCTTCATCTTCATTTTGCAGCCAAAATTGCCAATTTTTCGAGAGATTCTGTCTTCCTTCAGGATACATTTTTTTGGAGTCATCACCAATTTTTAATTTTTCCAATAGGTTTTCATTGCTGTTACTTGACGTTAATTTTGTATCTGTGAAAAATTCGGGATGGATTTAGACACATTAGATAGATGTTTAGACAATTTATTATTGATTATTATTATTTTTTACTCAAATTTTATTTTCACTCCACTTTCACTTCACTTTTACTCCAATTTTGCTTTTACTTAAATTTTATTTTAACTCCAATTTCACTTTTACTCATACTTTTTTTCACACTAATTACACTTTCACTCGAATTATATTTTCGGTCCACTTTCACTCCAATTTCACTTTTACTCAAATTTTATTTTCACTTCACTTTCACTCTACCTTCACTTTTACTCGAATTTTATTTTCACTCCACTTTCATTTTTATTCGAATTTTATTTTAACTCCACTTTTATTTCACTTTCACTCCAATTTCACTTTTACTCGAATTTTATTTTCACTACAATTTCAATTTTACTCGAATTTTATCTTCACTCCACTTTCACTTTTATTCAATTTTTATTTTCACTCCACTTTCACTTTTATTCAAATTTTATTTTAACTCCACTTTCACTTTTACTCGAATTTTATTTTAACTCCACTTTTATTTCACTTTCCTCCAATTTCACTTTTACTCGAATTTTATTTTCACTACAATTTCAATTTTACTCGAATTTTATTTTCACTCCACTTTCACTTTTATTCAATTTTTATTTTCACTCCACTTTCACTTTTATTCAAATTTTATTTTAACTCCACTTTCACTTTTACTCGAATTTTATTTTAACTCCACTTTTATTTCACTTTCACTCCAATTTCAGTTTTACTCGAATTTTATTTTCACTACAATTTCAATTTTACTCGAATTTTATTTTAACTCCACTTTTATTTCACTTTCCTCCAATTTCACTTTTACTCGAATTTTATTTTCACTACAATTTCAATTTTACTCGAATTTTATTTTCACTCCACTTTCACTTTTATTCAATTTTTATTTTCACTCCACTTTCACTTTTATTCAAATTTTATTTTAACTCCACTTTCACTTTTACTCGAATTTTATTTTAACTCCACTTTTATTTCACTTTCACTCCAATTTCAGTTTTACTCGAATTTTATTTTCACTACAATTTCAATTTTACTCGAATTTTATTTTCACTCCACTTTCACTTTTATTCAATTTTTATTTTAACTCCACTTTCACTTTTACTCGAATTTTATCTTCACTCCACTTTCACTTTTATTCAATTTTTATTTTCACTCCACTTTCACTTTTATTCAAATTTTATTTTAACTCCACTTTCACTTTTACTCGAATTTTATTTTAACTCCACTTTTATTTCACTTTCCTCCAATTTCACTTTTACTCGAATTTTATTTTCACTACAATTTCAATTTTACTCGAATTTTATTTTCACTCCACTTTCACTTTTATTCAATTTTTATTTTCACTCCACTTTCACTTTTATTCAAATTTTATTTTAACTCCACTTTCACTTTTACTCGAATTTTATTTTAACTCCACTTTTATTTCACTTTCACTCCAATTTCAGTTTTACTCGAATTTTATTTTCACTACAATTTCAATTTTACTCGAATTTTATTTTCACTCCACTTTCACTTTTATTCAATTTTTATTTTAACTCCACTTTCACTTTTACTCGAATTTTATCTTCACTCCACTTTCACTTTTATTCAATTTTTATTTTCACTCCACTTTCACTTTTATTCAAATTTTATTTTAACTCCACTTTCACTTTTACTCGAATTTTATTTTAACTCCACTTTTATTTCACTTTCCTCCAATTTCACTTTTACTCGAATTTTATTTTCACTACAATTTCAATTTTACTCGAATTTTATCTTCACTCCACTTTCACTTTTATTCAATTTTTATTTTCACTCCACTTTCACTTTTATTCAAATTTTATTTTAACTCCACTTTCACTTTTACTCGAATTTTATTTTAACTCCACTTTCACTTTTACTCGAATTTTATTTTAACTCCACTTTTATTTCACTTTCACTCCAATTTCAGTTTTACTCGAATTTTATTTTCACTACAATTTCAATTTTACTCGAATTTTATTTTAACTCCACTTTCACTTTTATTCAATTTTTATTTTAACTCCACTTTCACTTTTACTCGAATTTTATTTTAACTCCACTTTCACTCCACTTTTACTTTTACTTAAATTTTATTTTCACTACAATTTCACATTTACTCAAATTTTCTTTTCACTCCACTTTCACTTTTACACAAATTTTATTTTCACTCCATTATCACTCTACATTTATTTTCACTCAAATTTTATTTTCACTACACTTTCACTTTCACTTATATTTTATTTTTACTCCACTTTCATTTTCACTTTCACTCAAAATTTATTTTCACACCTCTTTCGTTTTTATTCAAAATTTATTTTCACTCCACTTTTACTTACAGTCAAATATTACTTTTACTACACTTTCACATTCATTTTCACTCCACGTTTACTCTAATTTTATTATTACCCCACTCTCACTTCATTTTTATCCCTAATATGAACTTTTTATTTCATTTCCTTTTGAGTTAAGATAAAATTTGAGTAAAAGTGAAATTGGAGTGAAAGTGGAATGAAAGTGGAGTAAAAATAAATTTTCAGTAAAAGTGGAGCGAGAATAAATTTTTAGTAAAAATAAAAGTGAAGTGAAAATAAATTTTGAGTTAAACTTGAAGGTGAATAAAATTTAATTCAATATGAAAGTGGAGTAAAAATAAAATTACAGTGAAAGTGATAGTGGAGTGAAAATAAAAATTAAGTGAAAGTAAAGTGAAGTAGAGTGAAAATAAATTTTGAGTGAAAATGAAGTAAAAATGGAAATAAAGTAAAATTTACTTGAAAATTAAAGTGGAATGAAAAAAAAATTTTAGGGAAAGTGAAAGTGAAGTGAAAATAAAATATAGGTGATAGAGAAAGGTTGAGTACAAATAAAATTTAATGGAAAATGAAAGTAGAGTGAAAGTGGAGTTAAGATAAAATTTGAGTAAAAGTGAAGTGAAAGTGGAGTGTAAATAAAATTTGATTAAAAGTGAAAGTGGAGTGAATGTGGAATGAAAATAAAATTTGATTAAAAGTGAAAGTGGAGTGAATGTGGAATGAAAATAAAATTTGAGTAAAATTTAAATCTAAGTGAAAGTGAAGTGAAAGTGGAGTGAAAATAAATTTTGAGTAAAAATGGAAGAAAAGTAAAATTTACGTGAATTTGAAAGTGAAGTGAAAATAAAATTTAAGTGAAAGTGAAAGTGAAGCAGAGTGAAAATAAATTTTGAGTGAAAGTGGAGTAAAAGTGAAAGAAAAGTAAAATTTACGTGAAAATGAAAGTGGAGTGAAAATAAAATTTTAGTGAAAGTGAAAGTGGAGTAAAAATAAAATATGACTGAAAATGAAAGTTGAGTGAAAATAAAAATTGAGTAATAGGGAAAGTGGAGTAAAAGTGAAGTGAAAGGGGTGTGAATGTGAAGTGAAAGTGGAATGAAAGTGGAGTGAAATTACATAGACAAGGTATCGATTTTGTAACTTCACTTCACTTTACTTTCACTGTATAAGTTTAAAAATTAATTATTAATTTAATTTTACAAAAGAAATTTATACCAGAAATTTTCTTTTCAACTGGTTCATGATTTTCATTTAATTGATCCAAAATACAATCAGAATGTTTTTCATCAGCTGCTATATAATTCTTATCTTCTATTTGTCGATTTTCTTCTCCTTTTCGTAGTTTAACTTTTTTAAAATAATTTACAATATTTTTTCGTTTATGCTTGATTGGTACCCTTTTCACTCGATGTTTTAGTACTTTTTTAATGTCTTTACTCTTTCTTTTTATAGTTTTTTCATTAATTTCGTCTTTGGCATTTTTAATAATAAGATATTTATCATTCGATGGCAAAATTACTTTTGGTTTTGGTGTCTTTTCGCAGTTTTTGCGCCAGGTATTTAATTCTACTTGATACAGACGCAAATTTGGTGGTATGAATAATGTTTCTGAATAAGGACTATATTTCTTCTTGGGATAATCAACTTTTGGTGGTTTTGCTATATTGAAAAGTTAATAATAAAATTGTAATTGTTAATATTTGTTTAGAAATTAATATAATGGTTCGATTATGTCAATTTATTTCGATAATTTCAGTTTCATTTTCACTTTTAATTTCACGGAGATTTACACTTTAATAGACATTCATTTTCACTTTGACAAATATTCGTCTTCACATTTACTGTCACTTTCATTTTGACAGATTTTAATTTTAATTTTTACTTTCACATTGACTATCTATTGTTAATTTTTAATTTCACATTGACTATCTATTGTTAATTTTTACTTTCACATTGACTATCCATTGTTAATTTTTACTTTCAGTTTTTACTTTCACTTTCACTTTCATTTTCACTTCGACAGACTTTTTTAAGTTTAAGTTTTATTTTGGAAGTGAACATGAAAATACTCGAAGTTAAAGTAAAAATTACAGTGAGAGTCGAAATAAATTTTCATAATCGAATCCCTGGAAGTTTTATTAATTTTTATAATTTACGTTTTGGAGGAATTCCCAATGATTTGACTGGAGGAAGTCTTTTATTTAATTCGATTATAGTTTCCGGAAGACTCAAAAAAGCAATTGCAGATAAAGTTAATCTTTCATTGCAATTGTAATTGTTTTCTAAATAGTGGAAAGTTAAATTAAAATTTAAAAATTATTCAAATAAATTTAAAGTTATCTGTATTTTAACCAATTCAGTCCCATAATTAAAAAACTCGATAAATATATATCTAAGAAATAAAATTTTGATGTCTTAAAAAAATTTTCAAAGCATATAATTATATTTAATTCTTATATATTGTTTTTAAAGTATAAAAAAATGAATAATTGTCTATTTTATTTAAGAAGCATAAATAAATCAATAATTAAATAATAAAGTTATACTTACTGTGACCTTCTATTTCGAAATCAGAACCTGATGCAATTTTATAGATTTCCCGTAAAAATTCTGCAGGACTTACGTTACTTTTTTCTTGTAAATATTTTATCTGTTTTGACAATAGCTTAAAAAAGGGGGAAGTTATTCCTATTTCCATTAGAATATTTCGCGTTCTGAATGTTTCTTGTTCCTTATAATCCTCAAGCAAGGCATTTTTTAATATCATCAAATAACCCATCTGTTCGTTAAAATGTAATTATTACATATTCATGCAGAAAATAGTTCAAAAATTTTTATTCTTTTCAGATACCTGTGAATTTGAAAAGTCCTGATACCAATGCGGATATTTTTTTAGTTTTACTTTCTTTTTTCTAGCTATGAAAGAAAAAGTTTGAATAGTTACTTTGTTTAAATATTTTTTATTTGGATCTAAATTTGATTTATTTGATTTATTTGATTTATTTGATTTATTTGATTTATTTGATTTATTTGATTCAAATAACTTGAATTATTTAAATCGCAATAAATTTTAACCTCCTCGAGGGTCAGACCATTTATAATAGATAATAGACAAGTAAATGATTTAATTGAATCAATTAAAGTTTATTTGATCCAAATAAATTTTTCTTTTCAGGTGTAAAAAGCGTTTTTAATTTAATTAAAATACCTTTCTTTCTACCAATTTCAATACTGTTTCGTCTAGCTTTTTTGAAAGATAAGAATTTTTTTAATCTTTCTCTTTCCAGAATTTGTTGAATATCATCTTCAATAAAATTCTCTGAAGTATCAGGTACAGACACTAAACTATCTGTATCTTTCGATTCTCTTTGATCTTTAACTAATTTTTGTTTAGCTTTAGTCCCCTTCTTGTTGGAAAATGTTATTACATCTTGAAAAAATTGCGTTCTTAATCTTAGTACTGGACATTCGTGAATTGCTCCTATAGCTGTTAATGATGATTTAAATGGCGGATTTTTTTGGTCATATTTAAATAATGGATCGAAGTCACTTTTCCCACAACAAAAACCAATCTCTTTTTTACTCTTTACACTAACGGTTTTCTTTCTAAAAGAATTTAAATGTTTTATAAACAAAGAATAATAATTAATAATAAAATAATAATAAAGTAAGAATAACTACAGAATAACTACAAATAATGGAAGGAATTAATAGGTAAAATGATATAGAAGATATTTAAAACGTAAAAAAGTAGAAACTAAATAATACAAAATAAGTACCTTCAATATTAAAAAAAAAATGTAAAATCAGTTTAGAAAATGATTGTACAGTAAATTAAATACATTAAAATAATTCTTTTCAAATTATTACAGTAACTTACTTTTTTTGTCGAGATAAAGAACGAATTGATAATTTTGATCTTATGGAACTTTTAGACATAGTTACTAATAATTTTAATATCCAAAAATATTTAGACCATATTAAAAATAATTTCGATATTAGGGCCAAAATTCATAAAATTTATTATTTTTTTATTGAAACATTTTGAGGTTTTTTTTTTAATTTGACATAGTAAATATTGATTTTTTTAAGTTTTGAGGTTTGATTTCTGATTCTTGCTTGTTTATATAAAATAGAGTTTCTGTTTATTTTTTTTAAATAACAGGTAATAGAAAACTAAATTTGGGGGTTTCTGATATTTTTAAAAATTATAGTCTTACTGCTTATGTGAAACTTGAACAACTTTCTAGCGTATTAATAATTATGTAAATTTTATTCCTATTCTATTTGTTATTATAATATGTAAATGAAAAGTTAAAATATATCGTGGTTTTCATTTCAAAACCTACCTATATGTAATTTTGAAGTTTTTGTTAAAAATGATTACAAAATTATTTTAATTTTGTTAATATTTAATTTTTTAAGTAGATATAAGTTTATATAAGAATAACAAATTTAAAACTTAAATTTAATTTAATTATGTAATTTAATAAATTCAGAATCTCCTGCAAATTGGAAAATGGTCGGTAACCCTATAGGCATTTCAGTCAGACGTCTACAGAGGGCAGAAGCATGCAGAGAGCGCAAAGATTCAACGATAAATATAAATTGTCCAGTGCGACATTTTACTCGATAGCGAAAATTTTATGTACAACCAACGCTCAAATCACGCTGGGTGCACCAGTTCTCGTTCGATCACTGAAGTTAAGCAGCGTTGAGCGCGGTTAGTACTTGGATGGGTGACCGCTTGGGAATACCGCGTAGCGTTGGTTTCATTTTTTTATTATTTTTTTTGTAAATATTTATTGAAAAATTATTTATGAATCATAATTGTTTAAAAGTATTAAAATTTTAAATATTAAAAATAAAAATTTGACCCTTTTTTTAAATGAAACATTTTTTTTTTACATTTTGTTGAAAATGAACCCATTTTTTTCTTTTTTTTAATCTTAAAATATAGCTGAAGATGAATAATTTTAAAAATAAAAATGAAAAATTTACGTTTTTTTCGTTTTTGAGATATTAATTATTTAATTAATAAAAATTTTCTGCTTCTCAAACACAATTCTGTTCACAAAATTAAGAGTTTCTTTTTGAAAAAGAAGTTCTTCTTTGAAAAAAAAGAAACAATAATTTATTTGCCTCATATTTTTATATATCAAATTTTCCAAAACTAATATATATTTTTATAAAACATTATTTTAGAAAATTTTAAAATATCTTTTGGAGAAAAATCCCTACAACCGTTAGAAAAAAATTTAAAAATTAGAAAAAGAAATTTTTAGAAAATGACTTTTATATTAGAAGATAGAAAATTGTTTTCCCCAATTTTGTAAAATACTTTTAATATTTATTCTCTCCGCGTGTATAACTAAACTTCTTCTATTTAAAATTAAATAATTCAAATTAAATTTTTAAAATTTAACATTAAAAAATTTTTTTTTTAATTTATAGGTATTTATTTTGATGGCGAATTTTGAAAAATTTGAAAATACATCACGGACACCTGCCATTTCACACACGTGGACATGAGTAGGTATCCATTGAATGACGTCAACTGAAACTTTTCATACTATATTACGGTAAAGAAATCGAATGACTATAGCATAAAGAACGCCAGTGCAACGTTGAATTGATGAGTGTGTAATAAAGTGTTGGGCGTTGTCGTTTATTCTTTTTTATACCTGCCTTTTCGGCGGTATTAAAAAACAATGGATTTTTTTATAAAAATGAAGTGCAATTGTTATTTTTTTAGTGCCTCTCTTCTTTGGATTTTTATAATTTATCTTCAAAATGTTCAAGCTGGTAAAATACTTACTCATGGTTTAAATTCATTTCAAAACATTCGAAACCTGATCTGCATTTTGAAAGAAAAACATTTCATTTTTCCTTTGAAACTTTAACAAAAATACAAATAATAAATTAAAATAATAATTATTTTTCTAATATGCATTAGCTTTAAATTCTTCGTTGATTAATTTTTGATGATTTTTGATGAAATTTGAGTTTATTTCAAAAATTGTTTATCGCATGTAAAATGTATTGTATATTTAAATATATACTTAAAAAAATGTAAATTTCTCAAAAATATTTTTGTTTAAATATAAATTAAAGGATTAGTTTAGTAAAATTTATTAAATTTTATACTATATTTATGAAATATTGTGGAATAAATTAGAGAAAAGGTTTTTTGAAAATTTGTTATGGCTTTACTTAACAAGTGGGTGTGTGAGCTCGATACAGATGTACACAATTATTTACTAATGATTCATTGTTCAAAAATATAATACTAATTTCATCTTTTAAAATATTCATTATTTTCTATTTTGTACGATATTTTTTTCAGAAAGAAAATATTAATTTCTCCATAAATTCAATGTCACATATTAAACAAAATTTTTTAATTATAAATTTAACGTCTTTTGTAATTTTTAAAAAAAAAAGAGATTTTATAAATAATAGTAAATTATTGATCTTTATTAATTGAAAGTATTTCAACGCAGTTTTTTAATTTAAAAATTTGTTAATAATAAAATGTTCATAATTTGAATAAATGAAATGTTTTATCTTGAACATCTTCAGATTTCTTCAATTTTTAACACTATCACTATATTTTATCACTATTTTAACACTATTTAACACTATTTAACACTATTTTCGGAACTACACCAAAAAAATTTCCCAAAAGAGTTGAATAATTAAAAAAAAAAATTGTTTATAAAACTCTTCACAAACATTCAATTATTTTCATAATTAAAAAATTTCCACAGGCATTCAATTATTTAAAACAGAATTTTTCTAATATTTTTCGAAAAAAATCAATTATTTAAATAGATTTTTATAAGAATCTTCGCAAGAATATTGAATTATTTTAAAAATTGTTCAGAATAATCGTTGTAAGAATTCAAATATTTTTATAAATATTAAAACTCAACGCAGGATTTCAATTATTTTTAATACAATAATTTAAATGAATTCCGCTAAAAACGCAATTATATTTCTTAAGAATTTGAATAAAATTTTTCGAAAAAATTCAATTATTTAAAAAAATTTGATATAATTTATTTCTTAGAGTGGTAATAATTATTTTCAATTCATTTTTAAATACATTTCTTGAATGAATTTAATTATTATCAAAAATTTTAATGAAATTCTTCGTAAAAATTCAATTATTTTAGAAAATGTTGATATAAAGTGTTTATTAGAATAAAATTCCTGTAGAAATTGACTTGTAAACTAATTATAAATTATAATTGACAAAAAGTGACAACTGACAGTTAATTAATAAAAATATTTTTGTTTACAGGACAAAATGACACAATTGTCACTTGGTGCACTGTGTCAAAGGAGGAATTTGAAAAGTGTAAACAATTTTCGAACGTAACAATGAAGGATAGAGCATACTTTGGTGCACACTTTATTCAACTGAATTGCACTCATGCTTTTAATAAAGAAGAATGTATGTTTCTTCTTGATCAAGAAAAAGCACAATTAACCACTCTGGATCCCGGTGAAGTGTTTACAGCAGGAAGATATCACAGTTTAATTCCAATAATGAAGGAAATTTACGAAAATAAATTAAATTATCAATATGCAGTTGCAGTTGTTAAGAAAAACACTTTAACTGATGTCTCAAGTCTTTATAATTTACGTGGCAAGAAGGCATGTTTTCCTGGTGTCGGAATATTGGGTGGATGGGTCATTCCACTAAATCAGGTATGCATAATCAAAGTTAAAAATATTAAATAGGGTTTAATGTTTAATTTTCAAAGAAGAGTCAAAATTTGAAATTTTTTCAAAATTTCTTTTCCGCATTCACATATTTTAATTAAAAAATGAATTTAATTTAAACTGCATACAAGCTCATTTCTAATAAGAGGCTTCACACTCTATAACTAATTTTAAAAAAGTATCAAAAAGTAGCCTTAATACTGAAAAAAGTATAGTAAAAAAATAGCTATCGAAAATTAATTTTAACGAATAAAAAAAAAATCGTTTTATAGTCGATTCACAAAAATTTAATTCAATATTTCCCTGACTGTTTCCTGATTTCAATTAAAAATATTTATTTTTATTCCAATCCTGCTGAGAACTTTAATTCTAAATGTTTGAAAAATTCAATTATTTTCTAAATCTTTATCCTCAAAAATACAATTGTATTTAAAAATAATTTTTAAAACTAAACAAATCAAATTATTTAGGAAAATTTAATTAACATTTGATTTAAATGTTATTAAAGTTTTACAACAATTAAAATTATCGACGATTTCAACTTAATATTCTTTTAAAATTTAGTTATTTCTAAAATTTCAACTAAAATTCGTTATCAAAAATTTATCAATTTTTTAAAAAACAATTGAATTTCTCAAAAGAATTTTATTATTTATGAAAATAATTGAATTCTTGCGAAGAATTTTATTTAATTCCTTTTAAATAATTGAATTCTCGTGAAAAAATTTATTATTTACGAAAATAATTGAATTCTTGTGAAAAATTGTATTTAATTTTTTTTAAATAATTGAATTCTCCTGGAAAATTTTATTATTTGGCAAACTAATTAAATAATTGTGAAGAATTAAAGAGAAAGAATTTATCAATTTTTTTTTTAATAATTGAATTTTTGAGAAGAATTTTATTATTTATGAAAATAATTGAATTCTTGCGAAGAATTTCATTTAATTCCTTTTAAATAATTGAATTCTCGTAAAAAAAATTTATTACTTGGGAAAATAATTGAATTCTTGTGAAAAATTTTATTAAAATTTTTAAATGTATGTAATTGAATTTCTGAGAAGCATTTAATTATTTATGTGAAAATAATTGAATTTTCGCGATGAATTTTATTTAATTTTTTTTAAATAATTGAATTTTCGTGTCAAATTTTAATATTTAGGAAAGTAATTGAATTCCTGCGAAAAATTAAAAAATAATTGAAGAATTTATCAATTTTTTAACAAATAATTCAATTTCTGAGAAGAATTTTATTATTTATGAAAATAATTGAATTTTTGCGAAGAATTTTATTTAATTTTTTTTTTAAATAATTGAATTTTCGTGACAAATTTTAATATTTAGGAAAATAATTGAATTCTTGTAAAGAATTTAAGAAAGAATTCAAAAATTTATCAATTTTTTAAAAAATAATTGAATTTCTGAGAAGAATTTTATTATTTACGAAAAAATAATTGAATTTTTGCAAAAAATTTTATTTAATTTTTTTTTAAATAATTGAATTCTCGTGACAAATTTTTATATTTAGGAAAATAATTGAATTTTTGTGAAGAATTAAAGAAAGAATTCAACAATTTATCGATTTTTTAAAAAATAATTGAATTTCTGAGAAGAATTTTATTATTTATGCAAAAATAATTTAATTTTTGCGAAGAATTTTATTTAATTTTTTTTTTTTTAAATAATTGAATTTTCGTGACCAACTTTAATATTTAGGAAAATAGTTGAATTCTTGTGAAGAATTGAAGAAAGAATTCAAGAATTTATCAATTTTTTAAAAAATAATTGAATTTCTTAGAAGAATTTTATTATTTATGAAAATAATTGAATTCTTGCGAAGAATTTTATTATTTCGGAAAATAATTGAATTCTTGTGAAGAATTTTAGTAAAATTCTTAAAAGTAGGTATAATTGAATCGTTGAGAAGCATTTTATTATTTATGCGAAAATAATATTATTCTTGCCTGGAATTTTATTTAAATTTTTAAAAGTAATTGAATATTCGTAAAAAATATTATTGCTTGTGAAAATAATTGAATTCTTGCGGCTAGAATTTTATAGAAAGTTTTTAATTGATTTTTTTCGAAAAATTTTACGAAATATTTTCAATACAAATTCATTTCCTGTTAAAATTTTATTACTTATAAAAAAATTGAATGTTTGCGAAGAATTTTATCAAAAATCTTTTGTGGAATTTTATTAAAATTGTATAGGTATTGAAAATCATTGATTTTCGAAAAGTTTTTGAGAATAATTGAATCGAATTGAATTGAATTAAAGAATTTTATTACATTTTTAGAATTTTTTTTTTACTTCAACTATTAACGAATTTAAAGTGATGCCTGTAATAAATTTAATAAAAATAATTTTATTTTAAAAATTCGCTTGTATGCAGTTTCTCCAAAATAACTCCAAATTAGGGAGTTTAGGATAAATACTAAATAATATTTTAATATAACCAATATAATTATTAATGCATTCTCTTATTATTTTGCTAGTTGTTAAAAAACGGAGGAATGGAAATTCATGACTGTAATAATCACGTGAAGTCTGCAATTCAGTATTTTGGACCAAGTTGTGCTGTGAATTCGCTGATCGACAAATACAATCCATTAGGTAGGTTTTAATAATAATAATAATTTTTAAATAATTAATAAACTTTAAAATGATTTATTTGTAGAAGACATTTTTTAAAGATAAAATACTTTACGATTTTTAGGTGACAACTCTCATCAACTCTGTAACTTGTGCATTGGAAAATTACCTGGAGGTAAATGCACCAATGCAGATCCTTATTCTGGTTACGAAGGAGCGTTCCGCTGTTTGTCTGAAGCTGGAGACATTGCTTTTCTAGTTCATACGACCGTACAAGAAATGACATCGAAAACATACGAAAATTGTGAGTTTAATTAATATTTTAAATATTATTTTCTTTTCTAAAGATGAAAGAAAAAATAATTTTTATTTTTATTGATATCAATTTTATAAAAACGAACCCACCATATTGGATCCGCCATTTAGAATTTTTAAAAACAGTCTTCAGATTCGTAATCAGACCTCAGAAATCGTTTACAATTTATTTAAAATTCTAATATCATACTTTTATAATCCGCGAAAATTATAAACTTTTTTTTGTTGTTTCTTGCATATTAAGCTCTGCATACGAAAAACGATTACGAATTACTTTGTTTGGATGGATCACGAAGGCCAGTGGATGAATATCGCATTTGTAATTGGGGTGAAATTCCATCGCGAGCAATTGTCACATCTTCAGCGACAAATCATTTTACAAGAAAATTGTATCAGAGATTTTTAGAGAAAGCAGCTCGACGTTATTCGACAGAGAGGCATAATTCGACTTATGATTACAATAGTCGACCTGATTATTCATCGAATAATAACTCAGGTTATGATAGAAGAAAATATTATGGCAATAATAATAATAATAATCCCTCTGGATACAGTAATTACGATAATCCAAATGAATTCGGCAATATGGACTATCGTGAAGGATTTGATGGATATCAGAATAATGACGATAGAAGATATTCAACTGAAGCGCCGTTTATCAAAAATCCTGATAATTTCAATTTGTTTGAATCGCCATCGAATTATTCAAAGCACAATCTTCTCTTTTCCGTAAGACATAATTAATTATTACAAATTATTCTTTCCTTTTTCACATAATTTTAATTCCGTTTCTTAATTTTCTTAAGAAAGGTTTCGGATATTATAAAAATTATATTATTTAAAGTATTTTTTTAAAAAAGTAATTCTCAGAATTTTTTCATTTTAATTTTTTAAACTTGAATTATTCTCAATATTTTCGTTAACATATTTCAAAAAATTCAAATACAGACCAAAAATAATAACATTAACATTTTACAGAATTTTTTTATTTTCAAATATCAATTTTTGAACAATTTCATAATCAAAATTTTAAAAATTCACTTATTAAGTACATAAATAATTATTATGATTAACAATTTTTAAAACTTCAATATAATATTCAATATAATTCTTCGCGAGAATTCAATTTTTTTTCCCTAAATAATAACGTTCTTCGGAAGAATTCAATTATTTTTGTAAATATAGTAATTTGTTGCAAAAATTTAAATTTTAACAAATCCAACGAAACAATTCAATTATTATTTTTTTAAATTCGTTTTAAAATTTTTAAAAAGAATCCAATTATTTTCTAAAATTTTAATAAATCTTTTGAAACAATTCACGATTATTTTAAAAAAAAGTTGAAAGAAATTGTTCATAAAATTCAATTACTTCCAAAATTTTCAATTAAAATTATTAAAGGAAATCGATTATTTAAAAAAAAAAATTAAAGAAATTCTTAAAAAGAATCTAAATTTAGGATTTTTAAAAATTTTAATAAAATTCTTCACAAGAATTCAATTAGATATTCTAAAATTTATACAAAAATTCTTTAATATTTTCAGTATTTTTCGAAAAATTACATTAGAATATTTTTAAAAAACTAATTTTATAATAAATAAATAAATATAAATTTTATCATCATTTTTTTTAATTCAATTATCTTTGGAAAAAGAAATTAAAATTTCTAAAAATTTATTGTTTTAGATTTATTAAAGTTTGGACGAAATCAATTTCTTATTTATAATTATAATTCTTCACAAATTTGATTATTTTCTTTTAATTTTTAAGAAATTCAATTATTTTTAAAAGATTTTACCAAGTTTCAATTGTTTGGAAATTTTTCAATTGTATATATTTGAAAAACTGTTGTCTTTCAAAAATTATTTAATAAATATTTTTTAAATATATTTAAAAAAAATTTATTTTAAGAATTTCTTTATTATAATTTTTTGAAAATATAATAACATTGAAAAAAATATGGATATTAATATAGTTGCAATTATTCTGAAAAATTGAATTTTTATATTTCTAAATAATTGAATAAAGGGACTAAAAGGAACTTTTTTTGGACCTTGAATAGTGGATCCGAGGCCTAATAAGAAAATTTCAAAGAGAAATATATTTTTACGTATATTGTTTGTAAATAAATGAAATTAATAAATATTTTTTAGGACGTAGCAAGAGATTTTGTCTCCTTACCAGAAAAAAGTCAAATCTATTCGGAATATTTGGGAAAGAATCTTGATTACGTTCTGGCGTTGAGGAACTGTCCTGTTAATAGAATGAAAATTTGCGTAACATCAGATCCCGAATTGGCAAAGTGTTTCAAAATGAAGGTAAAATTTGCGATATACATAATATTTAATATTAGATGTATTTTATAAGTTTCTAAGTAAATGTTAAATTTTTTTTTCAGATTGCCTTGGATGCACAATTATTGAAGCCACAAGTTGTATGCCACAAGGGTTACAGTCACATTAACTGTATGCGCGAAATAGAAAAGGGGTGAGTATATTATTTATTTGTAAGAATATTCATTACATCGAATTTTAATTTATATGCAAATTTTCATTTGCTAGAATTCTTATCGAACAGAATGTCATTTAGACGAATTTTTAATTGACGTAAGAAAAAAAATTGTAAAAGAATTCTCTCTTAGTCGAATTTTTATTTCTCCGAAATATTATTTAACAGAAATTCCATTTGAACAATTTTCTATATTACATAATTATAAATTTCATTTCACTAGAGTTTAATTGGACAGAATTTCTATTTAAAAGAATTTCTATTTGTCAGAATGTTTATATATTCTAGAAATTTTATTTAATAGAATTTTTATTTGACCGAATTGGAATATTGCATCTATGATTTAAAAATTTTCGAACCTAATATTAGATTGGAATTTAGTGTCCCTAAAAGCCCCCCCCGAGTAAACGCTTTTAGATAAATACGCTAACTTTTAAAATTGTCAAATTCAGCGATCTCAAATTATTTTTAACCGATTTTTTTAGATTTGCCGACGTTGCAGTATTGGATGCGAGCGATGTTTACACTGCCGGTCTACGCTTTAATTTAATTCCTTTTATTTCCGAAGTGTACAATCTTGGTTCTCCTGAATATTACGTGGTCGCTGTTGGAAAGGAAGACGATCCCGATACGGATTTAACATATTTGAAAAATAAATACACTTGTCACACTGGAATTAATACGGCTGCTGGTTGGGTCTATCCTCTCTCCTATTTACTCACCAACAGATGGATGAGAGGATATGGCTGCGATTCGGTTCGCGCTGCTGCTGAATATTTCACGAAATCTTGTGTACCTGGAGCCCTCAGTCCAGAATATAATATAGGTAAATTCTTATTAATTATATTTATTATTCAATATTAATTATTTATTTACATAACTCATTTTTATGTGGTTTAGAATTTTTAAAACCCCTGATTGACAAATTTTAGGACAAAATCTGACTAAATTTTGAATTTTTTCGTCCGCCATCTTGAATTTTTAATAACTGACAATGAATTCGTAATCACCGACCCTTCAGAATTTTATAATCTTTAATTCAAAGCAAGAAATATGAAAATCGATCTCGATTTCTGACCTCTAGACTTTTCTGAACGAAAAATTATTGTTCCACAGTTTAAAAGCTCTCGTAAAACGGGAAGCTTAAATTTGGACCAAAAAATTAGGATTTTTAGAAATAAATGGGTTGATAAATTGCCACGAATAATTTTTATTTTTAAATATTTTTTCATTAAGTATAATTTCCTTTAACATAATGACAGGCCTCGGATCGACTTTCACGAACAAAAAAAGTCGAAAAAGTCGTTTATTTAATTTAGTGTTGTCACAAATATTTTATTTTCTATTTCCCTGATTCTTCACTGATTTCTAAATTTAATTAATCAAAACTTATATAATTTTTCTAAATAAAATATTCAAATACTTATTATTTCTTTTTTCACCAGGAAATAAAATTTTAAAAATTTCAGAAAATTTCTAATAATTAAAACTGTAACCCTTACAAAAGTTCAATGATTTTCTACAATTTTTAACTAAACTTCATTTCTAAATCAATTATCTAAATTACTTTTTAATATTTTTCCCAAAGTTCTTCAAGAATTCAATTATTTAAATACAAAACTTCAATTTTTTATAAGAATTAAAACTGTTCATTTTTTTTTAAAGATATTAAGGTAGAATATATTCAAAAATTTTAATAAATAAATTCGTAAAATTAACTAAATCATTTTTGAAAGACGCAATAGTTTTCAAATTACATAACAATTAAAAAATTTTTTTCAAAAATTAAAATCTGGTAAAATATTTCAAAAATAATTGAATTTTGCAACGAATTCTAATAAAATTCCTCAAAATAATTAAATTTGACAAAAGTTTTAATAAAACTTCTGAAAATAATTGAATTTTGCAAAGAGTTTTATTAAAATTATAGATGAATTAGAATTTTAATAAAATTCCAGAAAAAAAATTAAATTTTGCAAAGAGTTTTATTAAAATTCATGAAAATAATTGAATTTTTCAATAAATTTAAAAAAAAATCCTAGAAAATGGAATTTAGACAAAAATTTTTATTAAATTTCCTGAAAATAATTGAATTTTGCAATAAATTTTTTAAAAATTCCTGAAAATTAGATTCAGATAAAAATTTTATTAAAACTTCTGAAAATAATTGAATTTTGCAAAAAGTTTTATAAAAATTATAGATGAATTAGAATTTTAATAAAATTCCAGAAAAAAATTAAATTTTGTAAAAAGTTTTATTAAAATTCATGAAAATAACTGAATTTTTCAATAAATTAAAAAAAAATCCTAAAAATTGGATTTAGAAAAAAATTTTATTAAAATTCATAAAAATAATTGAATTTTGCAACGAATTTTAATTAAATTCTTGAAAATTGGATTCAAACAAAATTTTTATTAAAACTTCTGAGAATAATTGAATTTTGCAAAAAGTTTTATTAAAATTATAGATGAATTAGAATTTTAATAAAATTTCAGAAAAAAAAATAAATTTTGCAAAGAGTTTTATTAAATTTCATGAAAATAATTGAATTTTTCAATAAATTTTTTAAAAATTCCTGAAACTTGAATTTAAATAAAAATATTATTTAAATTCATGAAAATAATTGGATTTTGCAACGAATTTCAATAAAACTCCCTAAAATAATTAAATTTTGCAAAAAAAAATTATTAAACAAATAAATAATTGAGTTTTTAAATAATATTTAAAAAATAATTAAATTTTTGATGAATTTTAATTATAAATAATTTCTCAAAAATTCTGAAATAGTAAATTTAAAAAAATTTTAAATTACTGTCAGAGAATTATTTTTTTCAAAACTATTTTAATATTTTCATTTTTTACCAAATTTACACTTGAAGATTATTGTAATTCATTAAAATTTTTAAAAATTCAATTATTTCCAAAAATTTCAATAAAAATTCTATAATAGTTAATTTTCAAAAATTATTATAAAATACTTGAAAAAAAAAGGATTTATCTTTATTTTCAATTAATTTTACTAAATTTCAATTATTCAAAATCTTTTTAATTGTATATTTCAAAAATTTAAAAAAAAAATGTTCGAAAGATTTACCTACAGCTATTTTTTATACTGCGCGTAAAAATCGAAAAAAGTTGCAGCATTTTGTACTAAATATATGGTATTTTGTCGCCAAATTCAGAAGAAAAGTCGAAAAAGTAGCAAAAAATTTTTTTAATATAAGCCGATATAAAAGTCGCATTATTTGAAAATAGTTGAAGAAAGTCGAAAAAAATCATAATATCCGAGCCTTGTAATGATAAAAAAAGAAATCATATCATAAAAAATAATCTTTAATTCTGTCTTAGGAGTGCCTTATGACAACATGTGCGACCTCTGCCACGGAACAGACAACAAATACTGTCGAAGAGATCATTCTGAAGATTACTTTGGCTATACAGGAGCTTTCAGATGTTTAGTGGAAGGTGGAGGCGATGTTGCTTTCGTGAAGCACACAACAGTCGCAGAAAATACGGACGGCAAACGAAAGGAATGGTGGGCTCGTAACACTTTTACAAGAGACTTCCAACTTCTCTGTCCGGATGGAACACGTCGCTCGACTCACAAATACAAAGAATGTAATTTAGGAAAAGTCGCCGCCAACGCAATTGTCACACGAGGAGGAGAGGCCTACAACGAGACACAAGTTAACGCATTCATTAATCTTTTTATTTACGCCCAACAATTCTATGGAAGAAAGGATCAGGACGACTTTAGCTTCAGTATGTTCTACAGTGTTCCCCCGTACAGTGATTTAATATTTCAAGACGCAACTCAACAGTTGGTTGTCATTCCAAGGGAGAAACGTGAATACAGCTCTTATTTAGGTCCAGATTTTATGAGAGCAAGAAGAGTCGTTGATTGCGCCGCCGGAGCTTCATCAGTAACATATTCTTTATTGGGAACTTTTACCATGATCACTCTTGCTTTACTTTTTAGCAGATAAGTATTTTTCATAACGATCAAAGTTCAATTTATCCCTCAATTTTTGAAATAAATTTTCAAAAATTCCTGTTCTCAAAGAAACAAAAAAAGCCAGTAGAATTTCAAGAAAATACTCCTTGATAACGAAAAAAAAATCGTTTTTGAATCTCAAATTTTACAAACAAAGAGAAATTCTACAAGACTGTATTTAATAGTGTACATAAACTAACTGCCTACGTCTGATACCAAAACAATTTTCTTCGAAAATTATTTTCATTTGCAATTAAAATTAAAAATTTAAAGAAAAATGTATTTGGATCAAAGACTTGAAATTGAATTTACAAAGTAGCTGAAATCGATAAAGTTAAAGTCCACAAAAAATTGATGAATCTATTCGAATATTACTTTTAAGAAATGTATAGAAAAATTGAAAGTCTCGTTCGAAGAACCGCTAAAAAGCTAAAATATATTAAAAATTAAAGTTTTAAATCATAATTTTTAAAGGAACTTTTTCGTAACAAGAAATTGAAATTCCGAATTCTTTTTTAATTTAGGAAGGGAGAAGTTTGAGTTTTAGAAAATTATAACGTTGTGGACTTGAACTTTTGGTTGAAAATTGTCCGTCGGCTAAATTTTATAAAATAAAAGTTAGTCTTTTAATAGAATGTGGAGATTTTAAAACAACTTTATTTGAACAACTTCAGAGAATTAGACTTCTTATTTACAAATTTTTAATGCTCTTTGAAAAGAACTTTTATACAAAATTATTGATTTGTATATATTTTATACACATTCATAAAGTACAAGTGACTATGAGTCAAAAACTATGTAGTTTGTAGATATAGTTGAAAATAGTTAAACTTACATTTTATATTGTGCCTTTGAAACAAAAAGATGTTAATAAGAAGAAAATAGTTTCTAATTATTAATTATACGCATTAAATTTACGTTTTATATTAATAAATCCGTCCATTTTTAATATTTGAATGTAATTTTTATATATTGTACTTCGATTTTAATGTACTATGCCGTCCATGGAAAATTTTGAAATAAAAATTTCTTTATATAGTTTCCTAAAAAGATTTTTCGTTCTTTCGTTTTTCCATATTTAAAAAAAATTTTGAAGTTTTAAAAATATTTTAAAAACCGTCATCGAACATCATTGTCAATATTAATAATAATCGTTGTACTATAAGTTCGTAATTTAAAGTCAGTTATTTTTTATCTGTTTCTTTGTTTTCTAATTTTTTTGGTCATTTTTCTTTTTAAATGTTTTGAATTTTGAAATTTATTCAATTCCAATTTAATTAATGTTTAAAAGACTGAAGATGTCATACTATTTTTGCACGAAAACCATAAAAATTATTTTAACTTCCACAATTTTGCAGTATAATAATAAAATTTCTTTTTAATTTCAAAAAATAACATTTTCGATTAAAAAAATGTTATAATTTTTACAAATTTTATAATTTTTAATCTATTAATCTAAAATAATTTAGCTCTTGCATGAAATGTTATTACAATTTTGGAAATTGATTTTTTTCGAATAACTTTAAACTAAAATTTTTTATACTAATATAACTTGATTAAAATTTATAATTAATTAATAGAATTAATTCCAATAATTTTATTCAACTTTTTGAAAATAATTGAATTTTTGCAAAGAATTTTATATTAAAATTTTTTATATTACCTACTAAATATAATTTTTCAAAAACTTTATTAAAATTTATAATTAATTAATAGAATTGATTCCAATAATTTTATTAAACTTTTTGAAAATAATTGAATTTTTGCGAAGAATTTTATATTAAAATTTTTTATATTACCTACTAATTAATATCATTTTTCAAAAAACTTTATTAAAATTTATAAAATTAATAGAATTGATTCCAATAATTTTGTTAAACTTTTTGAAAATATTTTTAATTTTTGCAAAGAATTGATAATTCGTTATAGAAATTTTATTTAGATTCTTTTGAAAATAATTTAAATCTCGCAACAAAATTTTATGAAAACTTTTTTAAAAATAATTGAGTTTTTGCAAAGAATTAAATTAAAATTGAATTGAAAATTCTCACTATCAATTTTATAAAAATTGCATGGAAATAACTATATTGTAACGAGAAATATTAATAACATTTTTGTCATTAATTAAATTTTTTCCAAAACGTTAAGTAAAATTTTTGAATTTCTGTCAAGAATTTTATTATTTATAAAAATTTAGAAAAAAAATGTAATTAAAAATATAATGTATCAGTAAAATTAAAAAAAAAATCAAAAAAAATTTTTTTTTAATTTCAAAATTAATTTTTTGAAAATTTTTTTTGGAAAAAAATTTTGAAAATTTTTTGAATTTTAAAATTTTGACAAGTATTTAGTTAAATTTTGTAAAAATAATTGAATTTCTGCAAAGAATTTTATTAAAATTTTTTAAGTTAATTAAATTATTCAGTAGAATTTTATTATTAAAATTTTGTTATATAATTATAATTTCTTTGAGAAATTTTATTACAATTTTTGAAATTAATTGAATTTTCCATGAAGAATTTAATTAAAATTGAAAATTGAATTGAAAATAAATTAATTCATGGAAATAATTTTATTATTTTCTATCAACTAATTTTCGGCGAAATTGAAATAGAATTAAAAGAAATTAAATTCAGAAAAATTTTTCTAGTATCCCACTTTTGAATAAAAATAAAAAAAAAAAACAAATAAAAAATTTTGATCAAAATAATGAATCAACGTTGACTTCAGTTCATTTCGGAAAATTGTTTTGATAAATTCTCATTTGGTCCAAAATTTAAACACAAATTAATTCGGAAGATTCAAAATTCTCTTTTTAATAATAATATAAAATTACAAGTCTCATAAAATGTCTGAAAGCATAAATTCAAAAACCAATTTAGACAAAAATTTGAATAATATAAAGAAACCAAGATTGGAAAAATTGGCGGTGCCAAGAAAACGGATTGACAATAGTGTAAGGTTAAATGCTTTTCAGGTAAAAACAAAAAAGTGAATTTAATAAACGAAAATTTACAAAATATAAGTTTTATATGTAAATTTAGAAATGATTGTTTTTTATTTTTAAGGTGAAACCAGGAGCATTAACTTACGAAATTTCTGAAAATGTAAACAAATTGGCTCAACCAAAATTGAGAAACTTATCCGATAAGTTTCAATATTCCAGTTCATCCTTTTTCTCAATGACACCTTTTTTGAAACCTGGTAATAAATTCATTTTTTCTACTATGCTTTTAAATTAGTAAATTTATAATTAATTAAGAATTAATTAATTTCACTATTTTTGAAATAAATTTTTCTAATTTTATTAAAAAAAATGTCTTTAAAAATATTAGTGAAAGTTATTCTGTAAATAAAAATTTTTACTATTAAATTTTACTATTTAAAGAATGAAATTTTTGCAAGTAATAAAAATTTCCATGAACTCGTACGCCATGTTGGATCCGCCATTTTCAATTTTAAAAAAATGACATTGATTCAAGCTGATTCAAGCAAAGAAATGCAGAATTAAAAAAAATATTAATTAACATTTAAAGAATTAAAATTTATATAAAACAATTTACAAAAAGAAAACAAATTAAGAATTTTTTACAGAAAATTTAGTAAAAGAATCGCCAATAATGAATTCGGCCAACGAGGAAAGTACAAGTCAGAAACAAAATATTGAAACTTATGCAAAAATTACAGCAAGACGTAAGAGTGTTTATCTTAAGCGATTGCATCATTTTTCAAAACCAATGAAAAAACCACTAGAACCAGGATTTGGAAGTTTTAATTCTGAAAATAATTTTTCTCAATTGCTAAACAATTTTCCAGGAAGAAAAAAATTATAAAAAATTAAGATTACACAAAATAATTATTCACTTACATAGCAATAGTTTCTTCAGTTAATAGAATGTAATTATGTTTCAAAATTATTAAAAATATTATTATTAATTAAATTGTTTTATTGTTTCAATTTTAATTATCTTTTTATTGTATTTTTTACTTTTGAAATATAATTTTTTTAAAGAATTAATTTTATCAAAATTCTATTTATGCAAATAGAAATTACTCACTGGATTTTTTCATAATATAATTATTATACACTGAGAAAACTGGATAGTCAAACTTAGAGGGTTAGGTTTTGAGTGTAAAGCCTGATTCTCTGGATAGTTAACTTTTCCCTCCGAGTGAGTCAAATTAATCATCGGAGTGTCTATTTATCCTATTTATTCCTCCGAGATTATTACGAAAAACTTAACCTCAAATATAGTCTGTTTGTCCCTCCAGATAGTTAGTTGAATACTCCAGTTTTCTCCGTGTATGTAATATTCAGAATCCGAATGAAAATTTCAATTTTGATTTAATAATTATAAGTTATAATAGTTTAAACAAAAAAAAATCCTGTTCATCATTTTTTCGAATTGTCATTTTTACGAAACGTCATTTTTGCAAATCGACATTTTTACGAATTGTCACTATTGCAAATTGTCATATATGACAATTCACAGCAGTGACATTTCGTAAAAATGACAATTTGAAAAAAATGCCATTTCGCATAATTGACAATTCGCAAAAATGACTTTTCGCTAAAGTGACAATTCGTAAAAATGTCGATTTGCAAAAATGACATTTCGTAAAAATGCCAATTCGAAAAAATTGCAGTTCGCATAAATGACAATTCGCAAAAATGACTATCCGCAAGAGTGACAATTCGTAAAAATGGCGATTCACAAAATTGACATTTCGTAAAAATGACAATTCGAAAAAAATGACATTTCGGAACAATAACGATTCGCAAAAGTGTCAATTCGTAAAAATGCAATTCGGTAAAATGACATTTGGAGAATAATCATAATGCGCCTCGGGAATTAAATCAAACTGAAGAAAAGCAAGAAAAAAAAACCAAGAGGATTTTTTGTAGCAACCCTGATTACGTTTATCAATAAAAAAAAGATTCTTTGATTTTACTTAAAAAAAACTTTGAATCTAAAGAAAAAATTTGAGAATAAAAAAGGTGGTAATCGAAATAAATACAACAAATTTGTACCTCTACCTTAGTTTATTAACATATAATTGTTTTATGGATAGTATTACATAAAGGATTTAAACTTCACCTGCTTTATAAAAAAAATGTCGAATACTCCAGTTTTATTTATTACAATATCATTATATATATATAAGAAATAAACAACAGTCGTTCTGCTTGTAAGACTTAATTTCTAAAACTCAAACGTTCATTTCGAGACAATTATTTTTATTATTAAGTTCTAACTTTAATCTTCTATAAATGATTCTAATAGACGTAAATGAAGATTTCACGTTTCTCATGATTTATTTATATACTAATGAAAATAATTTACATACTATTGAGAAATTACTTCTAATGCTTGTCGATACATATAAAGCTACAATATTAAGCTACAGCTTAATATCATCATAACAGGGATGAGTAATATCAGTCAAATAAAATCGACCTTCATTATAATAAATCATTTCTAAACTCAGTTATTTTCAGGAGCGTAAATTCTCCATTTTTTTATTCTTTCTTAACTAATTATACATAACTGGAATTAAACTAATTATAATTCTCACATTTCATAATTTTCTTAAAATCATTTGCATGAAGAAATAATCAAGTAAAAGAGAAAAAAAATGCAAATAATTATGCGAAGAACCCGAAATTATAGGTATCAAGAGAATTTCTTATTATCATCTTCTTTGGTTAAATAATAACATCCAGTCATTAGTTTTAGGACAAAAAATTGATTCATGATTGGTAAAGGTTGAAAAGAATGGTTAATAATTGAAGTAGAATTAATAAAATGAAAAAAATAATAATTATAATAAAAAAAAGATTGATCATTCCTGTCGATATTGCAAAAAATAAATTTTTCTTTCATCTTTGACAAAAACCGTTTACATTAGAACCACTTTTGACTTAATTTTATCCATGAGAAAATTTTCTAAGTCCTAGAATATACTTGCAATCAATTAAATTATTATTTTCAGAAATTCTTCTTTCAATTAATTATTTTTAATAATTTTCACAAAAGTTCTTTGACAACTTTCAAATACATTTCTCTACAATACAATTTTACGTGAAATTTCAATTATTCGTAAATTCTTCAATTAAAATTAAAATTCTTCAATATAAAAACTTGAAATAATTTCAAGAAAAAAAAATCTGCAATTAAACTTTTTTTCAAAAAAATTAATTTCAAAATTCAATTATTTCTTAAAAATTTACGCTACTATTTTGCTTTTAAATATTCAATTATTATGTAACAATTATAAATGGAAATTCATTTTTATGAAATGAAAATCAATTTTTATTAGAAAATTCTAACTAGAATTCAATTATTTAAATACAAATTTAAATGTAAAAATGCAAATAAATAATTTATTGAAAAATTGCATATTTCTGAAAATTGAATTCTCATAAAGAATTTTATCAACAAATTCTTAAATAATTGAATTTGACGAATTTTAACAAAATTTAAGAATAATAACATTTTTTGAGGAATTCCATTGAAATTGTATTAAAAATAATTGAAATCCTCTGAAGAATTTTATTATTTATGAACATTAATTGAATTCCTAAAAATAATTTTATTATTTATTAAAATAATTGGATTTATCCAATAATTTGAATCTTCTGGAAAATTCAATTATTTTTTAGTGTTTTTAACTAACATTTTTCTATAAATCCATTATTGTTAATAATTTTTGAAAAAGTTCTTTTAGAATTTTCAAATTCATTTCTTTGCAATTCAATTTTACAAAATTTCAATTTATTATTCGGATATTTTTCAATTAAATATATGTATATCAGAAAATACAAACTTAAAAAAATATAATTTGAAGGAAAATTCAAATAAACTTTTTCAAAAAAATTTATTCTTCTAACAGAATTGTTAGTTGAAAGTATATAAAAAATTCAATCTTTCACAGATTTTAATATGAAACCTTTTCAAATATTCAATTATTTCTAAAAATTCACGCTAAAATGTTTTTAATATTCAATTATAATACAAAATTTTTACAGAAATCCAATTTTCAATTAATTTTTATTAGAAAATTCAACTAGAATTCAATTATTTAAATACAAATAAAATCCAAAAAAATAATTTATTGAATAATTGTTTATTTCTGAAAATTGAATTCTCACAAAGAATTTTATCAACAAATTCTTTAATAATTGAATTCTTTTGACGAATTTTAATCAAATTTAAGAAAAATTACATTATTGAGGAATTCAATTAAAATTGTATTAAAAATAATTGAAATCCTCTGAAGAATTTTATTACATATTTATGAACATAATTGAATTTTAACCAATTTTTATAATATTTTTAAGAATAATTACATTTTTGGAGGAATACGATTAAAGTTGCATTAAAAATAATTGAAATTCTGCTATGAGTTTTATTATTTATAACAATATTGAATTTAGGAAAATTTTTGAAAATAATTGAAATTCTATTCCAACAATTTTATTAAAATGTTTCTTAAAATTGAATTCTTATAAAGAATTTTATCAAGAAATAATTAAATAATTGAATTCTTTTAACGAATTTTAATAAAATTTTTAAGAATAATTACATTTTTGAAGGAATTCGATTAAAGTTGCATTAAAAATAATTGAAATTCTGCGAAGAGTTTTATTATTCATGAAAATAATTGAATTCCTAAAAAAAATTTTACTATTCACGAAAATAATTGAATCCCCGTAAAAATTTTATTATTTATAAAAGTAATTGAATGATAGCGAAAAAATTTGTAAATAATTGAATTCCTGTGAAATTTTTATTATTTTATGAAAATAATTAAAGGTTTTGAGTAGAATTTTATTAATTTTTTTAAAAAATAATTGAATTCTTTTGGAAAATTTTATTAAAATAGTAGATATTAAAAATCATTGAATTGAGGAAAATTTTTCGAAAATAATTAAAATTTTTCGAAAATAATTGAATTTCAGAGAAGAATTTAATTATTTCTAAAAATAATTGAAATTTTGATGCAAAATTTAAAAAAAAAATTTGAACATAATTGAATTTTTGCGAAGAATTTTATTACTTTTGAAAATAATTGAATTTCTGCAATCATTTTTAACTTTTTCAAAATTTCCAAAATTATATCGTACAATTTACAAACTTTTCGTCTTTTCTCAATCAAATTACGGACCTTTTTTTTTGTAAAAAACTGACTTTTACGGACTTCAAGCAAATTTACGGACTTTTACGGGATTTACGGACCTAGTTCGAGCCCTGACAAGCTGATATTAATGTTTTCATGATGTTCATGAACAATAAAAAGTTGTATGACCATTTTTTTGGGCGACTATAAAATGTTCCATCAACAAAAATAATTATACTTAGATTACATAAGAATGAGAAAAATTACTATGTACTCCTCTGAAGAATGTTTTATAACTGCTGGGATTCTTGAAAGTATCAGTGAAATTTTCTAATTTTCTAATTTTCTAATTTTGGTTTTTATCTCAAGAGCATCAAAAGTCAAAAATGGATGCTAAAAATAATCCAATGACAAATTGCAAGTAAAGTTGTAATACTAATTTCTTTCTGAAGATTATAACAACAAAAGGACAGATATTCCAAACGGATCAACTGTTAAGAATGTAAAAGCTAATTTAGAACAAAAGGCGCAATGATTCAAAGTGAAAAGGCCAGTGCAACTTCATCAGCGACTGAAAAGAAAATTCTTGTTAAAATTAAAGAACTAATCAAAAATATTCAAAAAATTATTTCTTTAAAAGAAAAGTCGGGACAAAAGTTTTTTTTGATCCGCGTTACACATCTTCGTTAAATCTATTTCCAGTTTCTGAGACTCAACTACTTATTACATTCTGAATTATAATAATTGGGAAATTATTCTCAATTGTATTACTTTCTTTATTTTCTATTTTATCAATGTTAGGTAATTTAGGTAATTTTAACTTTTAAACAAAGTCTGATGTATATTTTATACTTCTCTGGCCAACCACCACAAGACCACAACTAAATTGGGATAAGGATATATCGCCAGAAGTTAAGAGTGTACCAGTAGATATTTCAGTAATATCTGTACGTTTTACTGGCATGCCAAATTGTGAGAAATTATTTATTCTTCACTTTTCCTATTTTTAGATTGTACATGATAAGTGGATTAGTTATTTTAATGAGATTCTTAATCATCAGTTTCTTTTGTGATGTGCCGCTTGTGATTAACTTCTGCTTCTGGTGTGTGTTCACGTTTTCGTCCAGACGAACATGTAGGAGATGATTTTTCATCGGTTTCATTATCAGGTCTGCAAAATAAACATTTATTACATATCTTAATTTTTTTTTTTTTTTTTTTTTTGAAACTTTATTTTAAACATTTAATTTATAACGGATAGAAAGGAATATTATTTGCAAACAATTATATATAAAACTAACCAAAATAATTAGAAAAATTGTATTGATACCTATTTTTATTTTTTACTAAGTATTTGCATTAGCAATTTTCATGACAAGTTCATATCACAGGACCACATAATTTTTTTTTTGAAAATATATATTAGACAATATAAGCAAATAGATAAAATGCGGAAGATTCTAAAATTTGTTCTCTCTTTTAAAAATCAAGAAATTAAAAATTTATTTACTTTGACGCGCTTCTAAAAAAAAATTATACCTAAAAAGCAAAATTTTAGGTTATGTTTATAACTTTTGGAGTAGAAATTCAGAAAGAAAATCAATCGCACTATTACAAATTTATTGATGTTCAAGTCTTTATTACATCCAAAATATTCAATAAAAACTGGTTTCAAATTTACATAATTAAAAAGGAATTTTTAATCAAAATAAATCTAAAACGAACATAACCTATAATTAGTTTGCTTCATAGGCACGTTTATTATAAGCGCGTCACAATGTTTTGGAAAACTTTTAATAAATTTTCTCAAATCTCATTTTATTTTCTGACTGTTTGGATAATGAATTATTTTCAATTACTTATACAAAAATAAAAACAAAAACTTAGGATATTTGGTGTTTTTCCGATTAGGAAAAATTAATATCTTTTATAAATTTAATATTTGAGTGACCAAAATTTACACATATAAAATCCTAATAAATTTTTATTCAAAAAAATTTTATCAACTATTTCTTACGATACCATAAAAAACACATAAATCGGAGTGAATAACATCAGTTGTAAAAAATTAAATAGCAAATTTCTAGTATTTTCAAAATTTTCAATTGAAATTCTTTAGAAACTATTATTTTTTAAAATTTTAGTAACATTTTTTCAAAAAAAAACTAAAATTTTACGAAATTTTAATTGTTTACAAAATTTTCAATTAATTATTTTTCAATTATTTTCAGAATTTATCATTAAAAAATATAATTGAAATGTAAAAAAAAAATTTTTTTTAAGAAATTGAAATAAAATTTTAATGGTTTTTAGAAATTAAATTCCTGTTTATTTATAAATCTCCCGAAATTAAATTATTTTAGATGCATTTTGAATTTCTTGATGTTGTTTTCTACACTAAAAACTAAATAGGAATTGTGGTTCTGCGTTAAATTCAAAAATTGAAAAACGATGCAAAGAAACATTCACTAAAATTCAATTAGTTTAGTTCAAAAAAACTAGAATTTTAATAGCAACTGTAAAATTTTAGAAAAATAAAATAACAAAAAATTAATGTCAATTGATTGAAAATAGCAGAAGATTTGATGAAATGGTAAAATCATATTTAAAAATTGAATTAGGAATTTTTTTTTGAAAATATTTCGATATTCACTTTTTTTCTTATCCCAGTGATAACTTCAATATTCTAAATTTTTCTAAAATTCAATTATCTTCCAAATTTTTGGTTAAATTTTTCAGAAACTAATTCAATTTAATTCAATTATTTAAATACAAAAATAAATAATTTATTGATTATTTCTTAAAATTGAATTCTTATAAAGAATTTTATCAAAAATTTGATAAATAATTGAATTCTATCGAAGAATTTTAATAAAATTTTTAGGATTAATTGCATTTTTCAAGGAATATTATTTAAAATTATATTCAAAATAATTGAATTTTTGTAAAGAATTTTATTTTTAAATATAATTGAATTCTTGCAAAGAATGTTATTAAAATTTTTTTTTAAGAATTTTAATTCCAATTGTATTAAAAATAGACAATTTTTTATGAACAAATTCTATCAAAATCATAAAAAAATAATTGACTTCTTTCGGAGAATTTTATAAAAATTCTTTTAAATAATTGAATTTTTGAATAGAATTTTATTAAAATTTTTGAGAATAATTTTTTTATTTCTACTATTAGAGAATTTAAAGTAATGCCAATTTTTTTAAGTAGCCTTTAATGTCAGGAATCTATGTAATGTATGTTAATAAAATTTCTTTAGTAAATAAATATCAGAATTTCATAATTTTAACATTCATGAAAAGAAATATTTTTTGCATATTAAAAAAATATGCTTTCTTCAAATAAAATAAATGGGAAATTTCAAATTTGTTTATGTAATTTTAAAAAAGCGTTCGTTCACTTTAGTATAAAAAACTGAATATAAAAAGAATAAATAAAAATAATAAAAAATAAATAAATAAATAAATAAAAAATAAAAAAAAATAAAATAAAAAATAAAATAAAAAAAAAAAAAATAATATAAAAAGAATATAAGCAATAATTTCTTGTTCTTAAATAATAAAAATTGCATAATTTCAAAAAGCCATTAGTCAGTCCAGAATGTCAAGAATATTTCTTTTTTTTTAATAATGCCATTTCTTTTATTCAGACTACTTGTATCCCATTCAGAAAATGAAAAATATGACCTATACTAATTACGAATGTGATATAAAAGTGAAAATTAATTAATTCTACTCAATGAGATTCATGCTACGATGAACAATATAGTTAGACATGAATGATATTCACATGCCTGAAGATGAAAAAGACGACACTTCCGCAGTATTTTTTTTTCTTTTTCTTATATTTAATTATAAACACGAGCAGTCAATTATTGACAATTAAAATTTAAACAATACTTTATTTTTCTAAATTTATTCAACTAAAGAAAAATTCCAATTATTATTTATTAATAAATTATTTAATATCTAGTTATTTAATTTAATTTATTTTTAATTTAATTTTATTTAATTTAATTCAATTTAATTCAATTTAATTCAATTTAATTCAATTTAATTCAATTTAATTCAATTTAATTCAATTTAATTCAATTTAATTCAATTTAATTCAATTTAATTTAATTTAATTTAATTTAATTTAATTATTTAATAAATTATTACATTAGAAAAAAGAAAATATTGAAATACTGTGGTAATGTCTGCAAATGATGTTGCAGAAAAAATGAGAGTAAAGAAAATGCAAATAAAAAATGTGAAGCACATACGAATCATAATGTAAAGAATGATAAATACTTACAATCATCTCTGTTGCGAACAATGCTTTTTTAATTATTTAATTACTTGTGGCTGTACCTGAAATACACAATAATGGAACATTCCTCATAATATTCCACTTTTTTTTGCAAAGAATTTTAAATTTAATCACAATGGAAGAAACAAAGAAAAAAATATTTTGTAAAAATAATGCTCGGAAATTTCATTTTATTTTATCAATTCATATTATATTGTGTTTATGTATATTTCGAATTTGTTTTTAAATGTTTAACATTGTAATAGCAGTTCAAAGCATGAAAAAGTGTAATAAAGCTTGAAAGCAAGTTAATGAGTTAATGAGTGAATTTATAATTCCAAACAGATTTCATTTTTTTATGTAAGTATTATATATATATAAGCGAAAATAGCGAAAAATTTTGCAAGCTTCCCAATCAAATCTCTAAGAATTCATTATTTTTATATGAAAAGAAAAATAACAAGACTTCGATATGATCGGATGCAAAATACTTTGTTAATGTTTAACGAAAATTGAAAGAATGTATATAAACAATGGAAAAATAATGCAATGGATACAGTTTTTATTTTAAAAGAAAAATTAGTTTCTTCCACTTTTATTTTTTTGTATTAAAAATTATTCCAAGAATAAGCTTTCTATTATTTTAAATTAATATTTCATCATTTTTAATAAATAAAAAAAAAAATTATACTTTTAGAGTCATTCCATAATAGTTCGACTAAAGTCCTCGCTGACTAATTTTAAAAAATTATAATAAAGGTATTAGGATCACTAAACATAAAAAATTTTTTAAATATTTTTAATATTTATAGTAAAATAATTTCTTCAAAATTATTTTCATCATTTCAATTAAATTATTATTTTCTAGAATTTTTAACTAAAATTCTTCTTTAAATCAATTATTATTTTCAATAATTTTTTAAAAAGTTCTTTGAGAATTTTCAAATCCATTTGTTTACAATTCAATTTTATGAAATTACAATTACATATTGGAAGATTTTTCAATTAAGTTAAAAACTTCAAATAATTTTAAAAAAAAGTCAATTAAACTTTTTCAAAAAAACTAATTCTAAAGAATTGTTAGACAATAGTATGAAAAATTCAAATTTCCAAAGATTTCAATTTGAAACAATTTCAAAATTTAATTATTTCTAAAAATTTTTGGAAAATTTTTGAAAATAATTGAAATTTTGCCAAGAATTTCATTAAAATTTTTGAAAATAATTGAATTTCGGAGAAGAATTTTATTGTTTATTAAGATAATTGAAATTTTTAACAGAACTTTAAAAAATTTTTGAACGTAATTGAATTTCTACGAAAAATTTCATTACCTCTAAAAATAATTGAATATAATTCTCATAATATTCAATTATTATCTAAAATTTCAACTGAAATTTATTTTTCAATCAATTTCTATTAGAAAATTATACGAGAATTCAATTATTTAAATACAAAAATAAATAACTTATTGAATAATTGAATTGAATTTTCATAAAGAATTTACCAACAAATTTTTAAATATAATTGAAGTCATTCAACAAATTTGAATAAAATTTGAATAAAATTTTTAAGAATAATTAGATTTTTCGAGAAATTCGATTAAAAATAATTAAAATTCTGCAATGCGTTTTATTATTTTTAAAAAATAATTGAATTCCTAAAAAGTATTTTATTATTTATGAAAATAATTTAATTATTGTTAAAAAATTTATAAAAATTGGTAAATATTAGAATTCCTGTGAATTTTTTTACTATTTATGATTGAAAATAATTAAATGTTTGCGTAGAATTTTATCAAATTTCTTTTTAAATAATTGAATTCTTTTTGAAAAATTTTATTATATTTAAAATAGTAGAAACTAAAAATCATTAAATTGAGGAAATTTTTTAGAAAATAATTGAAATTTTGCCAAGAATTTTATTTATCAAAATTTTTGAAAATAATTGATTTTCGGAGAAGAATTTAATTATTTTTAAAGATAATTGAAATTTTGACGAGAATTTTTAAAAAATTTTACGAAATTTCAATAAATTATTATAGGAAAAATAAAAATTTCAAATAATTTCCAAAGAATTGAAATTAAAATTTTTCAAGAAAATTAATTCAACAGAATTGTTAGTCAAAAGCTTGAAAAATTCATATTTTCAATGATTTTAATTTGAAATCTTTTCAAAATTTTATTATTTCTAAAAATTCATACTATAAATCTTTTAATATTCAATTATGTCTAAAATTTTAACTGAAATTCATTTTTAAATCAACTTTTATTAGAAAATTCTGGGAGAATTCAATTATTTAAATGCAAAAATAAAAAAAAAATTTTTAATTGAATTCCCATAAAGAATTTTATTTATAAATTTCTAAATAACTGAATTCCATCGACGAATTTTAATAAATTTTTTAAGAATAATTACATTTTTTAAGCAATTCGATTAAAATTGTATTGGAAATAATTGAAATTCTACGAAGAATTTTATTATTTATGACAATAATTGAATTATTAATATTTAAACATGAAAATAATTAAATGTTTTCGTACAATTTTATCAAAAATTTTATTTAAATAATTGAATTCTTTCAAAAAAATTTATTAAAATAGTAGAAATAAAAAATTATTAAATTGAGGGTTTTTTTTTTTAATGTTGAAATTTTACCAAGAATTTTATTAAAATTTTTAAAAACACTTGAATTTCCGAGAAAAATTTTATTTATTTATTTACAATTTTTTTTAAAATTGAATTCTCGTAAAGAATTTTAATATAATTTTTAAGAATAATAATAAAAATTTCGCAGGAATTCAATTATTTACAAATTTTGTTATAAATTTCTTTGCAATAATTCCATTATTTTCATAAATAATAAAATTTTTTACAGATTCAATTATTTTCATAAATAATAAAAAATTCCTTTTAGGAATTCAATTATTTTTAATACAATTTTAATCGAATTCCTTTGAAATATGGTATTACATTCTTTAAAATATTACATTTTACATTTTTTCATTATTTACAAAAAAATTTGTAAATAATATGAATTCTAGTAAAATTTTTATTATTTATGAAAATAATTGATCGTTTGCGTAGAATTTTATCAACATTTTTTTTTTCAATTGAATTCAATTAGAAAATTTTGTTAAAATAATAAATTGATATTGAAAATCGTTAAATGGAGTAAAGTTTTTGAAAATAATTAAAATTTTGCCAAGAATTTTATCGAATTTTATTAAAATTTTTGAAAATTATTGAATTTTGGAAAAGAATTTTATTATTTACAAAAATAATTGAAATTTTGACGAGAACTTAAAAAAATTTTTGAACATAATTGAATTTTTGCGAAGAACCTCTGAAAATAATTGAATTTCTGCATTCGCATATAAATTCTCTAAAATTCAATTTTTTTTATTGTTTAAAAAATTCTTCTATAAATCCATTTTTATTTTTTTTTTAATAATTAATTAATTAAATACACATTAAAAAATGTAACTAATTTCAGAAGAATTTGAATTATTAAAATTTTTCAATAATCCAAGTTCTTTAAAATTTCTAATTAAATTCATTCAAAATTGAAATTTTATAAAATTTGAAATTGAAACCTTCTAAAGTTTATCTGTTTTTGAAAATTATAAACGCAACTCTTTGAAAGTCAATTAATTTTGAACAAAAAAAGACCCAAAAATTCAGAATTTTCTTATGAATTCTAAAAATTTAATTTTTCCCAATACTTTTAATAAACCTGACTTTTCCCTGATTTCCCTGACCAATTCTACTTTTCCTGACTTTTTCCTGAATTTCCTGACCAGTGGCAACTATGATCAATTTAGTTGTCAATTAAATATTGTCCAAGAATTGAAATTTTTCATTTTTCTCCAAGAAAGTTATTTTTATTTAAAAATCGTGAAAATAAGCAAACAGCCAATAAATTCTTTACATTTTCATAATAAATTATGTGTTTTCTTTAATATTTTCTAATAGACGAAAAAGTGACAGTTTTTACGACCTCATATTCTTTAGATGCTTTTTCACAATTAATATTAAAAATATTTAAAAAATTCTTTTTATTCAGTGATCCTAATACCTTTAAAATCATTCCATCAAAATATTATAATTTTTTTTAAAATTACTGAGCGACGACTTTAGTCGAAAATCGAAATATAATGGAATTCTGGAAATTATATTTTATTCTGGATTGATGGATTTTCGGTTAAAATTGACTATCCTATTTAATGGCTAAATTGAAATACAATTATATAAATAAATACTGACAGACAGAATTATAAACAAACACATAACACAAGCTGTTTCTAAAACATTCTAAAATGTTTTTTTTTCATAATTAGATCAACACTTTCCCCAGACAAATGTTTCTTGACTTGCAAGTTTTCCTAGAGTGAACATAAAAGGAAACAATTGGCAACTTACCGAGACGTTAAAGCTCGTATTGCTCTTCTCGGTGAGGGTATCCATTTTGAGTGACTAGACTGTCGACTACTAAGAATGCACCATTAACCGGACCAGTAACAAAAAAGTTTCGAGTAATAAACATAGAAATGTCTACATAAAGCATGTATTAGCAAATTTTATATACTAAAAAAAACCAGAAAATAATTTCAATAAAAGAAATATTCTACGATACTGCAAAAGAAGAATTTATTCCTTTCTCATGCATCTAATTTCACAATTATCATTTTTCCAGAAATAAATATCAAGTAAAGACGTATTCAAATTCTTCATATTTCTTTTTTCATTTTCTCCCTGATTTCTTGTTTTTAACAAATCTCCCGGACTTCTTGTTTCTGTGAAGCAATTAATTTTGTTTGCAAATTTATATCTACAATTTCTATAAAGATAATTAAATTTCAGGTCTCGAATCGACTTTAAGGCTCAAAAAAAGTCACTTTAGTCGATTAAAAATACAAAAAAAAAGTCGAAAATTTAAAGTCGTTTATTATTTGTATTTCCCTTTCATTGATTTCGAAATTCAATAATTCAAAACGAATAATTTTCTTATAAATATTTAACTAATTTTTGTTTTTCCACGAGGAATAAAAATTAAAAATTTCAATTTCAAACCATCTGAAATTTAATAATTTCTAAAAATTGCAACTTTTAAAATTCAATTATTTTCTATAATTTTTCATTGAACTTCATCTCTAATTCAATTTTTAATAATTTTTCGAAAGTTGTTCGAGAATTCAATTATTTAAATACAAAAAATCAATTTTTTATAATAATTGTAACTGCATCTGTCCATGTTTTTTTTAAAGTTCTTAAATTATAATATTTTCAAAAAATTATAATAAAGAAAATGTTAAAATTAATTTTTAAACAATTTTTTAAAATAATTTTTCAAAGACAATAGTTTTTCAATTATATAAATCGAAAATTTTCACAAATAATTGAAATTTTGTGAAAACTTATTAGAAAAGAATTGAATTTTTTAAAAATATTACAAAAATAATCAAATTTTTAAAGAATTTTTATTTTTATAAAAATAATTTCTTCAAAATTTTAATAAATATAAAAAAGCAAATTTTCAAAAATTTTAATTTACTTTATTCGAAAATAATTGAATTTTAAAAAATGATGATAAAACAATTTTAAGAATTAGTTTTTTAAAAATATTCTAATGTAATTTTTCGAAAAAATTTTAATAATTATAAAAAAGTAAAATTTAAAAAAATTTTAATTTACTTTGTTCAAAGATAATTGAATTTTAATAAATTATGATAAAACAATTCTAAAAATTAGTTTTTTAAAAATATTCTAATATAATTTTTCGAAAGTAATTGAAATTTTTAAACGAATTGTAATATATAAATTAAATAAAACCAATTTAATTTTATGAAAAATTGTAATTAAAGCTTTTGAATGCTTTAATAATTATGATAATTCAATAATAAAAAATAATCGTTTTCTCCAAAATGTTGAAAATAATTCTAAAACATTTTAATGTTATTATTTTATGTATGTTTTTGAATTTTCGGAAATATTTAATTGAAAAGTATTGAAAATAATAGAATTTTAAAAAATAAGAATGAAAAAATTCTAAAAATTACCTTTTTCAAAAATATTGCAAGTAATATAATTTTTAGAAGCTAATTTTCATTTTTAAATTTACACTCGCAAATTTTTCATTAAAATTTTTAAGAATTCAATTATTTTTTACAATTTTTAATTAAACTTAATTTCTAAATCAATCATTTAAAATCAAATTTTAATAATTTTCTAAAAGTTCTTCGAAAATACAATTTTTTTAATACAAAAATTCAATTTTTTATAATAATTTGAACTGTAACTGTAAAAGTTTTAAATATATAATATTTTCTTAAAAATTAAAATAGATAAACTCTTTAAATTAAATTCTTAAAAGTGTTACAAAATAATTTTTGAAAAACAATTTAGTTTTTCAATTATAAACAATTGGAAATTTTCCAAAAAAATTTAAATTTGGTAAAATCTTTTAAAAAGAATTTAATTTTTCAAAAAATATAAATAAATCAAATTTTCAAAGAATTTTGATTACTTTGTTCGAAGATAATTCAATTTTTATAAATGATGATAAAACAATTCTAAGAATCAGTTTTTTAAAAATATTCTAATGTAATTTTTTGTACCTAAATAATGTTATTTTTTGTATGTATTTGAATTTTTGGTGAATGTTGTAAATTCTAAGAATAATTTTTTTTAAAAATATTCTAACACAATTTTTAGAAGCTACTTGTCATTAATTTTCATTTTTAAATTTTCACTTGAAGATTTTTCATTGAAATTTTTGTGAATTCAAATATTTTCAAAAATTTGCCATTAAAATTTTTCAATGATTTTTCATTGAAATTTTTGAGAATTCAATTATTTTCAAAAATTTGAAATTAAAATTCTTCAAAAGTTAATTTTCAAAAATTATAATAAAATACTTGAAAAAATCAATAATTTTCAATTACATTTTACAAAATCTCAATTTTTCAAAATCTGCTTAAAAAAATTTATTTAGAAAAATTATTCAAAAATTATTTTTTAAAGTTTTGTCTAGTTATTTTTCAATCTATAAAAATAGAAATAAATTGCATTCTATACTAAAAATGTGGTATTTTGTTGCAATATTTGAAAGAAAAGTCGAAAAATTCGCATTTTTTGTAAATAAGTCAGAAAAATCGTATTTTTTGAAAATAGTCGAAAAAAGACGAAAAAGTCAGAATATCCGAGGCCTGAAATTCAATCAACATGCCACTACTATTTTAACATACTAGAGAGAAAAAGGTACGAATTTTATGCAATTATCTACAAAAACAATAAATTCATGCAAATTTAAAAGAATTTTAATTACACATTCTTGAAAAATTTCACAAAAATTGGAAACATTTAGAAAAAAATAAAAATAAAAAATAAAATGGAGGAAAATTAATTTTCAAAGTTGAAACGGAAGATGTTCTTTCAATTATAAATTCACTCAAATAAAAAATGCATTTCTCGACTAATAAAATAGATAAAAATATAGTTTTTGAGTAAATTAATGATTTAATTTCAATTTTTCTCGTCAATTTCTTACCTTTGAAATTGAAAAATATTTAAATCTCAATTACGTATAGATTAAAAAAATGTGAAAAGGACACAAACCTTGATGATGGACTGGGTAAGGCTAAATGCCTTTGATCTGATCGACGTCTGTTGTGTGAAGATCCTGGACCACCTCCGATTGCACCAACTGAACGTCGTGTACGTGTTTCCCATTCTTTATTAAAATCATCGGCCTCCTCTAAAAAATCAGAAATATTTTATATTTATTATTTCATTTTTACAGGTTTCGCACTCAATAATTTAATTTAAAAAAAGTACAAAAAAAGTATCAAAAAGTAGTATTCAGACTTAAAAAAGTAGCTACTATCGAAAAATTAAATTTGGCGACTAGAAAACTTATTTTAGATTCACAAAATTCACAAAAATTTCATTCTGTACTTTTCTACTATTTTCCTGATTTCCATCAAAAATGTTTTTTTTTCCTTGTAGTAACTTCAATTCTAAATTCTTCTAATTATTTTTTAAACATTTAGTTAGAAATTTTAGAAAATTTAAAATTCTTCAAAAATTTTATTATATTTCAAAATAATTTTTAAAAGTAAGAAAATTAATTTTTTTTAAACATACAATTTATTTCAATTAAATTTGACAAAACTTTCCATTAATTGGAAACTTAAATAAATATTTTTAATTTTTTTCAATTTTAATTAAAATTTTTCAAAAGACAAATTTTTTTGATAATTATTAAACTAAATTATTCAAATTTTTAAATTTTTGTTCAATAAGTATATAATTATATTTATTTTTTATTTTTCCACAGGAATTAAAATTTTAAACAATTTTAATGGAAAACCTTTTTCAAATTTATAACAATTTATATAAAAATTCATATAATAACGCATTTAATATTCAATTATTTTACAATCTGAAATTTTAACTGTAATTTATTTCAAAATCAATTCTTATTCAAAAATTCTACAAGAATTAAATTATTTAAATACAGAAATATATAATTGATAGAATAACTAATTGTTTCTTACAATTGAATACTAAAAAAGAATTTTATCAAAACTTTTGAAAATAATTCATTTCTTTCGAAGAATATAATTAAAACTTTAGAAAATAATTACATTTTTCGCGAGGAATTCATTTCAAACTGTATTCAAAATATTTTAAAGCAAAGTATTTTATTATTTATAAAAATAATTGAATTCTTGTAACGAATTATAATATATTTTTTTAAAATATTGAATTCCTGGGAAAAATATTATAATTTGTCAAAATAATTGAATTCTTTTTTCATTTTATAAAAATTTAAAAGAATAATTCTCATGTTTCGAATAACTTAATTAAAATTGGATTAAAAATAATTGAATTTTTGCGATAAATTTTATTATTTATAAAAATAATAATTTAACTATTACATATAAACAAATATTGTCAAAAATTTAGAATATAATGAATTTTTTAAAAAGAATTTTATTCAAATATTAAAAAAATTGATTTCTTTTGAAAAAATTTCTTGAAAATTGTATTGAATTAGTTTAAAAATTGTATTATTCATATTATTTGAATTTTATTAAATTTTATATAAATAATTGAATTCTTTTGAGAAATTTTATTAAAATATATAAATTTGAATATCTAAATAAATATAAAGAAAATAATAGATATTAAAAATATTTGAATTTCATTACTTTTGAAAATAACTGAATTCTCGCAAAATATTTGAAATAATTGAATTGTGTCAAAGAAATTTATAAAAAAATTTCTAATCGTTTCAGAGAAAAATTTTATTAAAATTTTCAAGAATAATTTCTTTATTCCAATTATAATTAAACAGGGAATTTAAATTAGTGAAAATTGTCAAAAATAGGAAAAAGTAACTTTTAGTGTCACAAATTTTAAAAAAAGTATCCAAACAGTAGCTAATCGTAAAAAAAAGTAGTGAATAGTAGGTTTTAGTAGATGAGTGCGAATCCTGCTTTTATTAATATTATTTTTCATATAAAAATAATATATAACTTGTATAACTTTTGTACTAATTTTATTGCAAAATATAGTGGAAATATTTTTAAGTTATGTCCAGAACAAAACCTAATGACAAAATAAAATAAACTGTTAAAGAACAGTTTAACAAATATTACCTTCTTCAAGATTGATGTATTCTTGATTCTCCTCCTCCTCACCACTGCGCAAGTTCTTCTTGCGTTCGAGAATGTGTGCCCTGTCTCCAATATGATGACCAATTGACATTTCCTTTGTTCCAGTGCGAGAATCGCAAACAGTCTTTTTTGTTTCCTTCACGCCTCCAGGGGCGACTCTTGTTGATGTTGAAGCTTGATAAACTTGTGGCTTCCCATCCGGACCATTAGTCATCGTCATCACAGAAGTGCTCGCAAAGGAGTGACAATTTCCATTTCCCTTAAAAAGAAGAAAACATTTTACAATTTATTTACTTACACCATCAGGGTTGTCATAAAAATTTAATTCTGTTTTCCCTGATTTTCAGACAAAGTTTTGACTTTTTACCAGACCCTAAAGAATAGTCTAATTCACTCTAAAAATTATTAGGTACTCAAAAAAATGTTCTGTTACATTTATTTATGAATTTTTTTTAATTGTAAAATTATTCGAAAACATCAGTAACTTCATACTTAACTAAATATTTAATCATTGTTATTTTTCCATCAGAATTAAGACTTTAAATCAATTATTTTTAATAATTTTTCAAAAACTTCTTTGAGAATTTTCACAAAACATTTACATACAATTCAATTATTTCTAAAAGATCAGACTATAATGCTTCTAATATTCAATTATTATCTAACATTTTAACTAAGATTGATTTTTAAATCAATTTTTATTAGAAAATTCTATGAGAATTCAATTATTTAAATACAAAATTAAATAATTTATTGAATAAGTAATTATAATGTTTCTTAAAATTGAATTCTCATAAAGAATTTTATCAACAAATATTTAAATTGTAATTGAATTCATTTAGGAAATTTTATTAAAATAGTAGATATTGAAAATCATTGAAATTAAGGAAATTCTTTGAAAATAATTGAAATTTTCACAAGAATTTTATTAAAATTTTGCAAATAATTAAATTTTAGAAAAGAATTTTATTGAATGTTTCTTAAGATTGTAGGTATTCTCATAAAGGATACCTACCTTTATTTTATCAATAAATTTTTAGATAATTGAATTCTACGAATTTTAATAAAAATTTTTAAAATAATAACTTTTTTCGAAGAATTCTATTAAAATTGTATTAAAAAGAATTAAAATTCTGCGATGAGTTTTACTATGTATTTATGAAAATAATTGAATTATTCTGAATAATATTTAAATGTTTGCGTAGAATGTTATGATCATTTTTTTTAAATAATTGAATTCTATTGAAAAATTTTATTAAAACAGTAGAAACTGTTTTTAATCAAACATTATCATAATTTAGTGATTTAAAGGTTTTGGTAATTTTTTCTAATAAAAAACATAAAAATTATGTCATTTTGGTTATGTCAAAAAAGTTTTTAAATTGAAAACTCGTTGTTATCAAAACGTTTTTCTAAAATTTAACAGTAACAAATAGATTTGTGAGGTCCTTAAAATATTAAATTTATGTTTATCTGAATTTTTTTTTTTGAAAAATGGATTTTGCAAATTTTGAACATTTTCTCCTCATTTATGAAAATAATTGAATTTTTGCGAAGAAAATTTATAAAATATTTATAAATAATTGTATTTCTGTGAAATTTTTATTATGTATGCAATTAATTAAATGTTGGCGTAGAATTTAATTAAATTTTTTCTTAAGTAATTGAATTCTTTTGGAAAAAGTTTATTTAAAATATAGTAGATATTGAAAATCATGGGCATCCGGGAAAAATCGAGCCCAAAAAGTGTTTTCCCGCGTGTCGTCTCACTCCTAAATAATGAGAGATATTTAGTTCGGATTTATCATGATAATTAGGGGAATTCATGATGATAAAGAATATTCTCGAAATTTGCAAGTAATTTTTGAAATAAATATTGAAAAACGGAATTACAAAAGTTGGATTTTTGGCGAAAGTGAGAGACAATATGGCGGCGAGCACACAGACAAGTGGATCTATGTGTCAGTGGTCAAGGAGGTGGCGCCAATTCTCGGAAGTGGTCGCGAGTTGAACTGAGGGAAATGTAGTAACCTCAAATTACTCCACTTTCAATCGTTAATAAAATAATTTCCTCGCAAAATTATTGCAAAAACGGAGAGGGCCGCTCCTCGGAGAGTCTTCCTCTATCACCCCTCCAAATATGAACCCGAAATATTTTATCCTCTCAAAATGAGACGTCTATACTGAACCGTGAAAAACCCCTTTTTCCGTATATTTCAACAATTTTTTTCAATAATTATTTATCAAAATTTCTCTAAAATCCGAGAGGACCGCTGGTCCCAGAGCATTTCTCTATATTTACCAAAAATTCCCGACTCAAAATATTCTTTTCTTTTTAAATGAGACGTCTATCACGAAACCAGTATTTTTTCCCGGATGCCCTTAATACAGGAAATTTTTTTTAAAATAATTGAAATTTTTGACAACATTTTTATTAAAATTTTTAAAAATATAATTGAATTTCGGAGAAGAATTTTATTATTTATAAAAATAATTGAAATTTTGACGAGAATTTAAAAAAAATTTTCAACATAATTAAATTTCTGCGAAGAATTTTATTATACTTTTGAAAATAATTGAATTTCTGCAATCATTTATAACTTCTCCAAAATTCAATTTTTTTAAAAGTGTTTTTTAACTAAAATTCTTCTATAAGTCCATTATTTTTAATAATTAATTAAATATACATTAAAGAATTTAAATAATTTCAGAAGAATTTGAATTAATTAAAATTTTTCCAAAAATTTATGAAAATTGTAAACGTAACTTTTTTAAAATTGAATTAATTTTTAAATATTTAAGTAAAATTATTCATTAAATAATTTATAAGTAATAATTTTATGAATGTTTTTAAAAAATTAAGTTGCTTAAATTATTATTCGTTCGTCTTAATAATTAAAAACTTTTGAAAACATGTAAAGAATAAATAAACATGTTTATTTACCTGAACTCGGAGCAATCTTTATAATCTTTTTTTAATCGCAATTGATTGAAATGAATGAATAATTAATTTAATTAACTTACAAAGTTGGACATCATCATTGCCGGATTGGGCATTGATGGCATTGATGGCATTGTGGGCATTGTTGGCATGAGAAAGCCAAACGAAGGGAAACCAAAGGGCATCATTTGCATGTCAGCAAAAGGTCCTCTCGATCGTTGGCGAGAACCGGCGGAGAGAGCGGGAGGTCCCATCATTCCAAAAGGATCCGGAAACATTGATCCCATGGCGAATCTTTGTAATCTGTTTTTTAAAAATAAAATCAAACATGTACCATTTTTCTCAATTCAAATTTCACTTTTCACCAAAAAGAATTATTGTAGAATTAAAATTTAATTTCTTTTTGATCAAATTTATTTTTATGGTTCATTTTAATAGAAACAAAATAATGTCATTGTCATGCGAACTAGAGTGAAGTCTGATTGACAAGAGAGATTTGCGAACTTTCATCTGTTTATTACAAAACCGTGAAAATTAGAGCGCAAGATTGCACCCAAATCTTAACCCTTTAACGACGAGATGTGCTACTTTTCAACATGAAATTCAATCTCTTACAATTAGTAGAAAAAAGCCATAAAAGTTTTTAAAAGTCCATACCCTACTATTTTTGGGGTCGCTCTTTCAAATAGTGTGGTCAAAATTTTCAAAAAATGATATTTAACCCTTCTTTTTTCAAAAATACTAAAAAACGTCAAGTTTTTTTAATGTAATTTTTTTCAAAAGAATTTTTTTCTGTGCCCTAACGCTTTTTAAATAGAACAAAAAGTATCAAAAACGTGTTCCCGATAGTTGTACTTGAAAAATATTCATTTCTAAATTTTATTTTTTTCGATTTTGAATTTAAAATGGCGCTTGAAGGACAAAAATTTTTTCTTATTTTACGTAAGATGACAAACTTTTTCAAAATTGCTCAAATCTGATGAAAATTTGTTACTCAAGGGTTTTCGTGGTCGCTGATTACGAATCTGATGTCCATTTGTCAAAATTCAAAATGTCGGATCCAATATGGCGGATGACTTTTTAAAAAATTAATCGGATTCGCTTGAAACTCGTTACTCGGGGGTTTTCGGAGTCGCTGGTTACGAATCCGATGTTAGTTTCTCGAAATTCAAAATGGCGGATCTAATATGGCGGACGAAATACAAAAATTGTTCAGATTTGCTTGAATCTTGTTACTGGGGGGTTTTTGGGGTAGCTGATTACGAATTTGATATCAGATTTTCAAAATTCAAAATGACGGATCCAATATGACAGATGACTTTTTTAAGAATTAATCGGATTCGCTTGAAATTTGTTACTCTGCGGTTTTTGGGTTTAATAATGACGAACCTGACGTTAGATTAAAAAAATCCAATATGCCGGATCCAGAATGGCGGACGAATTTTTCAAAATTTCTCAAACCTGATTTAAACAAGTTACTAGTGGGTTTTTGGGGTCGCTGGGTGCGAATCCAATGTTAGTTTTTCAAAATTCAAAATGGTGGAATCGATATGGCGGACAAGGTTTAAAAAAATATCCTTACCAATTCTTATAGCTAATTTATACCAAGCATTTTGAATTTTTAAAAACGAACATCGGATTCACAATCAGTGGACCCGAAAACCCTCGAGTAACAAAATTCAAGTGAATCCGACTAATTTTTTAATTTCATCTGCCATATTTGTTCCACCATTTTGAATTTCTAAAAACTAACATCGATTTTCTCGTACTATAGATCACTTTTAAATTTCCCTGTCACATATTGTGAAATATAGATAAGTTGATACTGATAGAGTCAGAGCAAAAAAAGTATAATAATTCCGACATTTTGAATTTTTGGAATGTGACTTTATATTCGTAATCAGCCACCCCAAAAATACCACACTAACAAATGTCAAGCAAACCTGAGTAAATTTTAAAAATTAGTCTTTCATTATACTTTGGCCATTTTGAATTTTTTGAATCTAACGTCAGATTTGTCATAAGCGACCGGAGAAACCGCAGAATAACAAATTTCAAGCGAATCCAATCAATTTTCAAAGAAGTCATCTGTCATATTGGATTAGCCATTTTGAATTTTGAAAATCTGATATCAAATTCGTAATCAGCTACCCCAAAAAACCCCGAGTAACAAGATGCAAGCAAATCTGAACAATTTTTGTATTTCGTCCGCCATATTAAATCCGCCATTTTAAATTTTGGAAAACTAACATCGGATTCGTAACCAGCGACCTCGATAACCCCCGAGTAACGAGTTTCAAGCGAATCCGATCAATTTTTTAAAAAGTCATCCGCTATATTGCATCCGCCATTTTGAATTTTGACAAATGAACATCAGATTCGTAATCAGCGACCACGAAAACCTCTGAGTAACAAATTTCAATCAGATTTGAGCAATTTTGAAAAAGTTTGTCATTTTACGTAAAATAAGAAAAAATTTTTGTCCTTCAAGCGCCATTTTAAATTCAAAATCGAAAAAAATAAAATTTAGAAATGAATATTTTTCAAGTACAACTATCGGGAACACGTTTTTGATACTTTTTGTTCTATTTGAAAAGCGTTATGACACAGAAAAAATTTCTTTTGAAAAAAATTACATTAAAAAAACTTGACTTTTTTTAGTATTTTTGAAAAAAGAAGGGTTAAATATCATTTTTTGTAAATTTTGACCACACTATTTGAAAGAGCGACCCCAAAAATAGTAGGGTATGGACTTTTAAAAACCTTTATGGCTTTTTTCTACTAATTGTAAGAGATTGAATTTCATGTTGAAAAGTAGCACATCTCGTCGTTAAAGGGTTAATAATTGTTATTTAAAACGGAATTTTAAACTTTATAATCATTATTTACTCGAATGGTTTAAAAATTTATTTATTTATAAAAATAATTGAATTCTTCTTTTCATTTTATAAAAACAATTGAATTTCTACGAAGAATTTATTCAAATTTAAAAAAAAGAATTCTTACAAATTTTTTTCACTAATTGAAATTTAAAATTGCATGGAAAATAATTCAATTCGTATAGAATTTTATTAAAATTTATTTAAAATACTTGAATTCTTTAGAGAAATTCTATTAAAATTGTATTAAAATTAATTGAATTCTTGCGATGAATTTAATTATTTATGAAAATAATTTTTAATTAAAAGTATGAAAAATTCAGTTTTTCAAAGATTTTAATTTTCGAAACATTTACAAAATTTAATTATTTCTAAAAATTGCAAATTATTAGTATCTTTTTCAAAATTCAATTACTATATCTAAAATTCTAAAACTTTAACTGAAATTAATTTTTAAATCAATTTTTATAAGAAAATTCTACGAGAATTCAATTATTTAAATACAAACATAAATAATTTATTGAATAATTGAATGTTTTTTAAAATTGAATTCTTAAAATTCTTAAAAAATTTTATTGACAAATTTTTAAATAATTGAATTCTTTTGACGAATTTTAATAAAACATTTTCAAGAATAATTAAATTTTTCGACGATTTCGGTTAAAATTGTATTAAAATAATTGAAATTCTGCAACGAGTTTTATTATTTATGAAAATAATTGAATTATTACGAAGAATTTTATTTAAAAAAAGTTTCAAACAATTTGTTTTTTTCGAAAAAATCTATGCAATTCTATTTTTAATAATTCCTGTTAAATTTTCATTATTTTAGAAAATAATTGAATATTTGTGTACAACTTTGTCAAAATTGTTTTAAAATAATTGAATTCTTTTGGAAAATTTTATTAAAATAATAGATATACAAATTATTGAATTAAGAAAATTTTTTGAAAATAAATGAAATTTTGCGCAATAAATTTTATTAAAATTTTGAAAAATAATGAAATTCTTGTTAAATTTTTATTTTTTTGGAAAATAATTGAATATTTGTGTAGAATATTATCAAAATTTTTGTATAATAATTGAATTCTTTTGCGGAAATTTTATTAAAATAGAATATTGAAAATCATTAAAATAAGAAAAATTTTCTGAAAATGGGTTTTGCCATGAATTATATTCAATTTCCTGAAACTCCTGAAAATAATTGAATTTTAGCGAAGAATTTTGCTATTCATTGATCATTAATAAAGATAATTGAAATGTTGACAATATTTTTTAGATCTTTTGAAAGTAATTGAATTTCCGCGAAGTATTTTATTAATTTTAAAAATAATTGAATTCATCAGATGAATATTGTTATTTATGAAAATAATTGAATTTTATTAAAATTGCTGAAAATAATTGAATTAAAAAAAATAATTCTCAATATTGTAATATTAACATTTAATTATAGACAACTAACTTTAGAGTAAAAGATGATTATTAAGTTTAAAATTCCGATATATGACAATTATAAATATAAAATATAATTTGGGTGAAATCATGCGCCTCTGAAAATTGAGAGAAAATAATAAAACGTAGAGCAAAGTGAGACAAAGCAATAGCTTAGCAACAAGTTATTCTATCATTATTCCTTGCTATTAACATTAGAAATTTTATAAATTTCTCATAATAAACAAGATCAATGTCAAAACGTCAGTGCCAAATAATGTCAACGCTCTAAAATGTAACATATGAATTTAGGCCTAGGCCAATTAATTAAAAGCAGTAATTACATTCATTAATATTATCATTATTTATAAGTAAATTTATAGGTTAGGGAGAAATTGAAAAAAATATTTACGCCACAGCTGGATCATCATCAAAGTCTCCAGTTAAAGCTCCAAAAATGGACATGTTGAAAAGTTTTCAATGCACTGTAAAATCACAATTATCAGCTGTTCCTTCAGGATAGGTATAATTATTATTTTATACTACGCACGATGAATTTCACTATTCAATGAAATCAAAACTTCCTAACTATAATTTTCTCGCACTGAATTAACAAATTTAATCGTAATCGTCACGTTATTTTATGGAAAATTCTCGAAATCTGTATCACTTAACTTTCCAATTATTTTGACAAAAAATTGTGTACTAGTATGATAGTAAAGTAAATCTTTTCCAAGTCCAAGTTGCAATGCCACAAAATGGAACAAATGATTGAGAATTATCAACGAGTGACATCTAATGGTTATAGCGACAAACGTCTAATTAAAATGTCGATACTTATTGGCGGGAGAATTCAATTTATTACGTATAACCTCCAATAAAAATTGGTCAGAGAAAAGTCAGGAATTTTTATAAAAAAATAATGGGAAAAAATAAATTTTTGGAATTCACAAGAAAATTCTGAATATTTGTGTCTTTTTTGTTTTTGCCTCATAAACTAGAAAATTACCACGAATTTTAATAAGAAAAAAATCAAAAGTTTTCAATTTTAACTTTCAAATAAAATTCCATTTTTTAGAAATTTTAAAGAACTTAGATTTTTGGAAAAATTTTAATAATTCAAATTCTTCTGAAATTAGTTAAATTTCTTAATATATTTTTAATTAATTATTAGAAATAATGGATTTATAGAAGATTTTTAGTTAAAAACACTAAAAAAAAATTGAATTTTCGAGAAGTTACATACAAATAATTGTACAAATTCAATTATTTTCTAAAATAATAATATTCTTCGCAGAAATTCAATTATGTTTAAAAATTTATAAAAATTCTCCTTAAAATTTCAATTATCTTTATAGAAATAATTAAATTCTTCTCCAAAATTAAATTATTTTTACAAATTTGAATAAATTTTCTAATTCTAATAATTTTTTATTCAAACAATTTTAATTTTTTGAAAATTTTTAACTATTAAAATTTTCGTTGACTTAATTTAATTTGTTAAAATTTTTTAATCCTTATAATTCTAATTCATCTTATTTTTGATTAAGTTAAAAATCTAAATTTCAATTTTTAACCTCAAATTAAATTTTTAATTACGATTATTTTAAAAATTTTCGTAAAAATTTCAATTATCTTTAAAAATAATAAAATTCTTCTCCAAAATTCTATTATTTTCAAAAATTTTAATAAAATTCTGGTTTAAAATTTCACATATTTTAAAAAATATTTCTCAATTCAATAATTTTCATTGTATATGTACTATATTTTAATAAACTTTTTCCAAAAGAATTCAATTATTTAAAAAAAATTATTAATCAAATTCAACGCAAACATTTAATTATATTTTCAATCATAAATAATAAAAATTTCACAGAAATTCTAATATTTACAAATTTTTTTATTCTCTTCGCAATAATTCAATTGTTTTCATAAATAATAAAATACTTTTTAGGAATTCAATTTTTTTTTATAAATATAATAAAACTCATCGTAAAATTTCAATTATTTTTTAATCGAATTACTCGAAAGAAAATTTTATTAAAATTCGTCGAAAAAATTCAATTCTTTAAAACATGAAACTTCACAAAGAAATTTTTTAATATTCAAAAATATAAATTCATATTTATTAAAATCAACATTTAAAACAGTAACTTTTTCAATAATAGTAATAACAATATAAATATAGAATATTCAGTCTTATACAAATATAACTATTAACAATACAATAATTTACCTTCATTTTTCAAGAATTTAAGGATTTAAAAAAATTTTATCATGTTTTATCATCTTTTTGCACGACCTTGATTTCTAATGTTATGTCCATAGTTGATTCACTATCTACATCGATTTCAAATGGGAATTGAAACATTTTCTTAGTTGATTTGTTATTCACAATTAATTTACCAGTAATTTCGGAATTAGAATTTCTTTTTGCTTCTGGTTCTTTATTTTCTTCGACGTTCCTTGAAGTCTCGTTTTCTATTTTTTTACTTTTCTCTCGAATTAATAAACTATTTTTATTTTCTTCCGTTTCTTCTAAAATAGTTTCTAATTCATGACCATATATCATGATATCTTCTTTAACTTTCGATTGGATTTGTAAAACTTCTTCAATTCCAGGCGATTCATTATTTTCATTCTCTTCCAAAGTAGTTTCTTCAAGTGAATCTGTATATTCGTTTTGCAATAAATTATTCTTTGTTAATAAATTAGAATCTTCGTTAGCAATATGTAGAGTTGAATTAACTGTAGGAGAGAATTTTTCAAATTCTAGATGATCTTCTATGGATAATTGATTAGTTTTTTTCAAATTGCAAATACTATCTTTAAAAGGAACTAAATCTTCTTCCTCCTCTTCTTCTTCTTTCTCTTCTTCTTCTTCTTCTTCTAATTCTTCTTCTTTTTCTTCTAATTCTTCTTCTGTTTCTTCCTTTTCTTCTAATTCTTCTTTTTCTTCCTCTTCTTCTAATTCTTCTTCTTTTTTTTCCTCTTCTTCTGATTCTTCTTCTTCTTCCAATTCTTTTTCTTCCTCTTCTTCTAATTCTTCTTCTTCATTTTTTTCTTCATCTTCTTCAAATTCTTTTTCTTCCTCTTCTTCTAATTCTTCTTCTTCATTTTTTTCTTCTTCTTCTTCAGTTAATGTGTCATTTTCCTTTTTCTCTTCATCCTCAGATAAATTTAATTTCACAGTTTCTTCAATTTCGAATTTAGGTATTTTTCTTTTATTGACGAGGACAAGATTTTCACCAACGTCAACATTTATATGTGGACTACTATTTTTTCGTGAACTATAATGAATATGTACATTTTTATAATCCTTCTCATCGGCAGCTTCTCTGGATTGTTTCGATCTCTTTGGTTTATTACACATATCTGTAATTTAAAAAGTAATTTATTTCTAAGCAGGTACATAATAAATTTATTTAAACTCATAGTCAATACGATTTTTAGGGGGAAGGACTCGTGAAATTTCAACCCAACTAAATTTTTGTTTTTTATGGATGGTCAATATTTTTTCTGACAATGTTGAGTATTTGAAAATATAATATACTTTGAAAAAAATTATTCTTTTTTTCAAACAAGACTCGAAATTTTCAAAAAATTAAAGTTTGAACTTCTCTTGTAATTTAGATTATTTTCTTTGCCGATTTTTTATACGCTTTTTACTTTATGATTCAAAACAATCAATCGTATAGATTTCCAAAAATTACAATTTTAAAAAATTAATTTTTTCTAAAAAAAGAATTTTACTGGTGTTACTTTAAAAATTCAACTTCTTACAGAATTTCTATTTCTAACTATGTCGAATTTTTTGTAAACTTTTTTCAAGACTGTGATCAATGAACTGTATCAATTTCAAGAAATTTTAATTTTTTCAAAAAATGAAAGATTGAAAATAGTCAAAAATATTTTTTTTTAAAATTTTAATTTAAAGAATGAATTTAGATCCTAAATAATACCAGAAAAAAAATTGTCGCACTTTAAGTAGTTTTTAAATATCAAAAGATTGAAATTTCACCGGTCCCTTTCCTTAATTTATTATTACATGGTTGCCACACGTCAGGGAAAATAAAATTAATCAGAGAAATATCAGTGAATTTCATCAAAAGTACTGGAAAAATATCAAATTTCTAGAATTACAACAAAAATTATAGTTTTTGGTGGGAAAAATATTTTTGAAAATCTCAAAAATCTAGAAATTTTTATCTGACGTAGAAACAAAACAAAAATTAGTTGGGGTACAATTTTTCTAAAATGTATTTTCTAATTTTTAATTTTCTAAAACTTTTTTTCTAATAAAGGTAAATTTCTAAAAAAACTTTTTTCTAATGAAAATGATTTTCTAATTTTCTTTTTTCTAATAAAGGTCATTTTCTAAAAATTTCTTTTTCTAATAAAGGTAATTTTCAAATTTATTTTTTTCTAAGAATATTTAATTTTTGTAATGACGATCAATATATATATGATTAAAAAATAAAATTTTTGAAAATTTTTTATTTCTTTAGAAAAAATATTTCAGATTTTGTTAAAAAATTGTAAAAAAAATAGAAATTATTTATTTATTTAAAGTTTGGACGGTTATGCAAAAATTATGCAAATTTTTTAAATAATCTAGTTAATAATCGTAATTAACAAATAGAAATTATAGGGATTTTTTTCTTGAAGATATTTAAAATTTTCTAAAAAGTTTTATAAATATATAAATTTTGTAAATTTTTGTATAAAAATGATGGAAATTATTATTTCTTTTTTTCAAAGAACAGAATTTTGTTAAAAAATTGTGATAAGAGATAGGAATTTTATAAAAAATTTTTTTTCTTTTCCAAAAAGAAACTAATAATTTTGTGAACAGAATTGTGATTGAGAAGCAGAAAATATGCAAAATAGTTTCTATTTCCTAATCTTAATTTTCTAACATTTTTTAACTTTTATCATTTATAAAAATTATGGAATTTCATAAATTGCACGAAAATAAATATTAGAAATCATAACTGTTTAGAAAAACTTTTTTTAGAAATCAAAACTGGTTAGAAAAATTTTTCAAAAAACAGATTTCATTAGAAATCGCTTTTTTTATACAAAAAGGATTTAAAAATATTTTTTTAGAAAAAGTGCCCACTTACCCAAAAGTTAATCCAATGTCATAATTTCGTATATTAAAATAAAAATTAAATTGAAAATTCGTTTTGGTGGAAAGGTAATGAATTCAATTTTCAACATTTCAGACAATTTCAATTGTTAAAAAATGAATAATTATCAAATTAATGGTAGAAAATAATTAAATTTGTTAAATAATTTCATTAGATATTTTTTTAAATATCGAATTATCGGGGAATTTGAATCTAATAATTAGTAAATAGTTCAATTTTATAAAGAATCACATTTTTCTCAGTATAAAGAGAATAAATAGGTCCCAATTGCATCTAAAATAATTTAAGTTTCAAGGAGTTACTACAAAAATTTTTATTAAATAATTATTTAGTTTTAAAAATTTTCAAAATAAAATTTTGTTTAACATTGAAATTTTAAAAAGTTTTATTTTAAATTCTGAAAAAATTGTTTTTTTTAAATATTTAATTTTTTTTCTTAAAGATAATTAAATTTTTATAAACAAGTAATCGAATATTTTTTAATTAATTGAAATTTTCTAAAATTCTATTAAAAATTGAATTATTTAAAGAATTTTGTATTATTGAAATTTTTGAAAATAATCGAGGCAAGTTTACCACAGTAAAATTAATATCACTTTTAAAAATATAGTTGTGTCAGAATTCGTGAAATTTTCACGAGAAATAAAAAAAATAAATGTAATAAAAAATTATATTATAGTTTTAATTGTATGTTGAGATTTTTTCAAATTTTTAAAAGGCGAAGAACATTAAAAAAAATGTTTATAAACAATTTATTAAATGATTATTAAAAAATAAACTTTTCAAAAATTTTCTAATTATAAACGGAAGTATACTTCAACAACTTTAAAAAAAAAAAATTTCTGTCGTTTGGTAAACAGATTTCTATAAGGCCAAATAGAAATTCTTTTTCAACATTTCGATTGAAAAGAAATACTTTATATTTTTCGTAAAAATTTTACGAATTCTGACCCAGGTTTAAAGATATAAATCAAATTTTCGATTTTAAAAATTATCTTTTTGTTTTCTATCCCATTTAATTTTTTTAAAAGAGATCAGGGAAAAAATTGAAATTCTGTCTGTAAATTAGAGAAAAAGAAAATTAAATTTTTGTGGCAACCTTGTTATAAAAATACAAAATAATTATTCTCTGTACTTTACCTTCTAAATAAATCGCTTTTTTTGTATAAAGTCTAATTCCTGAAGCACCTTCTTTTAAAAAAATTGGAAACAAATTTCGTATATGATCGTTTGTATCGCTCTCCCTTATCGTCTGATTTATTGCATTCTCCAATGATTTTAAGTGCTCCATAATAATTTCAGGAATTTCCCCAACATTCAAGTGTGAATCTTCCAAAGATGAATCTAGAGAATCATCAGTTTCTTGACTTTCATTTTGCGAGTCATTTATAAATGAATTTATTCCTGAATCTACATTTGTATTCTCATTCAAAATAGGTTGTAATAATTTTTTAATTTTATGATAAATATTCACAGGTATGTCCGATATAATTTTTGGTTTTACTCTCACTTTTTCTGTAAAATGTATGGAATATCTTTCAGAATCTTTCCTTATAGTTATCGCTCCATCATTATCAGCGTGATATTTTATTCTTTCATTTTCCGGTGAGAGGAATTCTAGAGAAATATCATTTTCTTGCGGAGAAGATAAATTTATAGTTCTGATTGTTTCTTCATCTCTTATTGTTAGTGCATCCATATAACCACTTAAATTTAAATTAGTTTCGTTAGATACTTTTGCAGCTCTTTTTCTCGTGTTAACAAACGAATAGGTGGTTTCATCTTCACTATGTGATTGTGTACTCTCTTCAGTCGACGATGAAATCTGAAGTTCTCGAAATTGAGGATTTTTGCTCGATAGTAAAATTTTTTCTAAGTAATTCATATTGTTTTTAGTTTATGAATTTCATTACAACGGTTTATTCGGTGAGTAATATTTACAGTGGAGGATCTGTAAATAAAAAATTATAAATATTTTCTTTAAAAAATTATTATTAAATTATTATTACGACTTTTTCGACTTATTTTAAAAAATTGAGACTTTTTCGACTTTTATAATTTTTCTAATTAAATTTTTAAAATATACAATTAAAAATATTTTAAACATTTGAAATTTTGTAAAATTTAATTGAAAATAAATCATTTTTTCCAGTATTTTATTATAATAAATTTTCAAGAATATAAACATCAATTTTCTTCAAAGGAATTCAATTATTTTCAGAAACAATAAAACATTATTCAAATTCAATTATTTTCAAGATTTTTAATAAAAATTCAATTATTTTTAACAATTCTGGTAAAAAATTCTTCTAAACAATTCAATTACCTATTTCTAAAAATATTATTTAAATTCAATTATTTTGAAGATTTTTAATAAAAATTCAATTATTTTCAACAATTCTGGTAAAAAATGATTCTAAACAATTCAATTAATTTTAAAAATATTATTTATATTAAATTATTTTCAAGAGATTTTTAATAAGAATTCAATTATTTTCAACAATTCTGGTAAAAAATTCTTCTAAACAATTCAATTATTTTTAAAAATATTTAAATTCAATTATTTTCAAGATTTTTAATAAAAATTCAATTATTTTCAAAATTTTCAATTAAAATTACTTTAAAAAAATTTATTATTTATACGAAATTTAATGAATATTCTTCTTTAAAAAAAATGGAATTATTTACAAAAACTCTAATGAAATTGAAGAATTTAATTATCTATGAATAATTTTAATATATTTTAATATTTCAATTTTTTTTATAAATACTTTTCAAGAATTTAATTATTTCTAAAAATAATTTAATTCTTGAATAGAATTTTATTAAAACTTTTTTAAATAATTGAATCCTTGCGAAAAAATTTATTATTTTTACACAATAATTGAATTTTTGGAAAATTTAAAAAAATAAGTGAATTTTTGATAAGAATTTTAATAAAATTTTATTTAAAATAATTAAATTCCTGTGAAAAATTTACTATTTATTGGTATTGAATTCTTTTAAAAAATTAAAAATTAATTTAATTTTCCCTAGAATTCAATTAAAATTGTATTTAAAATAATTGAATTCCAGCGAAAATTTCATTATTTACGAAAATATTTGAATTCTTGAATTTAATTTTATTAAAAGTTTTTTAAATAATTGAACTCCTGAGAAAAATTTAATTTTTTTGTAAAACAATTGAATTTTCTCGGAGAATTTTTCCAAGATTTTAAAAATAATTGAAATTTTCGAAGAAAGCAATTAAATTGTATTTTTCCTAATAAGAATTTTATTATTTATATAAAAATAATTGAATTTTTTACTAAGATTTTTATTATTTATAAATTGACTTTTTGCAAAGAATTTTATTACAATTATTGAAAATAATTGAATTCTCGATAAAATTCAATTACTTTAAAAATTTTCAGTAAAAATTATTAAAAAATACTCTACTATTTTCAAAAATATTGAAGTAAATTCTTAAAAAAAATTCAATTATTTTATATTTTTATAGACTCCCTGAAGAGGAAATCATTTAGATTTCGAAACGTTGGAGTAAACTAATTTTAAAAACTATTTGTCCGAATGTTTTCGTTTTGTTCTCCTTCACTATAATTATTTTCAAGAATTTTAATATAAATCTTGTCAAGAATTAAATTATTTTCAATCCAATTTTATTTAATTATTTACAAACATTTTTATAAATATACTTTACAAGAAATCAATGATTTTCAGTACATTAATTTCAAAATTTTATATATTTAAAATGAAAAATTATTATTTAAAAATTTAGGAAACAAGAAAGCAAATAGCAACTGAAATTACGAACAGATTACCGGAATAGTATAGATTATAAATATTATATATTAAATTTATATTTTAAAATAACTGTCAATAAATATATAGGTTATGTTTAGAATGTTTTGTAAACATTGTAAACAATAGAAATATATAATTTATACCTTTGCCGTCATTGCACCAGAAAATATGTAAAAATCTACATCTTAGTTTCCAACAATTAAATTCTAATATTCCATTATTAATTATAAAAAAAACATTGTTATAAAATTTATCCAATTTATCCAACCATTTAATAACGTATTTTCGGTATTTTCTTTCCATTTAAAATGTTTGCAAGTGTTGCAAATTGCAAATACAAATTTTCTTTCCCTTAGGGTACGATCACAGTTTTGCATATACTCTTTCTGCCTTTAGGTCGTCATGGTAACGCACGCAAACAAGAGAGACAGTAAATTAAAATCGAATTCACTTTCTCCTCACTCTTGTTGCGTTACCATGACAACCATCAAGCAGCATCCACACAGTGAACTGTGACCCAACCTTAATTCTAGTGGAATCCGCATTCCGCAGTGTTACTAGATTTATATATTGCCGACCAGTTGGCAGCCCTACAGACGAAAAAATTGTTTGTTGTGCTTGTGTTCACTTGTGTTCTTGATTTTATTTTTTAAAAAACAAAATTGCTTGATAGGGTAAGTGAAATTTGACAAAAATAACTAAATATCAATAAAATGTACAATTTAGCGTAAAGTTTATTTGATAATTAGGAGTTTTTATCTTTATTTTTTCGAAAAATTCGAAAAAATTCTCTCCTTGTTTAGTTCCGATATTTGAGGTTAGAATTCGATGTCAACAATTGTATACATCGAATACATATATATGTATATACGCGGTGTATTATTAGAAATTCCAGTAATGCTTGATCTAATTTAGTATAGAAATAAAATATTCATTTCTTCATGAAATGAATATTTTTGAAGAAATATTTTTCCATGAATTTTCAGTGTCGACGAAATAAATACGCAGTTTTCTTGTATAGGTATGAGAGAAATTTTATCACTGCACCTGTGTTTGCATTATGAGCTAATGTCTTCATAATACATGCACGAAGTTTAGATTATTGTTTCAAGGATTACGGTCTTATCATACCTATACTATTTTAGCTGTGCGTGGGTGAAGGAGGTTTCACGGTGGAGCGTAACTATTTTTACTATATATATTTATACATCTATTGACACTCGTTATTCAAATCCGAGTCTAAAACATAAAAACAGTTCAGGGGTCGTACATATTACGGATTCTTCTTCAAATATTTAAATCTCTTTTGTCGAGAATTAAACTGAAAATTTACTTTTATCCCTCGACTTGATTATTAGAAAGTAACGTGAGTATTGGTTGTTAATTTAATTAACATACGTGCTTCAATTTATTTGCATATTATGTTCAAAAATTTTTTTAAATTCTCGTCAAAATTTCAATTATTTTTATAAATATTACAATTTTTCTCCGAAATTCAATTATTTTCAAAAATTCAAATAAAATTTATAATTCTAATAATTTTTGATTCAATCAATTTTATTATTTGAAAATTTTCAACGATTAAAATCATCGTTGACTCTGAATTTAAATTGTTAAAATTTTTAATCTTTTGAATTCTAATTCATGTTATTTTTAATTAAGATTAAATTCAGTTAAAAATCTAAATTCCCATTTTTTCCAAATTGTAAACAATATAAATTTGAAACTTTTAATCTTAATCTCAGATTCAACTTCCAACTACGATTATTTGAATTATATTTTATTTTTCATTTAATTTTATACTTTAAAACACAGCCAAAATTTATAATTTCACTAAAGTTTATGTAAATAAATTTTATTAGATAAAATAAATGTCATTGACATAAAATGTCAGTAAAATTTTTGTAAGGTCGCACGTCAAATGTAAATGTACACTAAAAATAACAACAAATGAATGTTTCCTTCCTGACTATTCCAAAAGGTTTTTTAGTTTCAAATATTTATTAAATTTAATAATTTCCGAATAGAATCGAAATTTCCTAAAATTGAATTGTAAACAAATGGATTTGAATATTCTCAAAGAATTTTTTCAAAAAAAAAGTTATTTTTTTTAGTTAATTAAAAATTGTAGAAAATAATAATGGAATTAAATGGATGAAAATAATTTTAAAGAAGTTACAGTAACAGTATTCTTATAATATAATATAAAATAATGATTTTATCACTCGGTCATTTTTTATTAGTATAAGTTGTTGAATTTGAATTTCATAAAGTTTGAATTTGAAATTTTTGAAAATCTTAACTACTATGAAAAAATAATAACGATTAAATATTTATTTATGAAAGAAGTTCTTGATATTTTCGAATAATTTGACAATTAAAGAAATTCGCTAATAAATGTATTAACATTTTTTTTTTTTTTTTTTGAGTATCTAATAATTTTAAGAGTGAATCAGAATATTCCTCGGAATATTCTTTAAAATCAGGGAAGAAATTAAAATTTTGTCTGAAAATCAGGGAAAAGTCAGAGAAAAACAAAATTAAATTTTTGTGGCTACCCTGGAAAAGTTTGGAATAAAAAGTAGTTCGGAAAATAAACTCGAAAAAAAGTCTGGGAATCTGACATAACGAATTCTCTCTTTTTGCAATTTATTTCTTAATATTTTTAAAAAAGAAAATTATTCCGTGGTTCGGACCTAATTCGTTGAGAAATAACTCTAACGATTCACACCACAAGTTGTCGTAATTGAATTGAAAAAGTAGAGAATTGATATTATAAGTAAAGGGTTAAATGTTGTTTGCTACGTCTATGTCGCTTTGTCGAACAGACGAACAGTTGAGATTTTCAGAACAGCTCGATTTGAAAGTGAGGCGCCTGTGCACTTGTGGTGTGAAGGGGCTGGGGCAAGGGACCTCCACTCCACTACTGGGGAAAAGGGGCTTATTTCTGTTTGACGGAGGTGGGGTCTGGGGGCTTGTGCGGCACTGCGGCTGCGATAGCCGGCGAGCAAATCGTGTCAGACTCGTGCCTGGCAGAGGGGTCAACGCGAGGCGAGGGAAAGAACGATCACGAACTGCGAACTGTCTTCTTGGGCTTGGCGGGTACGTTATACACGCTTTTCAAACCGCTCCATCGTTTTCTCCTTCTCATCTCTCTCTCTCTCTCTCTCTCTGTCTCTTTCTCTGAAAACACTTCTTTTCCCCCTTTTTTTTTTTTTAAAATCTCCTTTTCCTTATAATACTCTCGCACTATATCAGTGCGCGGGTCCAGTGAGAAGCTGTACCGCGAGTTCTCAATTTTCATTATATTTTGACAAAGAAAAGAAAAAAATTGCAAAAGTGAGAGAAGTTTTTTTTGATTTTTTCGAAATACAAGTATTACAAGTATTACAAGTATTACAAGTGACCAGGAAGTTTATCAATTTAAAGGAACACGAGAAAGGATGAACGACATGGAGGCCTATGGGGACGGATACATGGAGCCCGAGGAAGAGTGGGAAAGGGAGGGTCTCCTGGACCCGGCCTGGGAGAAACAGCAAAAAAAAGTGAGTGAAAGTTCTTCCCTAAAGGGAAGGTTTTTATTTTCTTAGAAAAAAAGAGAGGTCCCGTTGCAGCAAAAGTTTGCAAAAAAAAGCTGTGCGAGAGGCTTTGTGAGGTTATATGCCTTGGCACCAGTGTTGTGAGTGCAACGTGTTTAGAAATTTAGGGTGGAGAGAAAAAAAAGGTTTTTCCTTTTAAATTAATATGTTTAGTGAGCGTATTTTATTTTTGGATTTATAAGTTTTGCGGAAATATGTTCGCAAAACTGACGAGATTCTAACCTCAAAAAAAAGTGCTACCAGTTCGCCTTGACTTCGGGAAACGAAAGGTATTTTTTAATTCATTATACTAATTATAGATTAGTGTTCCGGTTTGTTTAGATTTCCTTTCTTTCTCGCATTAAATTGCGAATGAGTTTCGAAATTAAATCTTGAAATTCACCTCTTAAAAATAGACGTTGTTTTACATAATAGTGTCGACTAGTTAAATTTCCTTTTCTTTTCTTTTTTATTTATTTGAGAAGAAGTTCGTTTTGAAAATTAAAAAAATTTCTTTGAATCAAAATTCTAGAATTCTTTTTTAAATTAATTCTCGAGAAAAGTGCTGAATAATTTCAATTTGAAAATAAAATTAATGTTCTGTCGACATGTTCAGATTCGAACGTTTGAATAAACTACAATATTTTTTTTGTGACTTCTTTTAATTTTTTTATTTTGATAAGAAAACTTTTTATATATTCAGACCTCGGATATAATTTGTTGTACTTTTTCCAATTTTTTTCGACTTATTTTCAAAAAATGCAACTTTGTAGATTTTTAGAAGTATTCTTCCAAATATTGCAACAAAATACTTACCACTTTTTTGGTAAAAAAATACAACTATTTTTCAATAATTTTTTTAATTTAAATTTTATTTCGAAATGTAGAATTAAATAGTTTTTATAAAATAGCAATTTTGTAAAATTTTATTTAAATATAACTGATTTTTATTTAAGTATTTCAGTAAAACTAATAAAAAACAAATTTTGATTGCAAATTTTGAAAATAATTGAAATCTCAAAAATTTTAATGCGAAAAATCTTCTAATGAAGACTTGAAAATAAAAATTAATGAAACTCAGGTTCGGAAAATTATATTAAAACATTTTTTTAAAAAAGTTTATTTTTTAAATTTTTTCATTATAAATTTTTTAAATCCAATTATTTTATTACTCAATTATGAAAATATTGAAATGTTTTCAGTTTAAACATACTTATTTCCGAAAATTTCAAATATTTATAAAAATAATAACAATAAAATCTTTTTTAAAATCTAAATTTTTAGAATTATTGTTAAAATTTTTGGAGAAAATAATCATTTTCGAAATTTTTTATTAAAAATTTGGTAATTATGCAGAAGAGGGACTTTTCCCAATTTTGAAGATAAATGGTTAATCAATCAATTTTATAATCAAAATTCAATTTATATCAAATCAAAAAATTAAATTCAAGTTCTCCAAGCACTTAATTATTTTTTAATCTTTTTTGAAAATTCTTTAAAAAAAACACTCAATTATTTTCAAAAGTTTACTAAATTTCAATTACTTGGAAATTTTCCAATTACATATTATAATTGAAAAAACTGTGATATTTTAAAAATAATTGAATTATTTTAAATATTTTCAATTACATATTTCCGAAAATTCAAAAATCTATAAAAAATAATTGAATTGAAATGTTTTAAAAAATCTAATTTTTTATAATTATCATTAAAATTTTTGAGAAAAAAATCATTAAAAATTTTTAAATTTAAAATTCTCCATTTCATATTTTTCATCAAATTTTGTCAAAAACTTGATTGTTTTTGAAATATTTACCATTAATAGTTTTCACAAAATTTCAATTATTTTCAACAAATTTCCCTAAATTTTAATTATTTGCAAATTTTCCAATTAAAATAATTGAAAGATCTATTATCTTACAAAAATAATTTATTTTTAATATTTTGTGTTATATTTTTTTCAATAACTTCATGATTCTAAAGTTTCTGAAGATTCAAGTGAACCAAATTTATTTATTTTCTTCTTAAAATTAAATTTTTATTACAATAATTTTGCGTCACAAAAAAATTAATTATATGACGATTTTAAATGTAATTTTAAGTTTTTAGTTTTTATTAGAATTTTTTTTTTTTTGCAAAATTTATGAAATTTTTTTTGTTTTTAAATAAATATGAATTATTGAAGAAGTTTCTGAAAATGATTGAATAGTTAATTTAGAGAAGAATATAAGTTAAAAATTCTAGAAAATAATTGAATTTAATTCAATTATAAAAGCAGGGATCACAGTTAGTCCCCTTTTTTTTCATTTTTATTATCCTTTTAAATTAATAAAATCCCCTAAAACACCTAAAATCATAAAATTTTCTCCCTTTTTCCTCTTATTTTTAAAAAAAAACTTGTAAAAATGGTCATTATTTGTAAGTTAGAAAAATTTTTAGTTGTGCTTGAAGAAAAAATTTTTACTGTTTGTAAACTTTTAAAAAATGTTAATATTTTGAAACTTAAAAATCTTTTTATATTATTTCTCAGAGGATTTAAACTTAGAAATTTTTTCCAAAAATGTAACAAATATAAAATAACTTTTACTTCTAAGAAAAATCCAAATTGTTTGGAATTTTTGACAAATTGAATTATTTCCAGAATAAATTTTACTAAGTAAATTCAAAGTATATCTTACTAATTTTCAATAAAATTTACTCTAGAAATATAACGATTTTTAAATAGCAAAATTTACTATTTTCAGGATGTCTATGTCAATTTTTTTATGAAAATCATTTAAATTTTCCTCGAACATTAAAATTAGCTATTAAATATTCTTATTTTTTAGAGTATAAATTTTACTATTTTTAAAAGAAAGTTTTCTAATTTTTATAAAAAAAAATTGTCTTTGAAAATAGTAAAAGTTATTCCGGAAATAACAATGTTTAATATGTACTAAATTTTACTAATTTTAAAGGAAATTTTTCCAAGTCAGAAAATTAATTTTACTAATTTTTTTCTGAAATTTACTTTGTATATCGGAAAATTCTTGTAATTTTAAAACAAAAGTAGCGTTTGCAATAAACGTTTTGATTGAAAATTTAAAGAAAGTTACGGACTACAGAAAAATATTAAAAATATCAATTATTAAATTATTGTAAATAAATAAATAAATAAATTAATTAACAGAAAAAGTTTTAAAAAAAAATAATTGGATTTAAAAAAGCTGAAGTTAACAGAAAAAGTAAAAAAAAATGTTTATAATAAATTTCATGATAATACAATAATTTTTACTTAATTTAAAAATTCCTTTTTTTTTAACTGAATCCCCTTTTTGGAAAATAAAATCCTCTTTTTTTTACCTAATATTACATGAAAAATACTGTGATTCCTGTAAAAGTTTTAAATAATAGAACTTAGAAATCAGTGAAATGCCAGGAAAATAAAAAAAGAAATTTTTGTGACAAAACAATAAAAAAAAATTTACACTTTTTTTATCTTTAATCTTTTAATTTTTTTTTAATCTTTAAAAAAAGTACTTTTGGGCCTTAAAATTAATCCGAGGTCTAAATATTAAAAAATTAGTTCATAAAATGAGTAAATATGTAATTTGCAATATTTTTCATTTTTAGTAATTTTAAACAAAAATTGTCTTAGTAATTTTTTAGAAATATTTAAGAAGAAGAAAGTTGTTTATTTGAGGGTTGAAAGCATTATAGAGAAATGCATTGTTGTTGGATTATTTTCTCGTTTTATAAAGGTGATTTCTTGATTTGATATAGTTAGTGGGTAATTGATTTAGTATGGCTTCAAGTATGCAGAGGTGAAGTTTTCCCAATTTTTGGCAGTGGCTCAAGGCCCCCAGGCTCATGTTGCTTGCTTACTGTGCAGCCCTTCGGATTGTATTTTCGGACTTTATGACGAAAATAATTGGGTAGTGACTCACGTCGTGGAGTATTACAATTTCATCAAAACTTTTCCGATACTTACCTATGTGAAAGTTCCTGTTTTTAATTCTCCCGCAATGATTCAACGTTAACTGTTTCTGGTTATATGTCGGCATGGTCGGCATTTCATATTCCACACATACTTCGCTTCATAATTTCATTTCAAGTAAATCAATTAAAAGAGGAACATTACCAGCACTTTGGAGCTCGCTTTGGAGTCTTTTAATATTTATACAAAGCAAGAAAACGTCTACTCACTTTAAAATTATTTTTCCTTTTTTATTTCATTCTTCACTTTCAATAAATGTTCTGAACCTTTTTTCAAATTAGGCCTCAAGAAATAATAGCGTCAATGAAAATTTGTTTTGGTTTAGCAAGGTTATTGCAGGTCAGGGAAATTAAATAAGTCTTTTCTTTTTAATTTTTTTTGTTTTTGTTTTTGTTTTTAATATAATTTTTGTTATTATTTGTGACGCGACCCGAAGAAAGGTACCTAAGAAGGAAAAAATTTGAGGTTATGTTTTAAATTTTTTGAGTAAAAATACAGAAAGAGAATCAATTAATAATTAAAAATTGTTGGTCTTCAAGTCTTTATTATATTCAAAATATTTAATGAATATTGGTTTCAAATTCAAATAATTAAAAATGAACTAATGAATGAATTTTAAGCTAACTTTTTTAATTAAATCCTATCGCATATACGTAAACAATAAAAAATGTCTGCGGACTTTCGTAATTCTTGAGATCAATCTAATTTGTCATTTATCTGAAATTTCAGAGATTCGTTATAATATATATAACAAAAATTCGTTCTTGTAATTGAATATAAAAATATTTTGACTGTTTTCTTGAGAACATAATGTGTGTAAAATATTTTGTAATATTTCATATGCGCTTTAAAAACAAGAAACAACACATTTATACACGCGCGTTACAAAATATTGCTCTTTAAAGATGGGATCACGATTATAAGTATATATTGAAAGGAGTCATGAAAAGTATGCGAAAATAATCTGAAAATAATTCGCAATCTGACCTTGGAACTTTGTTAAAGGAAATAAAATAAATTGCTTTAATATGTAAGTAAAATAAACCAAAGCGTGACCCACTTGCAAATGAAATGCCGTCATTGCTTGGAATGTGCGAGTTTTGTATAGTACGTTACGTCTGATTCAGAAAAAGAGCTTCTAACAGACATTTTCTCAGCTGATTTACAGTTATCTCTCTATTCAAGGCAATTCATTACTTAATTAACTATAACTTTGTTAAGAATAATTCACCTATTTTTTTAACGATGAACAAGCATCGAAGAAAGCGACTGACTAACATGTAAGAGATTTTATCCCTAAACGTGCCCTATTTTTTTCGTCGCAGAAAATCAATTATTTTCAATAATTTTTAGGTAATTCTGCAAAAGAATTCAATTATCTTGATAACCAACAAAATTCTCCCCATAAAATCAATTATTTTAAGGATTTTTAATGAAATTCTTTTCCAAAATTCAATTATTTTGATAAATATCAATATTCATCACAAAAATTCAATTATTTTCAAAAATTTTAATTAAATTATTGGCAAAATTTCAATTATTTAAACATAATTTAATAAAATACTTTGCACGAATGCAATTATTTTTATCAATTTTAATGAATATCTCGTCAAGAATTCAATTATATTTATAAATAGCAAAATTTTTCGCCAAAAATTCAATTATTTTCAAAAATTTAAATAAAATTCTTTGCAACATTTCAATTATTTTTTAAAAGTTTTTTGCAATTCAATGTTTTTACATATTTACTATTTTCATAAAATTTATCAACAGATTTAATTATAGAAAAAACTTGTTGATTACAATTCTACGAAAAGATTCAATTATTTTCATAAATAATAAAATTTCATTTACGAATTCAATTATTTTTAATTGAATCATCGCAGAATTTCAAATATTTTTAATACAATTTTAAATAAATTCCTTGAAAAATGCAATTTTTTTTTAATTTTATTAAAACTTGAGAAAAGAATTCAATTTTAAGAAACATTCAATTATTCAATAAAACAATAAAATTCGTTGCAATAATTCAAATATTCTCATAAATAACATTTAATTCGTCGCAGAAAATCAATTATTTTCAAAATTTTTTAAGTAATTTTTCAAAAGAATTCAATTAGCTTGATAAAAAACAAAACTTTTCACATGAATTCAATTTTTTTCAGATATTTTAATAAAATTGTTCGAAAGAAATCAATTATTTTAAATAAAATTTTAATAAAATTTTTTTGTAATAATTCAATTATTCTTTTATATTTTAATAAAATTTTTCCCCAAGAATTCAATTATTTACATAAATAATTCTTCAAAAGAATTTAATTATGTTGATAATGAACAAAATCATTCCCGAAAATTCAATTATTTTGAGGAATTTCAATAAAATGCTTTGCAAAATTCAATTATTTTCATAAATAACAATATTCATCACAAGAATTCAATTATTTTTAAATGTAATAAATTTCTTTTTGGAAATTCCATTATTTTAAAAAATTCTATAATAAAATCGTTTGCAAGAATTCAATAATTATTTTTATAAATAATAAAATTCTTCTCAGGAATTCAATTATTCTTCAAAAATTAAAAAAAAATCTTAGCAACTATCAAATATTTTCATAAATAAAATTCATCGCAGGATTTTAATTTTTTTTAATAAAATTATAATCGAATCCTCGAAAAATGTAATATTATTCTTAAAAATAAATTAAAAAATCAATTACTTAAAAGAATGTATTTTTTAAATTTTTTGGAAACATTCAATTATTTACAAAAATATTAGAATTTTTCAAAGGAATTCAATTGTTTTTAAATATTTTAATAAAATTGTTGGAACGAAATCAATTATTTTAAATACAATTTTAATTAAACTTGTTTGAAATAATTGAATTATTCTTTTCGATTTTAATAAAATTCTTTCTCAAGAATTCAATTATATCGATAAATAACAAAATTATTCCCAAAAATTTAATTATTTTGAGGAATTTCAGTAAAATTTTAAGAAACATTCAATTATTCAATAAAACAATAAAATTCGTTGCAATAATTCAAATATTTTCATAAATAATATTTAATTCGTCGCAGAAAATCAATTATTTTCAAAAATTTTTAAGTAATTTTACAAAATAATTCAATTATCTTGCTAAACAACAAAATCGCATAAATTCTTCCCATAAAATCAATTATTCTAAGGAATTTTAATAAAATTCTTTTCCAAAATTCAATTATTTTGATAAATATCAAAATTCATCACAAGAATTCAATTATTTTGAAAAGTAATAAAATACTTTACCGAAATTTAATTATTTTCAAAATTTTTTAAAAATTCTCCTCAAGAATTAAATTATCTTTATAAATAGATTGGAAAATTCTTCTCAAGAATTAAATTATTGTCAAAAATTTTTTTAAAATTCTTCTCAAGAAGTCAATTATTTTCAAAAATTTTAATAAAATTCTTCTCATGAATTCAATTGTTTTCAAAAATTATTATTTGAATTCTTCTCAGGACTTCAATTATTTTTAAAAAAATGTAATAAAATTCTTCAAAAAGTTTTCAATAATTATTTTCAAAAATTGTTATAAAATTCTTTAATATAATAAATTTCATTAAAATTTTAATTAAATTCCTTTAAAGAAATGAAATATTTTCAAAAGTTGTTATTCTTCGTAAAAATTAAATTTTAACAAACATTTAATATTATTTATTTTTGTATTTAAATAATTGATTTCTCGTAGAATTAAATTATTGTTTTTCGTACTTTTAACTAACAATTCTGCAGAATTATTTTTTTTTAAAATGATTAGTTGAATAATAATTGATGTTATTGATTTAAAGTAGAATTTTAGTTAAAAATTCTAGAAAATGTTAATTTAATTGAAATGATATAAATAATTTTGAAGAAATTACAGTAACAATATTCTTATGATAATAAAATAATGATTTTGTCAGTCGGTCATCTTTAATTATTATAAAACATAAAAAAATGGATCACTCCGAGTCGATGGCTCGGAGTGATCCATTTCTTTACGTTTTATAATAATATTCTTATGAGTTGTTCAATTTGAAAAGGTTTGAATTTTAAATTTTTGAACATCTTAATTCTAATGAAAAAAAATGATGAAATATTTATTTTAAATAAAACTATTGATGTGTTCGAATAATTTTACTTTTGAAGAAATTTGTAAATAAATTTAATAAAACATTTTTTTGAATATCTAATTATTTTTAGAGTGAATCAGAATATTCTTTAGGGTCAGGGAAAAATATAAGTCAAAGTTGTGTTTGGAAATCATAAAAAAATAAAGTTAAATTTTTTTAAAAATTTCTTTTAAAAAATTTAAAAAAAAATTTTTTTTTTCAAGTGTCGAAAATAATGGTAGTAATCAGGATAATCTGATGAGACTTTTAACTATTACTTGTAAGAAACAAATTGATGACATATTTTTATACTATCAACTCGCTCCAAATAAGATCATTCATAATAAAATGAATAGTTGCTGAATTGTTTGCTCTGTAGAGATTTCGTAATAATGATAAATTTATACTCCTCGTAAGTCCTCAGAGACTAACTGAATCCTTTCGTTTTAAAAAGTTCTTGCAATATAATTAAGACTGGTCAGGACAATAAAATCTTTCTTAATAAAAGAAGAGTAATAATCCGTATGTTTCTTTGTTGGGGATAGCAGTGACATGATATGCACGGTATATGCAATATGATGTTCTGCCAAGTGTCATGTAATTTGTAGATATATGTTACAATGTTGATTTTTTTCTTCTGATACTCTATACACATCGTTCTGACTAATGCTGCTCTGTTACCTATACTTAAGCAATTAAATATAAAGCGCGATTTATTCAAAGTAAGTCATTTTCATTCAAAAATAAATCCGAACATTTAGGACACGTACGTTTTTTCGGGCACTTATTTTGTAAATAAATTATTCTCTGCTGGTCTGGCAGTTCTTTCTTCGAAATAGAAAATCTTTTAGTTCTGACAGTCGGCTACGCCAAAAGTCATTTAAGAAGAAAAGAAAAAAAAGAAAATAGAAAATCTATTTTACAAAAAATTTAATACTTAAGAAACATAGATATTTACGAACAAACAAGTCCTAATTTTTTGGTTACGGACATAAGACAAAAATACTCTGAACAAAATAAATTTTGGGCAGAATGTAGTGACATTTTGCCCAAAATTTATTTTGTTCAGAGTATTTTTGTTGGTTCGTGGAATTTAAACAAAACAATATAGTTTGTTTTTGCTCCCAGTCGATTTTAAGTTGATTCAGATTATCATACTTGTTAAAATGTAAAAATGTGACAAAGAAAAATAGGTGAGAAATCAACAGAACTGATAAAGCGAGTGAAGAAAAGGTGACAGTGTGATCGAACAGTCACTGACTTTTCGTTTCAGTTGAATAATTTCTGTTGCACGCAAATTACTATGTGTACAATTATTTTATCTATTTCCTGAGGCAAATTCCTGTTGTAAAATGTTAGCAATGGCTCTAGCAAAGTCAAGGCACTCGTTCATAAAGAATTATCGCACTATCTATTCAATTTTTGATGGCGTAAAGATCGTTAACCTTTAAAAGTTTTAGGCCGCGAGCCAAATCTCAGATTGAAATCGGGTGACCCAGTCATGCCATAGTTTGAACTACGCAAGTCGATTGTTATGCGATGATAACAAGTTTCTTCCTATCATTCTGCTTCCGTCCGATTCCGTCACGCAATGCGAACATTCCGCTTTTACACTTGAAAGCTTTTTTTACCCATTCGGCTGATTAGATTAATTGAGGGGACGGATTCTAAAAGGGGATACGCGTGGATTCACGCGTTTAAGTTTTGTCAATTAGGTCAATTTTTGAAACTATTACAAATTGCAATTTGAATTACTGAAGTTTGTAGAGAATAAAAATGCGCATCTTTTTTCTTTGAGAAATAAATTTATATCTTTTTTAGTTTATGAAATAATGAGAAAAAAACTAAATTTTTGAAAACCAAAAAATTTAAATGTTTTGCGTCTTTAACTCGTGCTGGCGTTTTTGATTTTTCATGTTTTGTAATCAAACAAAAACGAACTCACAGATTAAGATTTCCTAAAACCAACTATACTTTTAAAACTATAAAATCTTAATTAATAAAAAGTTTATTAATTTTTTCGAAAGACGTTGCAAAAAATGTGTTTTTCCAACTTTCAACGCTCCGTTTATCGAGGAAATTTCAAGGTACAAAAAACTTCCAGTGACAAAGTTTTTCATTACTATACGGTCAAGTTTTCTGTAAAATTTTATTAACATGATATGAATGCTTACAAAGTTATTAATGTTTAAAGCGTATGGTGCGTCAGATTTCTCGCGCCTCGAACACATTGAGTCCCAAGGTGTTCGTTTGTAACAGATTAAGACTATTTTAATTTATTCATTTGTTTACTTAAAAAAATACAATTTTTAATGAAGTCACAGATAACTTTTGGAATCGCAGTTTAGTTAAAAACGATTATTTATTATTAAAAAGTAACTAATAATAATTAGCCAAAATCGTCTGAAGATAGTTAAAATTGACTGACATACAAATAATTAATGCATAGTTATTTTGACATAAATTTAATGTTAATGAAACTAATAATTGTTGATTAAGAAGAGTAAAAATATTATTATTTTAGTTATTGACTAGTTTTTTGCTATCAAAGTAATTATTTTTAAATAATATTTATCTATGAGATTATGACGATTCGGCTAACTTTATATAAAAGTAGCATCAGTTTATTTATTTTAACATGTATTCTAAGTAAAAAACATAAGAAATATTTTTTTAAAAAATATTGCAGAATTATTCGCAAAATAATTTGTACAATAATTCTATATTTCCTATATTCTATATTGTCGTTAAAACATATTGCTCTCTCATAGAGGAAGTATTTTTATTTTTTTTATATCTGTATTTTGTCAAACATTTTCATAAAATAGAATGTTTTTGATTATCATGTGCATTTTTCGAGGAAGTAACCCTTTTTTTAATGCTATTTTCCTCAAACTTGTGATCTGTTTTCATTCTACGGGAAAATATGGTATCCAGATGGGTCGCGGCTGCCGCGACCGTTGACTGCAAAAAAAGGGTTCGGAAAAACCCAATACAATTTTCCCAGGATTTCGAGATTTTTTTATCACAATTGAGAAAACATTATGGCCATCTTGGTCAAGAACCGTACCAAGAAGTAATAATCCCGAAAAATGTTAATATCAGTGAAAGCTACGCAATTCAGTATTTACCAAAATCAAGTATAAATACTTTTGAAAACTATAGATTACAAAATCCTTCCGCTTTCAAAATTGAATCAAAATGAATGACGTTAAAAGTTTAGTACAATATCTTTCTCCAAACGGACAGGAGTTTTTTAATAATTATTTTAAAAACATGAAATGTAGTAAACGAGATCATTTTGACAAAGAGTAAAAGCCTTAAACTAAATAAAACAAGAAAGTTAAATATAAGAAATATTATTGTAGTTGAGTTTTTTATATATAACAAAATAAAACATTTATGTTAAAAATAAATTTTATTAAATTTTATTTACTGTGAATATTAATTAATAATATTAATATTCAATATTAATTGACAAACACATTTTCAACGCGTTGCAAACGAACACCTTGGGACTCAATGTGTTCGAGGCGCGAGAAATCTGACGCACCATACGCTTTAAACATTAATAACTTTGTAAGCATTCATATCATGTTAATAAAATTTTACAGAAAACTTGTCCGTATAGTAATGAAAAACTTTGTCACTGGAAGTTTTTTGTACCTTAAAATTTCCTCGATAAACGAAGCGTTGAAAGTTGGAAAAACACTTTTTTTGCAACGTCTTTCGAAAAAATTAATAAACTTTTTATTAATTAAGATTTTGTAGTTTTAAAAGTATAGTTGGTTTCAGGAAGTCTTAATCTGTAAGTTCGTTTTTGTTTGAATACAAAATATGAAAAATCAAAAACGCCAGCACGAGTTAAAGACGTAAAACATTTAAATTTTTTGGTTTTCAAAAATTTAGTTTTTTCTCATTATTTCATAAACTAAAAAAGATATAAATTTATTTCTTAAAGAAAAAAGATGCGCATTTTCATTGTGTATAAATTTGTGTCATTAAATTTGAAAATTAAAAATGTTTGAAAATCGCACTATTGGTCAATAGTTATACGTGACAATCCACGCGTATCCCCTTTTAGAATCCGTCCCCTCAATTTCTCTATTAATCTAATTGTAAACATTAGTCGTGTGTGCCTTTAAATTACTGTATTTTATTTTAGCCTATCTTTAATCGGAGCAATTAAGTTTCAAGCAAATCCGAGTGGTTTTGAACTTTTTCCTCCGCCATATTGGATCCGCCATTTTGAATTTTTAAAATCAAGTTCGGATTCGTAATCAGACATCAAAAACCTATTATAGTAACAACTTTCAAGCGAATTCGATCCGTTATTTTGAAATTTGACGTTCTAGGGAAAATCTATAAAAATAATTTTTTGGTTATTAACTTTAAAACCAAACTCACTTTTTCTATACCTATTCATTTTGAAAAAGAGATTTTTGTAAATAAAACAATTAAACTAAAACTTATTTTTCTTCCACATAAAATTATTTTTCAGTTTAAATTAATATGCTAATGAAAAAGTATAGAATATATTAAATTATTAGATTTAACAATAAAAAAAAAAATTTTTTTTTTCAATTTTTATAACAATTTTACTATAAAATTAATAATTTTATATAATTTAACAAGCATATTGTAAACAATAATAATTGTAATGATAATATTTATTAATAATAAATAAAAATTTAATAATTTTGTTTGAAAATAAATTTGAACTTTACAACTTTGGAATTTATTTGCAAATTTATTTGTAAATTTATTTTTTCCCGTGAAATTTTAATTATTTCTCAAATGGATATTGATTATCGTTCACTGAAAAATGTCTTTTGTTATCGAAAGACTTTATCGTCAAGTGCCAATGATGTAAAAAGTCGTGAAAACAAGCATTTCTTAATGACTCAGAATAATGTAGAATGTTTTTTAAATTGTAAATAAAAAATACGCATTGGAATGAGGATTAAGCAAAAAAAAAATATTTTCCTTTATTGTGAAACTCGAGAGTAAAGTTTTTTTTTTTAATTTCTTAATGAAAAATATATTCAGGAAGTGAAAATTTATTTTTACCTAATTAGCAGAAGAAAAAAGAATGTGTAAATATTTTGATTTATTAATTAGTAAATTAATATTCATTTTTGTTTAAGTTATTATTGAATTAGTATTTTAATCTTATTTATTAATTATTTTAGTGTTTGGCTTATAAACTATGAAATTACGACGATTTTTAATAGAAAACCTTTAATTTTTTTCTATTTCTGATAATTTTTTTTTTTGAATAACTTCATTCTTGAAGAACTATCATAAAATTATTACTTAAATATTTCAAAATTAATTAAATTTTAAGAGTTGCGTTTACAATTTCCAGAAATATTATTCAATTTCTTAATATTATTTAAAATTATTAAAAATAATGGATTTGTAGAAGAATTTTAGTTGAAAACACTTTAAAAAAATTTCATTTTGAAGAATAAGTTATACAAATGATTGTAGAAATTCAATTATTTTCAAAAGTAATGAAATTCTTCGCAAAAATTCAATTATGTTTAAAAATTTTTTTAAATTCTCGTAAAAATTTCAATTATCTTTATAAATCATAAAATTCTTCGCAGAAATTCAATTACTTTCAACAATTTTAATAAAATTCTTGGCAAAATTTCAATTATTTAAACAAAATTTCCCTCAATTCAATTATTTATTTTCATCTACATACTATTTAAAAAAAAAATTTCCAAAAGAAAATTTAAAAAAAAATTTCATTTAAATTATTTATTTAATAAAATTCTACGCAAACATTTAATTATTTTTATAAATTATAAAAATTTCACAGGAATTCAGTTATTTACAAATTGAATTCTCGTAGAATTTTTTTTAATAACAATTGATTTAAAAAAGAATTTTAGATAAAATTTTATACAATAATTGAATATTAGAAGCATTAGAGGATGAATTTTTGAAAATAATTGAATTTTGAAAAGGTTTAAAATTAAAATCTTTAAAAATGTGAATTTTTCATATTCTTAACTAAAAATTCTTTAGAATTCTTAAATTTTAAAATAATTTTAATAATTTCAATTCTTCTGAAATTAGTTAAATTTCTTAATATATATTTAATTAATTAATAAAAATAATGGATTTATAAATGAATTTTAGATAAAAACGAAAAAAAAATTGAAATTTGGAGAAGTTTTAATGCAAAAATTCAATTACATACTTTCAAAAGTAATAAAATTTTTCTCAGAAATTCAATTATTTTCAAAATTTAAAAAAGAATTCTTGTTAAAATTTCAATTATCTTTATAAATAATAAAAATCCTTCTCTGAAATCCAATTATTTTCAAAAATTTTAATAAAATTCTTGTCAAAATTTTAATTATTTAAACAAAATTTTTCTCAATTAATGATTTGTTCCAAAATTCAATTATTTTCAAAAATTTTAATAAAATTCTTGGCAAAATTTCAATTATTTTCCAAAATTTTCCTCAATTTTCAATATCTACTAATTTAAAACAAATTTCCAAAATAATTCAATTATTAAAACAACTTTTAATAAAATTTGACGCAAACATTTAATTATTTTCATAAATAAATAATACAATTTTGTTTAGAAATTCAATTATTTTCATAAATAACACAGGCACACAAAAAAAAAAAAAGTGTCGTGGCCGAGACACTACAGTAGTATATTCCCATGTATTTTTGGCCGCTGAATCCGAATCTGAAGTCCGAATGCTCAAATTGGTTCTTTTTTTTGAGTTATACTCAAAAAACGACTCAAAACACGAATTTAAACCAAAAAAATTAAAAATTTTTTTTGTGACATGACAATAGCATATTTCCATGTATTTTTTCCCGCTGAATCCGGATTCGAAGTCAGAATTGACAGATGTGCTCAAAATTATGAGCTAAACTAAAAAATCGACTCAAAAAACCGAATTAAAATGACGAAAATGAAAAATTTTTTCTATGACATTGCAAAAGTATATTCCTATGTATTTTTGCATGCTGAATCCGAATTCGAAGTCAAAATTGACAGATTTGCTCAAAATTTTGAGATAAACTCAAAAAACCACTCAAAAAAAGACTCAAAAAACCGAATTAAGATGAAAAAAATTTTTTATGACACTACACTACTACATTCCCATGTATTTTTTCCCGCTGAATCCGAATTCGCAGTCAGAATTGACAGATTTGCTCAAAATTTTGAGATAAGCTCAAAGAACTGATAAAAAAAGCGATTTAAAATAAAGAAATGGAAATTTTTTGCTATGACACTACATTACAGTATTTCCATATCGGATCTCGCATTTAAAGTCAGAATTGACAGATTTCTGACTGATTTGCTCAAAATTTTGAGATATACTCAAAAAACTGATAAAAATGTAATTTAATATGAATAAAGGAAATTTTTTGCTATGACACTACACTAGTGTATTCCCATGTATTTTTTCACTGTGATTCCAAAGTCAGAATTTTCAAAGTGGCTCAAAATTTTGGATTTCATTAAAAGTGCTCAAAAACATGCATGCTTGTACCTGTAACCAGGGTTTGAGTTCTAAAAAAATTTTATGTCATTCTGATAATTCTAACTTCGAATTTGTATTCAGCGTATATAAAATTCATGAGAATACACTACCGAATACCAAAAAAATGAACTCTTTTGCATTATATTAAATTTTGAGCATTTTTGGATTTAACTTAAAATTTTGAGCCAATTTAATAATTTTAACTTTGAATTTAGAAGCAGATGTAAAAACATGAGAATATACTAATGTAGTGTACTAGCAAGAAAAGTAGAGTTTCTTGACTTTAATTTTTGTAACTTAACAGATTTTCTTGTGTGTCTCAAAATTTTGAGCCATTAGAATAATTCTGACTTCAAATGCGAGATCCGAGTGTAAAAATATATGGAAATACTGTAATGTAGTGTCGTAGCAAAAAATTTCCATTTCTTTATTTTAAATCGCTTTTTTTATCAGTTCTTTGAGCTTATCTCAAAATTTTGAGCAAATCTGTCAATTCTGACTGCGAATTCGGATTCAGCGGGAAAAAGTACATGGGAATGTAGTAGTGTAGTGTCATAAAAAATTTTTTTCATCTTAATTCGGTTTTTTGAGTCTTTTTTTGAGTGGTTTTTTGAGTTTATCTCAAAATTTTGAGCAAATCTGTCAATTTTGACTTCGAATTCGGATTCAGCATGCAAAAATACATAGGAATATACTTTTGCAATGTCATAGAAAAAATTTTTCATTTTCGTCATTTTAATTCGGTTTTTTGAGTCGATTTTTTAGTTTAGCTCATAATTTTGAGCACATCTGTCAATTCTGACTTCGAATCCGGATTCAGCGGGAAAAAATACATGGAAATATGCTATTGTCATGTCACAAAAAAAATTTTTAATTTTTTTGGTTCAAATTCGTGTTTTGAGTCGTTTTTTGAGTATAACTCAAAAAAAAGAACCAATTTGAGCATTCGGACTTCAGATTCGGATTCAGCGGCCAAAAATACATGGGAATATACTACTGTAGTGTCTCGGCCACGACACTTTTTTTTTTTTGTGTGCCTGTGTAATCAAAATCATCGCAGAATTTTAATTATTTTTAATACAATTTTAATCAAATTCCTCGAAAAATGTAAATATTTTTAAAAAATGTATTAAAATTCGTCGAAAAAATTCAATTATTAAAAAATTCGTTAATAAAACACATGAGAATTACGTTTTAAGAAACATTTAATTATTTATTAAATAAATAGACTTTTCTAATAAAAATTAATTTAAACAAAAATTGTTAGTTAAAATTTTACATAATATATAATATTTGAATATTTAAAAAAAATACCGTGAATTTTTAGAAATAATTGAACTTTCGAAAAAGTTTCTAATTAAAATCTTTGAAAATTTGAATTTTTCATTCATTTGCGAATTGCGACTATCAATTATTGTCGAATTAATTTTTTTTGAAAGTTTAATTGAATTTTTTGTGAAATTATTTGAAGTTTTTATTTTCTAATATAAATTAAAGAATTTCCGAATAATCAACATTTCATAAAATTGAATTGTAAACAAATGCATTTTTGAAAATTTTGAAAGAATTTCGTCATGTCAATAATTATTATTAAAAATAATCAAGAAGAATTTCAGTTAAAAATTCTAGAAAATAATTGAATTGAAGTGAGAATAATTTTTATAAAGTTACAGTAACAATATTCTTATAAAATATAAAATAATGATTTCATCACTCGGTCAGCTTTAATTATTGGAAAACATGAAGAAATCGATTGCTTCGAGTCGAAGACTCGGAGTGATCGATTTTTTCATGTTTTATAACAAATTTTTGAAAAGTTTTTAAATTTCACAAAAAGGTTTGAATTTAAAATTTTTGAAAATCTTTACTTGTATGAAAAATAGTAATTATTAAATATTTATTTAAAAAGAAGTTATTTATGTTTTCGAATAATTTTACTTTTGAAGAAGTAAATAAATGTACCAGACAATTTTTTTGAGTTTCTAATAATTTTTAGAGTGAATCAGAACATTCTTTTGGGTCAGGGAAATAGTTCAAAATTTTGTCTGGAAATCGGGAAAAATAGAATTTTTGTGTCAACCCTGTATGTTTATTAAATTTTGTATTTTAGTCATTTTTTAGTTTTAAAGGAGAAATTTAATGCTATTTAAAAGAAAAAGTTTTGATTAGTAAACGTCAGGTCACTTTAGTCTTTGAGGAGAAAAAATTCGAATGAAATTAGTGAAATAAGCGTGGGTATGAAGATACAGAAGGATAAATACCCAGCATCCCATTACGTCATCTACGGCCGTCTAAAAACGACGTCTCACAAAAATATCTCGCGAGATCTCTCAGCGGCTTTTATAAACAAACGTGTTCGAGAGAAGAAAAAATGATAAGCGTCAATTTGAAATTTTTAATACCAGTTATATTTTTACCCTATAAAAATAATTTTCTTCTAAAAATTTGATTTTTTGAAAATTATTTAGAAATTTTCCCAAAATTTTCGGTATAAAATATATATTTTGGTGTAGGATGTATTTCGGTATTGGATTGAAATAGTTTTTGATCTGATAATGTATAGCATTTTTTTGTATGGAATATATGAAATAGTTTATTGAGTAGGAAATCCGAAAGGAGTAATTGAGTTGGAAAAGATCCTGTGTGGATTGAGTCTAGTCGTAAATGCGTATATAGACATTATAGAGATTAAGGAAAATTATCCGGATGCCGTCTATGGATGTACGCGAGTAAAGCGAGAGGTCGTTCCACCGTGCATTGACAGTCTCTACAATTTTATGCTCCGTTCTATTTGCAGCGAACTTTACCGTTGATGTTTATATGCTGAAAATAACATTGCTCACATATGCCGTTTATTATAGATATATAATATACAATTATCTAGTCGGATATAGAATCATCCGAGTTCGAAACAATTCATTCATCTCTGTCATTTTTCCAAATTTATTACGAATTTTCAACACTTCCGGGATATTAATAGAATGAAGGCATTAATTTCAACACTATCCTCGCACTTCTTGTTTTTTTCTTTATCAATATCACTGTCTGCGGCAAAAATGGAACTACTTTTTTAGTGCCATGGCACTAAAAAAGAAGTTCCATTTTTGTCGCAAACATCGATTTAAAGTTAATCAATTATTAAAGTCAGTTTACATTATAAAAAAAAGGTTCTAAATTAGAGCTGATTTCGGTACTAAAATAGAATCAAATTACGATTTAGTACCAATTTTGGTACTAAATTAGTACCTTTCTTTTTACAGTGTAACCGACCTTACCCTTCGAATACTCGAATAATTTTGGTCATAGATTTTTTTATGATGATTATGGAACTGTAAATTAACATATGCTCTCTAGTAGGTCAATCTTTTGGGAAAATTAGGGTCAAAAAAGCTGTTTTTTACCGACTTTGTTGTATGTCGGGTTTGTTGAATGACAATTCTGTTATCTGTTAAAGGTTGTTGAAATATCGATTCTGTCTTACGTCAGTATTTTGTTAAATAAAAAATCTGTTACTTGGCAGGTTGTCGATATGATAATTCTGTTGGGTATGAAGTCAATTGCATGACTACTCTGGTAAATTTTAATTCCGTTATATGCTTTTCTGTTAAATGACAGTTTGGTTATGACTTAGCAACTAAACTGTGCAGACTTAGCACTCATCTACTAAAACCTACTATCTACTACTTTTTTTTACGTTATGCTACTATTTGGGTACTTTTTTTAGATTTCACCCAATAAAAGCTACTATTTCTGTTTTTTTTAGAATTTCCACTACTTTAAATTCGCTACTCATACTAGAAATCAAAAAACTATTCTTAAAAATTATAATCAAATTCTTTAAAACGATTCAATTATTTACCAAATCTATTCGAAATTCATTTATTTTCAATATCTAGTATTTTCATAAAATTTCTCAAAAGAATTCAATTCTTTAAAAAAAATTTATAAAATTCATATAAAAAAATTCAAATAAAAAAAAAAAAAATATTTTCATAAACAATAAAATTTCTACAGGAATTCAATTACTTTAGAATAACATTTTCAATAAAAATTTCAAAAAAATCAACAAAATTTATATACAATTCTTCACAATAATTCAAATACTTTCACTAATAATAACATTTTTCATGGAAATTCAATTTTTTAAAAAAATTTTTGATAAAATTCTAAACAAGAATTAAATTAATTTCATAAATAATAAAACTCATGGAAGAATTTTTAATTATTTTTAATACTATTTTAAATTAATCAATAGAAAAATTCAATTCCACAAGAATAGAAATTATTTAAAATAAAATTTTCATAGTATTTATTATATTTCAAAAAAGTTAATTATTTAAAACAATTATTTTCAAACATTTTAATAAAATCTTTAGCAATAATTCAATTATTTTGCTGAATAATAAAATTCTTCTCTGGAATTCAATTATTTTAGAAAATTTTAATGAAATTCTTTGCAAAATTCAATTATTTTCATAAATAACAATATTCATCACAAGAATTCAATTATTTGAAAAAATTCTAATAAAATCCTTCGCAAGAATTCAAAAATAAATAAAAATAAATATAAATAAAAATAATTTTCACAAATAAAATTTTCTACAAGATTCAATTATTTAAAATAAAATTTTCATAATATCTATTTATTATATTTTGAAAAAGTTAATTATTTAAAACAATTCTTTTTAAACATTTTAATAAAATTTTTCGCAATAATTCAATTATTTTTATAAATAATAAAATTTTTCTCAGGAATTGAATTATTTTTGAAAATTTTAATGAAATTCTTTGAAAAATTCAATTATTTTCATAAATAACAATATTCATCACAAGAATTCAATTATTTGAAAAAATTCTAATAAAATCCTTCGCAAGAATTCAAAAATAAATAAAAATAAATATAAATAAAAATAATTTTCACAAATAAAATTTTCTACAAGATTCAATTATTTAAAATAAAATTTTCATAATATCTATTTATTATATTTTGAAAAATTTAATTATTTAAGACAATTCTTTTTAAACATTTTAATAAAATCTTTCGCAATAATTCAATTATTTTCATAAATAATAAAATTCTTCTCAGGAATTGAATTAATTTTGAAAATTTTAATGAAATTCTTTGCAAAATTCAATTATTTTCATAAATAACAATATTCATCACAAGAATTCAATTATTTGATAAAATTCTAATAAAATCATTTAAAATCATTCAAAATTTCACAATAATCCAATTATACTTTCACTAATAATAACATTTTTCATGGAAATTCAATTATCTAATACTATTTTTGATAAAATTTTAAAAAAGAATTTAATTATTTTCATAAATAGTAAAACTCTTCGAAGAATATTTTAATTACTTTTAATTTTTACACTATATTAAGTTAATTAATAGAAAAATCCAATTATTTTCACAAATAGAATTATTTAAAACAATGTTTATAAAATTCTTATATGAAGAATTCAATTATTTAAAAGGAAACAAAATTTTTCATAGAAATTCAATAATTCTTTTTAAACATTTTAATACAATTTTTTTTTGCAATAATTCAATTATTTTCATAAATAATAAAATTCTTCTCAGGAATTCAATTATTTTTGAAAAATTAAAAAAAAAATTCTTAGCAACTATTCAAATATTTTCATGAATAAAATTCATCGCAGGATTTCAATTATTATTAATAAAATTATAATCGAATTTCTCGAAAAATGTAATTATTCTTAAAAATAAATAAAAAAATCAATTACTTAAAAGAAGGTTTTTTTTTTAATTCTTTGGAAGAATTATTCAATTATTTACAAAAATTATTCGAACCAAATCAATTATTTTAAATACAATTTTAATTAAATTTGTTTGAAATAATTCAATTATTCTTTTCGATTTTAATAAAATTCTTCCTCAAGAATTCAATTATATCGATAAAAACAAAATTATTCCCGAAAATTCAATTATTTTGAGGAATTTTAGTAAAATTCTTTTGCCAAATGGAATTATTTTTTTATAAATAAACAATATTCAAAACAAGAATTCAATTATTTTCATAAATTATATGTAAAATGCTTTTAAGAATTCAATTATTTAAAAAAAAAAAAAATGTAACAAAATGCCACACAGTTATTGAATTATTTTCTAGAATTTTAATAGAATTCTTTGTAAAATTTAATTATTTTTAAAAACTTTTCGCAATTCAATGATTTTCAATATTTACTTTTTTTTATAAAATTTCCAAACAGAATTCAATTATTTAAAATTTTTTTTGGAAATATCTTCGTGAAAATTCAATTATTTTCATGAATAATAAAAATTTCTCAGGAATTCAAACATTTAAATTAGAATTCACATAAAATTAGTCGAAAGAAATCAATTATTTAAAAAAATTTTGCAAGAATTAAATTATTTTTATAAATATTTAAATTCTTTGATGAATAATAAAATTTGTTGTAGGAATTCAATTTATTAGCAGGATAAGAAAAAAGTTGATATTTTTTTATGAAAATTAGGAAAAAGTCAGGAAAGTAAAATATAGAATGGAATTTTATGTCAGTTTTGTGAAGTTTCTAAAACGTTTGGTAAAATTTAATTTTTCTTTAATTTCAATTTTTGATTAAAAAGTTTACGAGAATTTAACAATTTGAAAGAAACGATTTAAAGAAAGTCAATTTCAATTATCTCTGCGTAATAAACATCAACTTTTGTACTTTTAAAAATTTTGAATTATAAATAATATTAATTTCAGAAAAAGTTGATTTGTCTTTGTACGATTTTTATTTATTTTTTTTGGTACTTTTTTGTTATTAGCAAAAATGTCAATATTTCTTTTTATGGGGAGAATATTTACGTGAACTGAAAGCAGAAGCTGTTATTTAAACTCTCGGCGTTTTATTTATTTTTTTTCATTGAAACGAAAAGTAGAAGAGTTTAGGAATTCAGCGTGAAAGTGGATCGACAGGATTTGTGAAATGGACAGTAGGAGGTAACTGAACTTTTAGGTCATTCGCACGTGTTGTTAAGAGTGCAAGGACTCGATGCATTTGCATTATTCGAAGATTTCTTCTCGAAACTCTGAAAAGTTTGTTAATTAGAAATTTTGTCTCATCTTCTTATTAATAACTCTTTACTTTGCTGTGGACTTGTTTTTATTCTATGTATTAATCAAATTAATTGAACCAAATTAAATCCAATCAATATTTAGTCAATTCGAATTTTACTCGATGCAAAGTTTACATTATTAAAACTTTAACTTGTTAAAAATCCCCAATTAATTAAAATTATAATATTGTAATTAATTAAATATAATCATTAGCTTTTTAAAATGTTGGACCAGCAATCGACTTTTTTCAAATTTTTCAATTACTTTTCGACTTAAATTGTAAATGGCAGAAATCTTTTTTTGTAAACAGTATTGTTCACAAAATCATTCTTCTCTTTAGGGAAAAAAAATATGTTTTTTTATGTTATATTATTATTATTATTATTTTTTAAATGTTATATAACATATTATTTCGTTTCTTAATATTTTTGTAGGAAATTCTCAATTTTCATAAGGAAACAATTTGCATCATTTCTATTTCTTAATTACAATTTCTTTAATAAAATTTTAAGTTTTTTAAAAATTAATGAAAAAAAAATGTTTATAAATTCTATTTGTTAATTAGAAAGTGAAACTTTTAAAATTTTTAGAAAATTGAAGGAAAAAGTTTTAGTCAAAAAAATGATCTGTTACATTTATTTACAAATTTCTTTCAAATTTTTCAAAAACATCAATAACTTCTTTTTTAAATGAATATTTAATCATTATTTTTCCATAGGAAATAAAATTCTTCAAAAGATTCAAATTCAAATCTTTTTAAATTCAATAACTTATAAGAATATTTTTATAAAACATGAAGACAGCGATTTCTCCGAGTCGAAGACTCGGAGCAATCGATGTCTTCATGTTTTATTACAATTAAAGATGACCGAGTGATAAAATCATTATTTTATATCATAAGACTTTATAAAAAAAAAAATTTTTAATTATTTTTTATGAAAATAATTGAATTATTGAGAAAGAAATTTATAAAACATTAGTAAGTAATTGAATTTTGCTGAATAATTTCGATATTTACAAAGATAATTGACATTTTGAGGAGAATTTTAAAAAAATTTCGAAAATATGAATTTCTGCGAAGAATTTTCTTACTTTTGAAGATAATTGAATTTTGCAAAGAATTTTATCAGAACTTTTGAAAATAATTAAATTTCCAGAATAAATTTTATTATTTATGAATGAGATAAATAAAATTTTGACGAGGAATTTAAAAAAAAAATTTTAAATAATAGAATTTCTAGAATGAATCTTTTTATTTATAAAGATAATTGAAATTTTGACAAGAATTTTATTATTATTTTTACAAATAATTAAATTTCAGAGAAGAATTTTATTATTTATGAAGAGAATTGAAATCTTGAACAGATTTTTTTAAAAATATTTAAAAGTAATTGAATTTTGCAGAAGAATTTTATCGAGATAATTTGAATTTGAAAAAAAAAATTTGAATATAATTGAATTTCTGCGAAGAATTTTATATTACTTGCGAAAATAATTGATTTTTAGAGAAGAATTTTATTATTTATAAAGATAATTGAAATTTTGACAAGAATTTTATTATTATTTTTACAAATAATTAAATTTCAGAGAAGAATTTTATTATTTATAAAAATAATTGAAATTTTGAACAGATTTTTTGGAAAATGTTTAAAAGTAATTGAATTTTGCAGAAGAATTTTGATATTTATAAAGATAATTGAAATTGTGAGGAGAATTTAAAATAATTTTTTGAAAATAATTGAATTTTAGCGATGAATTTTCGTACTTTTGAAGATAATTGAATTTTGTATTAGAATTTTATTAGAACTTTTGAAAATAATTAAATTTCCATAATGAATTTTATTATTTATAAAATTTTGACGAGAATTTAAAAAAAATTTTTTGAATATAATTGAATTTCTTCGAAGAATTTTATTACTTATGAAAATACTTGAATTTCAGAGAAGAATTTTATTATTTATAAAGATAATTGGAATTTTGACAAGAATTTTATTAAATTTTTGTTTAAATAATTGAATTTAGGAGAAGAATTTTATTATTTATAAAAATATTTTACATTTTAAAGAGAATTTTTTAAAAAAATGTTAAAAATACCTAATTAAAATTTTTCTTTGAATTTTATTAAATTTTCTTAAATTTTATTCCGGATTGTTTGGTATTAAAGTATGTGTTGTCGAGAAATGTGATTTTTTTTACAATTTTGACAAGTTCGTGTTTCCTTTTTGTCGTTTTTTCTAAAATTTCATGCGACTTTTTTCGACTTTTTTTTGGAAATTTTATGCGACTTTTCGTGACTTTTGTTGTGAATTTATGCGACTAAAGCGACTTTTTTTGAGTTTTAAAGTCGATCCGAGCCCTGTCCAGATGAAAAGCATAAGAAGCATTTTTAAGAGCATAATTGTAGCATAATTGACATTATTTTAGAGAATAATTGAGGCACGTATATATGATAGTATTTTGGAAGCATAAATCATAAAAGCATAAAGTTTCTGCCTCTATTTATCTTTTTGAACATAATTCTTTACGAATTTTTCATCGATTTGTTTTGCGTATTTGCTGTTCAAAACTGGATCTAGAGCCGTTATTTTCTAACAGAGTGATTGGGAATTTTTAGAAAGTAGCTCAATGTAATTTTCAAACAGATGGTCAATACGCAAATTTATAAAATACGTCTTTCATCGAATCACGTTAAGTTAATGATACGTGTAGCATTTTTAAAAAGTCACGCTTCTTATTTTCCATTTCTCATTAAAACCCGATTACCATTTATAAAATCACTTTTTTCAAACAAGCTGTTCAATCCTTTTTGTATTATAATCGAAGATTTATTTAATTCATTTTATTTATGTTATTCAGTTTATTTATTTTATTCATTTTATTTATTTTATTCTTTTTATTATAAATATTGAAGACTGTTGATGTGAATTTAGTGAATTTACTTAAGTGAGATTATAATAATAGCGCAATGATAATAATTAATTTGTTGTTTCACTTTATGCTTCTAAGACTTAAACGAACTAGAGCTTGAATGATGTTCCATTAGGGAGACATTTCGAGTTAAAATAAGCCAAAACTGAGAATCATTTGTTGCACCTTGACCTGACTTTACGAGACTGCATCAGAGCTTCAGAAATAAATCCACAAACCTACCTGATGGGTCAAAGTCAGTGATCGCAAACTAGAACAAATATTTCAAACATTTAAAAATACATTTCTTGCAATATTAGAAATTTTTTAGAATAGAAATGGGGGTAAGAAGAAATTATGTACATCGAAAAAATTTTCTTGTGAAGCGAAGAAAAGGTAAAACTTTTTCGATTTGCAGATAAAATTCTTTTTATAGAAGAAATTAAAATAAGACATTATTCCGTAGAACATTTGTTTTATGGAATAATTCCTTATTTTAATTTCTTCTACTTAATTTAAACAAGTTTCTAAATAAGCCCTCAAAGTGAACTATAGTAATAATGGGACATAAAATCAGTTCGTTATGTAACAAGCATTTCAATCTATATTATAAATGATTATAAATGAAAAGTTATAATGATAAAAGGAATTTTTAAACCATTGAAGTTATAATTCGAATGATAAGGGGTTTAGACTTAATGGCCTTTGGACTTAATTGGCCTAATTGTTTCAATATATTTTGAAGTTAAAATAAAACAAACGTTAGTGTTGAGTTATAATGTTAATGATCGATATCCAAAAGGAACAATGAAAAATATTGAAATAGGTACACGATTGAGTTATAAAATAACATTGATTTTTTCGAATTAAACAATTTTTAGAGGAATTATAAATAGGCAAATACTTTCAGGATATCTTTTACGTTTTGATTTAAAAGAAATTGCTTCGATTTTATTAGAGCCTCCTTGCTGAAAAGTTGTTTTTTGTGCATCACAGAGCATTAGTACAGGCGGAACGAATATTTATCGCGAACGTTACGTATAGTAGTTTCGCATTTTAACGGTCTAACTCACCTGCTCTTCTTTAATTTACTCGGCACCTGTTGCTTTTGGACAAAACACTATATGAAATCAAATTAATTCTGTTAGACGAATCAAGCAACTGAATAATCTAATATCTAACACAGAAAATAGAATTCTTTAGAAATCGTCTCTTAGATAATTCAAAAGTGATAAATATCATCAAATCAGAGTAGATTTAGAAAAAGTTGGGGGAATTGGATTTTAATAAAATTTTTGCAAAAAAATTTAATTATTTAAAAATAAATTTTAATAAAATTCTTCACAAAAATTCAATTATTTTCATTATTTTCAAAAATAATAAAATTTTTAGAAGAAATTTAATTATTTGAATAATATACAATTTTTGAAAAATATTTTGAAAGAAATTAAATATTTAAAAATTTTTTTATAAAACTCTTCGAAAGAAAACAATTATTTTAAATATCTAATTTTGAATAATTTTTTTTTTAAAAGAATTTAATTATTTCTAATACAATTTTCATTATATTCCTCGAAAGAATTTAATTATTTTCAAAATTTTTAATAAAGAATTCTGCAAAAGAAAAAGAAAATTCAATTATTTAATTAATTTCTTTAATTTTAATATGATTTTAAAATGAATTTCTCGAAAAATGCAATTATTTCTTAAAAATTGTTATTAAAATGATTTAAAAAAATTCAATTATTGTTGAAAATTGTGATAAAATACTTTATACAAGAATTCAATTCAAAAAAATAATCAATTATTTATATTTTTTTGTTTAAATAATATTAAATTCTCGTCGAACTTTCAAACAAGAATTGATTTAAAAATAAATTTCTGATAAAATTTTAAATAATAATTGAACATTAGTGGTTAAATAATTTTAATAAAAATTTAAATAATAATTGAATTTCCGCAGTACTTTCTAACATTAATTGAATTTAAAATTGAATTTTAGATAAAAATTAATGAAATGTCAAAAGATTTTAAATTCTCTGTCTTTGAAAGTTTTAATTGTGGTAAAACTGTAATAATATTTAAATACATTTAGTTTAAAAAATTCTTAATTTATTATTTTCCTAAAAAATTATTGTTTTGAATAATTTTATTTAAAAATTTAAAATAAAAAATTTTTCAGTTTTAATTTTTTCAGTTTTTAATTTTAAAAATTTCAGTTGTAATTTTTAAAAATAATTAAATTCCAAAAAGGTTTTACATTGAAAATATTTAAATTATTAATTCCTGAGGGAAAAAATATTTAATTATTTGTTTAAGAGAGAGATTACACAAGTTATTGTAATTTGGAAATTATGAAAAAGAATTAATCATTTGAAAAATTGCAATTAAAATTTTTTTGATGATTGTTAAATTCCTGTAAATAAATTGAAGAGATTAAATTCAATTTTGAGTTGAATTTTTAGTCGTCAAATTTAATTTCTCGATAGATACTTTTTGCTACTTTTTTTTAAATTCATAATCGAGTGTGAAGCCTGTTATCATTATTAAAATCAAAAAATTTGATTTAAACTAAAAAAATAAGATTTGATGTTTGAAAAAAGAATCATGATTTTAACAGTTCTGCTTTAGATTTTTTTTTGTAATGAGTGACTTCTTATCGAAAAAGCCCTAAATCTTAAAAAAAAAAATAGAGGAGTCGACTATTTTGTAAATTAACTTATTTCAAACTTGTATAAAATGTAAAAAAAATAATTAAAATACTCATGCTTAATTTTCTAGAAGTCATTAACTTTTCACAAGTGTTCAACAAGGTTAGCAAACAAGTACATTTATAAATTTCAGAATTGTCTTTTTATTAATATCGACATAAATTTTTTTTATTTAAATTGAAAAAAAGATTAAAAATTAAATAAAAATAAGTAGATGGGTATAAAAAAGTAACTTGATAAAATTTTTTTATTTATTGTTTAAAGTGATAATGTTCAAATAAATAAGAAATAAGTAAACAAAAAAATTAACTTTCGCCCTCATAGTTACCGAGATATTTATACAAATATCTATTAATAGAAAGAAAAAACAGAAAAACAACATGTTTTAAATACTTTTTTGAGTTTTTGTATAGTTGAAAACAAAAATGAATCACAAGAAAAATAGAAAATTGTCATCAACAACACTGAAAGGTTTTGTCACTGTTGATTTTTTAAGAAAAAAGTTTTGTTAACAAAGAGCTTTCGATTCAAAAACATCTGAATGTAATCAAGATTTATAATTAAAATTTTTTACTTGTAATAAATTTACAAAACACTTCTCTAGTCAAAATTTTCAACTTTCTAAAAGTTCTCCAAAAACTTCTTTTTAGCCGCTCTTTTAAGTCTTCTTAACACTTTTAAATCCTATTTTAGACCTGAAACACTGCAAAAATGGATTTTTCCACATCGTTTAGAGATGTAGAAAAAGAGGGTCAAAGAGGATTAAAAGAGAGGGTCAAAAGATGGTCTAAATTTTGATTCGGTTTAAATCCCCTGATTATGATAAACTTTAATTATTAGAAACAAAACATCTGAAAAGCAAAAAAGGTGTTTTAAATAATATTTTATTAGAATTATTTATTAGAATTTATTAAATTATTATAGAATTGAAATAAAAAAAGGTTTTTTTTATTTGAATAATAAGATTCTCTTATTATTTTTTAGGAGAAAACACCCATTTCACTTAAAGTTGAAGAAAACAACTGCAAATCTGAGCTCTCCCATGTAAACCACTGATTACATCATTATAAATTGTTCTCTACTTGCTCAGATAAAATAAATTTACTTCTTATCTTCATCATGCAGCTTTAAAAATACTTGATGAATCCTCAGTATACGAGGCATCTTGTACTCTTTATCATCGAATAAAATAAAACTTCCAGCAGATAATTAGATTCAATTAATTTTCATCAACTTGATTAATTTTCATTTAATATTACATTTTTTTCCATCTATTTGTAAAGTGATTAGTTAATAGAAAGAGATTTATATTGAAATATAGAGATAATTTTTAGGTAACAATTTAATTCTCTTTTTATATTTGAATATATTGTTATAAAAAATATATGGACAATTCCACGTGAAATTTTCCTATATGACATTTTAAAATCGGTTAAATATATTTTTTGTTATTCTTTATAGAAAAATATTAAATACGTATTTTTTTATTTTTTTATTTTTGCCCAAATTTTCGAGTTATGAATTTTTGAAATTTAAGATTTTTAAAAATAGACCTATTTTTAGTAGCTTATAAACTGTTCGAAACTGTCTATATTCCGAATATTTTCATAAATAAATTTATAAATATCTTGAGTTTTATAAAAACTAAAGGGATGAATTTTTTTACTACGTTTTGTTTACCAAGTTTAGAAATTTTTCAAAAAACAATTTTTTTTTGCAAATATTTTGAAAAAATTGATTTAAGAGCTATACATTTTTTTTCTTTAACTGTTAGAAATATTTCTACGTGGATTTTGAAATTAACCAATCACAATTTTCTTGATAGCATAAAAATTCTTGTAAAGAATTTAAAAAATAAAATTGTAAAAAATTTAAAAAAATTTTTAAAAAAATTGTAAAAAGTTTTAAAAATTTTTAAAAATTAATTTTTTTCCCGATAGATTTCTGCAATAATTAAAATTGTTCAGTTATTTTTTAGTTCTTCGGTTTTGAACTTATCAATTAATTATAATTCAAACAAACAATAAATCACATAAATCAGGGATCACGGTTAGTCCCCTTTTTAACTATTTTCAGTGCCAAGTTTTTTTTTTATAAAAATTATTCAAATTTTCCTTGAACATTACAATTAGCTATCAAATATTCTTATTTTTAGAATAAATTTTACTCTTTTTTAAATTAATTTCTCTATTTTTTGTGAAAAAAAAAATTGTCATTGAAAATAACCCTAGTAAAAGTTATTTTGGAAGGAACTATTTTTAATATTAAATATTTTACTATTTTAAAGGAAATTTTTCCAAGTTCCAAGTTAATTTTACTAATTTTTTTAATGGAATTTTGATTAAAAATTTAAAGAAAGTTAAGGACTATAGAAAAAGATAAAAAAAAAAAACTTAGAAATTTTTTCATAAAAGGTAACAAATATAAAAAAAACTTTACTTCTAAAAAAATTCAAATTGTTTAGAATTTTTGACAAATTGAATTATTTCCAGAATAAATTTTACTAAATTCCGAGTATATTTTATTAATTTTCAATTAAATTTACTATACAAATATTATGAAATTTACTCTGTAAATAACGATTTTTAATGGTAAAATTTACTATTTTCAATGCCAATTTTTTCATTGAAAAAAAATAATTATTCAAATTTTCCTCGAACATTGCAGTTAACTATCAGGGTGGCCACATGTCAGAAAAGTCAGGAAAATGTCAGGGAAACAAATTTTTGTCAGGAAAATAAAGAAAATTGAGAATTTTTTTGACTTATTTTCAAATATTGCGACTTTTTCGACTTTTCCTCCAAACATTGCAACAAAATATAACAATTTTTAATACTTAAAAAAGTGCAACTTATTTTGTTTTTTATAATGCGAAAAATAACTATAAACAAATCTTTCAAAAATTGTTTGTGAATCATTTTTTAACATAATTGAATTTACCAAATATTTCTATAATAAAAACCTTTTTGAGTAGTATTGGAATTTTGTAAAATTTAATTGAAAATAATTAATTTATTTCAAGTATTTATTTACAATCTTTGAAAATCAATTTTTCAAGAATTTGAATTGCAAATTTTGAAAATAATTGAAATATCAAAAATTTTAATGAACAATCTTTAAAGGTGGGTTTGATAATTTTGCAAATAAAAAAAAAAAAAAAAAAAAAAAGGTAAATTTAAAAATGAAAATTAGCTTCTAATTTTTTTAAATTTAATATTTTCAGTATTTTCAATTACATATTTCTAAAAATTCAAATACATACAAAAATAATAACATTTTAGAATTCTTTTTAACATTTTGAAGAAAACAATGAAGTTCAAAATTTTTTATTAAAATTTCAAAAAAGAAATAATTAGTTTTTTTAAATTATACAAAATTTTTTTTTAAGAAATTCAATTCTTTTCGAAAAATTGCATTAAAATATTTTTGAAAACTAATTATTAGAATTGTTTTATAATAATTTTTTAAGATTCAATTATCTTTGAACAATGTAAATAAAAATTTATGAAAATTTACTTTTTGGACTTATTAAAATTTTTGGAAAATCATAGTCCTGTTTATAATTAAAATTCTTCAAAAATTTGATATTTTTTATTTATATTTTTCAAAAAATTCAATTATTTTTAAAAGATTTTACCAAATTTTAATTGTTTGGAAATTTTTCAAAATAGAAAAATTATATTTCTGTACCTAATTACAATTATTATAAAAAATTGAGTTTTTGTATTTAAATAATAATTGAATTCTAGAAGAACTTTTGGGAAATTATTTAAATTAATTGATTCAGAGATGAAGTTTAGTTGAAAATTGTAAAAAAATAATTGAATTCAGAAAGGGTTATAATTGTAATTTTTAGAAATTATTAAAATTCATAAATTTTACCCATTTTCCGTATAAACATTCATATTTTCCTGTAAAAAGAATTTTGTCAGGGAAAGTAAATTTAATGTCAGTAAATTGTCAGGGAAATTGTTAAACTGAAACTTGTGGCCACCCTGACTATTAAATATTCTTATTTTTACGGTAAATCTTACTATTTTTGAAATAAATTTTTCTAATTTTTATAAAAAAAAATTTCTTTTTTGAAAATAAAAGTTATTTTGGAAATAATAATTTTTAATATTAAATTTTACTATTTTTGAAAGTTAGCGTCGAAAACTATTATTTGAAATTTTTAGAGACAAGAATGCAATTAATTCTGCTTCTTTTATTCAATTCGGGAATTAAAAAACGACTTCTTTTTATTTATATTTATACTTTTTTAATATTGAAAATATTACTTCACTTTTTCGATTTTGTGAAAAAAAAAATATTTTTGACACTTCAGGGACTTTATTTTTATGCAATTACACTGTAAAAAAAATAAATCCTACTTTCAGTTCACCTTTGACTAAAATCCTTAAATTAGAACAATTAGAACAATTAGAACCACTTTTGACCGTATTTTAACCTTGAAAGTATGTTAAGTCGTAAAATTAACTTAATCTAGTTTTAAACTTAAAAAAAATTCTTTAGATACTTTTTAGTTAAATTAAGACTTGGTGTCTATGACTTTAGTTTATTTTTTTTGTGTAATTTTCTTGGAAAAGAAATGAAAATGTTTCGATTGTTAACTCTTGTTTTTTAACTTTGTAAACGACTATATAAGTAATTAGTTTGTTATTTATATGAATTTCGACAATTTGCTGACTAATAAATAAAAATTAGTTTGGGAATTATTTTCGGCACCTATATTAGGGAGGAATAAATGTTTTTTTTATGTGTGTTAATGCAACTGGTGCGGGAGGAACCGATGTCTTACAAATAGATTGTGGTGGCTCATGTCCAATTTTGGCTCGCCATGCTTTACGCTACGAGTATTAAGTTTCACTCAATAATTTTCTGTAAAAAAATCCTTACCCTCGACATCTTTTTTTTTTTTTACTTGAGGAAAAAAACAATTTTTGTCTTAACTTTCATGCTTTAAATCTTCAACTTAATAATCTCAGAATGTTTGCAAATATTTTTGTTTTAATTACAAAAAATAGGCGGCAAAATAAATATTATTTTTATAGTAGTTTTCTACCTTTTCGAATCAAGACTGAAATTTATCTTAAATAGAAGTTAATTTTACAAAAATTTTACAAATACTTTTTAAAAAAGTGAGCTTCGTTTTCATTTTTACATTTTTCAGAATTTTGAAATTTTGAACTAGAGGAAAAATTTTCTATATTTGAAAAAATACAAAGAGGAGTTTTTAAGTATAAGATTTGAATGAAAATATGAAGTATTTTTGGAAAAAAATTACAAGAGGCTAAAAAGGGTTTCGGGACATTGAAATTTTAACTCTTAGTTTGAACCTATATTTGTAATTTTCAAATGGTATTTATCGTCGATTATATCGATAAATTCATAGTAATAAAATTTATATTAAAGCATCGACTGAGCAATAGGAAGCAAAGTTTAGGAACCAGGACACTAGATATATATAAAACGAGAGATTGGGGTCGTTACTAAAATATACTCTAAGCAAATTCAGAGGCAATTTCAATATCTTCTTTTAAATAATAATTATAATGCTCATTATTATATTTCCTGTTTTAATAATGCAGCAATAAAGTTGATTTTGCGATGAGTTTCCTTTTGCTGGGAAAGCAGTCGCGAGTACTCCTATTTCAATTCTAAATATAGTTCTCAGTATCAAGATGAATCAAGTTCCAAATGCCTAGACATGTTGATATAATATGTGCGAGCTTTTGAAAAAAAAAATAATACACTCGCTAAATATTCATATTCCGTTCCTTTTATACATGTCTTTAATTTACTCCATTTGATTTTAATCTATTCTCTACGAGTACTGTTCCCTTGAAAAAATATAATTAGAGACAGAAAATTTATGCTGAAGGATAAAAGTATAAATTTCAAAAATGTTGAAACAAAAATTCAGATTAAAAAGTATTTTTGAAACAATAATAATTGTAATTTGGGAAAGTATTTAAAAAGTATAATTTTTGTTGCAAAGCAGCATAATGTGGCTGACGCATTGTATGCCGCATGATTCAATAACTTAAAACATTTTATACCTTAATATTGAGCATAATTGCAGCATAATTTAATAAATCGTGGTAGAATTTTGTTTTTATAACTTTAAGTATTTTATTTATCAAAAATAGTCAATTCTAAAAAAAATACTAAAAAAATGTTTACTAAAAAAAGTAAGCATCAGCAAAAAAAATTACAAGTAGCTTCTAAAAAACTTGAACCAGAAAAATTACTTTCATTAGGTACATTTTTGTAATATTTCAATGTCTTATCTGTACAATTAGGGATACTACAACAATAAGCGCAAAAAAGTTTCTAATTGTAAATTTATTTTTAAATTTAATAGGCTTCGCACTCATCTACTAAAACCTACTATTTACTACTTTTTTCGTTATGCTATTATTTGGGTCCTTTTTTTAGATTTCAGTCACTAAAAGCTACTATTTCTAGTTTTTTTAAGAATTTACTTTAAATTCGTTAATACTAGAAATCAAAAAACTTCTCAAAAATTATAGTCTCAAATTCTTTAAAACCATTCAATTATTTTCAAAAAATATTCGAAATTCAATTATTTCCAATATCTAGTATTTTTATAAAATTTCGCAAACGAATTCAATTATTTAAAACAAAAATTGACAAAAATCATCCAAAATTCAATTATTTTCATAAATAATAAAATTTTCTCAAAAATTAAATTAATTTAGAAGAGAATTTTCAAAAGAATTTCGAAAAAATAAATTATTTAACAAAATTTTTATACAATTGTTCTTCAGAATAATTCAAATACTCTCACTAATAATAACAATTTTCATAGAAATTCAATTTTTTAACAAAATTTTCGATAAAATTCTAAACAAGAAGTCAATTAATTTCATAAATAATAAAATTCACCAAAGAATTTCAATTGTTTTTAACACTATTTTAAATTAATTAATCGAAAAATTCAATTATTTTCTCAAATAAAGTTTTCCATAAGTATTCAATTATTTAAAATAAAATTTTCATAATATTTATTACATTTCGGAAAAATTTATTATTTAAAGCAATGTTTATAAAATTCTTATGAAGAATTCAATTATTTTTAAAAATAACAAAATTTTTCTTAAATTCTATTTAAACATTTTAATAAAATTGTTTGCAGTAATTCAATTATTTTCATAAATAATAAAATTATTCTCAGGAATTCAATTATTTTTGAAAATTCTAATACAATTCTCCCCAGGAATTCAGTTATTTTTATAAAATTCTTTGCAACTATTTAATTATTTTCATAAATAATAAAATTCATCGCAGGATTTCAACTATTTTTAATACAATAAATTTTACAGAAATTTCTCAAAAAATGTAATTATTCTCAAAAATTTTAATTTAAATTTCTCGAAAAAATCAATTATTTAAAAAATGTTTTCTTTTTTTAAAAATTTTTTGGAAGAATTCAATTATTTAAAAAAATGTTTTCTTTTTTTTAAATTCTTTGGAAGATTTAAAAAAAATGTTTTTTTACAATTCTTTGAAAGAATTCAATTATTTACAAAAATATTAGAATTTTTCGCAAGAATTCAATTATTTTTAAATATTTTTTAATATAATTGTTCGAAAGAAATCAATTATTTCAAATACAATTTTAGTTTTTTCTTTGAAATAATTCAATTATTCTTTTAGAGTTTCAAATAAAATTCTTTCCACGAATTCAATTATTTACATAAATAATTCTACGAAAGAATTCAATTATGTTGATGATTAAGAAAATTATTCCCCAAAATTCAATTATTTTTATGCATTTTAATAAAATTCTTTGCAAAATTTAATTGTTTTCTTAAACTACAATATACATCAAAAGAATTCAATTATTTTTAAATGTAATAAATTTCTTCTTGGAAATTCAATTATTTCAAAAAATTTCTAATCAAATCTTTCGCAAGAATTCAATTATTTTCATAAATAATAAAATTCTTCTCAGAAATTCAATTATTTTTTGGAAATTTTAATAAAATTCTTTACAACTATTCAATTACTTTCATAAATAATAAAATTCATCGCAGGATTTCAATTTTTTTTAATACAATTTTATAGAAATTACTCGAAAAATGTAAAAAAAAAATTGAAATTAAAAATTTAATTTCATTTCCTTGAAAAATAAATTATTCAAGAAAAATTTTTTTTTAATTCTTTAGAAGAATTCAATTATTTACAAAAATATTTGAATTTTTCACAGAAATTCAATTATTTACATAAATAATAATTCTTCGAAAGAATTCAATTATTAAAGATAAATAAAAAAATTATTCCCGAAAATTCAATTATTTTGATTTTTGAGGCATTTTAATAAAATTCTTTGCAAAATTAAATTATTTTCATAAATAACAATATTCATCAGAAAAATTCAATTATTTTTAAGTTATTTTTAAAGATTCTAATAAAATTGTTCCCTAGAGAACAGACATTCAATTATTGTTAAAAATTTTAATAGAATTCTTTGCAATATTTCATTATTTTTAAAAACTTTTCGCAATTCAATGATTTTCAATATCTACTATTTTCATTAAATTTCCAAAGAGAATTCAATGATTTAAAAAAATTTTTTTTTTTTAAATCTTCGTAAGAATTCAATTTTTTTCATGAATAATACAAATTTCTCAGGAATTCAATTATTTAAATTAGAGTTTGCATAAAATTTGTCAATAGAAATCAATATTTAAAAATTTTTATAAAATTCTTAGAAAGAATTACATTTTTTTGTGTCAATATTTAAATTTTTTTATTAATAATAAAATTCGTTGCAGGATAAGAGAGAAGCAAATATTTTTGATGAAAATTAGGAAAAAGTTAGGAAAATAAAATATAGAATGGAATTTTTGTCAGTTTTGTGAAGTGTCTAAAACGAGTTTTTTTTTGTCGTCAAGTTTAATTTTTCGATAGCCTCTTTTTTTTAGTTTGAAAGCTACTTTTTGTTACTTTTCTAAAATTAATTATCGAGTACGAAGTAAAAGTACAAATTTTTCAAATGGAAAGCCTAATAAAAGCATAAAATACAATTTTAAGAGCATAATTATAGCATAATTGACATTATTTAAGAGCTTAATTGAAGTATATATGATAGTATTTTTAAAGCATAAATCGTCTCGATGAAAAGCATAAAGTTCCTGTCTCTAAATATAATTTTTTTTTCTTTTTATTTCCAGTAAATTCGCTGCTTATTTAATTTGTTCAATTAAAACAATATTTTTTTCGTTGGATATTTCGAACGACAAATCCAACGATTAGATACTTTTTAATGATGGTTGGAGTCACCTTGAATTTATTTTGAGAATAACTAAAAATATCTGTGTAGCTCCTTTGGAATCAAAATTGAATTCGTATTTTTTAAAGTTTTTTGAAGTATATAAAATTCTTTTTAATATACTTCTTTACGAGAATTTTAAAGCAGAATTTTCTAAAGTAATTGAGAGACAAAAATAACATTGCTGACAAGTACGAGATAAAGTATATATACTCTGATTGTTGTGTGAGATAAAAAAAAGGAGTTGCACAATTTTTCTTTTCTCACGATTTTTTTTCGAAGCTTCGATTTCAAGGAAAAGGGGAAAATGCGGTTGAGAAAAATTTTTTTTTTAGTTAAAATATGTAGGAGAATAAATTTTAGAAATTTTTTTACTCTCGCTTAGTGGAAATAAAATTTATCGTTTAGGTTTCCATTACATCTAAAATAATTAATATACTCTGTTTATAGTTTTATATAGGACAACATTTTTTATTTTCAAAAATCATCTTCAATTTTTGAGTAATTTCAAATACAAAGTTTAAAAAAATTCAACTTTAATAAAATTCTTTAAAACAATTCAATTATTTTCAATATGCAATTTAAATTAAATTCGTCGAAAAAATTGGCAAGAGTTCAATTATTTTCAATTTAATTTTAATAAAATTTCTTTGAAAGAATTCAATTATAAAAGTTTAATTATTTTCAATGCAATTTTAATTAAATGCCTCAAAATAATTTAAATATTGTCACAAAATTTCCCGGGAAATATAATTCATGACCGGGAATTTTTTTATGAAAAAAACGGTCATATTTACATTTACTTAATTTTTACAAATTTTCTGTTAGTTTTAAAGAAAAAAAAATATTTAACTTTAAAATTGAATTTCGAAAATTAAGTAGGTGGCAGTTTAAGTTTAATTTGTTGGTAAGATATACTTTGAAATGTCTTTTGGAATTTTGGAAAAGTATTGATAATGATTTCTCCTTTGCAGACATTCACAGCATGGTGCAATTCACATCTCCGGAAAGCAGGAACTGCGATCGAATCGATCGAAGACGACTTCAGGAATGGATTGAAGTTGATGCTCCTACTTGAGGTGATCTCTGGTGAAACCCTTCCAAGACCCGACCGTGGAAAAATGCGCTTCCATAAAATTGCCAATGTAAACAAAGCCTTAGACTATATTGCCAGCAAGGGCGTGAAGCTCGTCTCTATTGGAGCAGAAGGTGAGCGCATTGGATTAATTTGCAATTTCTAAAAATTACGTCAGTACTTCATCCAAAATTCAATTATTTTTTAGAGTTTTCAACTAAAATTCTTCTTTAAAGAAATTATTATTTTTAGAAATTTTTGAAACAGTTCTTTGAGAATTTGATTATTATAATAATGAGGATTTAATTTAAATTAAAAATTAAATTGCTTTTAATTGAGTTTTACGATATTTTTATAATGTACGAAAATTTTTCAATTAATTATATAAATTCAGAAATTAAATTAATTTCTAAAAAACTTGAATCAAAATTTTTCAAAAACTTAAGTTGAATATATTTAGTTCAAAAAGTTTCAATTTTTAATTTTTATTTCAAAAGAAAGTAAAAATTACAAATACATAATTTAAATAAAAAATTTTGAAGAAGTTAATTTTTAAAAAATTGTAATTACAATTTTTATGAAATTAGTTAAATTTTTGAATCCTATAAATTTAATTGAAATATTTTCAAATAATTGAAATTTCGTTAAATTGAATTCTAAATAAGTGGATTTCAGAATTACTTCAGTTGAACTTTCTCTTTTTGTTTGAATAATTGAACTTATTAAATATTTACCTAAAAAAACTATTTCGTTTACAATTTTGATAAATAGATGAACTTTAAAAGGCTTTTATTTGAAATTTTATAAAATTTCAATTTTGATTGAATTGTATTAAAAATTTTATAGAACTTCGATTTTTGAAAAATTTTAATAATTCAAATTCTTCTGAAAATAGTTCAATTTTTTAATATATATTCAATTAATTATTGAAAGTAATGGATTTATAGGAAGAATCTTGGTTAAAAACACTAAAAAAAATTGAATTTTCAAGAAGGAACAAATTTAATGATTGTCAAAATTCAAATTTGTTCAAAAATTTTTAAAAATTCTTTTCAAATTTTCAATTATCTTTATAAATAATAAAATTCTTCTCCAAAATTCAGTTACTTTCCAAAATTTTAATTAAATTCTTGGCAAAATTTCAATTATTTTTAAAAAATTTTCTTAATTCAATGATTTTCAATATCTATACTATTTTAATAAAATTTTCCAAAAGAATTCAATTGATTAAAAAAAGTTTAAGTATAAAATTCTTCTAATTTAATAAAAATTTAATTATTTTCATTAATAATAAATGCTTTACAGAAATTCAATTATTTATAAATTTTTTATCATTTTTTCTCAATAATTCAAGTATTTTCATAAATACTAACATTTTTCACAGACATTCAATTATTTTCTATAAAATAGTAAAATTATTTTTAAGAATTCAATTACTTTTATAAAAAATAACAAAACTCATCGTAGAATTTCAGTTATTTTTAATACAATTTAAAAATTTTTTATTTATTTAAAAATTTGTACATAAACTTCTTTATGAGAATTCAATTCTTCTTCGAAATTTAATTATTTTCAAAAATTTTAATAAAATTCTTCTCCGAAATTCAATTATTTTCAAAAATTTTAATAAAATTTTTCTCCAAAATTCAATTATTTTCAAAAATGTTAATAAAATTCTTCACCGAAATTTAATTATTTTCAAAAATTTTAATAAAATTCTTCTCCGAAATTCAATTATTTTCAAAAATTTTAATAAAATTTTTCTCCAAAATTCAATTATTTTCAAAAATGTTAATAAAATTCTTCACCGAAATTCAATTATTTTCAAAAATTTTTAATAAAATTCTTCACCGAAATTCAATTATTTTCAAAAATTTTTATAAAATTCTTCTCCGAAATTCAATTATTTAAAAAAAATTTTTAATCGAATTCCTCGAAAAATGGTATTATTCTTAAAAATTTTATTAAAATTCATCAAAAGAATTCAATTATTTACAAATTTTTTTATAAATTTCTTCTCAGTAATTCAATTATTTTCGTAAATAATAAAAATCATCGCAGAATTTCAATTATTTTTAATACAATTTTAATCGAATTCCTCAGAAAATGTAATTATTCTTAAAATTTTACTAAAATTCATCGAAAGAATTGTATTAAACAAAAATTTGTTTATTTATTCTTTATAAGAATTCAATTCTAAGAAATATTCAATTATTTAATTAATTATTAATTTTTGTATTTAAATAATAGAATTCTCGTAAAATTTTCTAATAAATATTTATTTAAAAATTAATTTTAGTTAAAATTTTAGAAAATAATTGAATATTAAAAGCATTTTTGTGTGAATTTTTAGAAATAATTGAATTTTTGAAAAGGTTTAACATTGAAATCTTTGAAAATCTGATTTTTTCATACTTTTAATTAACAATTCTGTAGAATTATTTTTTTTAAAAAAAGTATAATTGAATTTTTTTCTGAAATCATTTGAAGTTTCTATTTTCTAACGTATATTTTTTTTAAAGAATTTCTGAATAATCGAAATTTCACGTAAAATTGAATTGTAAGTATAAATGGATTTGACAATTTTCAAAGAACTTTTTCAAAACTTATTAAAAATAATTGATTTAAAGAAGAATTTTAGTTAAAAATCTTAGAAAATAATAATTTTATTGAAATGATAAAAATAATTTTGAAGAAGTTGGAGTAACAATATTTTTATAATATAAAATAATTTTTTTATCTCTCGGTCATTATTTAATTAAAAAACATAAAGAAATCGATGAATCCGAGTCGAAGACTGGGAGTCATCGATTTCTTTATATTTTTTTTTAATAATATTCTTATAAGTTATTGAATTTCAAAATGCCTTGAACTTGAAATTTTTGAAAATTTTAATTCCTTTCAAAAATCAGGGAAAAAGAAAATAGAAATTTTTCTGGCTGTTACTGCTTGTAGAGTTAAATATTTATCATATTCTGTAATTTATTAATTGTTTTATTAATTTATTTATTTATTTATTTATTAATGCTGTGAATTTCTCCAACAGAAATCGTTGACGGTAACTTGAAGATGACACTCGGAATGATTTGGACGATAATTCTGAGGTTCGCCATTCAGGATATCTCCGTGGAGGAAATGACTGCGAAGGAGGGTCTTCTTCTTTGGTGTCAACGTAAAACTGCCCCCTACAAGAATGTCAATGTGCAAAACTTCCATCTCTCATTCAAGGACGGTCTCGCCTTTTGCGCTCTCATTCATCGTCATCGTCCCGATCTCATCGACTACAATAAACTCAGCAAAGACAATCCTCTTGAAAATTTGAATACCGCCTTTGACGTTGCCGAAAAATACCTCGACATCCCCAGAATGTTGGATCCCGATGGTGAGTTTTCAAAAATCAAAAAACATTTCCTCTTCATAATCTCCATTATTTTCCCTAAGAATTTTAATTCCTTTTTGGACCGAATTCATTATCTGGTCTGAAAGGGAAAATCATTGTTTCTAGTTTTTCGATTTTAAATTGTCAGCTTTATGAATTTTCGTTTCGTCTAATGTAGAGCAAATTTAAAAAAAAATTTTTTGGGTTAATTCCAACTGACTGGATTTAAAAAGAAATTCGCCAAGTGTTTTAAATCTGTTTTTCGACTTTTGTCTACTTTACAGCGATTAAGGGCATCCGGGAAAAAATACTGGTTTCGTGATAGACGTCTCATTTAAAAAGAAAAGAATATTTTGAGTCGGGATTTTTTGGTAAATATAGAGAAATGCTCTGGGATTAGCGGTCCTCTCGGAATTTAGAGAAATTTTCATAAATAATTATTGAAAAAAAATTGTTGAAATATACGGAAAAAGGGGGTTTTTCACGGTTCAGTATAGACGTCTCATTTTGAGAGGATAAAATATTTCGGGTTCATATTTGGAGGGGTGATAGAGGAAGACTCTCCGAGGAGCGGTTCTCTCCGTTTTTGCAATAATTTTGCGAGGAAATTATTTTATTAACGATTGAAAGTGGAGTAATTTGAGATTAATACATTTCCTCAGTTCGAGTCGCGACCACTTCCGAGAATTGGCGCCACCTCCTTGACCACTGACACATAGATCCACTTGTCTGTGTGCTCGCCGCCATATTGCCTCTCACTTTCGCCCAAAATCCAACTTTTGTAATTTCGTTTTTCAATATTTATTTCAAAAATTACTTGCAAATTTCGAGAATATTCTTTATCATCATGAATTCCCCTAATTATCATGATAAATCCGAACTAAATATCTCTAATTATTTAGGAGTGAGACGACACGCGGGAAAACACTTTTTGGGCTCGATTTTTCCCGGATGCCCTTAAGGGCATCCGGGAAAAAATACTGGTTTCGTGATAGACGTCTCATTTAAAAAGAAAAGAATATTTTGAGTCGGGATTTTTTGGTAAATATAGAGAAATGCTCTGGGACCAGCGGTCCTCTCGGAATTTAGAGAAATTTTCATAAATAATTATTGAAAAAAATTGTTTAAATATACGGAAAAAAGGGGTTTTGAACGGTTCAGTATAGACGTCTCATTTTGAGAGGATAAAATATTTCGGGTTCATATTTGGAGGGGTGATAGAGGAAGACTCTCCGAGGAGCGGCCCTCTCCGTTTTTGCAATAATTTTGCGAGGAAATTATTTTATTAACGATTGAAAGTGGAGTAATTTGAGATTGAGATATTTCGTTAGTTCAAGTCGCGACCACTTCCGAGAATTGGCGCCACCTCCTTGACCACTGACACATAGATCCACTTGTCTGTGTGCTCGCCGCCATATTGCCTCTCACTTTCGCCAAAAATCCAACTTTTGTAATTCCGTTTTTCAATATTTATTTCAAAAATTACTTGCAAATTTCGAGAATATTCTTTATCACCATGAATTCCCCTAATTATCATGATAAATCCGAACTAAATATCTCTAATTATTTAGGAGTGAGACGACACGCGGGAAAACACTTTTTGGGCTCAATTTTTCCCGGATGCCCTTAAAGGTTAATAAAAAATATTTTCAGTTTAGTTCTTAGTATAGAAGTAAATTTCGTAAAAAAAATCCTTTTTTTAAACTCATTCTTTGAGCTTTATTTTTTTTTCATTTTTTTATTTTAAAAAAACTTTTGAAAAATATTGTTTTTACTTATTTTGACGTGAGTTACGTTTCTAAAATAAATAAAAGTGTATATTTTATCTTTAAACTTGAAAAGATGACGTAAAACAAGTTTTAAATGTTACAGTCAACGGTTGTACTTTTACATAGTAAATTTATTTATTACAAATAATTAAAGAAAACGTATTTCTAAAGTTTTGAACTTTTATTTGGTTCTTCTTTAAACTAAATTTTTATTAGGTAGAATAATTTAAATAATTTCATAATCGAAATTTAAAAAAATTACTTATTAATTACATAATTAATTATTATTGTTTATAATATTATCAAAAATGTTAATATAATTCTTCACAAGAATTCAATTATTTTTCGGGAGAATTCAATTATTTTTAGAAATAGTAAAATTCTTCGTAGGAATTGAATTATTTTCAATATAATTTTAATAAATCCATTGAAACAATTCAATTATTTTTTAAAATAGTAAAGTCTTTGCAAAAATTCAATTATTTTCAATTATTTAAATTTTTTTCCTTCTAGATACTGAAAATCTTTTTTTCTGTAAAATTCCTTTAAAAAATCCATTAATTTTCAAAACGTTTAAATAAATTTGTTGAAAAATATTCAAATATCTTCTTTAAAACTTAAGAAATTTCAATTATAATTGCAAAAATTAAATTTAAAAAAAAAATAATTTAAATAATTTAAAAATTGAGATAATATGAAAAATTAAATTATTTTAAAAATTTTTAAGAAATTTCTTGTAAAATTTATTTAATTGTTTTCTATAAAAATTAGAAAATGACACAATTATTTTGTTAATAAAATTTTTGAAAAATTAAATTACTTATTATAGAATTTAGAAACTAATTTTTCAGAATTTTAAATATACAGTAATTTCTTTAAAGAATTCAACTGTATTAAAAAATTTTTATTAAATTTTTCGCAAAATTTCAATTATTTTCATAAATAATAAAATTCTTCGGAGGAATTCAATTATTTTTTATTCAATTTTAATAAATAATTTTTAATAATTATTTTCAAAATTTTTAATAAAATTCTTTCAAAACGTTCAATTGTTTTCAAAAATTATGATTAAAATCTTCAAGACAATGAGTTAAAAATGAGATTTTTTTAATTTTAGAAGATAACATTATTTGTGAAAAAAGAATGTTGCAATTTTAGTAATTTTTATAATTTAAAAAATATGTAGAGTATATTTTCCACGCAGTTATCTAAATAACAATTAATGATAAAATGCATATATTATTTATATTATTCTTTATAAACATTTTGACCTCATATTTAAAAATATTTAAATTTCTTGTAAAGTAAAAAAAACTATTAATTATTAAAAATTATAAGAGAAACGTAAAAAATTGTGGATGAACAATAATAGAAAATTTATAAGAATAGTTTTTTTTGTAAAATTCTTTCTGAATTTTATAAACTACAATAAGTAATTTAATATACTTCGCAATGTTGGGAAATAAATTCACATCTGTAAAAATTGTAAATTTTCATGTGTTTTCTAAATTTACGTAAAATTTATATTTTCGTAATTTTCGAAATTTTATAACTTTACTGAACTGAAGTGGAAAATTTGTTTTAAGACCTTTTATTGCTTTTGGTTAAGCAAAAATTATTGAAAGGTAGAGTACAAATAGAAATTGTATATTTTTTCACTTTTATAAATTAAATTTGAAAGAATTTGTAAAATGTGTATTTTTAAAAAAGAGGTATTTGGAAAAACCGAAATTTTTTTTCTCAAAAATTTGGCTGACCATCGAAAATTTATAAACTGATATTGGGCCAAGTTAAAAGAGGTACAAATCACACAGGCCTCGGATTGTATTCGACTTTTCTTAATAAAATTCTACTTTTTGTAGAAGCAGTATAAAATACTGCTTATTTTTATTACATAAAGAAATGATGGACTAAATTTTACTATTTACGAAATATGACTCATTAATTTACTGTTAAATTTTGTAATTATATTTTTATTTTAACAATTTTTAAATTTCCAGAAAAAATTTGTTTTCTTTTTTCGAGTCATTCGGCACAAAATAAATTTTTATCGCAAAAAAAAGTATGATTTTGGTTTTTAAAATATTTCAATAAATAATAAAATTTTTTAAATAATTTCAAAGTCAAATTTTCATCCAATTAAAATAGAAGAAAAAAAAATGTATTTTCCTAAAATTTTGGAAATTTTGCTTTTTATATAATTTTTTTTTAAATAATATGTATTTTATTATTTATTAAATATTTAAAATTATTAAAAATATAATAAAGGAGTTTGACTAAATTAATTAATTAACGTAAGAAACAGATTTTTATTAAATTAATTAACGAAAGAAATGATTTATATTAAATGAATTAAGAAACGATTTGTAGAAAATAAATGAATTATCGAAATAAACAACTTTTTTACTTTTAAAAATTGAATTGAACGGAGTGTAAAGAAAAAAAGAAAAAGTCCGAGGCCTGTGCAGAAACACTAACAGAAATCGAAAGGTAATTTCGCGAATTTCTGATGCGCTGTATTCATTAGATTTGATCAACACTCCCAAGCCGGATGAGCGGGCAATCATGACTTACGTGTCCTGCTACTACCACGCGTTCCAGGGTGCACACCAGGTCAGCGCAATGAATCGCGTGATTTTCTTCGAATTTTAAATCCAAGTGGCCTTCTAACAATCGAATTAAAAATTTACGCTTACCTCTAATTGCATTTATGTTTTCCCCCCTTTTGTTCTTTTTTTTCTTCCTTCTCTTCTCAAATCAAGTCTCAACTTGACATCTAAGGTTTCTTTAACGACCAAATATTGTTGATAACTGCTAATTTCAATATTCAAATTATTTCCATATTCAAATTAGCAGCAATATTTTTTTTTAGAAAAAATAGTTTTAACAATTCAATATAATTTTTATTTAAACAAATGAATTGTTATGATTAACAATAATTAATTATTTAACAACAGTTATTTCAACATTGAAATTATTTCAAACTTTGGAATGGCGAACTTTGTAATTTGTAATTTTGAAATTATTTCATACATTGAAATTTTTTCTGTTTAATTTATCAAAACTTTTTTTTTTTAATTATTTCTACTGCTGTTGAATATTGTTTGAGAGATCTCTCTAAAAAATGACGATGTAATGAAAAAAAAGTAATATTAAAATAATATATTAATAGAAATATTATTTATTAATTAAAATATTTATTAATATTATTTACTATAAAATTGACCATGTTACTAGTTTCTTATTTAATGTGTAAAATTCTCCTTTTCTAATTAGATACTGAAACTTTTTTTCTATTCAAATTTAAACATTACAAGAGAAGAATTTTTTCGTTTTTACCTAAATTTTTATCTTTTTTTTATTGAGAAGAAAAAAAATTTTTCTTGTATAATTTTTTATGGAAAATTATTTCATTTGAAAAGTGTTAGAATATTAAGTAAAGATCCTAAAAAAATTGATAAAATAAAAAACTAATTTTCCTTAAAAGCAAGGAGTTAACAATACAAAAAATAAATAAATTTTTTTTCGTCATTTTGTGGGAGGATTTTCTGAAATAAAAATAATAATTCAAAGGCAGTGTAAGAAGTTGTGAAAAAAATTGTTTTGCAAGAAAAATGCTTGTTTTATTAATGAAATAATGAGAATTGAAATAAAAGAGAAGGATGAATGATCTAACCGTGCATGGTTTGAATTTTTGGACTGTGTTTTTTTTTAGACATGCGAAACACAGCAATGCCTGATGAACGGGCTGTGATGACCTATGTATCCTCGTATTATCATTGCTTCAGTGGTGCCCAAAAGGTGTGTTTCTCATCTTTTTTTTTAAATTTATATTTCAAATCCAAAAACAAGTTTTTTAATTTTTTTTTTTTTAGAAATTATTCCATCACATCCTTTTAATTTTTAACAAAAGTCAACAAAAGTTCTGTGAAGGAATGGCATAATTTCTTCCTCAGAATTTATTTACTTTTGTTTCTCTTATGTTTTTTTACAAGCATGAATATTCCCCCAAATCTTATGTGACATAAAAGTTTCATTTTAAATTTCATTTGTCATAAATTCCATTTGACATAAAAGTCATTTTACAAAAAGTTCATTTCACATAAATTTCATTTAATATGAAAACACCACTTGTTATAAATCTCAACAGGCATTTTATTTGACATAAAATTTATTTAATATAAAGTTCATTTAACATAAAAGTCATTTATCATAATTTGCATTTGACATAAGTTTTATTTTATTTAACATAAAATTTATTTGACATAAATTCCATTTGATATAAAAATCATTTGTCAAAAATCTCAATTTTCATAAGTTTCATTTGACATAAAAGTCATTTGACATAAATTTTATTTGACTTTTATTTGATGTAAATTTCATTCTATATATAAAGATCACTTGTGAAAAATCTCAATTGCCATAAGTTTCATTTGACATAAAAGTCATTTGATACAAAAATCATTTGACGTAAAATTCATTTGACATGAAATTTATTTAACATTGGCGCGAAATTTAAAAGAAACCAATTAGATTTTATCTCAAGAAAATGAATGGCTAATTTTAAAATTCGTTGCTATATTTTTATGTCAAATGATTTTTATGTTAAATGAAATTTATGTCAAATGAAATTTATGTCAAATGAAATTTATGTCAAATGGAAATTATATTAAATGGCTTTTATGTCAAATAAAACTTTTTGACAAATAAAATTCATCTCAAATTAGTTTTATAAAAAAAAATTATGTTAGATAAATTTTATGTAAATTTTATGTCAAAAGGGAATTATGAGTTTTATGTCAAATGAATTTTAAGTCCAATGAAATTTATGTCCAATGGTATTTTTGTTGAATTAATTTTATTAATGTCAAATACTAAATAATACTATTAAACTTATTATTTATTTTTTTTTGTTTAAATCACAGCCCTTAATCTCAAGGATCATTAATGGGCAATACAAAAAATGAACTATTAATTATAAAATTTAACAAAATATTGAAATAAAAATGAAATGATGTCAAATCAGAGTTGAGGAATATTCATGTTGCCCGTTTTTTACAATTTGAATTATTGTTAACAATTTTAATATTTTTTGATAATTTTAATTACTTTTAACAATGTTAATAATTTCCAATAATTTTAATTACTAATTTCAACAACTGGACTTAATATGTTTATAATTAAATCTTATGAAATTCATTTTCAAGCAAACATTTTTTACAAATGTTTTATTTACTGCTTTAAATTACACAAATTTACGAATGAAAACATTCGAATAAATTGTGGAATTAATACATATTTTAAAAATATTTTTTATACATATTTTATATTAGCAAAAATAAAATATTTTTTTAATTATTTATTTATTTCTTCTTCAAAGGAAAATTTTACTGCGTCAGGTATAAAAACATAATTTATAAAGTTTCCAAATAAGGCGCATTCCAGGTGAAATTTTCATTAAAAGAAATTTTTTTATTTTGTTATTGAATATAAATTGTAGAAGTTGTAATATTTTTAAATTCAACTTTTGAAAAATGTTTTTCTCAGAAATTAATTAATTAAAATAACTTTTTTTTTGTAGCAAATAAAAAATGTACTTTATAAAACGTATTCGTTTTTTTTGGGAAGTTTTTAGATATTCAATAAAAAATTACGAATCTGCAAACGAAAGTATCTAAAAAATTGGAATTAATTCGAAAAAGTGTCTTCGGCTTCTGAAGAAGTTGAATTTAAAAAAATCACAACTTCCACAATTTTCATTCAGTAACAAAATAAAAATTTACGTATTTTTTTATTTTTCACAAAGAGTTCGAAAAAAAAGTTCCAAAGTTTTCCAACAAAAAAAAATATTTTTAATAAAAATTTCACCTGGAATGCCCCAAATAGTAAATTTAATTTTTAATAGATTTTTAATTTTTATCGCAATCAGTAATTTTGGAAGATGTATGAAAAAGAATTTGGTTAATCATTTGAACGTTTAAAACTTGTGGATTATCAAAAATTAAAGAGATTAATTTTCGTCAAATTAAGAAAATTTATTGTCGGTGGAAAATGGAAAAGGCGAAATTGTTGAGAGAGAAATTAATATGTGATTTGTTTGGGGGCTGGGAATGCAGGCCGAGACAGCAGCCAACAGAATTTGCAAAGTTCTGAAGGTGAACCAGGAAAACGAACGATTGATGGAAGAGTACGAGCGACTTGCCTCCGACCTCTTGGAGTGGATCAGAAGGACAATGCCCTGGCTCGCAAGTCGACAAACGGACAATTCGCTCGCTGGGTGTCAGAAGAAGCTGGAGGAGTACAGAACTTACAGACGCAAACATAAACCACCACGCGTCGAGCAGAAGGCAAAACTCGAGACGAATTTCAACACTCTTCAAACGAAACTCAGGCTAAGTAATCGGCCCGCTTACATGCCGACCGAAGGGAAAATGGTCTCCGACATCAATAAGGCCTGGAAAGGTATTGCAATCACTCAAATTATCTTTGAATTACTTTTTATTCTTTTTCTATTTTCGCATTTTTCATTTTGCCTTTTTTTTATTCTTCACACTCAGTGGTTTAAATTAAATTAAATAAGATTAAATTAAATACTTAGATTAAAACTTTCAGGTTTGGAACTGGCCGAAAAGGCGTTTGAGGAATGGCTCCTGTCCGAAATGATGCGCCTGGAACGACTGGAACATTTGGCGCAGAAGTTCAAGCATAAAGCTGATGCCCACGAGGACTGGACCGCTGGCAAAGAGGAAATGCTGACGTCCCAACACTTCCGCCAGTGCAAACTTAACGAACTCAAAGCTCTTAAAAAGAAGCACGAGGCTTTCGAAAGTGATCTCGCTGCCCATCAGGATCGTGTTGAGCAAATTGCTGCCATCGCTCAGGAACTTAAGTAATTTTCTTTCTTATTCCACAGACCAATGTGTTGAATTTTGTCTAAAAGCGATTGCAAGGCAGTACTTTTCGAAAATATCAAACTCAAGACTTTAATTCCAAAATTATACCAAGAAAATTTTTCTTTTCGCACGAATAGTAAACATAGACTTTATACTCATCTTCTAAAAGCGAATATTCAATTTTTTTTACTTTTTTACCGTTTGATACGATTCAGATATTTTTTTTAGTTTTGTGGCAATAAAATCTACTTTTTCTTTTCTTTTTTTAAGAATTCATACTGTTTTTAAACACCTTCAGTACTATGGCAAAGATTTAATGACCAAAATCCTTGTCATAGGCACTTAATCACAGTTAGTCCCTTTTTTTAACTTAATATTTTTTTTATCCCCTTAAATTAAAAGAATCCCCCTAAAAACCTCCCCCTGTTTCTCTTAAAAAAAAACTTACAAAAATTTTCATGTTTTTGTAAGGTAAAAAATGTTTTAGTTATTTTGAAAAACAAAATTTCTACTGGAAAAATTTTAGTTCTTTACTTTATTGAAACATAAAAATCTTTTCGTATTATTTTCTCAAAATTTTTAAACTTAAAAATTTTTGTAGACAAGGCAAAAAATAATTTTTACTATTTAGAAGTAAGAGCTAAACTTACTGTTTGAAATTTCTGTCAACTTGAATTACATATTTTCGTAACAAAAGTTTACTAAGCTAAAAATATTTTAGCTATTTATTAAAATTTACTTTGGATTTTATAAAATTGACTCTGGAAATAAAGAATTTCAATAGCAAATTTTACTATTTCTACCAGTTAATTTTTGTATTAAATTTTTTTTAATTTTCTTCAAACGTAGTATAATTTGTTATTTAAAATTATTACTAGCAACAAATTAGCAATTTTAAAAATAATAAAATTTGAAAATTTTCTAATTTAAATTTTTGTTGAAAATACTAAAAAAAATTCAATTTTGTAGAATTTAAAAATAATTGCAAAAATTCTTTAAAAAAAATAAAATTCTTCTTATTAAATTCAACTATGTTCAAATCTTGAAAAAAATTCTCGTAAAAATCCCAATTATCTTTATAAATAACAAAATTCTTCTCCAAAGTTCAATTATTTTCAGAAATTTTTCTAATTTTAATGATTTTCAATATCTACGATTTTACTAAAATATTTCCCAAAAACGAATCCAATTATTTAAAAAAAATTTTAATTTGAAATTTTAGAAAATGACAACTTTGAATGAATGAATTAAATAATAAAAATTTCAGAGGAATTCTATTATTTACAAATTTTTTATAAATTTCTTCGCAATAATTCAATTATTTTCATGAAGAATAACATTTTTTTAACCAGGAATTCAATTATTTTCATAAATAATAAAATTCTGTATGTAGGTTTTCAATTATTTTCATAAATAATAAAAATCATCGCAGAATTTCAATTATTTTTGGTACAATGTTAATGGAATTTCTCGAAAAATGTAATTATTCTTAAAATTTTTATTAAAATTAATTTTCAAAGATTTTAATGAAATAATTTTTAACAATTCAATTTTTTTCCAAAATAATTTGAATTAAATTCTTCGTAGAATTAAATTAATTTCAATAATATCAGAATTCAATTATTTTTAATATCTACTATTTCAGTAAAAATTCACAAAAAAATTCAATTATTTATTAATATTATTTAATATTATTAAAATTCATCGCAAGAATTAAAGTATTTTTCATACATAATAAAATTTTTCTTAGGTATTCAATTATTTTCAATACAAATATTAAAAAATTCGATTGTATTCAATAAATTAAAGAAATTTTTCAAAAAAATTCAATTATTTTCCAAAATTTTTTAATAAAATTCAAGATTCCGGTTGACACGAACGAGTCTCTGTCCCCCTAAGTATTCGTGTTAACGAAGTTTCACAACTGTACTTTAAGAATTTTTTATAAAAATTATTAAAAGAAACTTTATTTTTTAATATTTTTAAAAAATTTAAATAAATTCTTTAAAACAATTCAATTATTTTAAAAAATGTTAATAAAATTCTTGCCAAGAATTAAGTTACTTTTGAAAATTTGAATAACATTTCGCGAAAGAATGCAATTAATTTCATAAATAATAAAATTCTATTCGGCAATTCAATTATTTTCCATACAATTTTAATGAAATATTTCGAAGCAATTTAATTAATTTCGAAAATGTTGATAAAATTCTTGCCAAGAATTGAGTTATTTTTGAAGATTTTAATTACGTTTATCGAAAGCATTCAATTAATTTCATAAATGGCAAAATTTTATTCGACTCGAGAATTCAATTTATTTTGAATACAAATTTACTCAAATTTCTCATAACTTTTCAATTAATTAAAAAAATTTTGATAAAATCCTTGACAAGAGCTTAATTATTTTCATATTTTTTGATTAATACTTCATAATAATTACAACAAAATTTTATTTATTTGTTTAATAGTTATTATAATTTACTAATTGTATTATTTATTATTTTTTTGGTAAATTAAAATTTAATTTTTAATTTTCAGTTAATTTTAACTGTAATTTTATTTTTGCTAATTATTATTAATTTTATTTTTTATATATATTTGTATTTTAACTCACTTTAAAATGTTTAACTCCAGATTCTGTTAAAGAATCTTTGTTTGAATGTATTCGTTTGTCTAATCATTAAAACCACTCAGACGTTAAAGTCTATGGTATAATCTCCATTTAATATATTTAAGAGTTAAATGCCATAGAAATATATCCACAATTGTTTTTAGATGAAATTCAATGAAATTTATCCAATTCTTGGTTAAATTTTCCAGTAATTTCAGCAGTAATTCCAATAAATTGATCTATCTTTTTTTAATTGATATTTAGTTATTAATTAACATTTGGTAATTTTGCAGCACACTGGAATATCACGACAGTGCTTCCGTAAACGCCAGATGTCAACGAATCTGCGATCAGTGGGATCGTCTCGGAACCCTCACCCAACGCAGACGTCAAGCACTCGACGAAGCTGAGCGCATTCTGGAGAAAATTGACATTCTGCATTTGGAGTTTGCTAAACGGGCTGCGGTAGGCATTATAATTTTAATAGAACAAATTGAAAATTAGTGATTAAATTATAAAGAAATTATTACTATAAAAAATTGAATTAGAAAGAAGATAGCAGTGATTATAATTGAGATTTTATTTTGCAGCCGTTTAACAATTGGTTGGATGGAACCAGGGAAGATCTCGTTGACATGTTTATTGTCCACACTATGGAGGAAATTCAGGGCCTAATGGACGCTCACGCCGCCTTCAAAGCAACCCTCGGTGAAGCTGACAAAGAATACAATTCAATCGTTGGCCTAGTTCGCGAAGTGGAATCAATAGTCAAACAATTTCAGATTCCTGGAGGTCTTGAGAATCCGTACACGACACTTACTGCTCTCGTATGTCTCGCCTTCAATTTTTTATTACTGTTTTTTATTCTTTTATTTAATTTTAGAATGCAATTTCTATTTTTGTTTAATTTTATTTTAGGATCTTACTAAAAAATGGAGTGACGTCAGGCAATTGGTACCGCAACGTGACGGAACACTGGCTGCAGAACTTCGCAAGCAACAAAGTATCCTTTTATATTTTAATTTTCAAGGGAATTTTATGCCAAGAACTCGTTTTTTTGGTTAATTTTTCAACAGTGATCAGAAAGAAAGTCTGAATTCTTTCTGGAAATCAGAGAAAAATTAAATTTAATTGTGTTTTTCATAATGGAATTTAATTCTCGGTTCCAAAAAATACCTTTTTTCGAAATGTAAATTTTTACTAGTGTTGAAATCCTTTCGTGATTAATTCAACTTCTGCAGGTTTTATTGCTTTAGATAATTTCCTTAACGATGAAAACAGATAATGAGTTGTTGCGCAGACAGTTTGCAGAGAAAGCCAACGCCGTTGGTCCTTGGATAGAGCGCCAATTGGACGCCGTGTCTGCCATCGGACTGGGACTTCAGGGCACTCTTGAGGATCAACTTCTCCGACTCAAGGAATACGAGCAAGCCGTCTATCAATACAAGGCTCATCTCGAGGAGCTGGAGAAGATTCACCAGGCCGTCCAAGAGGGAATGATCTTCGAAAACAGATACACACAATACACAATGGAAACCCTCCGCGTCGGTTGGGAACAACTTCTCACTTCCATCAATCGTAATATTAATGAAGTCGAAAACCAGATTCTTACCCGAGACTCGAAGGTAATGTCAAATTCTCAAGCAATTTTTTTTAACATGCGTTACTTCAAGTATTTTATTTGGATAAATAAAGAGAACGATTTGTAAAGTTCTTTAACTTTGCATTACGTGTCAATTTTTGGATATTTTTCTATAATAGTAATTTTATTATTAATTAAATTTTCGTGAAGAATGTGAACTGATTTTTTTGTGAAAATGTCCGTTTAGGGAATAACGCAAGAGCAACTAAACGAATTCCGAAGCAGTTTCAATCACTTTGACAAGAACAGAACGGGAAGATTGGCACCTGAGGAGTTCAAATCCTGCCTCGTATCGTTGGGATACTCGATCGGAAAAGACAGACAAGGAGACATTGACTTCCAGCGAATCCTCGCTATTGTTGATCCCAATAATTCTGGCTACGTTCAGTTCGACGCCTTCTTAGATTTTATGACCCGCGAATCCACAGACACGGACACTGCTGAACAAGTCATAGACAGCTTCCGCATTCTCGCTGGAGACAAGGTATTTTCATGTAACATTAGGTAAAAAAGGGGATTTTATTTTTCAAAAAGGGGATTCAGTTTAAAAAAAAAGAAAAATTTTTGAATTAAGTAAAAATTATTGTATTATAGCGCATAAAATTTATTTTAAACATTTTTTTTATTCTTTTAACTTCGGCTTTTTTAAATCAAATTATTTTTTTTTCTTAAACTTTTTCTGTTGATTATTAATATTTGTTTATCTTTTTCCGTAGTCTGTAACCTTCTTTAAATTTTCAATTAAAATTTTTATTACAACGCAAATTTTTTTTTAAAATTACATAAATTTTACGATATACAATGTAAATGTCAGAAAAAAGTAATAAAATTAACTAAGGACACGAAAAAATTTCCTTCAAATTTAGTCAAATTTAATATTAAAAATTGTTATTTTCAGAATAACTTTTACTATTTTCATAGACAATTTTTTATAAAAAATTACAAAAATTTACTCTAAAAACAAGAATATTTAATAGCTAATTGTAATGTTCGAGAAAAATTTGAATATTTGAAAATAGTAAATTTTGCTATTAAAAATCGTTATTTCTAGAGTAAATTTTATTAAAAATTACTCAAAATTACTCAAATTATTTCAAAAATAATTTGAATTTAGTAAAATTTATTCTGAAATTAATACAATTTGTCAAAAATTGCATACATTTGGAATTTTTTTTAAATGTAAAAGTTATTTTATGTTTGTTACCTTTTATGGAAAAAAATTATAAGTTTAAAGACTGAGAAATAATATAAAGAAATTTTTAAGTTTTAAAATACTAAAATTTTTTCAAATTTGGCGAAAAGTAAATATTTTTTCTTCGAGCATAATTAACAATTTTTCTAACTTACAAAAAATTACAATTTTCACAAGTTTTTCTTAAAAATAAAGGAATAAGGGGAGAAAATTTATGATTTTAGATCTTTTAGGAATTTTATTAATTTAAAAAAGAAGAAAAACAGGGGACTCACTGTCATCCCTTTTATTCATTCAATAAATTTTTTTTAAATATAGAAAATAATTAAATTAATTCGAAGAACAGATACTATTAATGGTTGTGACAATTATTGAATTCTTTCAAAAAATTTCTTTAATTTATTGAATATTATCAATTTTGTTAATATTTGTAATTAATAATTTTACTATTAAAATTTTAGTAATTAAAATCTTTTGAAGAATTTCTTTAATTTTTTTTTTAAATAATATAGTTTTTTTTAATAATTTCAATTGCATTAAATAAAGAATTTTTTTAATTTTTTAAAATCATCGTGTCTGTTAATAATTATAATTAACTACTTGTTTATTGAAGTTTATTTCATTTATTGAATTGAAAAAATTCATCTCCTGAGAAGAATTTAATTATTTATAAAAATATTCCAATTCTTGAGATGAATTTTACAACTTATTAAAATAATTGAATTATTTCGAAAGATTTTAAATTTTAGGACATAATTGAATTCTTTCGTGTAATTTTATTGAAAATAATTGAATTTTTGCAAAGATTTTACTATTTAAAAAAATAATTGGATTCTTTTGAATTATTTTATTGAAAATAATTGAATTTTTTTGCAAAGATTTTACCATTTTAGAAAATAATTGAAATCTTTCATGGAATTTTATTAAAATTTTGTTGCAAATAATTGAATTTTTTCGTGAAATTTTATCAAAATTATGTTGAAAGTAATTAAAATTTATCAAAAAATTGTAATATTTACAAGAATAATTGAATTGTTTCGACGGATTTATTAAATTTTTTTATGTAAATAATTGAATTATTTAGAAAAATTTGATTACGAATTAAGAAAAAATTGAATTGTTTCGAAGGATTTATTATTTTTAAAATAATTTAATTCTTTAGGAAAATTTTATTAAAATTTTGTTGAAAGTAATTGAATTTTTTCAAAAAATTTTACTATTTATAAGAATAATTGAATTGTTTTGAATAATATTATTATTTATGAAAAGAATTGAATTATTGCGAAGAATGATATTAACATTTTTGAAAATGTAAACAATAATAATTAATAATATACCAAATATATGTGAATTTTTAAATTTTTTCTGTTTCAGCCTTACATTCTAGCGGATGAACTTAGACGAGAATTGCCACCAGATCAGGCGGAATATTGCATACAACGAATGCCTCCATTCAAAGGTCCTGGTGGAGCGCCAGGTGCTCTCGATTATCGTTCTTTCTCTACTGCTCTCTATGGCGAATCTGACCTTTAAACTCCCATTGGAGAAAAAAAAGAGAGAGAGAAATCTTTATACAAACGACACATACATTTTCATCCCTCGCCATTGATTGAGTCGATATTTCGATATTTTCCAATATCGAGTGCAAGAAAGAAAAAAGTTTAAAGTACTTAATTGAGAGAGAAAAGAGCCGAGAAATTCATCACAACAGACGCAGACATAGGTGGGAAACAAGAAAAGCCCTTACTACACGCACAAAATGGTAACAAATTTTATTGCCCCTCCAAGGCAACAAAAACAAAATCAGAATGCTTAAAAAATAACGAGGAAAATTAATAATCTTTCGAATTTAACAAAACTTGAATATTTTTTTATTGCAAGGAGGCATTCATCTCAGAACGAAATTCATAATACAAAAAAAAAGAATATCATAAGATTAGTGTCTTTTGCAGTACCTACATGTTTACTAAAGAGACAATAATATTTTTCTATCTCGTATATTACATAGTCGACAAAAAAATAATACGCAATGCACTTTAAACGTCGATGATTTGAAGAGAAAAAAAAACAAACAACCATATCAATTAACTTTATAATCAAATCACCAAAAAGCTAATCATCAATTTTTAATTCTTGATTTTTTTTTTTGTCAATACGAGGGAGATATTTTACGGTGATTAGCTAAAACCAAATGAATTGCAATTTGATTGAAAAGACTCTCGCGAGTCTTAATTCTAAATATTTATATTTAAAAAATATTGACTTTGAGAAAAATTTACAATTTATATCAAATACGAATTCCTTTTTAGGAAGCATTTATATTAATTCTTTTTTTTTTTTTTTTTGAATTTATACTCGCGAGTTATTTTTGAAATATTTATAAAAGAATAAAAAAAGAAATTTTAATTAAAACTGGAAAGAAAAAAAATGATCGACTATCGCCTATTTTTTAAAGGAGAATCCAGACGCAAGCTTAAAATCGAATATATACATAATATTTTTTTATAAAGGCGGCAAAAAAAAAGAATGAGAGCCGTCAATGTATTTTATAAATCGTATATTGAAAATACGCGAAACGATGCTAAACATACAAATTATTTATTTATTTGATTTATTATTTATTAATATTACCGATATTAAATTAAACGTAGTCAATGAGAGAGAAATGTTCTTTGAAAGTTATTTATTTTTATAAATATTTGCTCCGATGCGATTGGACTGTTGCGAGGCAATAGCCAAGCGGATATAAAATTTCGAAAAAGTAATTTCGAAAAAGAAGGGAAAACTTGGGAAAAAACAGCTGCCATCGCCTTTACGTGTAGTAAGACACAATTTATACAGTCATATGTAAATTAGTTTATTAAGACATTCATCTCCACTTGAAAAAAACATCGTATAATTGAACTTGTGTGAAATGCAGTAAAAAAAAAATAATAAAAAGTACGAAATAAGTTTTGTTTGGCTTTGAAGCTTAATGCTTTTTTTTTGAGAATCCGTCTTAACGAAGGTTTGAGACTTTTGTCGTACGATTTTCTTTTTTTATAATATTTTGCCGAAAATTCGATTGGCAGCTAAGAATCACATGTTTTATTTTAGTTTTATTTTAGAGAAGATTTTAATTTAATTTGAATTTTTTTTTTTTTTTTAGTAAACAATTATTGTACAGTTGTAAGTAAACTTTGGATGCACACCTTTTTTTTTGCAGAATATTATAAATGAAATAATTTTGAGGAAAAAAGAATTTATTATCGCAGAAGGCAACAACGAATGAAAGTCTCAAACAGAATTTTTCATTTGTTTGTATTATTTAAGAGATTTTTTCTGTACACAAATAGAAATGCATACACCTACATTCACTCACTTGAACATACATACATATGTAAATGTTATATATGATAAAATTTTAATCTAAGTGTCAGTAAAAATGTAATGCTAAATGCTCCTCCTTCGATAAAGTCGTGTCCCGCATCGCATTACATCGATCGAATATATTTCTTCTGTCTATTTTATTTTCCTGTACTGGTTTAATAACGAATATTATTGTACAATGAGGAAACTAAAAAAAAAAAATAAAAAAAAAGTTCTGCAAAATTACTTGTATTTGTACGTATTTTATTCTTTTTAGAAAGGACCCCGTAGAAATAAATTAGTTTTTAGATGTCAGTCGATTTTTTTAAATAGATTTTCAATTTTAAGTTTGTATTCAGTCTGAAGAAAACTATTAAAATCAAAAAGTTACAGGGCAATATTGACTGATACCCAAAACTAATGTATTTTCTTACTAATTACTAATTTAAAAAAAAATTCGAAAGAATTCAATTATTAAAAAATTTGGTGGTAAAATTCTTCGCAGTAATTAAATTATTTTCATAAATAATAAAATTCTTCTCAAGAATTCAATTATTTTTATAAATGATTAAATCCTTCACTAGAAGTCAATTATTTTCAATGTCAATTTTAATAACATTTTTCGACAAAATTCAATTATTTTTGAAAATTTAAAAAAAAAAAATTCTTTGCAACTTTTCAATTATTTTCACAAATAATAAAATTGATCGCAGGATTTCAATATTTCTTAAAGAATTAAGTTATTAAAATATAGAAATTATTATCAGAAATAGAAAAAATTGAAGGTTAATTTATTAAAATTCGTGGTAATTTCATAGTTTATGAGGCAAACAAAAAAGAAACCGAAAATTCATAATTTTCTTATGAATTCTAAAAATTTAATTTTTTCGAGAACTGTTAATAAAAATCCCTGACTTTTCCTTGAAATTTCTTATCTCTGGCAACTTAATTATTAAATTTCGCGATTCAATTATTAAAATTGACAAAAAAAATGCCTATTTTAAACTATAGATGATTTTTCACGCAAATTTACAAAATTGTCAAAAAAGGTGCATAACTTGCACAAAACTTAATATTTTTAGTTAAAATTTATACTACGTGTACTTCATTAATATATAAACTTACCCCCAAAGTTTAAAAAATATCGACTCATTACTTCTTTTGTAATTAATTCCCGAAAATCGGCTTTTCTGAGCCATCACGCACTGGTCGTCTTTCTAAACTTATTGCCATAAAATTGTCCTGAGGCGAAACTTTTCAATCTTTTTTGAATCTTAATTACCTGAATATTGCAGCGTAATATTACCAAACTTTCCGAGTCATTACTCGGAAAAAAGTCAAAGTTGTGCTCATTATTTATATTCCTTCTCATGAATAATCCTTGTCAATTAGAATCATCGACATATTCTAATAAATCGCGATCAAAAATTCGAGTCCGAGTTCGAGTCTTGCATGTAAAAAAATAATTCGATAAACAATTTCTTTATTTTCTTTTAACCATTATTTGAATAACTGTTTTTTAAATTCATGCAGAAAATTGAACCAATCCGAGTGTTTTCAATGTGTATGTATATGTACACAATAATCGGAAGGATGGTAGGATTTATATTGTATTTCACTTGGTTTACATCGTTTACATTCCCGGCAGTCAGTGAATCATCGATCTGGATATATATAAAGTAAGAAATACTAAATCAAACCGTTTTGAAACTATTTTGTTTACAAGACAACAAAATTCGATTAATGATCAGAAATGGATACAAATTTTTCTCAATGTTGATGTTTCGTGTATGTATATTTAAAAAAGAAAAAGTTCGCGCATAGTAAATATATAATATATATATATATGTAGGTGAATGTATTCATGATGGCGGAGGCGCGTCTCCTTGCGACGTAATTGTTTCGAATTGTTTCAAAATAAATGTAGTTTCGCGTTTACTGCAAATCCTTTCATGGTGGAATTTCATTAATTAATAACAAATTTACTCATTACAGTAATTATCTTTAATCGTCATAAAGTAAGTACTTTGGAAAATGATTAAATTTCTGCATTTCAAATTGCGCAGTTGTTGACAATGTCCTCGGTTTATTTTTCCTAATTTTCTTTCGCAAAATAACTTGTTTTCTATTTTATGACATTATTTTTATTTCAGTTGAACAAAATCGAGGAAAAAATACGTTTTTTTCTATTAGTTAATATTATATGTAAACAATTTTGTGGTTAGGATAACCTTCTGTCACTGTCGTATCTATATATATGTGTGTTTTAATTTTATCAAAATATATATCATTGTTGTTATATTTGTTTTGGATTCTTTTATTTTGCAAACGTATTGTTAGACTTTTTGCGTGTATTCTCTTTTTAAGGCGTAATATAAAGATTAGTAGAGGAATAATAATAAAAATGTGATTGCGCGGAAAAATCTTTTTTGCTTTGTTTTCTTGCGGTTTTTAAATTGTCTTTCATTTATTATTGAATGGAAAACATTGTTACGAGTTTTGATTTTTTCTAAAAGTATTTCACACTTGTTTCATTGTTTATTTATTTCCTTCAGGTATTTATTACAAGTTTTTTAATCATTTTGTTGGATTCTTATGAAACTTTGTATTTTTCTATTTTTGAAGGTAAAAAGTTAAAAAGAAAAAGTTGAAAAAATTATTTAGCACATTTTTAAATATACGATATGCCTAATTATCACATAAAAATCATTTGATAGAATTATCAATCTTACGAAATTTGTTGCTTCGAATTAATATTTAACACAAAAGATTAATTTCGAATTAAATTACCAACAAGATTTTTTATTTTCTAAAATATGAATTTTTGAATAATTTCAGATTCAAACTTTAAAAAACATTCAATTATTAATTAATTATTCTTGTTTATTAATTACAAAAATTTTAATAAAATTCTTTATAAGAATTCAATTATTTTTATAAAGTAAAATTTTTTGCAAAAAATCAATTATTTTTAAACAAAATTTTAATAAAATTTTATGAACAAATATAATTTCTTTCCAAAATTTTAATAAATCCTTCGAAACAATTCAACTATTTTTTTTTAAATAGTAAAATCTTTGAAAAATTCAATAATTTTGTTAAATAATATAAAATCTTTGAAAAATTCAATTATTTTCAAAAATATTTCACGAAAGAATTCAATTCTTTTTTTAATTGGGTAAAAAAAATCACAAAAGAATTAAATTATTTTCTAAAATTTTAATAAAATTCAATATTTAAGTGGTCAATTTCAATATTTATTAACAAACACGATTATTTTAAAAACTTAAAAGAAATTGTTCATAAAATTCAATTATTTTCAAAATTTTTAATTAAAATTATTAAAGAAACTCCATTATTTAAAAAAAAAAATTGAAAGTAATTCTTCAAAGAGAATTTAATTAGAATTTTAAAAAAATTTTAACCAGATTTTTCAAAATGATGTTAAAAATTAAAAAAATAATCGAAGTATCCTGAAAAGTTGCGAAATTTTAGAATTTTTAGTACTCAACATTTATCTTTATAAATCTATTATTTTAATAAAATTTCCCAAAAAAATTTAATTATTTAAAAACAATTTCGACAAAGTTCTACACGAATATTCAATTATTTTCTAAAATAAATAAAAAATATCTTATTAAAATTCGTCGAAAGAATTCAATTTATTTAAGAATTTCTTTCTAAAATTATGTATAAGAATTCAATTTTAAGAAACATTCAATTATTCAATAAATAATCTATGTTTGTATTTAAATTATTAAATTCTCGTAGAATTTTCTAATAAAAATTGATTTAAAAATTAATTTCAGTTAAACTTTTAGATAGTAATTGAATTTTGGAGAAGTTACTAATAATTGTAATTTTTGGAAATAATTTAATTTTGTAAAAGTTTCAATTTCAAATCTTTGAAAATTTGAATTTTATGAAAATAATTTTTTTCAAAAAACTTAATATAAATTTTTTAAAATTATTTCAAGTGTTAAATTAAATGTACATTCAATTGAAGAATTTTCGTATAATCGAAATTTCAAAAAATTGAATTATAAACAAATAAAATTGAAAATTTTAAAAAGATTTTTATAAAAAATTATTAAAAGTAATTGATTTAAAGAAGAATTTTAGTTAACATTTTTGGAAAATAATAAATGAATTGAAATGATGAAATAAAAATATTATTATAAGTTATTGAATTTCAAAGGTTTAAATTAGAAATTTTTTTCTGTCTCAGAATATTCTTTGGGGTCAGGGAAAAAGTGAAAATTTTGTCTGGAAATAAGGGAAAAGTCAGGGAAAAACAAAATTCAATTTTTGTGGCAACTCTGTTGATCCAAAAAAATTTTTTTTTTCAAAACGTAAAATTTTGAAAAAATTTTTCAAGAGGTTGAAATTTCTTAAAAAATTTGTAGTTGGGTTTTTAATCTCTAGAAAAATACATAATATAAAATAAATTGTCTCTTGAAGTGATGTATTAAAATACATTCTCGCTAGAAGATAAAAGTAAAATAAGTTCTAAAACCGATAGCGAGTAAAGAATCCAACTTTTATTTTCTATTTTTAACAGGTTTTACCATGCATTGAAGTGAGAGAACTCCAGAAAAGGCAAAATGAGTGCTTTAGATTATCGAAGTAAAACTCACTCGATTTGGCATGGCCATCGAGTCGATGGGACAAGTCCGGCAATTATGGAAAGTTTAGACAGTCTCTCCATAAATAATCGCGATGGAAATCAATCTTTGACTATTCCCTTCAATCAGGGAAATTTGTCTCTACATGGAGTGCCCTCATTGCAGGGAATTAATTCAAAGTCCTCATCACTTTCATTGGAGGAAATGCAAAGTTTCCTTCTCATTGACGAGAAGGAGCGTCTCAAGGTTTCAACGGCCGAGCAATTTGTCGATAAATTGAATTGCAACAACAGGGACTTAAAAATCAAAGTTGTTTCAATATTCGGTAATACCGGAGACGGCAAAAGTCACACTCTTAATCAGACTTTCTTTAAAGGTAAAGAAATATTCAAAACATCGAACGAACAAAGCTCCTGCACACTTGGCGTTTGGGCGGCCTTTGATTCTAATCTTAATATTATTTGCCTGGACACTGAAGGACTTTTAGGTAAATGTTAAAAATACAATTTTTTAACTATTCCAATGGTTCAAAAAAAGTTTAGTTTCTGTTATTAAATTGGGAACAAATTTAAAAAAATTGGGACTGAAATTTCACTCGTATCTGTTTATAAAATTTAATTCATCATTTATATTTAATAATAAATAATCAGGATTGCCACGCAACATGAAAACCTGGAAATGTTAGGGAATTTTAAAAATCTTGAAAAAATTTGGAAAAGTCGGGAAATTTTTATCGGAATCCTGAACAATTGTTGTTTTCTAAAGTTATCGGTTTTTTTGTATTGGATAAATATTCAATTTCTAGAACTCATAAGAAAATTCTAAATTTTTGTGTCTATAAACTATAAAATTAACACAAATTCTAATACAAATCCTTCAATTTTTTCTACTTCTGACAATAATTTCTTTTCAAATAACTTAATTCTTAAAAATCTATCATATATAATTATTTCTAAAAATTTTATTAGAAATTTTGAAGAACTTAAATTTTTGAAAAATTTTAATAATTAAAATTCTTCTGAAATTAGTTTAAATTTTTTAATATGTATTTAATTAATAATAAAACATAATGGATTTTCAGAAGAATTTTAGTTAAAAACATTAAAATTTGAAACACTAAAAAATTGAATTTTGGAGAAGTTACAAATAATTGCAGAAATTCAATTATTTTCAAAAATATTAAATTCTTCGCAGAAATTCAATTATTTTCAAAAATTCTAATAAAATTTTTGGCAAAATTTCAATTATTTTCAAAAATTTTCCTTAAGGGCATCCGGGAAAAATCGAGCCCAAAAAGTGTTTTCCCGCGTGTCGTCTCACTCCTAAATAATTAGAGATATTTAGTTCGGATTTATCATGATAATTAGGGGAATTCATGATGATAAAGAATATTCTCGAAAATTGCAAGTAATTTTTGAAATAAATATTGAAAAACGGAATTACAAAAGTTGGATTTTTGGCGAAAGTGAGAGACAATATGGCGGCGAGTACACAGACAAGTGGATCTATGTGTCAGTGGTCAAGGAGGTGGCGCCAATTCTCGGAAGTGGTCGCGACTGGAACTAAGCAAATGTATTAATCTCAAATTACTCCACTTTCAATCGTTAATAAAATAATTTCCTCGCAAAATTATTGCAAAAACGGAGAGGGCCGCTCCTCGGAGAGTCTTCCTCTATCACCCCTCCAAATATGAACCCGAAATATTTTATCCTCTCGAAATGAGACGTCTATACTGAACCGTGAAAAACCCCCTTTTTCCGTATATTTAAACAATTTTTTTCAATAATTATTTATCAAAATTTCTCTAAATTCCGAGAGGACCGCTAGTCCCAGAGCATTTCTCTATATTTACCAAAAAATCCCGACTCAATATATTCTTTTCTTTTTAAATGAGACGTCTATCACGAAACCAGTATTTTTTCCCGGATGCCCTTAATTCTTAATAAAGTTTTACAAAACAATTCAATTATTTTCAAAAAAATTTAATAAATTTTACGCAAAAATTGAATTATTTTCATAATTAATAAAAATTTCACAGGAATTCAATTATTTACAAATTATTTATAAATTTCTTCGCAATAATTCAATTATTATAAATAATCACATTTTTTTACAGGAATTTAATTATTTTTAATACAATTTCAATCGATTTCGTCGAAAAATGTAATTATTCTTAAAAATTGTATTGAAATTCGACAAAAGAATGCAATTGTTTAAAAAATTTTTTAATGAAACTCTTTATTAGAATTCAATTTTGAGAAACATTCAATTATTCAAAAAATTATTTATTTTTGTATTTAAATAATTGAATTCTCGTAGAATTTCCTAATAAAAATTGATTTAAAAATGAATTTCAGTTAAAATTTTAGATAATAATAATTGAATATTAAAAGCATTATAGCGTGAATTTTTCGAAATATTAGAATCAAATTTCTAGAAAAATGAAATTATTCTTAAAAATTGTATTAAAATTTGACAAAATAATTTAATATTTAAAAATTTTTTAAATAATTTTTTGAGAAACAGTCAATTATTTAATAAATTATTTATTTTCGTATTCAAATAATTGAAGAATTCTCGTAGAATTTTCGAATAAAATGTGTCAATGAATTTCAGTTAAAATTTTTGATATATATATATATATATATTTAATTGAAGAATTTCTTAATAATCGAAATTTCTTAAAATTGAATTATAAACAAATGGATTTAAAAATTCTCAAAGAACTTTTTCAAAAATTATTAAAAAATATTTGATTTAATGAAGAACTTTAGTTGGAAATTCTAGAAAATAATAATTGAATTATTGAAATGATGAAAATAATTTTGAAGACGTTATAAGTAACAATATTCTTATAATATAAAAAATGATTATTATATTTATTTAAAAAAAAGAAAATATTGATGTTTTTGAATAATTTTACAATTAAAACAATTTGTGAATAAATGTAATAGAACAATTCTTTGACTATCTAATTACTTTTAGAGTTATTCGGAATATTCTTTAGAGTCAGGGAAAATGTCAAAATTTTGTCTGGAAATCAGGGAAAAACAAAATTAAATTTTTGTGGCAAGCCTGATTGAGTAATAAATAATTATTTTAATAATGCAGAAATTATGTGTATTTATACAAATTCGTTAGTTATTTAATTTGGTAAAAAATGAATTTAGTTTTAAAATCCTGGAAAAATTCCGTTTTTTAACCTGGAAAACCTGAAGAAGTCAGGAAATTTCAAATGAGTAAAAGCGTTGCAACCCTGATAATGAAAATATGTAGGTATATTTTTTAAAAGTGTAGAATAATAAAGACTTTTGTATTTTTCAGGTGTGACGATTCATGAGAATGAGCGCACAAGATTACTTTTAAAAGTATTGGCAGTTTCTGACATTGTGGTTTACAGAACTCGTGCAGAAAGATTGCATCGTGATTTGTTTACATTCTTGGGTGCAGCCTCTCGAGCTTACACCCATCACTTTCAATCGGCTCTGCAGGCAGTGGGTCAGAGGGAGGGAGTTTTAAGCTCTGTCAGTAATTTGGGACCGAGTGTCATTATTTTTCACGAAACCAGACACACCAGTCCTTTAATAAATGGTAATTTTCTTTTTTAATTTAAAACAATTATTTTATTTTTTACATTATTATTTTAATTTTTTAATCTCTTGTACTGTGAGATGCTCTTTGTTGAAAATTTTTATAACCATTGAGAGTAGATTGTTTTGGCGAATTAGAATTCGTTATAAATACTTTTATTTCTTATAATTTTTCTCTCTCTTATTTACTATAATTTTATTTATCATGATATCAACATTTTTTTAATTAATAAAATTAATAAAATTGAATTAATTTTTTCAGATTCAGCCGAGAGCGCGGAGGACATTCTGAGGACACGATTCGCTCAAATGCGATTGGAGATTGAGGCTTTCAGTTCAATAAAATATGTGGGAGTTCAAACTTTAAATCCGCCAACGGACTACGATCCATTGCGTTTGGCAATCAGAAACGAATTAGACAATACAACCGTTAGATCGGCCAGAAAACCACACTTAGTTTACAGTACATTAAAAATTCTCAACGACAAATTCTCAGGGGAAATTGAAAATGATTGCATTGTTCTTTTCCCCGATCAATATTTTACTTGTCCCGTCAAGTGTTTTAGTTGTGGTTGCAGATGTCAAAATAGTATGGGTCATTTTCGTGAAGGAAAACCGCACATGAGTGATACCAGGTAATTATTTCTTTATTTTTATTATTGCATAATAAAATTAAATTTTTTTGGAGTATCCTCAACAGTTTAAATGGTGTTGTATCATATTTGTTAGTAGTACTTATTTATTGGTAGTATTATACTTATTGGTACAGAATTCATGGTTAAAAAAATCTAATAGCAACCCTAACCGTCTTGCAACAAATCGCATGAAATTGTTCTGGTGACCATTCCTAAAATCCAGGGTTCGAATCCAGTTTTCGAAATTTGCTTGAAGTCCGTACAAGTCAGTTTTCAGAAAAAAAGTCCGTAATTTGATTGAAAAAGGACAAAAAGTTCGTAAATTGTACGATATAATTTGGAAAATTTTAGAGAAATTACAAATGAATGCAGAAATTCAATTATTTTCAAAAATTCTGATAAATAAAATTCTTGGCAAAATTTCGATTATTTAAAAAAATTTTGATAAAATTCTTGGCAAAATTTTAATTATTTTAAAAAATTTTCCTCAATTCAATGATTTTTAATATCTACCTACTGTTTTAATAAAATTTTCCAAAAGAATTCAATTATTAAAAAAAAATAAATAGAATTCTGCTAAACCTTTAATTATTTTCATAAAATAATAAAAATTCAACAGAAATTCAATTATTTACAAATTTTTTATAAATTTCTTCGCAATCATTCAATTATTTTCATAAATAATAACATTTTTACAGGGATTTAATTATTTTCTTAAATAATAAAATTATTTTTAGAAATTCAATTATTTTCATAAATAATAAAACACATTGCAGAGTTTCAAATATTTTTAATACAATTTTAAAATAGAATTCCTCGAAAAATGTCATTATTGTTAAAAAATTTATTAAAATTCGTGAATTGAATTCAATTATTTAAAAATTTATTAATAAAATTCTTTATGGGGATTCAATTTTAAAAAACATTCAATTATTCAATAAATTATTATTTATTTCTAAGTTTTTTTTTAATTTAATTCTCGTAGAATTTTTTAAGAAAATTTGATTTTGAAATGAATTTCAGTTTTAGATAATAATTGAATATTAAAAGTATTATAGCGTAAATTTTTAAAAATAATTGAATTTTGAAAAGGTTTCAATTAAAATCTTTGAAAATCTGAATTTTTTCATATTTTTAACTAACAATTCTGTGGAATTAATTTTTTGAGAAAATTTTATTGCGGATTTTTTTTAAATTGTAGATTGTAAATTGTAAAGAAATGAATTTGAAAATTCTCAAAGAAGTTCGTCAAAAATTATTAAAAATAATCCATTTGTAGAAGAATTTTAATTAAAAACACTAAAAAATTCTTGAAGAACTTTTTCAAAAATTATTATTTATGAAAATAATTGAATTCCTAAAAAGAATTTTATTATTTTTGAACAATATTTAATTTTTGCGAAGAATATTATTACTCTTTGAAAATAATTCAATTTCTACAATAATTTGTAACTTTCACAAAATTAATTTTTTTTTAGTGTATTTTTAATTAAAATTCTTCTATAAATGCATTATTTTTAATAATTTTTGACAAACTTCTTTGAGAATTTTCAAATTCATTTATTTATAATTTACAATCTACAATTTAAAAAGAAATCCTCAATTAAACTTTTCCAAAAAAATTAATTCCACAGAATTGTTTTAGTTAAAAAAATGAAGATTCAGGTTTTCAAAAATTTTAAATTCAAACCTTTTCAAAATTCAATTATTTCTAAAAATTCATTCAATTATGATCTAAAATTTTAGCTGAAATTCATTTTTAAATTAATTTTTATTAGAAAATTCTACTAGAATTCAATTATTTAATTACAAAAAAAATTATTTAATAATTGCATGTATCTTAAAATTGAATTCATTCGACGAATTTTAATAAAATTTTTGAAAATAATTACATTTTTCGAGAATTTCGATTAAAATTATGATAAAATAAAATTCATTGAAATATTGCAAATGAGTTTTATTATTTATGAAAATAATTGAATCCCTGTAGAAATTTTATTATTTATGAAAATAATTGAATGATTGCGAAGAAATTTATAAAAAAGTTTGTAAATAATTGAATTGAGGAATATATTTGAAAATAATTAAAATTTTTCCAAGAATTTTATTAAACTTTTTGAAAATAATTGAAATTTGGAGAATAATTTAATTATTTCCCAAGATAATTGAAATTTTGACGAGAATTTAAAAAAATTTTTTGAATATAATTGATGTTTTGCGAAGAATTTCATTACTTTTGAAAAGAATTGAATTTCTGCAATCATTTGTAATTTCTCTAAAATTCTCAAAATTATATCGTACAATTTACAAACTTTTCGTCCTTTTTCAATCAAATTGCGGACTTTACGGACCTTTTTTTTTAAAATAAGAAAAATGACTTTTACGGACTTTTACGGAACCACCACTTGGTGGTGACCAAAGATTTCCTGAAATTTTTATTTTCTGAAGCTTATACCAATAAAAAATAGTACTGCCAAGCTCTATTTAAATTATTGATAAAAGTGCCCCGAAAGTTTAATTTTAAAATGATACAAGCAGATTCGATAATTTTTAAGAATAATTAATCAAACATTAAACTGTTTATTTTTTTTTAGATGTCGCTATCAGCATCAGTATGAAAACGTCGTTTATATTTGTAAACAGTGTCATGGAAATGGAAACGAAGTTATAGTGACGAGCCGAACTCAAACTCAAAATGACAATAGTTGGTACGGTTTGGCGAAATATGCGTGGGCCGGATACGTAATCGAGTGTCCACAGTGCGGAGAAATTTACAGAAGTCGTCAATATTGGTATGGCAACAAGAATCCCGAGGATGTGTCTGTTCGCTCTGAAATCACCCACGTTTGGAATACGGTAAGCGAATTCAAAACTCTCCACTCTTTATAAAAGTTAACGCAAAGTTTGAGTTAAGGTTGTCGCCAAAACTTTTCTTTTGGTTTCTTACAAACTCCCCTTTTTCATATTCGAATATTGTTTATTAAATGATTGTTTTAATGATTTATCTAATTTTTTGTCTCTGTTTTTTTTTATTATACACAGACAAATCTGAATATCACATCTCAAAATACAGCGCAAAGAATGCTCGACGGAGTTTCGTATTTGAGTGAGGCGGTGACCAACGTTTCTCTTCAGCCGACGAAGGCAATAACCGCCTGGGTGGCTGATCAAGTGGCCCCGACTTATTGGCGGCCAAACAACGAGATCAAACACTGCCACAAGTGCAATAATCTGTTTGGCCCCACGGACACAAAGCACCATTGCCGCTCCTGTGGCGAAGGCTTCTGTGCCTCTTGTTCCTCGAGGACGAAATGCGTACCCGACAGAAATTGGTACACTCCCGTAAGAGTTTGCGACTTTTGCTACAATAAGGAGACAAACTCAAATGAGGAGCCTGTCATTACAGAAGATGTGAGTGTGAGAAAAGTTTCGGAGCACGTCGTCTCGACATTCAGCGCTGTTGGATCTGTTCTTTCTTATTCCAAATGTGAGTTTTCATATTAAATTTATAAAATTAGAAATTAGAATTTGATTTTGAAAATAAGAAATACAATTTCAATGAAATTAACACTTTGACCAACATTTTATTCTGCTTCACAGGTTCGCTTGAAATTGTTTACGCAAAGATTTTCAGAGTCGCTGATTTCTAAAATCGTGTTAATTTTTCAAAATTCAAAATGGCGGATCGAATATGGCCGATGATTTCTTAAATTGATTGGATTCGGTTTCAAATTTTTGAAAAATTTTCTGCCATATTGGGTCCAATATATTGAATTGTTAAAAAATAACATTTGATACGTAATTAGTGACCAATGGTCAATTTCTTATGTTTTAGTAAATCAATGTGTTTTTAAATACTCTAAAATTTTTTATAATTATTTAATTAGTCAAAGAAAAGTTTTTCAACAAAAAAAAGAGAAAAGGATATTTTCCACAATTTCTGGTTTTAAAAATACCAATAATTTCGTAAATTCTGATCGAATTAGGTTCAAAAATAGGTCAATAGCAGTTTTTCTAATGCTCCATATGTTGTTTTCTAAAGTTATTGTGCTTATTCTTGAAATCTAATTTTTCTTGAATTCAATTTTCTTTTAATTCAATTTTAAAAGAGTTGCCTTTACAATTTTTCTTCGCAATAATTCAATTATTTTCATAAATAATCAAAATATTTATAGATTTACAATTATTTTCATAAATATTAAAACTCATCGCAAAATTTCAATTATTTTTAATACAATTTTAATGGAATTTCTCGAAAAATGTATAATTATTCTTAAAAATTTTATTCAAATTCATCAAAGAAATTCAATTTTTTTCAAAAGTAATAAAATTCTTTGCAAAAATTCAATTATGGTCAAAAGTTTAAAAAATTTATCGTCAAAATTTCAATTATCTTTATAAATATTAAAATTTTTCTCCAAAATTCAATTATTTTCAAAAATTTTAATGAAATTCTTTTTAACAAATTCAATGTTTTTTTTCAAAAATTCTCCTCCAGTCAATAATTTTAAATATCTACTATTTTAATAAAATTTTCCAAAAAAATGAATTATTTAAAAAAATTTGTTATAAATTTCTTCGCAATAATTCTATTATTTTTAAAAATATTCAATTTATTTTTACAGAGATTCAATTATTTTTATAAATATGTAATACAATTTTTTACAGGGATTCAATTATTATTATTTTCATAGATAATAAAACTCATTGCAGAATTTCAATTTTTTTTATAAATATTAAAATTTTTCTCTAAAATTCAATTACAGTAGAGACTCCATTATCCGGACTAATGGATGCAGGCACTTGTCCGGATAATCAAAAATCCGGATAATCGAGTAAAGTGCGAATTAAACAAGTTTTTTATTCATAATTTTATGTATTTATTTGCATATGTTTTAAAATAAGACTGAAACAAACTAAAACTTTTAAAGTCAACATTAATAAATATTTAGTTAGAAATATTTCAAAATATTTACATAAACATTTTCTTAAAATAATTAAAACACTTTAAAACGCAACATTTCGTGTAAAGAAATTTAAAATAGAAGTCAACGGCTTGAGACCTTATAAACTTTATATTAAAAAAAAAAATTTTAATTTTAAATTTGTCCGGATAATCGAATATCCGGATAATAGGGGTCCGGATAATGGAGTCTCTACTGTATTTTCAAAAATTTTAATAAAATTCTTGGCAATATTTCAATTATTTTCAATAATTTTAATAAAATTCTTAACAAAATTTCAATTATGTATTTTCAAAAACTTTTCTCAATTCAATGAAATTTTTTTACAGAGATTCAATTATTTTTAATACATTTTTAATCTAATTTCTCAAAAAATGAAATTATTCTTAAAAATTTTATTGAAATTCGTCAAAAGAATTTTAATTACCTATTTAAAAAGTTGAATTTTAAAAAACATTCAATTCTTCAATAAATTATTTTTTTTTGTATTTGAATAATTGAATTGTCGTAGAATTTCCTAATAATAATTGATTTAAATATGAATTTCAGTTAAAAATTTAGATAATAATTGAATTTTGAAAAGATTTCAAATTATAATCTTTGAATGTTTGAATTTTTCATACTTTTAACTTAAAATTGTGTAGATTTAATTTTTTTGTAAAAGTTAAATTGAATTTTTTTGAAGTTATTTAAAGTTTTTATTTTCTAATATATATTTGATTGAAGAATTTCCGAATACCTGAATAATCGATGAAATTTCGTAAAATTGAATTGTAAACAAAAGGATTTGAAAATGTTGAAAGAAATTTTTCAGAAATTATTAATAATAATTAATTTACACTTTATAAAGAAGAATTTTAGTTAAAAGTTATGGAAAAAAATAATTGAATTAAAATAATGAAAGTAATTTTGAATAAGTTACAGTAACAATATTCTTATAATTGGTATAAAATGATGATTTTATCAGTCCAACATTTTTAATTATTATAAAACATGAAGATATCGATTGCTCCGAGTCGAAGACTCGGAGTGATTGATATTTTCATGTTTTATGTTTAATTTCAAAAAGGTTAGAATTAAAAATTTTGTAAAAATAAATGTAGTTTTAAAAACCTGGAAAAATTCCGTTTTTTAACCTGGAAAATTTTTCCAGAACTTTTCCAGAAAAGTCAGGGAATTTGAAATGAGTAAAAGCGTGGCAACCCTGTATATAAAAAACAATTAAAATTTTCAAATAATCAATATTATTTCTTAATGATAAGGACACAGACTTGGCTAATAATAGAAATGTTTACTAATTATTTCAGCGTTGATTAAAGACACAGCACGACCTACATATTGGGTTCCCGATTCAGAAGTAAAAGTCTGTTGTGTTTGCGACGAAAAATTCTCAGACAAGGTTCCTCTTCATCATTGTCGTGATTGTGGTCGTGGAGTATGTCAAGATTGTTCGCAACACAAAAAACCAGTCCCTCGTCGCGGTTGGCTGAATCCAGTTCGCGTTTGCGATTCCTGCACAAAAATAGACTAGAATACAAGAATAGATTTGATTGTCATTTAAAGAGGAAATCTTATTTCTAGACACCTTCGCTTTCATGTATAAAAAGGGGGATTTCCAGGACAGGAAGTGACATTCGTTGGTCTTCCGATTCGGCTCAAATTTTACCAATGCTTTATTCTGCCTTGAAAAATAATTGTCAAATCCGTTGAAAATTCAAATCCTATTTTTCGATCAGTTCAGAAATTTTAAATATTTCTAAACAAAAATTACGTTTTTGGTTCAAATACTATTTTTTTGAAGTTAATTTCAAAAATACTACTTTTTTTTGCAAAATTGTCGATTGTGAGACTTCTGTAAAAAAAAGAAAGTTAAAATTTGGTTTGGTAATTTGTCAAGGTAGAAAGTTCTTGTAAATTTTGAGCCGAATCGTAGCAAATGTTACTTTTTTGCGAGAAATCTTCCGATAATTAATTATAAAGAAGATATGCTTGAGATAAAGGATGAAAAATTTCAATGTAAAGAATGGTTGACAACTCTTTGAAACCACGAATTTTTCCGTTATCTACAAAAAAAAAAAGAAGAAGAAGAAAGCAAAAATACAAAAAGGAAAATACAGCCTCTGCACTATTCAAGTTCGTCGAAATCTTGATGAGGATATTTTTTTACTCGAAAAAGAATCTTTTGCATCCTATTTTTTATACAAAAAAACAGAAATTTATTTAATTTTAATTTGTATCGTCAATGACGAGGGGGCTGTGCCATAAATTTTAAGCTGTGCCAGTTGTCAATTCTGTCAGTAAAAGTGAAAAAATCTGATGAAAAAGAAAAGTTTCTTGTATTTCTAATTAATAAGAAAGTTGTGATTTTTAAAAATAAATGTTGATTTCCATTAAAAAAAAAAAATACAAAGTTTAATGAACAAAAAAAACATAATACTATTTAGAGTATTTATTAAATATTGAGTGTAAATATTACAGTAGGGATATTGCAGTGCATTAAATAATAATCTTTGGCATTAAATAGAAAATACAGTAAATTTCACTATCAAAATAGTTGTAGTCCTTAAATATTATAAATTATAATATTCTATCTATTATTATTGATCAAGTTCTATTTATATAAAAGAAAACTTATAAATGTACATATTTAGTATGTATATCTAATGTTAAGTCGGCTGTGAGAATTTTAGATTTCCAGGATGAAAAAAAAATGCATTTCACATTTTACGAAACCACGTCTTTCATAATAGTGTTGATGACTTTGTTCAAACGTTTATTGACATTCCGACTATTCATCTCTGTGAGATTCGAAATTTATAGTGAAAATAAAAATTTGCTTTCAAATTTTCAGTTGTTCGTTATTCGACATTTAAAAAAAAAAATGTATAATTTATATTTTTCAATAAATTATTGAATTTTAAAAATAAAAAAATTTTCTTCGTAGAATTCTTGGTATTTTTTCTTCTTTTTTACCTCATCATTGAAAAAATATTCTGTTTGGAAAAATTATTAATTATATCAATTAATTTATACAAAAAATGTATAAAAGTTTTTTCAAAATTTTTTGAGTTAATCTCTTACTCGAAATTTTGGTCGGTTTTTCAAAAAAGGCATACAACTTTTTCCTTGTTAACCGATTAAGATAATTTTTTTTGAAAAATACTCATAATAATCAAGCAATTTAAATAAAAAAAAAATTTTTTTGACTGAAAAAACATTTTTTTAAACATTTTTTAAATAACAATAATAAGTATTAAAAAAAATCATAAATCCGTAAAATATTTTTTAGCTTCATTGATAAGGAACATTAATCAAAACTCACACTAAAATAATATTTGAGTGTCTCTGATGTATAGAAAAGTATAACAATTTATTAAATTGTTTAAACAATTATTTGTTGTTACTTTTTTCATAAACTGTTCTTAGGGCTAGAAATTTCTAGTTTTTTCTCAATTCTGCAATTTTTCAGGAGTAAAACATCTACTAATGATAAAAAACAAATTATTTATTTGTTAAATTGTTTTAAACAATTTATTGTTATTTTTTTCATAAACTGCACTTGGAGCTAGAAATTTCTAGTTTTTTCTCAATTGTGAAATTTTTCAGAAGTAAAACATCTACTGATAATAAAAAAAAATTTATTTATTTAAATTGTTTAAACAATTAATTGTTCTCATTTATTTCATAAAATGCACTTAGGGTTAGAAATTTCCCGTTTTTTCTAAATACAATCAATTGAAAAAATAAAAACTTATTACATAAATTGTTTAAACAATGATTAAATAATGAATTTTCAGTTTTTCTTTTGCACTTGCGAATGTTTTAGTTACAAAAAAATGCACAATACAGAAAAACTTAGAAATTTCAAGCGCTAAGTAGAGTTTATGAAAAAATAATAACAATTAATTGTTTATACAATGATTAATTAATTAGTAAATTAGTTAGTTAGTTACTAAGTTATTGAATTAATTAGTTAGTAAGTTAGTCAGTTGGTCAGTCAGTTAGTAAATTAGTTAGTTAGTACGTTAGTAACTAAGTTAGTAAATTAGTTACTTAATATGTTAGTTAGTAAATTAGTTATAGTTAGTAAGTTAATTAGTATTGTTAAACTAAAATAAATTTTTATTCATTATTTTGCATTGTATTTTGATTTCTAAAATTGCAAACATAACCTACAAATTTTTAAGCACCAACTGCTCCACGAACGCAAAGCATGAGTTAGAAAAGGAAAATTTCATCTTTTTCATTATGATTTTCTAATAATTAGTTATTTTTAAGTAATTGCGATAAAGCAAGAATAAAGTCAACCAAACATTTAGAGTAGGATAAGCGGATTTAAATCGTAAATATTTTTGCACATTTTACATGAGAGAGAAAAGGATAGAAATATTTTCTGTTCTTTTCTATAAAAAAAGGCAAAAAATGTTTCCATTCTTTTTAGTAATTTAGTAAAATTAATATGAAAGAAAATTTGTCCTTTTTTTAGAAGTAGCTCAAAATTTATAAAAATGTTTACTTTAATCGGTAAATTGGTAAATTTGGAAAATTTTTATGAATAAGAAATAACAAATAGAAATAAAAAATTTGTTTATATTTGAACATGAAAATTTTCCCGCCTAATTATTTCGAGATATCGTCTCGCGATACAATCGATATATGTGTTTTTTAAAAACGATACGATATTAATTGAAGTGACGTCAAAAATAATATATATATATCCAATATGGCGTTTAGATCAGCTGGATTTTGTATAGAGTGAGTGCTTGAGATGCTCCTCGTTAGGAAAAAGTACACCAGAATACCGTCTGCGTGAGTGAATACGTAAGTTTTTCAAAGGAAAACATTTTAATTGTTTTCAAAAAACTTTTCACAATTGAAAATTCAATAATCACTGACAACAATTGTGTTTTCAAAAAAAAGCGAAAAAAATAACATAATAATGACCATGGTGAACATGAAGACGCAAAACGTTAGATCATGTGTTGAATGTTGGTTTCTAAAAAATTGCAGGCAACAAAAAAAAGTTGAATATTTTCATTTTTCTTAATTTCAAGTAAAAAAAAAACAGTGCAAGAAGAGGTTTTCTTTGAATTTTCCAGTTATTGAGGGCGAATCCGCGATTCGTGTGTGTGTGACGACATGGCGAGAGGAAAACTCGAAAATAGAGCAAGTGATTTTTTTTCTAAAATTGAGTGTTACGTGAATTTTTTCCCAATTTTTTTTTTATATGAAAAATTGAACTCATTGTTTAGTGATTATTTTTGTGGAAAATGATGTTGATGCCGTGTGCAAGCAATGCCGCAGCCATTTTTTTATTGCTTACTCAAGTTTCGTAATCCACTATATCAACTCCATATTTGAATTCAACAAGTAATGCAATCTAGTTCACTAAATTTTCAATTTACATTTCTTTGAAAATGTCAAATTATTCGGTAATATTTCCTTTAATTTTAAAATTTCAACTTGTTTTCCTCTTTTCACTTTCAGTAAATAAAAAAAAATCTTAAGTTCTCTTGCATCTTGTAAATAAATGTTTACGAAAAACAAATAGTTTTTTAATATAGAAAAAAATTGTTTAAATATTAAAAAACCGTTTTTAAAAGTGTCTTTTTTTCATCGCGGTGATAGTGCATAATGCAAAAATATACAGACGACATGCATTCAAAAGGGCGACGCCATATTTAAAGTTCCTTTTAAAAACCAAAACATCGTGTGTTTTGTTTGGATCGTGATTTCAGTTGTGAAAAATTTCTCGTCTATTTGAAAGGTATTTTTTATTTATAAAAATTGAATCGAAATTAGTGTTGTGTGTTGTGAGAATTGTTGCGTGTTTAAAATGCAGTTTCTTGGAATAAACGGTAGCCATTTTGTCGCGCATTGTTATCGTATAAACAAGGCTTGCGTATATATATCTACATATATGTGCAGTCACCAAAAATACAAACGCATCCAATATTAGTTGAGGAGCGAGAGAGCTCTCTTCATTTCTCGCGTGACGTGTCTCCGGTTGGTGATTAGTTGGCAACGGCATCGATCTTGCACCAATAGTGCACTAGTTACATAGTAAACGAAAAGAATCTGTCACGACGAGATTCACGTGATTTCTTATTGAAAAATTGCGCGTTTTTTAAAAAAAAAACACTACTTACTCCAAAATTTTTTCTAGTTTTTATTCTTCCTTTTTCGTCTTCCTTTTTTCTTGAACAAGTATTTTATTACTTTGAAAATATTTTCAAATTTTCGAATAATTTCGAAAGGGGAATTTTTTTGCATTTTATTATGATGAATTTTTTCTCTTCTATTTTTACTACTTTTGATAATGGACATTGTGCCTATTTAACCTATTTAATATATGCTGTGTTTTTATTCTTAACGTCATTAGTGACAAGATGAAAACCTGCAGATTTCATCAAAGTACTAAGGTGTGATACTGTGATTTGTATAAAATTTGATAAAAATAAAAATGATAATGAATATAAAAAATAAGTTATTAAAAATATTTCAAGATATTAATATTCTAAAATACAATACTTGGAAAGGCTATTAAATCAGCAGAAATATTTAATTTGTTTATATTTTCGGAAACATTTTATTTTGAGGAAAGATAACCTCAAAAATGTGACAGTTCATAAGCGAAATTTTCTCTAAAATTGAGAAAGTCATTGAAAAATTACACATCAAGTTAAATATTTTTTAATTCATATTTGGAGTGTGATTTATGCGGTTTATGATAATATTTATAAATCACTTGTTGCTGAATAAATATTTCAAATAATGTTCATTATAAAAAGGGTGTTGTTCACTGTTTTTAAACAAGCAATTTTTAATTAAATAATAGTTTTAAAAAGCAATTTATAAGTTTAGGAATAAAAATTCAATTTTGAAAATTTGAAATATAAACTTCTTATTTCATATTTACAAAAATTTCAAATTAAAATTCTATATTAATAATCTGCCTATTTTTATTTCAGTTATCTTTATAAATAATAAAATTCTTCTCGAAAATTCAATTATTATTAAAAATTTTATTAAAATTCTTGGCAAAATTTCAATTATTTTCAAAAATATTTCTCAATTGAATTATTTAATTAATTTGAAGAAGTTACAATAACAATATTCTTATAGTATAAAATAATGATTTTATCACTCTGTCATCTTCAATTATTATAAATTGTTGAATTTCAAAAAAGAATTTTGAATAATTGAAATTTTTGTAAAATTTAATTCCAAATAATTGATTTCCTTCAATTATTTTATTACATTTTTTGAAAATCAACGTTTGAAGAATTTTAATTGCAAATTTGGAAAATAATTGAATTCTCAAAAATTTTAATGAAAAATCTTCAAGCGTAAATTTAAAAATGAAAATTATTGAAAATTTACTTCTAAAAATTATATTAAAATATCTTTAAAAAATTCATTCCTAGAATTTTTTTTCATTTTAATTTTTTAAAATTCAATTATTTTCAATATTTTTTCAATAACATATTTCCGAAAATCATATTCAAAATTTTTAATTAAAATTCTTCAAAAAATTAATTAGTGTTTTTTTAAATTGTAAAAAAATTATTTTAAGAAATTTACTTACCTATTTTCGAAAAATTACATCACAATATTTTTAAAGAACTAATTCTTAGAATTGTCTTATCATAATTTATGAAAATTCAATTATCTTCGAACAAAGTAAATTAAAATTTTCTAATAATACTTTTTTTAGATTTACTAAAATTTCGGAAAAATCATGTTCATATAATTATAATGAAAATTCTTCAAAAATTTGATTATTTTTATACATTTTTTGCAAAAATTCAATTATTTTTAAAAGATTTTACCAAATTTCAATTATTCGGAAATTTTTCAATTCTAAATAATTAAAAAACTATTATCTTTCAAAAGTTATTTGAAAATATTTAAAAAAAATTAATTTTAAGAATTTCTTTATCATAATTTGTTAAAATTATAATTATAATTATAAAAAATTGAATTTTTGTATTTAAATAATTGAATTCTGGAAGAACTTTTGGAAAATTATTAAAAATTGATTTAAAATAATTTATTTAAAGATGAAGTTTAGTTGAAAATTATAGAAAATAATTGAATTTTAAATTTGTATAATTTTTAGAAATTAATAAATTCCATAAGGTTTTAAATTAAAATTTCTAAATTTTAGTTTCTGTGAAAAACCAAATAGGAAGTATTTAAATATTTATTTAACAAAATTATTCAAGTTCTAAATAATTGAATTTAGAAATTCAAGTCAGTGAAAGGTCAGGGAAATATAAAATAAAATTTTTGTGATAACGCTGAATTAAATGAATGACTTTTTTGTGTTTTAATGTCGATCCAAGGCTTATATTAAGAAAAATTAATTAAACAAAATTGTTTTTAATTAAAAATCATAATTTAATTTAATATTCCAAAACATAAATTATAAATACATTTTGTGGTACTATTTTTGCAAGAAAATTTTAGAAATTATTTTATGTTCCATAATTTTGCATTACTAAGTAAATTTTTCTTTTAATTTGAAAATGATAACATTTTAACAAAAAAAATTTTATAAAATCTTTGAAACTTTCATATTTTTGAATCCGAAATATAGATCGAAATATTTTACTTCTTGCATAGAATTTTATTAAAATTTTTGAAAATTCCTTAGATGTTCTAAAAGTTTTAAATGAAGTTTTTGTTTCTAAAAATTATTATTTTTTATAATTGAATTTTTTTAAGGAAAAAGGGGATAGGAATCAGGGGAAAAAATCAAAACACTGTCTGAAAGTCAGGGAAAAGTCTGAAAAAAACAAAATCAAATTTTTGTGTCAATCTTGTCTCATATTTATTATTATTATTGATAAAATTTCTGAACGATAAGATTTTTCAATTATTTTCATTTTTATTAATATCAAATTTAATGGTTCCAAACATCAAGTAATTAAACTTTTAGTTCGAATAATATTTTAATTAAAAAAATGCTTCTTCATTTTTCTTTTTAGTTTATTTTATTCTATGGATTTAAATTGCCATGATGTTTAAAATTCTGACTACTTGAAACAAAAAATGATGTGTATAAATTTTCAAATTACAAGCACTGTTTGTAAAAAAAAGTATTAACTTTCAACTCGTTGATATTTGATTTTAATTGAAATTTGAACGTGAATGTTGCAGTTGAAAGAAGAAGAAGAAGAAGAAGAAGAAGAAGAAAAAGAAGAAAATTGAAGAAAAAGAGTGAAATAATGGCACCAGACAGGCCGGATACAACAAATATGGAAACTGCCGTTGGTTTGACAGTCACGCACGTCCTTGACTGTGGAGAAGCTATTTATTCAGTGAGAGACGAAGACATTGCGACTGAAGGCAGCTCCATTGACGAGTTGAACGAGGGAAGTCCACGAAGTGATAAATCCATGAAAAGCAATCAGTCCGATGATGATTTGACATCTCTTACTTGGCTTCATCAGCAAAATCTCCTCAAGAGTCTCGAAATTTCTAAATCTTCCAAGAGCGCAAAAGAAGAAAATGTCCTCAACAACAATATTTGCGATGATCTCTCGGAGAATACAAACTCTGTTTCCAGTCTTGATGAAAGCTATTCAACAGGTACAATTTATTATTCCATCTTCTTCTATTCATTATTCTTCCCTTCGAATTATTCAATAATATTTTACCTTCTGAATATTTTTTATTTATTAATACTGTCATTTTTTCAAATAGGATTCAATCCACTGAATTTTGTCTAAAAACAATTGCGTCAGCTTTATTAACAAAAATTCAACATTTATGTGGGTGATTCCCATGAAAGCAAATCGTTTTTGTTTCAAAAACTTTTAAACTTTCCTGAACCTACTTTCAGAAATAAATTCTAAAGAGGTTCAAAAATTAAAAAGAGTTGCGAAAAATTAATTTCTAAAATTTTCCTTGCCATTGTTACTTTAAAATTCTTCAAAAATTCTTCAAAAATACAATTATGTTTCAAAATAATTTTTAAAAGTAAATGTGACGCGATCTGAAGAAAGGGACCTTAGAAGCAAGAAATTATAGGTTATGTTTGCAATTTTTTAATTGAAAATACAAAAAAAGGATCAACTGTCAATATAAATCATTGAAGTTTAAGTCTTCATTAAAACTAAAATATTTAATAAACACTGATTTTAATTCGAAATAAGTAAAAAGAAACTTTCAAACAAGAAAAAAGTAACTCTAACCCAACCCTAAAATGATTTGCTTCTAAGGTCCCTTTCTTCAGATCGCGTCACAAATAAATAAAATTCATTTCAATGAAATTTGACAAAATTTTGAATTGTTTCAGTTTTTTAAAATTATTTTCAGAAATAATTTTAATTACAAAAATTTTTATTACATTTTTTCAGGAAACAAATTCAAAATAATTTTTAAAAGTAAACAAATAAAATTAATTTCAATGAAATTTGACAAAATTTTTAATTGTTCAGTTTTTTAAAATTATTTTCGGAAATACAATTATTTTTAAAAAATTTTAATTAGGTACATTTTTTCAGGAAACAAATTTAATCTGAATTTCTAAATTAAATTATTCAAAACTTCAACATTTTTTGTTAAACAAACATTTAAAAACTTATTCTTATTTATTTTTCCACAAGAATTGAAATTTCAAATAATTTCAGTGAAAAACCTTTTGAAATTTAATTATTTCTAAAAATAGCAACTGTAATTCTTCCAAAATTCAATTATTTTTTAGAATCTTTGAATAAAATTATTCAAAACTTTAAGAATTTTTAAAGAAAAATAATGTAATTAATAATTTTTTAAAATAAAAATTGTAATATTTTTATACTTTTGCTTCCCTTAAATTTTCAAAGAATTTAATTTAAATATCTTTTAAAATTTTATTAATTCCTAAAATTCCTGTTATGATGCTTCAAATATTCAATTATTTTCTAAAATTTTAAATTAAATATTTTTTAAATCAATTCCTATCAGAATTCCACTGCGAGAATTGAATTATTTAAATAGAATAATTTTTGTAAATTCATAAAATAATGTATTTAGAAAAATAAAATTATATTTGTAGATTGTTTCTAAAGATGAAAAAATAAAATTTACTTTAATAAAATTTTACAAAATTTTCAATTGTTTCAATTTTAAAAAAAATTATTTTCGGGAATTCAATTACATCTTCAAAATTTTAATTACTATTTTAGTATAAAAAAACTAAAAAAACTAAAAAAAATTGAATTTTGATAAGTTACAAATGATTGCAAAAATTCAATTATTTTCAAAAGTTGTAAAATTATTAGAAAAAATTCAATTATGTTGACAAATTTTTTAATATTCTCGACAAAATTTCAATTATCTATTAAATATAATTGAAATTTTGGCGAGAATAATAAAATTCTTCTCCGAAATTCAATTATTTTCAAAAATTTCAATACAATTCTTGGCAAAACTTCAATTATTTTCAAAATTTTTCCTCAATTAAATGATTTTCAATATCTACTATTTTAAACAAATTTTTTAAAAAGAATTTAATTATTTAAAAAAAATGTTGATAAAATTCTACGCAAACATTTTATTATTTTCATAAATAAGAACAATTTCACACGAATACAATTATTTACAAATTTTTTATATACTTCTTCACAATAATTCAATGTTTATAAATAATATTTTAGAGATTAAATTATTTTCATAAATAATAAAATTCTTTTTATGAATTTAATTAATTTCATAAATAATCAAACTTATCGCAGAATTTAAAATATTTTTAATACAATATTAATCAAATTCCTCGATAAATATAATTATTCTTAAAATTTTTTTTAAAATACGTCGAAAGAATTCAATTATTTAAAAATTTGTTAATATAATTCTTTATGAGAATTAAATTTTAAGAAACATTCAAAAAATTATTTATTTTTGCACCTATTTAAATAATTGAATTTTCGAATAGAAATTTATTTAAAAATGAATTTCAGTTAAAATTTTAGACAATAATTGAATATTTAAAGCATTACAGCGTGAATTTTTAGAAATAATTGAATCGTGAATTTCAAAAAGGGCTCAATTCATACTTTTAACTAAAAATTCTGTGGAATTAATTTTTTTGAAAAAGTTTAATTGATTTTTTTTTTGAAATTACCTATTTGAAGTTTTTATTTTCTAATATTTATTTAATTTAAGAATTTCCGAATAATCGAAATTTCGTAAAATTGAATTGTAATCAAATGGAATTGAAAATTCCCAAAGAACTTTTTCAAAAATTATTAAAATTTAAAGCAATATCAGGGAAAAACAAAATTAAATTTTGGTGACAACTCTGTGTCGACTTTTCACTAATTCAAATTTAGGAAGTAAATAATTGATATTTGACAACAAATTTTGATTGTAAATAATTATTTTTGAAATAAATTAGTAGAATATTTTTAAATTTTTTGTAAATAAATTTTAATTGTAGATTAATTTTTTTATTGAAAACGTTCAACAAAAAGTAAGCTTCACGAAACCTAATAGTTATTGTGATAATAAGTTTAAACAATAATAAGTATCACAGCAAATGAATGTTTCGAAAAATTACATTTTACTTATCTCGATTTCGTTTGGTTTTTTAATAGTTTTTTAATTAATTTTAATATATTTTTGTTTGCTTTACTAAGCAAACATTCATCTGTTTAGTTCGATCGACAAAAAAAAATTGAACCCTGTTTTCTAACAGTTGTAAATAAAATTCAGTTGATTGAGTAAATAATTTATTCGTATTGTCATGAATTTAGTATAAAAATAAAATAATTGACGAATAGAAAGAAATTTTTTTCATATTTTATGAAAGTTATTGTGAATTTTTTCTTTCTTTTGCAGAGAGCAACGGCAAGAGTCCGAATTCAGTGCAGAGTCAATCGGCAGGAGGGAGAAATCATAAGGTATCACAAATTTTCCAGGAGAAAATATTCTTTGACGGTGTTCCAAGTAATCACTCGAAGATCTCGTTGAGCAACAACAATCTTCCAGTCTCGAATCGCATGAAGCATCCAACTCATATACCTTATGATCCTCAATTGCACAAAAATAGTAAACCGCCCTATTCATTTTCGTGTCTCATCTTCATGGCGATCGAGGACAGTCCAGTGAAAGCCCTGCCAGTTAAGGAAGTCTACGCTTGGATTCTCGATCATTTCCCGTATTTCAGAAACGCTCCGACCGGCTGGAAGAACTCGGTTCGACACAATTTGAGTCTGAACAAGTGCTTTCGAAAAGTGGAAAAGGCCTCAGTGAGTTTCGTTTATTTTTAGACTATAACAGCACTCATCTATTAAAAAGCTACTGTTTACTCCTTCTTTTACGGTTTCATACTATTTGGATACTTTTTTTAGTTTCGTGCTACTGAAAGCTACTTTTTTTTCTTTTTTTCTTGAGACCTGGCGCAACTTTAGACCCGCTGAGCATTTAAGCTAGAAATTTAATACTTATTTTTTCTTTACAGTAATCATAAATTCAAAAATTTTCTATTTATGTTGTTTTTTAATCAATTTATGTTGTTAAATATCAAAATTTCGTTACTAAATTTAACTTTCTCAATCAAATTAATCTACTTAATTCAGTCAAATTTTAGTCTATTCAAATTCAACTCGATCCAAATTTTAAACTATTACAACTTTAAGTGGTGACAAAAAACTTCAATTATTAATTAAAATTGAAGTACAATAAGTATTTTAGTGTGCGAAACATGATATTCAATATTTTATTATTATTATTATTATGCAAATTACAAAATTTTTTATTTTCAAATATAAGCTTCAATTTTTGAATAATTTAAATTTTGAAATTTGAAAAAATCAGTAAAGTACATAATTAATTATTAATTTTTATTATTTTCAAAAATTTTAATAAAATTCTTCGCTAGAATTCAACTATTTTCATTTTCATAAATAATACAGGGTGTCTAACGGTCAGGGAAAAGTCAAGGAATTTTTTTGGCCAGGGAAAAGTGAGGGAAAAGTTAGGGAATTTCATTAAAAGCCAGGAAAATTTCTAAAAATTTATACAAAAATTAAAATTTTTGTGAGTAAAAAATTTTTTTAATCTAACAAAACTTAGAAAATTTTTATTATCGCTTCTTTCAATGTTAAATTTTAAAAAAATTCGGGTTTTTGAATAATTTTCAATATTTAATAATTTTTTACCAAAGGGTGAAGACTATTAAATAGGTAAAGTGTTTTTAAAGAGCCCAAAAATAGTGAAGCTAAATGCCATAAAAGAGAAGAAAAAATGTTGAATTTTAAGAAATTCGGTTTTTCGAATTTTTGATAATTTTTAATAAATTTAGATTTTTTTACCAAAGGGTGGAGATTAATTAATAAGTAAAGTGTTTTTGAAGAGCCCAAAAATATTGAAGCAAAACGCCATAAAATAGAAGAATAAAAAATGAATTTTAGGAAATTCTGTTTTTCGAATTTTTGATAATTTTCCACAATTTTAGATTTTTTACCAAAGAGTGGAGTCTATTAAATAAGTAAAGTATTATTGAAGAGCACAAAAATAATGAAGCTAAAGGCCATAAAAAAGAAGAAAAAATTGTTAAATTTTAAGAAATTCGGTTTTTTGAATTTTTGATAATTTTCCATAATTTTAGATTTTTTACCAAAGGGCGAAGACTTTTAAATAAGTAAAGTATTTTTGAAGAGCCCAAAAATAATGAAGCTAAATGCCATAAAAGAGAAGAAAAAAATCTGTTGTTTCTATCATTAGATATTAATTTATTGTTAAATATGTCAGTTACCATATTTTTGTCCCTATAAAGCAGAAATAAAATTAGTAAAAAGTCAGTGAATTATTTTCTTAATCCTTGTTAGACACTCTGTAATAATATTCTTCGGAAGAATTAAATGATTCATATAAATAATAGAATTTTTTACAGGAATTCAAGTATTTTCAATACAATTTTAATGTTTCACAAAAGGATTCAATTATTTTTTTTAATTTTTAATAAATTTTTTTCGAAAGAATTCAATTTATTTTCTAAAATTTTAATAAATTTTTGAAACAAAAGTTGAAAATAATTCTTTGTTTAAATTGAATTATTTTCAAAATTATCAATTAAAATTAATAAAAAAACTGCAATATTTTCAAAAAACTTAAAGAAATTCTTCAAAAAAATTTAATTGTTTACAAAAATTGCAATAAAATTATTTAAAAAAAACTACAATATTTTCAAAAAACCTAAAGAAATACTTCAAAAAAATTTAAATGTTTACAAAAATTGTAATAAAATTGTTGAAAATAATTAAATTTTCTATCAGTAATTTTAATAAAATTAAAATATTTTAGGTGAACTTTTCTTTTTGTTTGAAATAATGGATTCTCGAAGAACTTTCTAAAAAATTATTGAAAAAAAATTTATTTTTAGAAGAATTTTGGTTAAAAATTCTAGAAAATAATTGAATTGAAATTTTGAAATTAATTTTGAACAAGTTACAGGAGCAATTTTTATGAATTATTGAATTTTAAAAAGATTTGTAAGTGGAAATTTTTGAAAATATTAATTCCTATGGAAAAATAATAATTAAATATTTATCTAAAAAATAATCTAATGATACGATTATTAAAGATGTTTGGAAATAAATGTATTACAAACATGAGTTTTGTTTAATATAATCATTTTTAGAGTGAATCAGAATATTTTTTTACTGTCAAAATTCTTTCTGGAAATGAAGAAAAAAGTCAGAGTTGCCAAATAATTGTGAAAGAGTTAGCAGTAAAAATTTAAACTAATTAAAATTTCCTTTTTCTGAAGGTCAAATTCGTTGTGATTTAAAGCTCTTTGCAAAAGTTGCATCGACTTTGACATTCTCTTAAAAATACTTTTTATTACTTTTTTAACTAACGAGTGCTAAGCTTGCTGTAATTAAAAATAGTTTCTAAAGATTATAAAACTTTCGATCCATTGTTGAAATATTCGTTTTATATTTTTACACTATCGTCAATAATTAAGTGGAACACTCTTTTCTTGTCACTGCGAAAAATCATTTATTTGCTGAACTATGCAGATATTTTAGAAAAAATATACGATTCGAAGCAGTGATAAGAAAGAGTTTCAGTGACGACTTTACTTTATTATGGACGCTAACCTTTGTTAACCTTGGTTGCAATATTGGAACGATTTTTTTGTTTTCTTTTATTTATTGATTATTTATTTATATATTTTATTAATCCTTTTTTTAAATGAAGAAGGCAGGGAAATTAATTTGCGAATATTTTTCAGAATTTGGGAAAGGGTTCGCTGTGGATGGTGGACGCGCAGTACCGTCCGAATTTGATACAGGCGCTGTCTCGCGCCCCCTTTCCTCCGCCGACTGCTCAAAATATTTCGTCGCCCGAGAAAGTGCCGAGGAAAAGTGTGAGCACTCGACTTCCCGATCCCGTTCTCTTCCCCTATCTCTCAAAAAGACTCGCGTCAAGCAATATTTGCGACACACACGAGAACGAGATCGACAGTGATGTTGACGCGGCGGCGGCTGCGATGCTTTCTTTCAAGCACGGACCTATTATTTTAAATCACAATAAAGGTAAATAATTAATCATGTTTTTTCACTTATGGCTAATTTAATTTCAGAATTCTGCAGGCCAACAACATTATCGTCCATAATCCATCTTAAGAGAACTTCAAAATTAAAATTTATTTTTAAGGCAAACAAAAAATCGCAGCAAAGTTAAAGTTGAGATTTTATTGTTTCTTTGGCGAGGCAAGGAAAAAATTTCGGTGCATTAGTTGCACTGTTTTTGGTAAAAATTTTGCATTATTGGTCGAAAGAAACTATTATCCCGATTTGGGGCACCAGCTAAACTCTAAATCACAAATGTTGTCCTTTTTTGAAGTACACGAATTGAAGTATCCTTGGGAACAACCAATGCGCCGAAATTTGTTCCTTGTAGAAGTGGAACGAAAAATTAATGAATCATTTAATTGTTTATTAGATGCTTTTTATGACAGGAAGGCTTTTTTTAAATGATTTGAATGCAGTGTTTATAACGGACGACCGTTACATATAAATTGAATTGAGGTCTCATTGCTTGTCTAGATCGGAAGAGAAAGTTTCCGGACCAGGAAAAGCTCGTTCCGGTAATCACAAGGAGCTCTAGCGAGGATCATACATACAGTTGCATTACTTCTATCAAACTCGAGAGGTACGAATTTTATTTACGTATTTCTTTCAGGGCTGCTAAATCTTGAAATTGTCATGCATTTTTTTTAGTCAGAAAAAATCTGGAGACGTCTGGAAATTTTATTAAATGGATTTAAGAATTTATTTCTTGAACTTGAATCGCGCAAACATGAAAACATTCATTATTTATTATTTTGAAGATAAAAATCATTTCTAATTTCTAATTAAATTCTTTGAAGAAGTAATTAGTTTTTTATATAGACTAGAAAAATTTTTTTTAAACTCAATTATTTTCAAAAGCAGTTTGTAAGAATTTTTTAGAAATCTACTTTTTTTAAACTTTTTTAATACTTTATATTATTCAAAAATTCTAAAAAATAATTGAATTTTGGAAGATTTGCAGTTCAAATTTCATAAAAACTTTTTCAAATGGTTTTACATTGAAAGTATTTCGAAATTCTAAGCAAATAAAGAACAATAAGTATTTAAATATTTATTTTACAAAAATGATTGAAATTTGAAAGATTTAATTTGGAAATTCTGGGAAAAATTAGTTTTTTGAAAAATAGAAATTAACATTTTTCAAAAATTCTTGAAGTTTTAAATAATTTTATTCAAAAATTCTAAAAAAAATAATTGAATTTTGGAAAAATTACAGTTGCAATTATTAGAAATAATTAAATTTCAAAAGGTTTTTCATTGAAATTATTTGAATTTTTAATTCCTAGGGAAAAATAAAAAATAATAAGTTTAAAATTTTTTTTTTTACAAAAAGTATTCAAGTTTTGAATAATTTAATTTAGAAGTTCCGAAAAAATTTGTTTCTTGAATAAATGTAATTAAAATTGTTTTAAAAATAATTGGATTTCAGAAAATAATTTTAAAAAATGAAACAATTGAAAATTTTGTCAAATTTTATTAAATAAATTTTATATTTTAATGAATTTTATTTCTTTAATTTTAAAAATAATTTCGAAATAGGTATAATCGTATTTTTGAAGAATTATAATTAAAAATTTGAAATTTAATGAAGTTTTAAAAACTTTATATAGAAATATCTTGGCATTTTCTACAAGCTTTGTTAAATTCATGCTTGTAATTCTTCATAAAGAAATTGATTTATTTTTTGCTTTTAAGTAATTGAATTCTCAAAAAGCTTACTGGAAATTATTTAAATTAATTGATTTATAAAAGAAATTTACTTAAAACTTGTATGAAGTAATTAAATTTTTGATTGATTATAGTAGTAATTTTTTTTTAGAAATAATTAAAGGTCTAAAATTTTTAAAACTTTATTTCCTGGGAAAAAGTAGAAAAAAAGTATGATTTAAATATTTATTTAAGGAAATAATTTAAGTTTTGAATAATTGAATTTCGAAATTAAAAAAAGTTGTGGAAATTAAAAAATGAAATGTTTGTGACAACACTGAATAAAATAAATGACTTTTTTGTACTTCTAAATCGTCTAAAACAATTTTTTTTCAATCTGAAGCTTGAAATTTATTTTCGTTGAACGTTTTTATATTTTATAGTTATTTATAAATTTATACATTTTTTGTAACTTAAAATTCAACCAAAAATGATGTTACTAATGAATTATGACTTAAGAGACAAGAAAAAGTAATTTTTCCCGATAAATATTTGATTTTGAATAATAAAAAAAAATTGCTCTTTTCCCCACAGCAAAAGATGTTCAACCACAGAATCTTCAGGAGCGGATTTTGACGAGCAGAGAAAAATTGCCGAAGGTGCGGACGCACTGTTGAATTTAGCTGGAGTCAGCAGCACAGTATTGAATCAAAATCGAGCGCACCACTCTCAAAATTACAGTGGAGGATCAAAAACGGAAGGAGGAGCGCCCAAGGCAAAGAGGAGATCCACCAGCAACAACGACTATTCAAACAGTGACAAGCGACGTCGACGCTGGAGAGAGTGGGGCGAGGGCAACCGTTACCTCAAACAGGTCAAGGGGTAATATATCATGTCAATTCGTGGCAGCGCCAAAAACTTCTCCCTCTTTTTCCCCCCTTCTTTACTTTTTCAATCGTCAAAAACTTTCCCCTAATTTTCGAAAACATAGGAAAAACAAGATCTGCCTAAAATAGTTGCTTAAAAAGAGAGAGAGAATTTTTTTCTCCGTTGTCCAAAATCCCTTTTTTAAAAAAAATTGTCCCACGTGAGGAAAACATTTTACATCTCACAACCGCACTTTAATTCCGAAAAATCGTTAAACACTTCGGTATTGGCGGTTGCTCAGGGTTTAAAACTCGCTAAATGCCAAAATGAAAAAAAGAATAAATAATGAAACAAACAAACAACCGTAGCACTAAACTTGAAGCAATATTAGAGTATAAAGAAAAAAAATCAGTAAAAGATTAATTACCTGTATATCAATATATATAAATAATAATAGAGATATACAAAAAAATATATATATATTATAAATAAATTATGAACGAAGTAGTCTAAATAATTCGAGTCAGGTGTAAATGAATGGAAAGGGAAAAGAAACGCAACTGGCGTACTGAAAGAATTTTTTTTCTGTCAATTTTTGACAAAATGTTGCGAATGATTAATAATATAGAAATATATTAATTCATAGAGAGTTTAAATATTGATGATAGATCTATATTAGATTTTCTTCTGTAGATATTGTATAGAGATACGATTGATAACTATTCATTATAAAAAAAAACAAATTTATAATATATTTAAAGAGAATATATTTAATCTATCGTGTACGCGCGAATTTATGCAGAATGATTATTGAATCTGTCTCTCGATTTTCCGAGATATTTTTCTTATTCTTTTGTATTGAAAAAATTTATTCTTATTCTTAACTAGATGTTATCAAATTAAATCTTATTTGAGAGATGGAATACGGGGCAAATTTTAGTTCCTGAGAATTTAAATTGCAGGCCTAGGATCTTTTTCGACTATTTTTTTAAAGACAACTTTTTTCGACATATTTTTATAAATGATTTTTTTGATTTATAAATATTGCAAGAAAATACCACTTTTTTGGTATAAAACGCATTTCATTTCTATTTTTATAGAGAAAAAATAACAATAGTCAAAAATTTCAGAACAAAAATTGTTAAAAATATTAAACAATTTGTTTTAAGATAAACAATTTCTTGAAACATAGTTAAGTTTATTAAATAATTAAAATTTTGTAAAATTTTATTGCTAGTAACCTAATTCTCTTTTTAAATATTTCATTAAAAAATTTTAAAAATCAAAATTTTGAAGAATTTTTATTGAAAATTTAAAAGTTAATTGAATTTTTAAATAATAAAATAATAATAAAATAAAAATTAAAATAAAACTAATAAAAACTTTCGAATTGAAATTTAAAAATTAGCTCTGAAACATTATTTTAATAATTATTTAAACATTATTGAAATATTAAAAAAGAAAATTTGTAGAATTTTTCTTTTTGAAATTTAATGAAAATTTTTCATTTTTTAAAAAATATAATTTTTCTAACAGTTTTTCTTTAAATTTAAAGGAAAAATTAAGAATTATTTGAACAACTTGTGTAGAAATCGACAAAATATTTCTAACAACTTGAATGTCAGATATTTTTGATTAAATAATTGAACTTTTAAGTACCATTGGAATAAATTTGGCAATGAATTTAATTCTTTAAAATTGAATTATTTTCCAAATTTTCAATTAGAATTTTTCAAAAATACGATTATGTTTCGAAATCATTTTTAAAAGGAAACAAATAAAATTCGTTAAAATATAAAATTTATTTTAATGAAATTGGGCAAAATTTTTTATTGTTTCAATTTTTTAAAATAATTTTCGGAAGAACAAATATTTTTAAAACAATTTTAATTACATTTATTCAAGAACCAAATTTTTTCGGAACTTCTAAATTAAATTATTCAAAACTTCAATATTTTTTGTTAAAGAAAAATTTTAAAACTTATTCTTATTTATTTTTCCCCAGAAATAAAAATTTCAAATAATTTCAATGAAAAACCTTTTGAAATTTAATTATTTCTAAAAATTGCAACAACAGTAATTTTTCCCAAATTCAATTATTTTTCTTTAGAATTTTTGAATAAAATTATTCAAAACTAAGAATTTTTGAAGAAAAGTAATGTAATTAATAATTTTTTAAAATATAGATTTAAATATTTTTATAGTACTTTTGCTTCTCTTAAGTTTTCAAAGAATTTAATTTAAAAATCTCTTAAAAACTTTAATTAATTTCTAAAATTCTTGTTATAACGATTTAAATATTCAATTAATTTCTAAAATTTTAACTGACATTTTTTTAAATCAATTCCTATTAGAATTCAAATATGAGAATTGAATTAATTATATAGAATAATTTTTGTAAATTCATAAAATAATGTAAAATTTTCAAAAATACAATTATATTTATAGATAATTTTTAAACAGGAAAAATTTAAAGTATAAAATTTATTTTACTTAAAATTTTATAAAATTTCCGATTGTTTCAATTTTTCAACAATTATTTTCTAGAATTCAAGTAAATCTTCAAAAAATTTTAATTACTTTTCTTCAAAAACCTAATTTTTTCAGAATTTTCAAATTTCAAATATTTAAATACTTATTGTTCTGTATTTGCTTAAAATTTCGAAATACTTTTAATTTAAAACCATTTGAAAAATTTTTTATGAAAATTTGAACTGCAAGTCTTCCAAAATTCAATTATTTTTTAGAATTTTTGAATAATATTATTAAAAACTCTTAATTTTTAAGGCAGCTAATAAATTAATAATTTTTTATATTTAAATATTATACTTTTACAGCAATTAGAATTTCAAAGATTTTAGGTTAAAAACTTTTTGAATTTTAATTATTTCTAAAGAATCCTACTTTCACACTTCTAATTATTTTCTAAAGTTTTGAAATTCTTTTTTAAATCAATTATCAGAATTCAATTATTTAAATACAAAAATAAATAATTCATAAAATAATTAATTATTTTTAAAAATTGCAACTGTACCTCTTTATTGAGTTTTTGAAATTTGGCTTAAATTTTCTTACTTCACTTATTTTATTATTTACAAATTAACTGTCAAACTTTTGACATAAAAATTTGAACTATAAAGAATTTTAATTACAAATAAGAAATCTTATGATTTTTCCGAAATATTAAGTGTAAGAAAGTAGAATTCTAAAGAATTTTAATAATATTAAAAAATTAAAAAAAATATATTATAAAAAATTTCAATAACTAATTATTATTGAAGAGAATTGAATTTAAAAAAATATAATTTTTAAAAATTAGTTTCGTAAAAATATTGTAATTTAAATTTACTAAAAGAATTTCAAAATTTTATTTTTTGTGGAAATATAAATGACAAGTATTTAAATATTTATATAAAAAAATTACTGAAGTTTCGAATAATTGAATTTAGAAATCAGTGGAAGGTCAGGGAATTAAAAAACGAAATTGTGACAACACGAAATAAAAGAAAATTCTTTTTTTCGTCTTTTTTTCTGTTTTTGAATCGACTGATACTTTTTTGCGCCTTAAAAGTCAATCCAAGGCCTGAAATTAGTAAATTTTGTAAGAAAGAAATTATTTTTAAACAAATTGTCCCCTTATGAATGATTGATAAACTGACAATTGCAAATGGGTTGAAATTTGCCCACCTTCTCTCAATAGAATGACATTGTTTTTTATTACGTTAATAAGAAATTTTTAATTCTTCGTTTTTCATTAAAAAAAAAATTTATGAAAAAAAAAATTATTGATTTTAGTATACATAATAATCAAATTATTAATTGAACAATTTTATCGAATTAACATTAGGTAGTTGTATTAAATTTTCAAATGTTTATAAATTTAATATTATTATAGAAATTTTCGTCTTTACTTTTTAATAATTAATTTCTATTAAATAATCCAAAATCGGAGAGAAGAAATTGTTTTGAAATTTTATTATATTATAATAATAATAGTAACGTAGTAATAATATTTTGAGATAAATAGGGACTGAAATAAAAGACAAAAGTAGATAGAAGGTGAATTTTTATTATATTGTAGTTTTCGAGAGACGCGTCAAATAATAATTTTATACCAAAGATGAGGCAAATTCAATTGTAATTCTGGATAAAGATTGACATGACAATGTGTGCGAAAATTTTATCATAAAAAATGAAGAAAAAAAAAAGTTAAACGATTATCACACCGTCGTTAGATGATGATAATAATAATAATTTTTAAACAAAACAAAAAGTCGAGATAAAAGTATCGTTTTCCCCTTTTTTCTACTCTCTGTGGCTTTTTTTCGAGATCGATTTCAATTATATATTAAATACGCTGTATATATATGATAAAAAAAAAAATTAGGGTCCGTGAGGCGAGAGCAGAAAATTATAAAAACTCGAAACTCGCTTCTAGATTTATTTTTCACTTTGGCTGGCGATTAAAATAAATGCCGACTTATTTTTGTAAAATATTAAAGAAATATGGTATTAATAAAATTTAAAAGGAAAAAAAAAGTGAATAAGAATCAAATGAGAAGAAACGAGGGAAATTAAAAAAAAAAGAGAAAAATTGAAAGCTAGAGGTGAGTCTTGAACTGCGAGCCTTGTAAGTGTTGTGTAGATTACTATTAGAGAAAAAAAAGGTATATTTTTACAGGGCTCCGCCCGCGTGATACAAGCTCTTCCTATAACTGTTTTTGGTATAAAATTTATTATCTTACACCATTTTTAAAATTATCAATGTATAATGCACTGGGATTTAATGTTACGATTCGTATATTAAATCTCTATCATTTTTATCGGTGAAATCAATTTTCAAATTGATGGAAATTTTATATTGTTTTAAACAATGTTTTTCAAGTATTTAAATTGAAACAAATTTTGTAATTTTAATTTTTTTCAGAATTGTCCTTTTTAAATTTGTGCGAAATCTACTTTTTTTCATTGCCGCAAAATAATCTTATCTCTAAATCTGAATTAGTAGAAAGTTACTGATTAAATGACGAAGATTCGTTCACCAAATGATTAATTTATTAATAATTTTACTAATTAATTTATTAATTATATTTTAAATATTTAATTTTAATATTTTGAATATTTTTAATTTTATTAATAAAATTTAAATTTAGAAATAAATAAATAAATTTCGTTCATTTGAATTATTTTTTAGAATTCAAATTCGTTCAATTTTAACAAATTTTTAGTTTATAAAAATTTGTCGAAAATGAAAGAAACAGAGTAAATATTTTAATTGCAGACCTCGGATAGAATTTTTGAATTTTTTTTTAGAAATTTTTAGAAATAATGTAATTTTAAAAGGTTTCATTTTGAAATTTTTGAAAAAAACGATTTTTGAATAATTTCTATTAAAAATTATAAAGAACTTAGCATTTCGATAAATTTTAATTCAAATATTTTTATAAAATTAGTTGAATTCGTGAATAAAGAATTTAATTCAAAAATTTTGGAATAATCAAAATTTCATAAAATTGAATTGAAAATAATTGAATTTTAGACATATTTTAACTAAAGTATTTTTTAAATATAGCTTTGAATAAAATTTCTAAATTATTATTAAAAATAATTGAATTTGAGAAAAATTTTAGTTAAAAATTCTAGAAAATAATTGAATATTGAAATTCTTGGAAGAAATAAATTTTAAATAATTTATACCTATTAAAAATTATAGACGAGTTAGTTTTTTAAAAAATGTTATTTTAAAATTTTTTTTGAAATCAATTGAATTTTTGAATAATTGAAATTTCCCAAAATTCAATTGAAAATAATTGAATTTTAGACGTATTTTAACTAAAATTTCTTTTTTTAAAATTGAGTTCACAAAAAAATTTCTGAAAGTTATTAAAAATAATTTATTTAAACAAAAATTTTAGAAAAATTCTAGAAAATAATTGAATTTTAAAAGAGATACAGTAGAAATTTTTAGAAATAATTAAATTTCAAAAGGTTTCAATCGGATATTCTTGCAAAAAATGAATTTTAAATAATTTATATTAAAAATTGTAGACCAGTTAGTTTTTTAAAAAATTGTATTTCAAATTTTTATTTATTTATTTATTTTTTTTTAATCAATTGAATTGTTGATTCAAATTTTCGAAGAATCGAAATTTCCTAAAATTCAATTGAAATTATTTGAATTTTATACTGTATTTCAAGAGAAGTATGTTTGAATACAAGTTCCCAAAGATTCGAGGCCTATAATTTATTTTTTTAAATATTTTTGAAAATAATTGCAGGATTTCTAAAGAATCTGAAACTTTAAATACAAAAATTACTTTTTTTAATAAAAAGAATTTTTAATTAAAAAACTGTTTTTAAATACGAAAATGTTTATTTTTCTCTTATTAAAAAAACGTTTTTGAATTTAGAAATTTAATGATAATTTTCGTTGAAATTAAATTTTCTGAAATTTAGTTGATTTAATTTTTTAATGACTGGAATTTTTAATTCGGATTTCTGTAGAAACCTTGATAACCAAAAAAAAATTAATTTTCCAATTATTAGAGAAAAATAGCTTTCGCACAATTTTAAATTATGGTACTGTAAAAAATTGAAAATTTTTCGAAAAAAAATGTAATGAGAATCCTTTTTTTAACCTTATAAAAAATTCACAAACATAAAAAAAATTGTTACCTAAAAGTGTAGAAAAGAATGCCATTTAAAATGTTAATGTTTAGAATTTTTTGTTGTGTTTTTGTCAATATCTGAAAAACAATAATTCAACACTTAACATGAAAGAAAAAACTCAAAGTAGAAAATTAAAACATCAAACGCAGACTGTGAAAAATTATGAAACGATATTTTCTATTTTATCTTTCTTGATTGAAATTTGCATAATTAATTTCTTTAATTTATGTTAATTGTACAAAAATTTAATTAGATTTCATTGTTATTATTATTGTTATATAATTATTATTAATATTATATTATCATTATTATTATTTTATTATAATGATTATTATTATTTTATTATTATAATTATTTTATTGTAATTATTATTATTATTATTATTTTATTATTATTTTATTATAATTATTTTATTGTAATTATTATTATTATTTTATTCTAATAATTTTTATCATTATTATTTAATATTACGTTCTGATAAAAATTTTAAGTCTAAAAAATTTTCATGATATAATGTGAAAATTATTAAATTTCAATAAAGAAATGTTTTTTTAAAAATTAATATCAAAGAATGATCTTTTCTTGAAAAAATTTTGTGAAATTTTCATTTATTGATATTCTATGGTTCGTTTCGTGTTTGATATTAATATTAAAAATATACTTTGAGTTAAATTTGTTGAAAATAAATTTAAATTCGTATCAAAGAAAAATGTGACAAAAATTATTAATCGGAGCAAAAATTAGTTCAACTCAATATTTTATTTATTTTTCAATGACAAGAAAATATTTTAAATTCTAACTGTACTTTCGTAAAATGATGAAGAATTTATATAATTTTTAATAATTTTAAAAAATGAGCATAAAAAATAAAAAAGGAACAAATTAAATAAACTAAAAGTATTGAATAAATAAAATGGAAAAAGTTTCTTTTAATTGAAAATTGTAATTATTTTTTAAATAAAACTTTATAATATTATTTTTTTTTATTATAAATTTATTTATAATGTTAAAAAGTAAAAAAAATTTAATTCAGTGAAATTTTAAATTTCTTTTTTGGGAATTTAGAAGTTGGATCAACTTTTTGTTCTATTCGTCACATTTTTCTTTGATACAAAAAAAAAATTGAAAAATTGATCTCTTTTTCAAGATCATTATAGAGCATTTATTGTATACCTAATTAAAAGAAAAAATTTTTTTTTAAATAAATTTTATTTACTAGTTTGTTCTATTTTTAAAATTTATTGTCTGCGTTTTTGAGAAGAAAAAAAAACTGTTATGTATTGTATTTTTAAGGAGAGAAAGAAAAACGAGTAATTTAATGGGCAATGCATTGGATTAGTGAAAGTGAAAATAATTGTTTTCGAAATTTCTTATTATTTCGACGTAACATTAACAAGATTTACGTGTATTAACTGTGATATCGTAAAGAAAAAAAAATGAGTATATTGTTAAAGTTATCGCATCGTTATAGATATAATTTTCTAGTTTCGTAGTGAAACTTTTAATAGTCATATACTTTTTTAGAAAAACAAAACACATCGTCTGGCATTCTTTGTCCGCTTCTTTTTCGCAATAGGCACAATTTAATAAAAAAACGAAAGAAAAGAAAAGGAGAATTTAATTATTATTCAAATCGCACCGTAGATTTAAAAAAAAAAAGTATACATTGCATATGTAAAACTTTTATCAAGAAGTGAAAAATGAAAAACACGCAATTTGGATGATTTATAATTCAAATTTTAAAAATATCTTCCGTTCGCTACGACTGAAGGTCCGTTCTTCCATGTAGCTTATTCTAAAATAATTGATTAGTGGCTGAAAGCCTTTATTGTCACACTAGAGGTAGTTAGTTGTTAAGTTAATTATAGTTGATATGTTAGTAACACCAGTAACATTTGATAATAGCTATATACTCTAATCAGCCGGTTTTTACTAATTCTTTTTCATTTCTCTCTTGTTTTTTCTGTAATGAAGGCCGACAATTTATTGGATTTTTTCTGAAAGCGGTTGGAAAATTTAATTTTTCTGTATGTTACGGATTATTGTAAATTTTAGGCCATGAAGTTTTTTTAGAATTATTTTTCGAATAATAATAAAATGGTCATTATTACCCTAGGGTAATAATGAATACTTTATTGATTAGCGGTCAATAAAGTACATTTTATTGCCCTGGGGTAATAATGGGTACATTATTTCTCTAGGACAATAATAGGCTCTTTATTGACTCCCCTCTAAAGGGGAACTTAGTATTCGCCTGTAAAGGTAGCTAAAGTGACCATAATACTCCTGAGTTGCATAAAATTATTTTTAGAATTTGCAATTAAAATTCTTCAAACTTAATTTTTCAAAAAATTTTATGAAATACTTTATGACCGAGACCTGTAAAGTGAATGATAGTTAAAGTAATTATTTTCTGGTTAAATAACAAATTTTAAATAAAATTAAATTTATTTTTATAATAGAAAATAAATTTATAAAGAAAAAATATTTTTATTTTTATGAAATTTTTAAATTTTAAGTAAAAATTGTTTGTTTTAACGAATATTAGAATATATTATTATATTAATTTATACACTTTTTTATTACATTTTATAATTGAATTGAAAAATTTTAACTTTCATCAAATTGAATAATAATTTGATGTAAATTTGATGAATATTGAAATTTAATAAAAAAAAAGTGCATAAAATTTAATATACAAGTAAATTAATTCAATAAAATATAATTAATATTAATTATTTTAATCAATTTACACAATTTTAAAAAATCGTCAAATTTTTGCAAAATTTTGATTGAATTTCCTTTTTTACGTGAAAAAAAGCTAGAAAAGTTTTAGTTGCAATTTTTATAAAAATTGAATTTTTGTATTTATTTAAAAATAATTGAATTTTCGAAGAATTTTTTGAAAAATATTTAAAAAATAATTTAGAGAAGTATTTTAGTAAAAATTCTAGAAAATAATTGAATATTAAAAGATTTAGAGTAGAAATTTTTAGAAGCGATTAAATTTTAAAAGATTTAAATTTGAAATTAAGAAGAAAATCAATTTTGAATAATTTTCATTAAAAAGAACTAAAAAAAATCAAAATTCAAAATTTTAATTGAAATATTTTTATGAAATCAGTTAAATTTCATAATAATGAAAAGTTTTTTCTTATAATCAAAATTTCGAAAAATAAAATTGAAAATAATTGAATTTTAGATGTATTCTAACTAAAGTCACATTTTTTTAAAAATTGAGTTCTCAAAAAAACTTTCTAAAAATTATTAAAAATAATTGTTTTAAAAAAAATTTTAGTAAAAATTGCAGAAAATTGTAGAATATTGAAAGAGTTTTAGTAGAAATATTTAGAAGTAATTAAATTTCAAAAGATTTCAATTTTAGAAATTTAAAAAAAAATGAATTTTGAATAATTTTTATTTAAAACTCCAGAGAAGTTAGTTTTTTTTAATATTTTGAATTAAAATTTTTTTTTTAATAATTGCGAGTTTTTGAAGAACTTTCTCAAAATTTATTAAAAGTAATAGATTTGGAGAAAATTTTAAGTTAGAAATTCTAAAAGAAAATTGAATTTTAGAGAAGTTGCAGTTAATATTTTAAAATAAAATAGAATTTCAAAAATTAAAAGAGTTGAGATAGAAATTTTTATGACTTTCTTTTTTTGAAATAATTGAATTCTTAAAAAATTTTCAAAAAATTTCAAAAAATAATTGATTTAGAATAAATTTATATAAATTTCATGTTATAATTTTAATCAATCTGAAATTCAACAATTTTATAAAACTTTTAAAAAAATGTAAAAAAAATTTTCAGAATTTTCTTCAAAACAATTTTTTTATGTTAGTAATGCTTTTAAATATTTTCAATTTTTTAAATAATTTAATAATTCTTTTTATTTTTGCCAAAAAAATAATAATTTTAAATAATTTAAAAATTTAATTTAATTCGAGAAAAAAAATGAAAAAATTTCACTTCAATTTTGTGCAAAAATAATAAAATTTCCACTTTTATTTTGTGGGAAAAAATAAAATAAAATTCTAACTTTAATATTGTGTTAAAATTATAATTAACTTTGATATTGTCTTAGTTTAACAATTTTCAAAGTTATACCATAAAAAAATAATTAAGTTCACAACCGCTTTCAGATGAAATTCAGTAAATTAACAAAAATAATGCTTCTACAAATTGTACTGCCTTAAAAAAATTCCCCTATTTTTCCCAATAATTTATTTATATAAATAACAAAAAATAATAAAATTCAATTGAAAAATTAATGAAAGAACAAATTTTTAGAAACTCTAAAATATAAAATAAAATCATATTAAAAATTTTATTATTTGGTTACTGTTTAAATTTTTTTAACAATTTGGTTACTATATTTAGAATTTTTAACACTGACATCTACGCAAAATGAATTTAGAAAATTTTAGTAATTATCTAATTTGTACAAAAAAAAAAAATATTTTAATAAGAGTAGAATATTTAAATTATTTATTTATTTATTTATGATATTTTTTTATTATATAGATTTATCTCTTATTGTTTGATAGTTTATGTTGAAACAAAAAGATCTAATCAAAAATGTGTAAAAAAAAGTCGAAAAGTACCTTAAAAATTTTAAAAAAGGGTTTTCAATTCTAAAAAAAGAATTAAAATTTAATTGAAGAATTAAATCAATTATCTATAATTGTTAGATAAAAGTGTAAAAAAGGAATTTTAGTTGATATTAAATATGTGACGTTCTTCCAAGAAAATTTTAGGTTATGTTTATAATTTTTAGAGTGAAAATACAGAAAGAGGAACAATTACTATTACGAATTATTGGTTCTGAATTCTTCTTTACATCCGAAATATTCAATAAAGACAGGAATCAAATTTACATAATTAAAAATAAACTTTTAATTAAGGTAAAAATGATATAAAAATAACCTTAAAGTGATTAAAGAATTTTGCTTCTTAGGTACCTTTCTTGTTAGTGCGTCACATTTTTTTTTTTTATCAATTTTACAATTTGGTGTAAATTTAAATTTACTAAAATTATTATTAAGTTTTTGTTGCGAGATTTTCGAGTGATGGAAAAAACTGGCTGAATAGGAAAATTAAAATCATAAAAAGCCTAACATTTAAATAAGAAAGAAAGAAAGAAAGAAAAATTTGAAGGTCTCTCCAAAACACCCCTTAGCCACAGACAATCAAAATAAATTCTAGTGGATTACTAAAACAACACTTGATATGAATTATCCTTTTTTGTAAATTTAATATTTCTCAAATTTATTTTTCTAATTTTTAATATGGTAAAATTACAAGTGTAGTATTTCTAATTCACTTGGTTTGTTTTTTTTCTTCTGATTTCGCATATTATAATGTTATGTTAATATATTTATATATACGCAGAGAATGTTGTGCCAAACTTCAAGTTCTGTTACGTCGATTAATGAATTATTATTATTATTATTATTATTATTGTAATTTGTAACATATGTATATCTTAGTCTTAGAAAAATTTATTCTACATCCAAGTAACATAATAATATTGAAGGGCTTTGGAGCGTTACTTTCAATAGCGAGTGTAAATAATGTAATTTTCTATATTGCAAAAAAAAATGCGATATTTTTTTCAGCAATACAAATTGTATTGCCGATTGTTGTACAGAACTTATAAAATTGTTATTTGATGATATATTGATAATAATTAACTGTTGCCACTCGAGAGGCGTTTTTATTCTTTTTGCTTTTTTTTTCCAAAATACTAAATTCAATTTTTATTTTTACCTTTTTTGTGTCATTGCGTGTGTGAATTTTTATTAATATTCTGTGTGGAAAGAGGAAAAAAAATTAAAAGCCCGAAGCCTGATTTTTTATTATTATGATAACTAACAATCATTACTATGACTAACTTTAAAGAAATCACACATATGTAAAATGTTTGTTAAGTTTGTGGCCTTGCTTATAAAAAAAAAGAAAAGATGAAAAATTTAAGTGTATAATATTTTTAGTTTGTAACACAACAGAACTCTAATTAATGAACATTACATAAAAGAAATTAATTTTTGTCTTTATATATTATATATATTATGTGTTTGTCTCCTTTTGGATTTGTTTAAGTTTTTTATTATTAAAATATTCATTAATAGATGATTGATGCGATTTTTCTTATTTCTCATCCTTGAGAATTTCATTTTATATTTTTAGATATGAAAAATATTATTTTTCATTCATTATGGTGAAACTTATAATTACTTTCAATTATCTTTATATAAAAAAATAATAAAATTCTTATCCGAAATTCAATTGTTTTTTAAAAATTTTAATAAAATTCTTGGCAAAATTTCAATTATTTTCAAAAACTTTCCTCAATTCAATTCTTTATGAGAATTACATTTTAGGAAACATTTAATCAAATTCTTCTCCAAAATTAAATTATTTTCAAAAATTTTAATAAAATTCTTGGTATAATTTTAATTATTTTCAAAAATGTTCCTCAATTCAATGATTTTTAATATCTACTATTTTAATCAAATTTTTCAAAAAAATTCAATTATTTGAAACATATGTTGACAAAATTCTATGCAAACATTAAATTATTTTCATAAATAATAAAAAAATTTCAGAAATTCAACTATTTATAAATTTTTTATAAATTTCATCGCAATAATTAAATTATTTCTATAAAATAATAACATTTTTTACAGAGATTTAATTATTTTTATGAATAATAAAACTTTTCATAGAGTTTCAATTATTTTTATTACAATTATAATCGAATTTCGCGAAAAATGTAATTATTCTTGAAAATTTTATTAAAATTCGTGGAAAAAATTCAATTATGTATTCTTTATGAGAATTTAATTTTGAGAAACATTCATTTATTCAATAAATTGTTTATTTTTGTATTTAAATAATAGAATTCTCGTAGAATTTTGTAATAAAAATTGATTTAAAAATTAATTTCAGTTAAAATTTTAGATTAAAAATGAATTGTAAAAACATTATTGGATGAATTTTCTAAGATAATTGAATTTTGAAAAGATTTTAAATTAAAATCTTTAAAAATTTAAATTTTTCATAATTTTAACTCAAAATTCTGTAATAATTAATTTTTTTGAAATTATTTCAAGTTTTTATTTTCTAAATATTTAAATGAAGAATTTCCGAATAATCGAAATTTCATAAAATTGAATTGTAAACATTTGTTATAATGGATTAAAAAATTCTCAAGGAACTTTTGCAAAAATTATTAAAAATAATTGATAATTGAATTATTTCGAAGAATTTTAATAAAATTTTTGAAAATAATTACACTTTTCGAAGAATTTACTTAAAATTGTATTAAAAGTAATTGAAATCCTGAGAAGAATTTTAAGATTTAGGAGAATAATTGAATTCTTGCAAAAAATTTTGGAAAATAATCACATTTTTCGAGAAATTTATTTAAAATTTATTGTATTATAAATAATTGAAATCCTGTGAAAAATTTTTTTATTTATGAAAATAATTGAATTCTTATTACGAATTTTGTTACATTTTTTAAAATAATTTAATTCATGCGAAAAATTTTATTATACTTTCAAAAATAATTAAATTCTTATGAGGAATATTTTGATTTATGAAAATAATTGAATTTTGCAAAGAATTTAAAATGCCTCAAAATAATTGAATTTTCAAGAATAATTTTCTTATTTATCGATATAATTGAATTCTTTCAAGAGTAATTATTCTTTTAGAATAATAGAATATTTAAATATTTTTAATTATTTCAAAAAATTGTAATTAAAATTTTATTCAAAATAATTGGTTTCTTTCGAATAATTTTATTAAAATATTTGTAAATAATTGATTTTTTTGAGAAATTGAATTTTTGAGCAATTCCTGTAAAATTGTATTAAAAATAATTGAAATCCAGCGATGAATTTCATTATTTATGAAAATAAGTGAATAGTTGCAAAGAATTTTATTAAAGTTTTTAAAATTAATTGAATTCTTGAAAAGAATTTTATTATTTATAAAAAGAATTGAATTATTTGCAAAAAATTTTATTAAAATGTTTAAAAATAATTGAAATTTTTCGATAAGTTTTATTATTTATAAAAATAATTCAATTCTTAGTTAGAATTTTATCAAAATTTAATTGAATTTCCATGAAAAGTATTATTAGTTAAAGTATTTATTGAATAGTTGTGAAGAAATTGTAAAAAATTTTGTCAAATAATTGATTTTTTCGAAAATTCTATTCAAAATTAATTGAATTCCTGTGGAAATTTTATTATTTATAAAAATAATTGAATTTTGGATGAATTTTATCAATTTTTTTTTTAAATAATTGAATTCTTTTGCGAAATTTTATGAAAATACTATATATTGAAAATAATTGAATTTCGAATATTTTTTGAAAATAATTGAATCCTTTTTAAGAATTTAATTATAATAAACTTCTTATTTATGCAACAAGTCGAGCTCTAATTGTACTTCTGAGAGATCTACATGGGAATTAACCATCAATGCGAAATCTGTTGGCCAATGCACACAATTTTTTTTGCAATTTTTAATTATCGTAGGATGTTTATTTTGAAATAAAAAAGAGAGTATATAGTTGGTTGTAAATGATTTATTATTGCAGTACATGATAACTTAAATGGTAAATAATTATTATGCAATTGTTGGATTTTGAAACGATTGCCACTATTGTAAATGCAGTGAATTATTATTTTATTTTCTGTTTATAACGAACTAGTAGAAAAAAAGCACCTAAAGCTTACTGCATGTGTTGGCGTCTGCGTGCAGCTCTTTGTTTGTCGAAGCGAAGTTCCATTTCCTCTAAAACTCGCGGAGTATAGCGAACCACCAATTTCACTGAATTTTGGGCCTGCTTCAAAAGTTCTACTGCTTTTTCGTGATTTTCACCCTCGACGCACTGTAATGAATTTTTTTAAATTTAAGTTTTTGCTCATTTACATAAAGTTTGATCTAATAAAATCTAATAACACTTTTAAAAGTATAAATTGTAAATTAAATAGTAAATTAAATTTGTAAATAGTTACAATTTCAAAACAAAGACTCTTGTCGTTTTGAAATTGAGACGAAAGAAAACTTACGACTCCATTGACGGAGAGTAATTGATCTCCTCGTTTTAATCCACCATGTCGATCGGCCACGCCGCCTGGAATAATTCTCGAGATGTAAATTGGTGAATTTTGTTCTTTTCCGCCCATCACATTGAATCCAAGACCCTCTTCCGTTTTCGGCAATTCTACAACGCGCGGATGAGCATGACCTTCACTTGCCGCAAAAGCTGCGACAGTCGCTTTTGCAGTGGCTGATGCTCTTACATCTTGTGATCCCTGTTTTCAAAATACAAATTATTATTATTCTTATTATTATTAATTATAACCCCTCAGTTAATTACTTTCAACTGCTTTCTACTCTAAAGAACAAACACCTGTTGAATATTCTTTTGTTATAAGTTAAAAATAATTCAAAAAAACTATAAAAGTTTTTTTTCTTATATTGAAAAGTTAGTTCTAGAGATAAATATTTAAATAAGTACTTTGTACTTGTTTTTCCAATAGAGATAAAAAATTCAATTTAAAATCTTCAGAAATTTAATAATTTCAAAAAGTTTCAATTATTTTTAACCTTTCTAAAATACAATTATTTTCTAAAATTTGTAACTAACTTCAACTCTAAATCAATTATTCTTAATAATTTTCCGAAAGTTTTTCGAGATTTCAATTATTTAAATACAAAAATTCAATTTTTTGTAAAAATTCTGACTGTCCATGTTTTTTTTTAAAGTTACTATGATATAATTTTTTAAAAGAATTATAATAAACAAATTCTTAAAATTAATTTTTTAAAAACATTTCAAAATAATTTTTAAAAGACAATTTCAATTATATACAGTTGAAATATTTCCAAACAATTGAAATTTGGTGAAATCTTTTAAAAATAATTTAAGTTTTGAAAAATATTTAAATAAAAATAATCTAATTTTTGAAGACTTTGAAGATTTCTCCGAAATTTTAAAAAATCTTAAAAAGTAAATTTTTATCAATTTTTTTTTATAACAATTCTAAGAATTAGTTTTTAAAAATATTTAAATTGACGAATTTTCGCAAATTTTTTGATTTTTCTGCCTTATTGAAAGTAAAGCAACCTGTAGCAGACTATTTATAGTCCTAGAAATAATTTGGCAGTGGTTTTGATTCTGTTCTGTTAATTAAATGAACAGATTTATTTATAATAAAGAATTCTCCTTTTCTACTTATAAAAATTATTTTTTTTTCATATACAATGCTTTTTTGATAAATAGAAAGCATTTTTTGATAAATATTATTTATTCTACAAAAGTTAAAGGATGAAAATAAATACCTGGATGTCGACTGTTTCATAAACATGTTCGTAAACCTCACGAACTGCATTAAGAAAATCGCTTTGAAGTACTTTTTGTAATGCTGCTAATTTTGTAGCAGGCACTTCACCACCTTCAATAAATCACAACAACGAGCGAATTATTTATGTGTCAGTAGATCAACTCTGAATAAACCAGAATATCGAATACAACGCCTATGAATATATAAATAAAACGTATTCCCACCTTTTTGAAGTTTGTCAAGAAGTTCAATGGATCTTTTGATATCTAAAAAAAAATAATTTCACAATTTATAACTTATTTTCTATTACAGTAAATAATTAGACTATTAAAACACAAAACGTACATAAAAAATATTATTTTCCACTAGAAAAAAGAAATTATAAAAAAAATTCTTCGACAGTTGTAAGGAAAATTTACATTATTTATTAAAATAGTGACAATAATTATTTTTTATACTTCTTCTAAATAGAAGATTATTTAAGTAAAATGAATCAAAATCGATCAATTATGGGTGTTATCTAGGTAAAGGGAAATTTAATTAATTTCTTTCTTACCTCGTGCTAACGTCAGTGGTTCTCCAGCTGAAGCCATATTTATTAAATAATCGCTAAATAATTACCTTTAAAAAAAGGTATTTTATCAATAATTCCTCTTCTAGACTTCTTTTTTGACTTGAATAAACAGAAACACAAAAATAGAAAGTTTGACAAGTTTGACACTTGTGGGCAGTAATACCAATGAAGTTGGCTGCTTACTGGAAATGAGCAAGCCGACAACTTATCAAAAAAAGAGAAAAATATAAAACACTTGGTAATACTGAGTCTTACCGCGGTAATTTAAAATCTTGTTTTTAAAATACAATTCTTTAATTGTAAAATTATTCGAAAACAATAGTTTCTTTTTTAAATAATTTAAATATTTAATTATTATTATTTTTCCATAGGAATTAACTTCTTAAAAATTATTTCCATATTCTATTATTATTTAAAATTTAAACTAATAAAATTCATTTTTAAATTAATTTTTATTAAAAAATTCTTCGAGAAATCAATTATTTAAATACAAAAACAAATAAATTACTGAATAATTGAATTCTTTAAAATTTTGGATTTTAATAAAATTTTTTAGAATAGTTACATTTTTCAAGGAATTTGATTAAAAATTCTATTGAGAAGAAACTTAAAAAAAAATTTGTAAATACCTATTTGAATTTCTGTGATATTTTTATTATTTATGAAAATAATTAAATGTATCATTGAAATGAGGAAAATGTTTGAAATTTTGACAAGAATTTTTAAAAAAATTTTGAAAATAATTGAATTTTGAAGAATTTTTTTATTTATAAAGATATAATAAATTGGGATTTTGTCGAGATTTTTTTGTAAATTTTGAATATAATTGCCTTTTTTGATAAGAATTTTATTATTTTTGAAAATAATTGAATTTCTGCAATCATTTGTATAACTTCTTTAAAATTCAACTCTATTAAAATTGAATTAATTTAAAAGTATTTAAGTAAAATTATTCATTATTTATTTTATGATAGTTGTTCAAGATTTAAGTTATAGGAATTTTTTCCCTAAAGAAGTTTAAAATTTTCAAGAAATTTTAAAAAATTGTGATAAAAGAAATATAGGAATTTTATAAAATTTTTTCTTCTTTTTAAAAAAAACTCATAATTTTCTGAACAGATTTGTGATTGAGAATAGCAGAAAATATGCAAAATAGTCTCTATTTCCTAATCTTAATTTTTTAACAATTTTCTAATTTTTATATATCAAAATTATAGAATTTAGTCCAAATTTCAAAAAAATAAATATTAGAAATCATATATAACTTTTTTTTAGAAAATAGATTTCATTTAAACGTTAGAAATTAATAAACAATTATAATTTGGTTCAACAAATAAGAAACTTTTAAAAATGCAAGAACAAAAAATGGAAGTGCATAAATATTCCCCAATTGACATTTGACCGAACTGTCATTATAACAAAATGTCAATTAATCGAACAGTATTTATAACGAAATGTCATTTTCACGAACTGCTATTTTACCGAATTGTCATTTTTACGAATCGTTATTTTCGCAAAATTGTCATTTGTTCGAAGCGACATTATCATTACGAATTTAATACGAAATTGTCATTTTTGCAAAAAGTAATTTGTATGAATTTATTATTTGTCCGAAACGACATTTTTACACATTGCCATAATATTTCAAAGTGTCATTTTTACGAATCGTAATTGTTGTGAATTCTCATTTGTACGAAACGCCATTTTTACGAATTGCCACTCTTACGAAATGTAATTTCTACGAATTTCCACTTTAGCGAATTGTCAATAATTTTACAAAATTTCATATTTTTCAAATTGTCATTTTTACGAAATGCTATATTATTACGAATTGTACTTTTGCGAAAGATTATTTTTACGAATCGTCACTGTTGCGAATTGTTTGTCATCTGACCGAAACGGCATTTTTACGAATTGTCACTGTTGCGAATATAGTCATCTCTACGAATTGACATTTTTACGAATTTGTCAATTGTATGCGAAAATCGCTATACAGTATAAATCTATATGCATACAAGTTTATACTACAGCTTTTTTTTCGCAAAAAATGACAATTCGCATAATTGCCAATTTCGTAAAAATGACAATTCGAAAAAATGTCATTTCGCAACAATAAAAATTCGCATAAATGACATTTCGAAAAAGTGTCAATTATTTGAAAAAATGACAATTCGCATAAATGACGATTCGGAAATATATAACATTTCGAAAAAAACGAGTTTTCGTGAAAATAACAATTTGCAAAAGTTCCTTTTCAAAAAAAATGTTAATTCAATAAAGTGACAATACGTACAAATGACATCACTCTGAAATAATAGTAATTCGGAAAAATGTTATTTCGTACAAATGAAAAGTCGTACAAATTACTTTTTGCAAAAGTGACAAATCGTAATAATGTCGCTTTGAGCAAATCACAATTCCCAGTAAAAAAAGAAGTATTGAGTGGAGCGTTTAGGAATTGAGTGAAGCTCTGAGCCAATACGGATTCGAGTAAAATCCGTATTGGGACGTTTGACTCAATCTTTTTTTCATCCGCCGAATACGGTCTTATTTTAGCATTAAAATTAAAATCACATGAGCAGAGTACACATTATAAATTGAAAGCACAATTGTCCTGGAATGTAAAAATGCCGATTTAGATAAGAAACTGTGAATATTTTTTATTTTTTGTTAAAAATTGGTAAAAGCAAAGTTTGACAAGCGCGACTGATTTTACCATGTGAATAAATGAAGTGGCAAGTTTAAATGGACTAAAAGAAATCTTCTGTTACCGACAGAAAGTTCCTAGAAAACAATGAAATTTCATTGTTTTGTTGAATTTACCACAATTCTCTAGGAACTTTCTGTTGGTAAAAGTAGATTTCTTTTAGTCCATTTCGTCCATTTAAACTTACCACTTCATTTATTCACATGGTAAATTCAGTTGCGCTTGTCAAACTTTGCTTTTACCAATTTTTAACAAAGAATAAAAAATATTCACAGTTTCTTATCTAAATCGGCATTTTTACATTCCAGGACAATTGTGCTTTCAATTTATAATGTGTACTCTGCTCATGTGATTTTAATTTTAATGCTAAAATAAGACCGTATTCGGCGGATGAAAAAAAGATTGAGTCAAACGTCCCAATACGGTTTTTACTCGAATCCGTATTGGCTCAGAGCTTCACTCAATTCCTAAACGCTCCACTCAATACTTCTTTTTTTACTGGGTTCGTAACAAGTTTCGACAAAATCGAAGAAAATTGATTGATGGCGTTTTAGTTAGAAGCACAAAGCATAAAGAACTTTAATTTTCAACAATTTGAAACGAAACAAAACTTTTATTTTGACTGCGAACGATAGATTCTTCTGTCCTCAACCAAGCTTTTATAAAGACGGCCTGAACCCACAGCGAGAAAAATGATATATTTAACTCAAGAGTCCGCTATAGACTTTTTATTTGTTTTACATAAATTTTATTTCGTTTGAAAAAAATTTTATTTTGTTCAAATAAAAGTTGTTGTTATGTCGAATAAAATTTTTATATAAAATATATATAAATAATTTTTCAATTCATAAAAAATAATTCACTTCCCTGCTAAAAATAAAATCAGAAGTAAAGAGAGAACGTCAGAAATTTTGATGTTTTGTGACTACTTTGACGATTCCTGAAGCTTTTGGTTAATTCTGACTAAAGGGTTTTTTATGCTCCTGTTGAATCCTGATGTTTATGGATTGTGATTATTGAGCATTGAAATCTTTTTTTATATTTACAGCCCCTCACCGAAATATAGCCGGTAAATGTAAAGTACCGTTAAAACTTGAAATTTGTGCGTAGCCCTTTTTTCACAATAGAATTGTGGGTCTATTGTTACGAGGTTCGGGTCTCTAACCTAATTTTTATTGCTCAAAAGTTTTGCAATTTTAAAATTTCAAGTAAAATAAATATAAATTTAAAATCTAGAAATCTCCACAATTAAAAATATCTAAAATTTATTATAAAAAACATTTTTTTAAGAAAACTGTAACGTATCTCGAAAACCGTAATTGTTAAATAAAAAAGGATATCATTTTTGAATTTAAGTTCTAAAGGATATACTGCATGCATAATAAGAGCATATTGTTAGATGAATTCTAAGTCGATGAAAAACAAGTATAATGTTTAAATAAATATGAATATAAACAAATAAAAAGATTTCCCTTCAATTTTATGACGGTCAGTTGACCTTTTTCCAGGTAAAAAAGGGTGTCGACTTTGTATAAATAACCTGACTTCTTTTGAAGCTTTCTGATTAAACATGACTCAAGCCTGACGTTCTGTGGCTGCAATCGTAACAAATGCAGCCTAAAAACGTCAGAGATTCTGACTAAATTTCTGTCGTTTTGTGATTTTATTTTTAGTAGGGTTGTTTCGAAGAATTTTATCTGAATTTTTGAAGGAATTTTATTAAAAATTTCGAAAGTAATGATTTTTTTAAACGAATTTCATAAAAATTGTCGAAAATAATTGAATTTATATTAAAATTCTCGAAAATAATCGAATTTAATTAAAATTTTTAAAAATAATTGCATTATTTAGAGAATTTTTTTAAAAATTGTATTGAAAATAATTGAATTGCTTTAAAAAATATTATTATTTATGAGAATAATGAAATTCTTGCGGAAAATCAGGGACCGTCTCGAAAGTTTAGTTTCGTTTTAGTGTTTGAGTTGACACGAAACTAAATTAACAAAGTGACTTTAGTTTCAAGTCGACACGAAACTAAATTAACAAACTGAGTTTAGTTTCGTGTCGACCCGAAACTAAATTAACAAATTAGATTTAGTTTCGTGACGACTCAAAACAAAAGATTGAAAAACATAATTATTTAGTGTCAATCATAGAAAAATTGTTTCCCCTGACTTACGTAACTAGAGCAACGTAAGTAATTAATGTAAGTTACGTAACCAGAGTAAATTACGTAACTACAGTAACTTACGTAACCAGAGTAAATTACGTAACTAGAATAACTTACGCAATTAATCAAACTCACGTAAGTTACGTGAGTTTGATTAATTACACAAATGAAGTAAATTTGACCATTCACGTAAGTTACGTAACTTACGTAAGTTTGATTAATTGTGTAAATGAAGTAATTTTGATCATTTGCGTAAGTTACGTAACTTACGTAAAGGTGATTATTTGCTTTTGTGGAGTAATTTTCACCATTTGCGTAAGTTACGTAACTTGCGTAAGTTTGATTAATTGTGTAAGTTATTCTAGTTACGTAACTTACGTAAGTTTGACCATTTACGCAAGTTACTGTAGTTACGTACTTTACTCTAGTTACGTAAGTTACGTAATTTACTCTAGTTTCGTAAGTTACTGTAGTTACGTAATTTACTCTGGTTACGTAACTTACATTAATTACTTACGTTGCTGTAGTTACGGATGACTAGGGAAACAATTTATTCTGTGATTGACACTAAATAATTATGTGTTTCAGTCTTTTGTTTTGAGTCGACACGAAACTAAACTCAGTTTGTTAATTTAGTTTCGTGTCGACTTGAAACTAAAGTCACTTTGTTAATTTAGTTTCGTGTCAACTCAAACATTAAAACGAAAGTAATTTCTATTTAGTTTCGTTTTAGAAGCGGTCCCTGCGGAAAATTTTATTAAAATTTTTACTAATAATAAACATGAATATTTAATATTATGTACTTAATAAGTGAATTCTTTAAATTTGGAATCTGTAATCATTCAAAAATTGATGTTTATTCTTAAAAATATAAAGTTTTTAATTTATATAAAATAATTATAAATGGAATACTTCGTTTCGCGCGCTAGCGCGTGTATAATTTGCTAGTTAAAATATTAATTAATGAACGAAATTTGACAGCAAAACAAGAGGATGATGAAATAGTTCTACAGATCATATACGTTTTTTACCAAATCTCGAAACACGATTTAACCAGAGACTATCTAATTCGTGAAACAGGTACTAATTTTTTTTCATTATCATCAAAATGTTTAATTTCAATTTTTCATCTACTAAAAACTATTAACTTTTTTTTTTGCAGAAGCCCCAGGATATTTAATAGACTTAATGCACGACAAAAATTCTGCGATAAGAAAAGTTTGTGAAGTTTGTCTAGATGTGATAGCAGTAAGTATTCTACAGTATGTAATTAATAATAATTTTATACAAAAAATCAATGGAAAAGTAAAAAAGAATTTCATAAAATTTTAGATGTACGATAAAGATTGGGCGTCACGTATTAAAGTGGAAAAATTCCGATCTCACAATCAACAGTGGATTGAAATGGTTGAATCAATTGTGATTGATCCGGCAAATCATATATTATCGGGAGATGACGAAGATGATAATTTACCTCCATTCCTAAGTGGTGATCTTCTAAAACACACAATGTTGTTCCCTTCCGGTAAATATTTACGAATTGTTCTCAAAAAACTACTACTCAAATTAATTACATTTTTAAAAACGAACATTATTTTATAGGAATTTCAGCAAGCTTCAATATTACAGACGACGGTGAATCGGTGACGAAAGCTTCATCAGAGTCTTCAGAAAATCCTAGTCGTCCAATCAGTCGGTAAGAATAAAACAAATTTTATTAAAACAGTGGGCATTATTTAATGCCCATTGTGTCAAAAATAATATTTTTTCTTAATACAGGGTTGCCACAAAAATTTAATTTTTCGTTTTCCCTAATATCCAGACAAAATTTTGACTTTTTTCCTGACCCTAAGGAATATTCTGATTCACACTAAAAACTATTAGATACTCAAAAAAAAGTTCTATTACATTTATTTACGAATTTCTTCAATTGGAAATTTATTTGAAAACATCAATAACTTCATTTCTAAATAAATATTTAATCATTATTATTTTTTCGTAGAAATTAAGATTTTCAAAAATTTTAAATTCAAACCTTTTGAAATTCAACAAACTTATAAAAATATTTATTATAAAACATGAAGATATCGACTACTCCGAGTCTTCGATTAGGAGTGGTCGATTTCTTCATATTTTATAATAATTAAAGGTGACTGAGTGATAAAATCATTATTTTATAATTATAAGAATATTGTTACTCTAACTTCTTCAAAATTATTTTCATCATTTCATTTTAATTATTATTTTCTACAATTTTTAACTAAAATTCTTCTTTAAATCAATTATTTTTTTAAATTTTGAAAAAATTCATCTTCAGAATTTTCAAATCCATTGTTTACAATTCAATTTTACGTGAAATTTCGATTATTCGGAAATTTTTCAATTAAATATGTCTTAGAAAATAAAAAATTGAAATAATTTCAAAAGAATTGCATAATATATAAAATTTTTGAAAAAGAAAATTCTACGGGAATTCAATTATTTAAATACAATTGAAAAAAGATTCTTCAAATAGTTGGAATTTTGCCAAGAATTTAATTAAAAATTTTTCAAATAATTGAATTTTGGAGAAGAATTTTGCTATTTACAAAAAAATAATTGAAATCCTGAATATTATAATTATTGCGAAGAAATTTATAAAAAATTTGGAAATAATTGAATTCTTTTGAATAATTTTATTAAAATGATACATATTGAAAATCGTTGATTGAGGAAAATTTTTGAAAATAATTGAAATTTAGTCAAGAATTTTATTATTTATAAAGATAATTGAAATTATGACGAGATTTAAAAAATTTGTTGAACATTATTGAATTTTAGGTAAGAATTTTATTACTTTTGAAAATAATTGAATTCTTGTGATGAATATTTTGTTATTTATAAAAATATTGAATTTGGCAAAGAATTTTATTAAAATTCCCGAAAATAATTGAATTTCTGGGAAGAATTCTGATATTTATGGAGATAATTGAATTCTTTCGAAGAATTGCGTCAAAATTTTTGAGATAATATTAAATCTATATTAAAAAATTCAACTACCTACTTTCAAAAGAATTGAAATTGAAATTTATCAAAAAATTAGTTTTACAGAATTATTAGTTAAAAGTATGAAAAATCCAGATTTTCCAAAGATTTGAATTTGAAATGTTTTCAAAATTCAACTATTTCTGGGAATTTCTAATAATTCGTCTTATAATGCTTTTAATATTCAATTATTATCTAAAATTTTAGCTGAAATTAATTTTTAAATCAATTTTTATTAGAATTTTCTACGAGAATTCAATTTTTTAAATACAAAAATAAAGTTTATTGAATAATAATTAAATTTTTCTTAAAATTGAATTCTTATAAAGAATTTTATCAACAAAATTTTGAAATAATTGAATTCTTTCAACGAATTTTAATATTATTTTTACAAATAATTACATTTTTCGTGTAATTTGATAAAAATTGTATTAAAAATAATTAAAATTCTGTGATAAGTTTTATTATTTATGAAAATAATTAAATCCCTGTAAAAAAAATTTATAATTTATGAAAATATTAAAATTATTGCGAAGAAATTTAAATAACAAAAATTTGTAAATAATTGAATTCCTCTGAAATTTTTATTATTTATGAAAATAATTCAATGTTTACGTAAATTTTATTAAAATTTTGTTGAATAATTGAATTCTTTTGGAAAATTTTATTAATATAATGAATATTTAAAGTCTTTAATTTAGGAAAATTTTTGAACATAATTGAATTTCTGCAAAAAATTTTATTACTTTTGAAAATAATTAAATTTTGCAATCATTTGTAATTTCTTCAAAATTTAATTTTTTTAAGTGTGTTGAACTAAAATTTTTCTATAAATCCATTATTTTTAAAAATGAAGTAAATATACATTAAAAAATTTAACTATAATTTCAGAAGAATTCGAAATATTAAAATTTTTTAAAAAACTAAGTTCTTTAAAATTTCTTTTTAAATTCAATCAAAATTGAAATTTTCTAAAATTTCAAATTGAAAAACCTTTTGAAGTTCAGCTACTTATAAAAAGTATAAACTCAACTCTTTTAAAATAATTTATTTATTTTTGAAATATTTAAGTAAAATTATTCATTAAATAATAAGCAATAATTTTATTATAGTTCTTCAAGAATGAAGTTATTTAAAAAGAAATTATTGTCAGAAATGGAAAAAAATGAAGGTTTTTTTTATTAGAATTCGTGGTAATTTCATAGTTTACGAGGCAAACAAAAAAGATACAAAAATTCAGAATTTTCTTATGAATTCTAAAAGTTAAATTCCTGACTTTTCCCTGATTTCCCTGACATGTGGCAACCCTGTGCAATAAATTCAAAGCATTTTTTATATTTTCCACTATTTGACGATTAATATTTGTACAGATACAGCAGAGACATTGACGATTTGAACGAATTAATGGCACGATCCAAGTCACGAATTTCTCTTGGTTCAGTCAGTATCGATGACTTTTATCCTCAGCAAAATTCCAAGTCGAAGTTTACCGAATCGCAAAGTACACACGTTTTGATATAAGAAAAAGTAATTTTGTCCATTTCACTTAATTTGATGTTATTCATTTATGTTATGCTTTCATTAAGCACTGTGCCATTATTTTTAATATTACAATTTTTATAAAAAAGATAGTGTAACGAATCGAAAGCGTAGATAGAGATGAGAAAAGCGAGAATGTAAAACGACAAAAATGGAATAATTTCTCCTAATATGCGACTTGTTAATTAATATTTAACGATTCGATTTTTATTTTTAAAAAAAAGCAATAACGTAAGCGAAACTAATTCTAGTCAAAAACAGCAATGCATTTCTCTCAGTATTTATTTTTGCAATTTAGTCAATGTTTTTTTAATTGAACTTTTTTGAAAAAAATGTTTTCAACATGAAAAAAAACTATATGTATTTTAAAATAATATTTTGAATCTAGACTGTAAAATAAATAATTAGAATTATCGTATTTATTGGTACAATAAATTAGATTATTTACTATAGAAAATTAGAGTTTTACTATGTATCTTTATTTATTTATTTATAAAACAATTGTAAAATTTTATGAATTTTTTTTTATTTTTGTGTTTTTGTTGTGTGAAATGGTAAAATTTAATATCACATTATTTACAGAAAATGGTGAATATAAAAGAAAAAGAAAATTATGGAGTTTCTTTTTTTAATGTTATTGAAATATCCTTGGTTTGTTATTTGAGCTAAGGCTTTTTTGTGTAATACACTTTCCACCAGGACGAAAAACAATTGTATAACTATTGTCGCCGTCCGTATAAAAATGATGTTCCTTTAATCCCCAACTAATGGGACTATCGGCAAAACCTTGTACATCCATACTACACCATTGAATATCATTCTTTTCTGACATATACTTTTTTATGGCACTGTAAACATTGTTGACCATTCTGCGTGTGAAGAATCCTGTACCCTCGATATATTGAATTTGACTCGATGCAAAAATTGATGATGAGGTAAGAATTTCACTTGTTTTGGAATCTCTACTCCTTTTTCTGAAAAATAAATCGTTGAATAGAATAACGATAATTTGAAATATAATTATTTTTGAATGGGAAATAAAATATTCTAACTCACAAATTTCCATCGACGCTGAAGAGTCCAAGCCATTCGAAAAATTGATGATAATCACAGGAATCGTCAACAACTGGCACATCAATCGAATATCGCGTTCGATTAACGACACTTTGGTGACAGAGAGAAATTTTATAGCCACGCTTATGAAACCACGCAGCTATCGACGAAGGACATATGCTATCTTCTGAAAAAGGAGCAAAATATATACATTTTTTTTAAATTTATGGCATAAATGTGACACGCTCCACAGAAAGGTATATGTAGAAGCAACAAATTTTAAGATTATGATCAGAGTTTCCACAAGTCAGGGATGTCAGAACTTAGTTTATGGAAAAATTTTTATAATTCAAATTCTTCTGAAATTAGTTAAATTTTTTAATATATATTTACTTAATCAGAGTGTCTAACAAGGATTGAGAAAAAAATTCCCTGACTTTTTGTATAAATTTTTAGAAATTTCCCAGACTTTCAATGAAATTCTCTGACATTTCCATGATTTTTCCCTGATCAAAAAAATTCCCTGACTTCCCTGACCGTTAGACACCCTGTTAATTATTAAAAATAATAGATTTATAGAAGAATTTTAGTTAAAAACACTAAAAAAAATTGAATTTTCACGGTTGCCACAAAAAATTAATTTTTCTTTTTCCCTGATTTTCAGACAAAATTTTGACTTTTTTCCTGACCCAAAAGAATATTCTGATTCTTAAATTTAAACCTTTTGAAATTCAATAACTTTTAAGAATATTATTATAAAACATGTTGTTATCCTCATGTTTTATAATAATTTAAATTTGTATAAAGTTTTTCAAAAAAAAAAATTAAATTATTTACAAAAATTTTAATAAAGTCCATGTCAAGAATTCAATTATTTTTAAAAGTAAGAATTCAATTATTAGGTATCATGAATAATAAAATTTTTTCTAGGATTAAAATTATTTTTAATACAATTTTAAATGAATTTCTCGAAAAATGTAATTATTTTCAAACATTTTTTGCAAGAATTTAATTACATTTCACAAATAATAAAAATTCTTGGCTGAAATTCAAATATTTTCCAAATCTAATATTTTAATAAAATTTCTCAAAAGAATTCAATTATTTTCCTGAATAATAAAATTCTTCACAGGATTTCAATTATTTAAAAAAAATGTAATAAAATCCGTTGCAACCCGGTAAGAAGCGAGGAATAGAAAAAGATTAAATTTCCAGAAATATTCTGGTAAACGAGGATTTTTTAATCTTTCTGAATAGGCGAATTTCCAAAAAAACCCAATTCCTCTGTGAACAGCAAAATATCAGAAAAATTAATTCTTCTCTATTGCTCGTGTCAATGAGATGATAAAAAAGAATTAAGAGTTTCTATTTTTTTGAATGCGCAAAATTTTTCTGCTTCTCAACGTTCCAAAAAAAATACAGAATCCTATCCTTTTGAATCGACAAAGTAAATCTTGTAAAAGCGAATTGAAAAAAATTAGAAATAGCTATTCTTTTCAATCGACTTTAAGCGATTCTACGTAGTCAATTCAAACGAATAGAAATTGAGTAAGAATTCCTGAAGTGTAACAGCAAATTTTGAGATTTACTGTATTTACTTGGTAATACATGAAAATGAAACATAATTATGAGTTAATTAAATGCCTTGAAGGATTTTTCAAAAAAATTAAATTTTACTTTGTTATAAACAATTGAAGTTTTTTGCAGTGTTTTATTAAAAAATTAATATCTCGAAACAGAATAAACGAATCATTATAAAATTTGGTATGTATACTCAGAAAATGATTTAGTTTCAAATGAAATAATTAAAAAATTAAATTGTTTAATTTTTGTAATTGTTATTGCAAATTTAATTGTTTATTTGTAAAATAAACAATGTTCTTAACGTCGTAGGAAGTTCGTTCAAATTTCATCGTAAAGGCTTTTTTATAACGATTCCATACCCGTTTTGAAATTTGGTGTCCCGCAATTAGGAACAAAGTTATGAATTTTTTTCTGCCGGGCGACACGTTTGTTTACCGCGCGGCATGTCCACCGTTACTGCCGCCACAGTGGGGCCAAATGTACTTTTTGTGTCAAAATCAGTCTAGAGGTCACAATTTTCATTTAAATTAAACAATTTTTTTTTTAAATCTTCGTTTCTAAATTCTTAATTGATTCCTCCAGGCCGATTTTTTAATTTTTGTTTATTTATATTTATTTGTTTATAACAAAGTATGAAAAAGTCGATATGTTGCTATAAAATAAAGTTTTTAACATTCAAAAAATTTTTAAGTACATTAGTATAAATAATTAAGTATAAAAATTAGCATTTGCAAGCCATAATTTTTAGTTTAGTTCATTTAAATAGAAAAAATTTCAGAAATAAAAAGAAATCAAAATTTTAATTTTTTTAAAATCAAATTTACCAAAAAACAATTAATTTGTTTAAACAATTGTTAAATATTTACACAATACCTTTTATTTTTGTATTTAATTATTTCCTGCGTAAAATGTTGAGAAATGTAAAAAAAATAAAATTTTGTTGGTTAATGTTGAAATAATTTACAATTAACAATAAAAAATTGTTTAAACATTTTAAATATTTATTAAAGTAATACTGCATGTTTATATGTTAATTACCCATTAAATTTCGGGTAAAAAACTCGAAGAAATATACTACAAATTGAATTTTTTTCAATCATGTTCTTTTTTGCAAAAGTTAATTAATTAGCGTATTGTTTATTTAATAAAAGTGTAATTATATAAAAAATTTTACTTTAGAAATACTAAAACATGATTTCTAATGTACTTAAAAATTTTTTGAATGTTAAAAACTTTATTTTTTAGCAACATATCGACTTTTTCATACTTTGTTTTTTCATACAAATAAATATAAATAAACAAAAATTAAAAAATCGGCCTGGAGGAATCAATAAAGAATTTAGTAACGAAGATTTAAAAAAAAAAATTGTTTAATTTGAATGAAAATTGTGACCTCTAGACTGATTTTGACACAAAAAGTACATTTGGCCCCACTGTGGCGGCAGTAACGGTGGACATGCCGCGCGGTAAACAAACGTGTCGCCCGGCAGAAAAAAATTCATAACTTTGTTCCTAATTGCGGGACACTAAATTTCAAAACGGGTATGGAATCGTTATAAAAAAGCCTTTACGATGAAATTTGAACGAACTTCCTACGACGTTAAGAACATTGTTTATTTTACAAATAAACAATTAAATTTGCAATAACAATTACAAAAATTAAACAATTTAATTTTTTAATTATTTCATTTGAAACTAAATCATTTTCTGAGTATACATACCAAATTTTATAATGATTCGTTTATTCTGTTTCGAGATATTAATTTTTTAATAAAACACTGCAAAAAACTTCAATTGTTTATAACAAAGTAAAATTTAATTTTTTTGAAAAATCCTTCAAGGCATTTAATTAACTCATAATTATGTTTCATTTTCATGTATTACCAAGTAAATACAGTAAATCTCAAAATTTGCTGTTACACTTCAGGAATTCTTACTCAACTGTAAATAAAATAAATTAAAAATAAAATATTAAAGGCTTCGTACTCGATAATTAATTTTAAAAAAGTAGCTTCTACACTGAAAAAAGCAGCTATCGAAAAATTAACAGAGTTTAACAGAGTTGCCACAAAAAGTTGATTTTATTTTTTTCTGATTTCCAGTTGGAACTTTGACTTTTTCCCTGATCCTAAAGAAGATTTTAATTCACTCTAAAAATAATTAGAAAAATGTTTGTAATACCTACATTTATTTTGGAATATCTTTTATTGTAAGACTAGCAAAACTACACGCGCGTGAAATTTTCGTTGTCATTGTTACTTTAAAAGATTTGCTTTTTGAAATTTAATCAATGAAAATTCTTCATTTTTTAACAAATATAATTTTTCAAACAGTTTTCCTTTAAATTTAATTATTTGAGCAACTTGTATAGAAATCGCCAAGATATTTCTAACAGTAACTTGAATTTTTCAACTTTAATTGTAATTAATTCTATAATTTTCAATATAATATATACAATCAGGGTGTCTACAACTAATCTGAAAAAAATTTCCCTGACATTTCCAGGTTTTCCAGGCCTTCTAAAAATTTTTTTCCAGGTTTTAAGAATCGACATAATAAAAAATACATTGCTTAAATTTTATTTGATAATACTTATAAATGACGTGGGAGAAGCATTCACAACGTTTGTCATCAACGATTTGAAGAAAAAAACTGTTTTTCACTCAGAAAACAATATTTTACGTTTACAAAATTTTCCTTTTTTAACTTTTTGTTCAAGAAACATTGTAAAAGTTTGAATAGAAAATTATTTTTTCTTCTAAATCATTTAAACGTCAGCAACGTTATAAATTATCCTTTCTTAAAAAAGACATGGAGTGGAAAGGTCGAATGTATCGAAAAGTATCGAAGTAAAGAATGGGCAATGAGAATGTAAAATCTTAATAGAAGGGTGTTCTTAAAATTATTTGGACATGTGAAGGTGGCGCTGCAGTCGTATGTTATTTAAAAAGAGCGCGAATATATGAATTTTATTTTTGTTAGGACTCATAATAAATCTTATTTTGCATTGTCAAAAAAACGTCAACATTTTAAATATAAATATAAGCAAATTTTTAACTGAAAAAATTTGAATATTATAATGCCTGTATTATAATTAATATTATTATTAATGAAATAATGGACTTGGACAATGGACATATAAAAACTAGCACCGTAGACGGCCGCTTGCGGCCGTCGGAGGAGCTAGTGAATATAAAATGAACATTTTTGAAAAAAATTATCAAGGCTCGAATCAGTGACACAGTATTTAAAAAAACGTACTTTACGGACCAAAAATGAAAAATTACGTATCATTTACGAACAAAAATATAACCAGTACGAGTCAAATAAGAGAACATTTTACTTAAAACAATAAATTAAATTTTTCATAACTATAAAACATGAAGATATCGATAACTCCGAGTCTTCGACGCGGAGTCTTTGGTTTTTTCATGTTTTATAATAATTAAAGATAACCGTGTGATAAAATCTTTATCAATTCAATTATTTTCAACAATTTTTAACTAAAATTCTTCTTTAAATCAATTTTACGAAATTTCAATTATTCGTAAATTCTTCAATTAAATATATATTAGAAAATAAAAACTTCAAATAATATAAAAAAAAATTCAATTAACATATCTCAAAAAAATTAATTTCAAAATTTAATTATTTCTAAATATTCACGCTACATTGCTTTTAATATTCAATTATTATCTAAAATTGTAACTGAAATTAATTTTTAAATAAATTTTTATTAGAATTCAATTATTTAAATACAAAAATAAATAATTTCTTGAATTATCAAATGTTTCTTAAAATTGAATTCTCATAAAGAATTTTACTAACAAATTTTAATAAAATTTTTAAGAATAATTACATTTTTCGAAGAATTTGATTAAAATTGTATTAAAAATAATTGAAATTCTTTGATCATTTTTATTATTTATGAAAATAATTGAATTCCTAAAAAAAATTTTATTATGCACGAAAATAATTCCTGTGAACTGTTTATTATTTTATGAAAATAATTAAAAATTTTTTAAGTAATTAGATTCTTTTGGAAAAATTTTATTAAAATAGTAAATATTGAAAAACATTGAAATGAGGAATATTTTTGAAAATAGTTGAAATTTTGCCAAGAATTTTATTAAGATTTTTAAAAATAATAGAATTTCCTAAAGAAGAATTTTATTATTTATAAAAATAATTGAAATTTTGACGAGAATTTAAACAAATTTTTGAATATAATTAAATTTCTGAGAAGAATTTTATTACTTTTAAAAATAATTGAATTTCTGCAATCATTTGTAATTTCTCTAAAATTCCACAAATTATATCGTACAATTTACAAACTTTTCGTCTTTTTTCAATCAAATTACGGACTTTACGAACCTTTTTTAAAAAAACTTACTTTTATGGACTTTACGCAATTTACGGATCTAGTTTTTTGAGCCCTAAATTATGTATTTTAAAAATAAATTGACTTATTTTACGAAACGAATTTTTCCAATGCCATTATTTCTCCATTTCTTTTGATCTTTCAGAATTTTAAATGGTCAATTTTTTTCTATTTGATTATATGTATGTCTGTGGTTTATATTATTTCTCAAAATAGAATTGAAAATTAGAAAGGCAATATTAATTATTAGTATTAATTTTTTACTAAAAATTTGTAAAACTAATTGTGGGCATTAAAAATATTGTTTAAGAATATTTCAAGTCATGATGAAAAAAATTCCCTGACATTTCCCGGTTTTCCAGGTGTTGTAGACACCCTTAGTCCTATATAGAAGAAAATTTGTTTAAAGGATTTTTAAAAATTTTGTAAATTAAACGACCACAAAGCTTCCTCCACGCGGAAGCAAAAACAAGTGAATTCTATCAACAAATTATAAAAATAATTAAATTCCATCAAGAATTGCTATTAAAATTGTATTGAATAAAATAATTGAATTCTGCAAATTTTTTTAAATTGTTTAAATTTCTACGAAGTTTTATTAAAATTTTGTTGAAAATAATTAAATTCTTACAAAGAATTGTAGATATTGAAAATAATTGAATTTCGAAAAATTTCTCAAAATAATTGAATCGTTTGAAAGAATTTTAGGAATTTTATTAAAATTTCTTGAATTATTTAAAAAAATTTTATAAAAATTTCTGAAAATAATTTTTGTATTCCAACTAATAGCGGATTTAAAGTATAGTGAAAATTTTCAATAAAAAGAAAAAAAGTACCTTTTGGAGTCGCAAATCGAAAAAATTATCCAAAATAGTAGGAAAACCGTAAAAAAATAGTAAATACCAGGTTTTGGTAGATGAGTACGAAGCCTGAAAACTTAAATTAAAAAGTGAATAAAAAGTAATAATTATTAATTCAAAATTAAATAAATAAAACACAAAATAGTTATAACAAAGAGAATCTAACCTTTCTTAACAAAGGCCTCTATGAATTCCTTGCTGACAAGTTCGTGCGGGTACAAAGCATGGATTTTGTAATACTCCTTATCACGTACAAGGCTACTTTTAATTTCCTCTGGTACGTCAATCGTCTCAGGAAATACGACAGATACCTGGCATTAATCCAAAAAGTCATTTTCACAAAATTACGTAAAAATTTATAACCTCGAAATTAATGTGCGATTAAGTGGTCTATATAGGCAGATATGATAAATGCGCATTATTAGAAGACAAAAAAGGAAAAGCCACTTACAGAATGATTGAAATAATGAGTCTTGATGATTGAAGGAGAATCCTTTAGTTGATTTGATTGCTCTATCAACAATGAATGCTGCGGAGCTTTAAAATTCCATATTTCCGGACACAGCATTTCATCTGCATAAACTTTCGTTTATACAGACGCAATTTCTTAATTACCCTTTTTTCCTTCCTTTTGTTTACTTGAATGCGCGCAATTTTCCTTTTTTCATAAATATACGCCGAGAGTTAGAAAAAATGAGACCAAAACATGTTACCAACGTGGTGGTCGAACAACAAGAAAGAAGGGATATCAGCTGATCTCTCTGCAATTGAAAATTTACACTTTCACTTTTCGCAATGTGATTCAGTTTGAGGATACAACTTCCAATCAGCCTCGGTAGCGCAGTTGGCAGCGTATCAGTCTCATAATCTGAGGGTCGTGAGTTCGAGTCTCACCCGGGGCATTTTTTTTCTCATCAAACTTTACCACCGTTTTTAATATTGAATACTTTTCAAATTTTGTATTTTTAACAATTTATTATTTATAAAGCAATATATAGGGTAACTGTGGGTATTATTCTGCGAATTTTTAGTGTAGGTCGTGTAAGTTAACTTTGCGAAGCTCATCTAAGTTTACGAAAAAATGAAATGCAGTTTTTTCAATTACAAATTAAAGTTTAATTATTATATTTTCCAAATCATTAAACTCAATCAAATTTCGTTACTTATTTGTATTTAAAAAAGTAAATTAAAAAATAATTGTCAACACATGTATTATTGTTGACTCGCGAGTAGGGGAGACCGGGGCGTAATGGCTAACTTTTCACTCTTTGTGGTTTTACTCGGACATATTTTGTTCTAATTGAATGTTTATCTTCCAGAAAAGTTACTCTAATATCTCAGCTTTCTTTTAAGACTACAAACGTCCCGATATGACTCTTACTTTTTATTCTACAACAGTTTTTCTGAAGCAATGCAGAGCTCCAAAATACGGCCCGAGCCGGGGCGTAATGGATAACTCCCGGGCGTAATGAATAATGATTGCTAATTATTATCTACAGTTTCCAATCTTATTGTATATTGTAAATTAAGGTTCCTGGGTATTCCGTGAATGCTATTTTTATTCAGCAATACTTCTCCTAACGCTTTTCCAATAATATTCTGTGATATTGGCACTCTCTAAATTTTTTTTGTAATTTCTCATTAAAATCGTAGCTTGAAATCTACTATTTCTAAATTTTAGACCAAAACTTAAAATTTTTGACAAGAACACCAAAACATAAGACTTAAACTAAGTGACAAGTAACCGCGAAAACGAACCTACACTTCGCCGATATGGTAGGTTGCTTTTTATACATAGCGTATTGCATTAGCCAACACGCCCCGGGAAAAACTAGCCATTACGCCCCGGGGGTACTCGGCAAATATTTGGCTTTTTTTTAACAATACCGGAAGTGTGAATCAAAAATCTCGAATTGTCCCTTAAAAACAAACGTGTCAAGATCGAAACCTCATTTCAGTTTTTTTTTTAAAGCTATTTTTGAAAAAAATAGAACGAAAAAACGAAAATTTTGAAAAGTTACTTTCGTATGTCAAAAATAGTTTTTCTACTATATTTCTTACAATAATGAATAAATATTAATGAAACTTCCGACAAACTTGCAGTATACCAAGTACTATAACTTGTCTATTGTGCGAAATTATTACAATTTACGGTTTTTAAAACAAATTACAATTATTCATTACGCCCCTTAGCCATTACGCCCCGGTCTCCCCTAATATTGTGTGACATTTCTTAAAGCGATGCATACCATCTACATCGATTTCTATTGTTCGAACAATGGAAATCGATGTAGAGGGTATGCATCGCTTTAAGAAAAGTGCCTATTGTGGACTCAAACTTAATTGAAAATCAATAATAGATGGGTAAATTAATATATTTTTCAAATAGTAAAGTGTACTTCTTTGATTAGTAACACTGAATCGTGTATACTATTGTGAATATTGGAAATATCAACGGTTTTTAATATGTATTCATGACTGCCATATTTGATAATTTCACACAATTCTGTCATAATATATTTCATATTTAAATAAATAAATTAATAATTGTCGGAATGTACATTTTTATGAGCTATTCTATCAAGTAAGATTCAAAATAATTTTTGTAATTATTTTGAAAAAATTAGGCGTATATTTCAAAATGAAAATAATAATTTTTTAAAAATTGCAATAATTGTGTCACTCGCAGGAATACCCACACTTACCCTAATCCTTTTCTTGGTTGATATCGTTTCTAGTCTTCTTGAGATAAAGGAGTTTGATAATTGAAATATGTGTCATACATTATTTTAATATTATATTTAAATAACACCAGAGTCACGGTAAGAAGAGGTTGATTAAAATAGATTAAAATGTTTACACAAAATTTCAAAAATGACATTGTTTTTTAATTATATACACTGAGAGACCTTTGGGTCAGCAGCAGATTTTCGATACGCTGCTACTGACCATTTTGGTGGTACGCTACAGGACTATACTTTTGGGTTGCTGCGGTACAATTTTGGGCGCGTGACAGTCCAAAAGTTGATTAGCTGCAAACCAATGACGTCATCCCCACTACTTCGGTGAGCTTCTCACCAACATTTTGGACTGTCACGCGCCCAAAATTGTATCGCAACGCACTAAAACCAGTGGAGCTGCTATCTCATATGTTGTTCCGCTGCAGTCCAAAAAGTCTCTCAGTGTAAAAGCATTGTGAATGTTGACCATTTATCAGAGTTGGAAAATGACTCGTCATTTTTGGTTCTGGACTGATAGAGGATATGCATCTTGATCTATGTATTAATGCACGGTATCTTCGAAGATATTTGCGATGTTGATATGTCAGATATTTTGCTTTACTTTATTTTTAAAATAAAATTAATCAATTTACAAGATTTGACTTTTCGAATGCAATATTACGATTATGTGCCTATACAAACGAACTATTCCTCCACCAATTACAAATAAATTTACAATCGACTCTCGGATCTTTTGCACTTACGGGACCAAATCCTCTCATACCTTTTACCAAAACAAATGCCATGGTAACGCAAAACAAGTCTCAAGAGCTGGTAATATTATGATAGATGAGGGTAACTCTGTGAAGTTTTAATTTTAACTATTGACGCAGGAGATCCGCAGGGCAAGAACAAAGTCGCACCAGTGACAGAGCTGGAGCGCCGCCCACGAAGGCTTAAGTCTTACGCAAGAAGACTAGAGACAGGAGGACTAACTGCAGTAGTGGGGGTAGGACAAATATAGGGAGATTATGAAGGCGTGGTTAGATTGCGCTAAGTATCGTGTTTTGATTCTGCACTTCCACTCACACACGCGTGTCACGTATTCAAATATATAACGTAAGAGTGTTGAGATGTGCAGAACCGAAAACAAGTTATTTGGCGCAATCTAACTACGCCTTCAGAACCGCACTAATACTGACTCACTGCTGTGAGTGAGAAAACAGCCGAGTTAGCCCTCCTGTCTCTAGTCTTCTTGGTCTTACGACAGTTCCGAGGGTGGGTAAAGGGCTCCAAAAGAAGGGTTACGGGTTTTAGTGGGTCGGGGCTGGTAGTAGGTCGACAGCTTGTTAAGCTTATTATTTTATTTATTTTATTTTTTATTTTACTAACCCCTCATAACCTTGGAGTGCCGATTCCAAGGTATCTGTATGCAGATTTCCCAAAAATCCCTAAGCGAATCCTTTGTCAATAAAAATGTAGATCATGACATATTTAAAAAAACTACAATTGAATTCTTCAGTAGAAAGAAAATTAGACATCTAAAAATATTTTGACATATTTATTACAAGTCTTAATTTTTGAAACAATTCTTTTAAATTTCAGAAATTGTTTCAAATTGCAAATGAACACATAACGTCGTTTTTGAAGAGGAGCATAATTGCCTAGATCAATATATAATTTTTTTAAAACAATACTATACAGTTTCAAATATATTTTTTGAATATATAATCGAATTATAATTTTTATGTTACTTATAAGTATATAATAAAACAATGATAAACATTTTAATATTTTATCATTTTCAAAATAAAGCCTCAAGTTTCACAAAGAGATGTTTAAATAATATTGTTATGTATCGTTAAATATGTATAACATTCGTAAACAAAATATTGATTTTTATTTTATTATTTAAACTCCCATATATAATAAACTACGTTTAAAAAAATATAATTTTTCTACATATTTTTTTAAGTCATCGAAAAACCTATAAATGACGGAATTTCTCTCTCTTTCTCTCTCTCTATGTATTATATAAACACCATAAAAAATACATTGCACAAAAATAGAACGTTTACATCTTTTTTCTCGCACAATTACAGTAGAGATTTCTATCTTAAACTAGACACAAATCTAATTTATGTCCCATTCCTCAAAGTGGAAGTAATTCGAGCGTACGATATATAAATTAAAATAAAAATGCACTTTCTCAAAATATTAATTTCGTTAATCAGAAAAAAATGGGGCATTCCATATGAAATTTTTATATGTAGGTACTTTTTTCAATCTTAAACCTTGGAAAAAATTAAGTCATTTTTTCGGTTTTGTGAAAAAAAAATATTTTTCGATGCTTTGCGTCGACGTCAACTTCAGAGACCTTAGTCATTTTTAATTTTATAAAAAAAAACTGTTATCTTTGTTTAGGTCTACCTGAAAGTTCTAATATTTTAAACAAGATATTTTCAGTATGATTTTTTTCTAAAGAGATTTAAATTCAAAAATCTGAAGCTTTTTTGCTGTTCAAACAATCGTCATTTTTCTTTTTCAAATTGAAATTCAAATTTTCTTGTAGATTCTGTAAGAGAATACAAAAATTCATAAGAATCACTAAGCGCCAATTTTTTAAATAATATATTCTCGTAAAACGGGAAGCTTAGATTCGGACCACCAAAATCTGACTTTTGGGACTAAAATAAGTTTAAGGATGGTTCTCCGGAAAAGGTCAAATCACGCGTTCACAGATAATTAATAAATTAACTAAAATTATAAAAAATTCTTTCAGCCGTACCATAAGATTTAACCAATTAAAGAAATCATTAAAGAACAATTTTAAAAAAGGCCAAATAACTGAAATATTTAATAAAATTTAACTGAGGGTAGTTGCAACAGTATATTTTATTCAATATTTCTTTTATTTGACAGTTTATTCGAATTTTTTTATGATTTGACTAAAAATGGTTAAATCGTATGGTATAATAGCTAATATAATTAACCTAGGTCCTGGTGGCTTGTGGACTAAAGGCCTAAGCACAACTGGTTCGGTTTCGGGATAAGATTTACATACATTTTGAGGTTAGGAAGCCCGTCTCCCGAAACCGAACAGTTGTGCTTAGGCCTTAACTAGAAAATCCCACTAGCAAGAAAAGGACGTAAATACGTCTATCCTTTTTTAACTAATAAAATTTTATGGTTAGTCCACAGAATATCAGGACTCATGTCGGATTTAGGAAAATTATCATAGTACTATCAACAAAAACATTACCTCCGATCTGACAATTTTTTTTAGATTGAACCACTGGAGAAATGTTGCTCTTGGTGAAATCAAAACAATAAGACTACATCTCAGGATCTGTGCGAAGTGGAAATATGATTATTCAGCGCCGATCTGTGCGTAAATTTCTTCAAACAAATCGGACAGTCGTTAAATTTATTCCCCGTGTGCGTCAATAAATGCTTCTTCAACTGACCTCTATCGTTAAATACCTCCTGACAAGTGCTGCACTCATAAGACGACACGTCGTCGTGGATTAAAATGTGACTGTTCAACGTTGTCTTCTGAGTGAATGTTTTTTGGCAGACGTAGCATTCGTAGGACCGCTCGCCCATGTGGGTCAGCAAGTGCTTCTTCAGCGTGGCCTTCTCCTTGAAGGACTTCTGGCAAATGTGACACACGTGCCGCCTGTCGCCAGTGTGCACGAGGATGTGCGAATTCAGTCGCGTCTTCTCCCTAAAAGCCATATCACAATGTTCACAGGCGAACGGCTTCTCGCCCGTGTGAATTAAAGCGTGTCGATTCAAGTCTGACTTGCGGGTGAAAATCTTCTCGCAAACGTGACAGTCGTATTGGCCGCCAGTGTGCGAGAGCATGTGACTAGTTAGATCGGACTTTCTCGCGCAAGCCTTCTGGCAAATGTGGCAGGCGTGCGGCTTCTCGCCGGTGTGGACCAGCATGTGCGAATTCAGCTTTGCCTTCTCGCGGAATGTCATCAGGCACTCTTTGCACTCGTAGGGCCGCTCGCCTGTGTGGACCATCGAGTGCCTCATGAGTTCGGACTTTCTTTTGTATGTCTTCGCGCAGACACTGCAAGCGTGCGGCTTGTCTCGGGTGTGCGACAACATGTGGTTGTTTAGAGCGGCTCTTTGCGCGAAGCATCTCTGACAAAGTGTACACTTGAATTGCTTCGTCCTGCGTTGATGATGATGATGGCTCAACTCGGACTCGAATTTCTCCCCTTCGTTAAAGCTCCCATGAATCAAACAATGTCGGTTGAAATCGTCCCTTTCTTGAAACGACTCCTGACAAATATCACAAAAATAATTATCACACTTGATGTTTTCGTTCACTTCGAATTGCCCTTGAAATCCCACTGTTCCTTCTGCTCTTTCTCTTCCTTCTGTTTCTTCTCTTTCTGCTTTTTCTTCACCTTCACCTCTTTCTTCACCTTTGCCTCTTTCTTCACCATCACCTCTTTCTTCACCATAACCTCTTTCTTCACCTTCCCCTCTTTCTTCACTTTCTTCTCTTCTTTCTTCACGTTCTTCTCTTTCTTCACCATCATTAGAATGTGAATGTAACTGATTTTCTAAAATTAACCTATCGGGGAACGTTTTCTCGGTGAAATTCATTCCAATGTGAATTAACATATGCGTACAGAGTGTTTCGGAGTCGGGAAAATTTTGATCACATACTTGACAATTATTTCCACTGCAATGGAGTTTTAAATGTGTCACCATTGTGTCATTGTTTAGAAACCACTTTTGACAAATGAAGCATTGAATTTTGTAGAATTTCGTCTGTGGGAAATTATTTATTGGCAAAGGTGGTGATTTCTCGGCGATTTGTTCTTGATGTATCGAATCAAAAGTAATGGCATTGATGAAGCATCGTTGAAGACTGGTGTCATCTTTATCGCAGAGACTTGCATCTGTTTCCCAATGTTGATGCACATTTTCATTGTCCAAATCCAGTTTTTCCTACGATTATTTCGAAAATTTTAACTATATTTAATCATTTTTTGATAATCGAATATTTCAGGAGGCAATTCTAAATAAAATCAAGATTTTTATTTTTTTCTCTTATCTTTCTAAATAGAATTTCGTTTATGAAAAAATATAATATTCAAAAAATCTTTTTAATAACAGGGTTGTCACAAAAATTTAATTTCGTTTTTCCCTGACTTCCAGACAAAATTTTGACTTTTTCCCTGAAGAATATTCTGATTCACTCCAAAAATTATTAGATACTCAAAAAAATGTTTTATTAATTACAAATTTCTTCAAAAGTAAAATTATTCGAAAACATTTAATAACTTCTTTTTTGAATAGATATTTATTATTATTTTTCTATAGGAATTAAGATTTTCAAAAATTTCAAATTCAAAACCTTTTTGAAATTAAACAATAATTTTTAAAAAATTGTTATAAAACATGAAGAAATTAAACTGAAAGCGATCACTCCGAGTCTTCGACTCGGAGCAATCGATTTCTTCATGTCTTATAATAAATTTAAAATGAAAAAATAATTGAATTCTTGCAACAAATTTTATTAAAATTTTTTTTCTTTAAATTGAATTCCTATGGAATTTTATTTGTAAAAATAAAATTGACTTCTAAAGAAAAATATTATTATTTATGAAAATAATTAATTTCTTGTGAGAAATTTTATTCAAATTTTTGAAAATAATTGAATTTCTCAGAATTTTTAAAAATTTTTAATAATAATTAAATTCCATCTAGAAATTTTAATTAAAAATTAAAAATAACTGAAATCTGACAAAGAATTCAAAAAAATTTGTTTAATAATTGAATTCCTTTGAAAATGTTTATTTTTGAAAAGAATTGAATTCTTGAGAAGAATTTTATTAAAATTTCATAAATAATTGATTTGCTTCGATGAATTTGATTTTTTAAGAAAATAATTGAATTGTTTCGAAGATTTTTACAAACATTTTTGAATTTTTAAAAGAATTTTATTTAAATTCTTCGAAATAATTGAATTTCTCAGAACTATTTTTTTTCAATTCTCTGAATATATTTGAATTCTTTCGAGAAACTTCATTAGAAAATTAAAAATAATTGAATTGTTGCAAAGAAATTTATAAAAAAAAATTGGTAAGTAATTGAATTCCTGTGAAACTTGTATTAAAAATTTGTTTAAATAATTGAATTTGAAATTTTTTGCAAATAATTATTGAAATCTTGAATGAATTTAAAAAGAAATTTTATTAAACTTAGTTCTTTGAAAAAATTTAATTCAAATTATTTTGAAATTAGTGAATTTTTGAATATATATTTAATTATTAAAAATAAATTATCTAAAGAAGATTCTTAGTTAAAATCGAAAAAAATATTTGAATTTTGGAGAATTTCCAAATAATCGAAATTTAGTAAACGAGAACTCGAAATTTCAAACAAGTGGATTTTAAAATTTTAATTTATATCAATTTTCTTTATTCTTTAAATAATACAATTTCTTTCGAGAAAATTTAACTAAAATTGTATTGAAAATAATTTAATTCTTGTCAAGATTTTTATTAAAATTCTTTCAAATAATTGAATTGTTTTGAAGAATTTATTTCAATTTTCTTGTAAATAATGGAGTTTTTTTTAATAACTTTTCCTGAAAATTTTGAAAGTGATTGAATTTTATGAAGAATTTCTTTCAAGTTTTTAAAATAATCGTGTTTATTATTAATTGTAATTAATTTTTCCATTAAATTATATTAAAATTATTCATAGAAAATTAAATTCTTTAAAACAATTTTATTAGAGTTTTTGTAAATGATTAAATTTTTTAAAGAATTTCATTAAATTTTGTAATAATAATGGAATTGTTTAAAATAATTTTAATTGAAAATTTTGAAAATAATTGAAATTTATAAAGAATTTTTTATTAAAAAACTTTTGAGAACAATTGAATTGTTTACAAAAATTTTATTACAATTTTCAAAAATAATTGAATCTGTTAAAGAAATTTTATTAAAATTATCTTGAATATAATTTAATTTTTTCTAGAAATTTTATTCAAACTTGTATTGAAAATAATTGAATTTCTCAGAAGAATTTTATTACATTTACAAAAATAATTGAATTCTTGCTAAAAATTTTACAATTTATAAAAATAATAATTGAATTATTTCAAAAAAATTAATTTTTTTATTTATATTAAATAATTTGTTGAAAATAATTGAATTTAAATAATGTTTTTAAAAATAATTGTATTCTTTCGAGTAATTTTATTAAAATTGTATTGAAAATAATTAAATTCCCGATAAGAATTTTATTATTTACAAAAAATATTTTAATTCTTGCGAAGAATTTTCTTATTTATGAAAAGAATAATTGAGAAGGATTTTACGATTCATGAAAATAATTGAATTGTTTCGAGATATTTTATCTGAATTTTTGAAAATAATTGAATTATTTGAAGGAATTTTATTAAAATTTTTGAAAATAATGATTTTTTAAAACGAATTTTATTAAAATTCTTGAAAATAATTGAATTTATATTAAAATTCTTGAAAATAATCGAATTAAATTGATAATAATTTTTTTAAATAATTGTATTCTTTCGAGGAATTTTACTAAAATTGTATTGAAAATGATTGAATAGGTGACCAAATTTAGAAATAATGAAAAAAGGTAAAAAATGTGATTAAAATTAAAAATTTCAACCTAAAAATAATAATTCACAACAATTAGATAATATAGCAATTTACCAATTCTCAAAATTTTATATAGAATGATACCTCCTTAATTTGATAAATTTAAACAATATAATTTACCATTTCAACTACTGAGAAATCCATATCATGGCTCTCAATAGACAAGAGCGCCTTCTCAAGCATTACTGAGTCCTCCATGAAGTCAAAGTGAAATTTTTAAATAATATATTATTCTGATAAGGCTAAATAAACTGTAATTCAACTCAGAATTAAATGACCATCTTCCAAATGTTTACATCTTTCATATCAATTCTTTTTCACATTCCATGTTTTAAATTTCATCGTCAATTCCTTCTCGTTATTATTTAAACATTTACCTGAAATTATGAAAATTCTCAAATATCACGAATTTCTAATTATAAACTAATTAATATTAAAGTCGCTAAATAATAAATATTTATATAAAATTGCGAAAAAACAACGGTAAACATAACCTTACTTATAGTTCTTCATTATTCATTTTGAGTTTCATTCCATCGACACATATTTTTTTCCATGCGAAATTTAACATTTATTCAACAAATTTTGTGCTTTTTTTCAATATACAATTATTGACAATAATAATTTTTATTCAAAGAATGAAATGATTTTATTTCAAAGAATGATAACAAATGAATCAAAATTTCACTGCTTCAACGAATAATAAATTTTGTTTACTTATTTAATAAAACAACAACTCAAGAATAACGAAAAAAAGGAAAAAAATATAATTGTTCAAAAAACCGATTGTAAATTAGTTTAATTAATTAATTAATAATTAATAATAAGGAAAAAAAAACAATCCATGTTTGTAATGTCTGAATTTGTCTGTAAGTCGGAGTCGAAAAGATTCGACAGATCGAATTCCGATTCGCATTCGAGATATAGAATTGTATCGAAAGAGAGGACGCTCGTCTCGCTCCCGCCTTAAAACTAACCTTGAATAACGTAAACCGGCTGTTTATGCAATATTCCATTGAAAAAAGTGTTTAAATATCGTTTCCGTGCTTGTTCTGAGATTTAAGGATTATTAGGAAATGACGGAGGGTAAGAATTCAATTGATTTTTATGTTTAGAATAAATTGGCAATGATTTAAATTTCCTAACCTCTTAATGTTTACAAGTACTCCATGTGTGTTAATTTATAATAAATATTTTATTTATTGTGTGCTTGTGATTTTTTATTATAATTGTTTCTAATTTTCAAAATTTGTAATTTAATTTATGGTGATAATAGATTTTTGTGTGACAAGTTTACAATTAAATGCACTTGAGAAGTGTCAACATTCTCTCATCAACACTGCAAACCGTGCAAACTGTTCGCTATAATATTTCGTATAATTGTCAAAAATGAATTTTTGCAGAACGGATAAATATTCAGGACACATGGACTCCTTACAAGGAATTACAAAGTCTTGTGGAAAATTATGTTACATCATTTTCAAGTACTCATGACCCACAATTTCATGAATTTTCCGAAGCCTTGAGAAATCATCGACAGAATTTTTTTAACCCTTCTCAAAAACCTGGTAAATATGACGAATTGATATTTTACAGGCCTTGGATTTTATGGCTTTTACAACACTTTTTCTACTTATTTTAATTTATTCAAGAATCACAGACTTTTTTATCCTTTTTTACTTTTTTGTAAATTTTGTGACCTAATAATTCAGCTATTTTTTTAATCTTTACTTTATTTCACTTATAAATTGTAAATTTTTCAATTATTTTCTAAAATTTTAATTGAAATTTTTTTAAAATCAATTTCAGCCAAAGAGTCAAAAATGCCGTGAGGAAATTTTGAAGGGAGACGTGGATGGAATTACGTCTCCTGCCTTGGGACATCAGTTATTGTCAAAGGACTTGATAGATGAGACTTTGATTATATCAGACATGTATAAATTAAACGAGTACATAGCTTTAGATCTTCTATACACAGCACAATTGCAAATGCCCTTTCACCCGGGTTTGACGAGAGGATTGACTGCTGTACTCTTGTATTACGATGGAAGAAAAGCCCTCACGTCGGCCCTGAGGACTCTGGTGCAGGCGAGAGTCGGACACAGTTGGATGCTTGACATTCCTATTCTCTTAACGAAACAAATCACTGAATACACAAATAGACTCCAGGAGGATGGACTGCTAGATAGGATTGTTGCTCTCATCGAAGAAATGGATCCCATGAAAGTAAGTTTCCTTTTTTTTAATCTCAGTCATTTTTCTATAGGTCAGGAAAAAGTAAGAGATTTTTATTAAAAATATTAAAAAAATTATATTTTTTAGAATTTTTAAGAAAATTCTGAATATTGGTGTCTTTTTTGTTTGTCTCATAAACTATAAAATTACCACGAATTATAATAAAAAATCTAAATTTTTTTCTATTTCTGACAATAATTTCTTTTTAAATACATAACTTAATTCTTCAAGAACTATTACAAAATTATTACTTATAAATTATTTAATGAATAATTTTGCTTAAATATTTCAAAATTAATTGATTTTTCAAAGAATTGCGTTTACAATTATCATAAAAAATCAAAAGGTTACAATTTCAAATTTTAGAAAATTGAAATTTTCTATGAATTTAAATTAGAAATTTTAAAAAACTTAGATTTTTGAAAAATTTTACAAATTTGAATTCTTCTGAAATTAGTTACATTTTTTAAACATTTTTAACTAATTATTAAAAATAATGAATTTACGGAAGAATTTTAGATGAAAATACTAAAAAATTGATTTTTGGAGAAGTTACAATTCATTGCAGAAATTCCATTATTTTCAATAATAAGAAAATTGTTAGCATAAATTCAATTATTTTCAAAAATTTTTAAAAATTCTCGTCAAAATTTCAATTATTTTTATAATAAAATTCTTAGCATAAATTCAATTATTTTCGAAAATTTTTAAAAATTCTCGTCAAAATTTCAATTATTTTTATAAATAATAAAATTCTTCTGCAAAATTCAATTTTTTTCAAAAAATTTCCTCAATTCAATGATTTTTAATATTTACTATTTTAATGAACTTTTTCGAAAGAATTTAATTATTTAAAATAAATTTTTTGATAAAATTCTACGCAAACATTTATTATTTTTATAAATAATAAAAATGTCACAGGATTTTAATAATTTACACATTTTTTATAAATTTCTTCGCAATAATTCCATTATTTTCATAAATAATAAAATAGTTTACAGGGATTCAATTATTTTCATAAATAAAAAAATTCATCACAGAATTTAAATTATTTTTAATACAATTTTAATCAAATTTCTCCAAAAATTGTAATTTTTCAAAAAAATTTTCTTTTTTTAATTCTTAAAATTTTTATTAAAAGTCAACGAAAGAATTTAATTATTTAAAAATTAGTTGATAAAATTCTTTATGAGAAATCATTTTTGAGATACTATCATAAAATTATTATTAATGTAAATTATTTAATGAATAATTTTCTAAAATAATTCAAAATTAATTGAATTTAAAAAGAGTTGCGTTTAAAATATTCATAAATGTATGAATTTCAAAAGGTTTCAATATTGAAATTTTAGAATATTTCACTTTTGAATGAATTTAATTATAAATTTTAAAGAACTTAGATTTTTTGAAAGTTTTAATAATTCAAATTCTTCTGAAATTAATTAAATTTCTAATATATTTTCTTCTCCAAAACTCAATTATTTTCAGAAATTTTGATAAAATTTTCCATAAGAATTCAATTATTTAAAAAAAATTTTTGATAAAATTCTACTCAAAAATTTATTACTTTTATAAATAATAAAAATTTTACAGGATTTCAGCTACTTACAAATTTTCTTTTTAATTTCTTTTTCTATTTCTATTTTTATAAATAATAAAAATTTTTTTCAGGAATTCAATTATTTTCATAATTAATAAAATTCTTTTTAGGAATTCAATTATTTTCATAAATAATAAAACTCATCGCAGAATTTCAATTATTTTTAATACAATTTTTATCGAATTCCTGGAATAATTACTCATTCATAAAAATTTTTATTAAAATTCGTCAAAAGAATTCAATTATTTAAAAATTTATTGACAAAATTTTTTACGAGAATTCAATTTTAAGAAACATACAATTTATTTAAAAAATTGAATTCTCGTAGAATTTTTTAATAAAAATTGATTTAAAAATAAATTTTAGTTAAAATTTCAGATAATAATTTAATATTATTTTGTAAATATTTAATTCAAAAAAATTATAGTTTGTAATATCGATTACTCACATTTTTTAACAAAATTTTAATTATAATTATATTTTTTAAAAGAAGTAAAAAGCTTGCAGAATTTTTATTTTTGAATCACGATTGTTATCAAAATTTTGATTTTTTTCAGAAATAAATAAAAAAATTGTCATTTATTTTATAATCATAATGTTTTAAAAAATTATCTGGAAGAAGGCCGAAGGCTTCAAACAATTCTTTGAACCATTTTTATTTTTGTCTACTCAAGTAGAAGTTTTTAGTAGGTATAAGGATTTTATTTGAAGTCATAATAAATATTTTTTTATTTGTATTTATTTATTTTTATTCGAGATTTATTATTTATTGAATCTTTCTTTATTACAATTTTATTTTTTTTCTTGCTTTCTATTCACATTACTTTTATTTCTTAAAAAAATTTGTATTAATCTAAAAAATGCATTGTTTTTGTTTCCTATTTATTCTTTTATTTTTTTGCGTTTACGCTTTAAACTTTGAAATAAGAAACAATGTATGAACATTCATAAAATTAAAATTCAAGAAGTTAAAGAAAATTTGTAATATTGTTAACAAGTTGTCATTAAGAAAGAAAAATTATCATAATATCTTCCTCTTTCTTCTAAGAAAAAGAATTATAATTTTGTAATTGTAAGTTTTTCAATATCCCATTAAGAGGCTGGGAGTTGAAAAGAACTGAAATAAATAAATAATAAAATTTGTTTACAGGAACAAGATTTATTGCAACAAAATCGAGCACTGGGTGGATCAAAACATCATTACATGGTGATGAAACTCTTCAATGACACTCGGCAAGATTTAGCCGACATTCTCTACATGTGGTCAGCCCAGTCGTCACTTCCAAGCACAATCACATTCAGTCTCATTGCCTTCCTGCAAAATCGTCAACCCGAAATTGAAGTCGGCGAAGGAAAGCCTGACAATTTCACACTTTCCTTAATCATGGCTGTTCTAAACGCAATGAACCTCAGTCCACTTCACAGTCGGGAGGACGGAGAGGGTGAGAAGAATGTCAATAATATTTAATTTTCCAATTTAATTTTTAATTACAGTGTGAGAATTTCTTCCAGAAATCGTGAAATCCATGCCAATAATTTCCGAGAGGGGAATGCTGGAGGAGCTCGTCCAGAAATTGACGACCGGAAACATTGCCTGGGAGAGCGCTGGACTCCGGGGTTTGCTTCAATTTGTCTTGGCAATTGCAGTGACGACAATAAAATCGGCTCCGAATTTATGTCCAAATCAAATCATCACCAAGGAGGACGAAATTCTAGTGGAGGCGGCAGTTTCAAATAAGGCGTTTCACTTCGTCGTCGAAGTACTCTTTCAAAATGAACAATTCTACATGGAGGAATTCTTTGTGCGCTATTTCCACACTCTGATTTCGGACTTTATTCTCCTGATGCCGTTGAAAGTGAAGGAGTTGAGAAGCAGAGCCGACGAGTCGATGCGACTGATTCAGGCGTATCAGCAGGAAGGCATCGAACCGCCAATGAATCTCGACGATCATTTCGAATATTTGATGCTGATGGTCGCGGAATTGTATAAACAGGATCCTTTGAATTTGAACTTGGCTATTGACTTTTGGTGTCAACCTTCGGAAGCCTCTCATGTTTCGAATGCCCTGCACAGCAGTCGATTGCCCTCGAGACAAGCTGCTCTGTTCAAGTTCGTTCGTTTGGCTGGTGAAATTTTGCCGGCTGGTTTATTTGTGCCTTATTTAAAGATGCTCTCCTCTTTGGCTTCTTCGCCGCAAGCTGCACGACAGGTCTTCAATTTTCTCAAACCAAATGGTAAGTTTTTTTACAATAACTTGAATTATCACACGATATTTCAAATATTGACTGATTTACTTGAATCCTGTTCGCTAAAAGTCAAAGGATGGTTATTGAAAAACTATTAAATAGAGGGAAAACATTTGAAGCATTCTAAAAATAAAAATACTAAATAGAACTTTATAAAAATAAAAAAACTACATAAAGCTACTGTTTTCCGAATTTACAATTTTTAAAACTTTCATAACTCTAAAACGATGTACAGCCATAAGTCAGGAAAATCAGGAAAAAGTCAATGAATTTCGTCAAAACTACTGGAAAATTATTACATTTCTAGAATTCATAAGAAACTTCTGAATTTTTGTGTCTTTTTTGTTTGACTCATAAACTATGAAATTACCACGAATTCTAATAAAAAACCTTCAATTTTTTACATTTCTGAGAAAAATTTCTCTTTAAATAACTTAATTCTTGAAGAACTATCATAAAATTATTACTTATAAATTATGTAATAAATAATTTTACTTAAATATTCCAAAACTAATTGAATTTTAAAAGAGTTGCGTTTACAATTTTTATAAATAATTAAATTTTGAAAGCTTTTAAATTGAAATTTTAGAAAATTTCAATTTTAAATGAATTTACATGATTAGAAATTTTAAAGAACTTAGATTTTTGAAAAACTTAATAATAACTCAAATTCTTCTGGAATTAGTTACATTTTTTTAAATATATTTAATTAATTATTAAAAACAATTAGTTGCAAATGATTACAGAAATTAAATTATTTTCAATAGCAATAAAATACTTTGCAAAATTCAATTATGTTCAAAATTTTTAAAAATATTCTCGTAAAACTCTCAATTATCTTTATAAACAATAAAATTCTTCTCCGAAATTCAATTATTTTAAAAAAATTTAATAAAACTCTTGGCAAAAATATCAATCATTTTCAAAAATTTTCCTCCATTTAATGATTTTCAATAATTTTTCAAAATTTTAATCAAATTTTCCAAAAAAATTCAATTATTTAAAAACATTTTGATAAATTTCTAAGCAAAAATTTAATTATTTTCATAAATAATAAAAATTTCACAGGAATAAAGTTATTTAAAAATAATTATTTACAAATTTTTTATAAATTTCTGCACAAAAATTCAATTATTTTCATAAATAATAAAACTATAACAATTCTGTAGAATTAATTTTTTTGGAAAAGTTAAAAATTATTTAAAGTTTTTATTTTCTAATTTAAAAAAATTTTCTAATATATATTTAGTTGAAGAATTTCCGAAAAAAATTTTCTGTAAATCAGGGAAAAGTCAGGGAAAAGTCAGGGAAAAGCAAAATTAAATTTTTGTGGCAACCCTGATTTTATTAAATTAATTAATTATTAATTCATTTATTAATTTTATTAATTTTTTTTTTAAATAATTGAATTCTTTTAGTAAATTTTTTGGAAATAGTAAATATTGGAAATCATTTTTGTGGTAAAAAATTGTGAAAATAATTTAATTCTTTCGAAGAATTGCGATAAACTTATTAATTTCACAAAAATTATTCTGTGTAAATAAAATCTATTCTCGAAGTTGAATTTGGATCGAATTAATTTAAAAAAAATTTCATTTAAAGTTTGATAAATAATTGAATATTTGATGCTTTATATCAAGAATTTTTAAAAATACATAATAAAATTTTAATCGCTGTAAGAGTACAAAATATTTAAATGATTATTTTGAAATATTATTATTAAGATATTTATTATGTTTGCAAAAATCAATTCTTAAAATTTTTTCATTCAAATTTTTTAGAAGAACTTTCGGCAAATGATTAAAAATAAGTGGATTTAGAGATAAAGTTTATGTAAAAATTGTAGAAAATTACGAAAAATAATTGAATTGAAGAAGGGTTTAATTTGTAATTTTTAGAAGTTATTTAATTTCAGATCAGAAGGTTTAAAATTAAAATTTTTTTAAGTTTATTTCTCGTGAAAAAATAAACAACTATTTAAATATTTATTTAACAAAATTTTTCAAGTTTTGAATAATTCAATTTGGAAATCATTAAAATGTCAGGAAAATACAAAATAAAATTTTTGTGACAGTAGATATATTTTATTGAAGAATTTCCGAATAATCGATGAAATTTCATAAAATTGAATTGTAAACAAAAGGATTTGAAAATGTTCAAAGAAATTTTTCAGAAATTATTAATACCTAATAATTAATTTAAAGAAGAATTTTAGTTAATAATTCTAGAAAATGTTAATTTAATTGAAATGATAGAAATAATTTTGAAGAAATTACAGTAATAATATCCTTCTAATATAAATTAATGATTTTATCAGTCGGTCATTTTTAATTATTTATAAAACATGAAGATATCGATTGATCGATTTTTTTATGTTTTATAACAATTTTTTATAATTTCAAAAAGGTTAGAATTAAAAATTTTGTAAAATATAAATGTAGTTTTAAAAACCTGAAATAATTCCGTTTTTTAACCTGGAAAACCTGGAAAAATCAGGGAATTTAAACCCTGATATTGAAGAATATTAACATACCTTTCGGATCACTCTTTTAGACTGTTTTTTTTCTTTTAGGAACAACTGGATCGTCTACGATTTCCTGGGACCATTTTTTCACGTCATTGGGTCGTTATTACTACAATCTCCGTCAAGAATTACCCCCCACTCAAGACACAATTTATCGACAAAGAATTCACCCCAAAGGAATCACGCCCCACGAGGTGAAGGGTCTAGAGGCAGTTTTGCTGGTGGTTCAAGTGGTGGCGAAAAATGACGAAATGTCACGTGTCGCACTGTGCGATCATCCAGGATGGAAAGTCCTGCCGTCACTGGTTGGTCTCGTGGGTTGCGCCATGCCAATTCCTCTCAAGGGCGTCTTGGTTCGAACACTCGCAGCTCTCGCCAGATCGCCGGAGAGTTCAACCACCGTCTGGCAAAGTTTGGAAGCCGCTCAAATTCTCTCCACAATTCCCTCGACCAGCAGCTATCAACCCAGAGGGGTGCAAACCGAACTCGAGGAAATCGAGTCCAGAAACGAAGAATATCCCCTCACTAGAGCAATGCTCGAACTCATGGATGTTCTCACTGATTTTCCAATTCCGAGATTGCTCGGTGTCGGACAGAGGAATCCGGGTTTCGATCCTTATCTACTGTTTATCATCAACACTGTATTTTTGAGATTCAATACTCGATCGTATAAAAATCCGGTGGAGAAGTGGCAAGTGGTTAAAGTTTGCTTGAAGGTTTTTTATAAATTGATCAAACAGTACGAACCGTCTGTGGAGGACTTTGTGGGTTGTAAGGTTGAACTACAAGGAGGGGAGTCGACTCTCGTTAATCCCAATCCTGGTTATCATCTTCTGAAACAGTTGCACTCCAACTCTGAATTTCTACACGTCCTGCTTTACATTCTCGACGAAGGGTGTCGTCATCTCGAGACTTACGATTCGTTTTCAGGTGAGGGAATTATTACTTTATCTTTCATATTTTTAATAATCTTGGTATTCATTCTCTCATTTCGTCCGTACTTGAAGGATGGTAATATGAATAATATTTTAAAACATTTTCAATGTTTCAAATGTATCACAATGGAGGAGGAGAATAAATCTCCGATTTCCAAAAATGAGTTTTTAATTGAGAAGGTTGAGAATTCATATTTATGTTTAGTATTATTATTATTCAATAATATTCAGGAACTTTAATAAAATTTTATGCAAAATACAATTATTTTCATAAAGAACAATTATTTATTACAAGAATTCAATTATTTTAAAAATTAATTAAATTCTTCGCAGAAATTTAATTATTTTCTAAAAAAAAATCTAAAAAAAATTGTGGTCAAAATTTCAATTATCTTTATAAATAAATAACAATAATCTTTGACAAAGTTCAATTATTTTGAGGAATTTTAATAAAATTCATTGTAAAATTCAATTATTTTCGTAAATAATAGTATTCATCACAAGAATTCAAATATTTTCAAAAATTTTTTAATAAAAATCATGGCAAAATTTCAATTATTTTCAAAAATTTTTCTTATTTCCATGGTTTTTAATATTCTACTATTTTTAATAAAATTTCTCGAAAGAATTTAATTATTACACAGAAGTTTTTAAAAAATTCTAGGTACTTAAACTTTCAATTATTTTCAAGAAAAAAATTTTTACATTAATTCAATTATATTTAAAATAGAATTTGCATACATTTTTTCGCAAAAATCAATTGTTTTAAAATCTAACTAAAAATCGTCAGAACGTAAATTTTTGAGGCTCGGTGAAACTAGCGACCCGCCGGCCGCCAGCCATCAGAAAAATCCATAGGCGCCGACACACATAGTAGCGGGTGGCCCTATACGGTTCAATCAACGAAAAAACAACGTACGCTAGCTATTACAGTTTATAGAAAAAAATGCAATAGTCACATTTTAAAGAGCAATAATCCCCCTTAAATTTGTGACAAAAAAATAAAAATTTGGTCTAAAATTGTTCGAATTTTTAATAGCCAGCGTTCCCACCCGCCCGTATCAGAAAAACGAAAATTGTGAAAAAAATCGGAAAAAAATTCATAACTCGAACAATTTTAGACCAACTGCTTATTTCTTGGTCAGAAATTAAAGGAGGATTATTGCTCTTCAAAATGTGACAATTGAAAATATTTTTAATAAACTTTTAATAGCCAGCGTCCCCACCCGCCCGTACCAGAAAAACGAAAATTGAAAAAAAAATCGGAAAAAAATTCATAACTCGAACAATTTTAGACCAAATGCTTATTTCTTGGTCAGAAATTAAAGGGGGATTATTGCTCTTCAAAATGTGACAATTGAAAAAATTTTTAATAAACTTTTGATAGCCAGCGTCCCCACCCGCCCGTATCAGAAAAACGAAAATTAGAAGAAAAATCGGAAAAAAATTCATAACTCGAACAATTTTAGACCAACTGCTTATTTCTTGGTCAGAAATTAAAGGAGGATTATTGCTCTTCAAAATGTGACAATTGAAAATATTTTTAATAAACTTTTAATAGCCAGCGTCCCCACCCGCCCGTACCAGAAAAACGAAAATTGAAAAAAAAATCGGAAAAAATTCATAACTCAAACAATTTTAGACCAAATGCTTATTTCTTGGTCAGAAATTAAAGGGGGATTATTGCTCTTCAAAATGTGACAATTGAAAATATTTTTAATAAACTTTTGATAGCCAGCGTCCCCACCCGCCCGTATCAGAAAAACGAAAATTAGAAGAAAAATCGGAAAAAAATTCATAACTCGAATAATTTTTGACCAATTCTTTGTTTCTTGATTGAAAATTAAAGGGGGCTTATTGCTCTTCAAAATGTGACAATTGAAAATATTTTTAATAAACTTTTGATAGGCAGCGTCCCCACCCGCCCGTATCAGAAAAACGAAAATTAGAAGAAAAATCGGAAAAAAATTCATAACTCGAATAATTTTTGACCAATTCTTTGTTTCTTGGTCGAAAATTAAAGGGGGATTATTGCTCTTTAAAATGTGACAATTGAAAATATTTTTAATAAACTTTTGATAGCCAGCGTCCCCACCCGCCCGTATCAGAAAAACGAAAATGGGAAAAAAATCGGAAAAAAATTCATAACTCGAACAATTTTAGACCAAATGCTTATTTCTTGGTCAGAAATTAAAGAAGGATTATTGCTCTTCAAAATGTGACAATTGAAAAAATTTTTAATAAACTTTTGATAGCCAGCGTCCCCACCCGCCCGTATCAGAAAAACGAAAATGGGAAAAAAATCAGAAAAAAATTCATAACTCGAACAATTTTAGACCAAATGCTTATTTCTTGGTTAGAAACTAAAGGGGGATTATTGCTCTTCAAAATGTGACAATTGAAAATATTTTTAATAAACTTTTGATAGCCAGCGTCCCCACCCGCCCGTATCAGAAAAACGAAAATTAGAAGAAAAATCGGAAAAAAATTCATAACTCGAATAATTTTTGACCAATTCTTTGTTTCTTGGTCGAAAATTAAAGGGGGATTATTGCTCTTCAAAATGTGACAATTGAAAATATTTTTAATAAACTTTTAATAGCCAGCGTCCCCACCCGCCCGTATCAGAAAAACGAAAATGGGAAAAAAATCGGAAAAAAATTCATAACTCGAACAATTTTAGACCAAATGCTTATTTCTTGGTTAGAAATTAAAGGGGGATTAATGCTCTTCAAAATGTGACAATTGAAAATATTTTTAATAAACTTTTGATAGCCAGCGTCCCCACCCGCCCGTATCAGAAAAACGAAAATTAGAAGAAAAATCGGAAAAAAATTCATAACTCGAATAATTTTTGACCAATTCTTTGTTTCTTGGTCGAAAATTAAAGGGGGATTATTGCTCTTCAAAATGTGACAATTGAAAATATTTTTAATAAACTTTTGATAGCCAGCGTCCCCACCCGCCCGTATCAGAAAAACGAAAATGTGAAAAAAATCGGAAAAAAATTCATAACTCGAACAATTTTAGACCAAATGCTTATTTCTGGGTCAGAAATTAAAGGGAGATTATTGCTCTTCAAAATGTGACAATTGAAAATATTTTTAATAAACTTTTGATAGCCAGCGTCCCCACCCGCCCGTATCAGAAAAACGAAAATTGGGGAAAAAGTCGGAAAAAAATTCATAACTCTAATAATTTAAGACCAAATGCTTATATCTTGGTCAGAAATTAAAGGGGGATTATTGCTCTTAAAAATGTGACAATTGAAAATATTTTTAATAAACTTTTGATAGCCAGCGTCCCCACCCGCCCGTATCAGAAAAACGAAAATGGGAAAAAAATCGGAAAAAAATTCATAACTCGAACAATTTTAGACCAAATGCTTATTTCTTGGTCAGAAATTAAAGGGGGATTATTGCTCTTCAAAATGTGACAATTGAAAATATTTTTAATAAACTTTTGATAGCCAGCGTCCCCACCCGCCCGTATCAGAAAAACGAAAATTAGAAGAAAAATCGGAAAAAAATTCATAACTCGAATAATTTTTGACCAATTCTTTGTTTCTTGGTCGAAAATTAAAGGGGGCTTATTGCTCTTCAAAATGTGACAATTGAAAATATTTTTAATAAACTTTTGATAGGCAGCGTCCCCACCCGCCCGTATCAGAAAAACGAAAATTAGAAGAAAAATCGGAAAAAAATTCATAACTCGAATAATTTTTGACCAATTCTTTGTTTCTTGGTCGAAAATTAAAGGGGGATTATTGCTCTTTAAAATGTGACAATTGAAAATATTTTTAATAAACTTTTGATAGCCAGCGTCCCCACCCGCCCGTATCAGAAAAACGAAAATGGGAAAAAAATCGGAAAAAAATTCATAACTCGAACAATTTTAGACCAAATGCTTATTTCTTGGTCAGAAATTAAAGAAGGATTATTGCTCTTCAAAATGTGACAATTGAAAAAATTTTTAATAAACTTTTGATAGCCAGCGTCCCCACCCGCCCGTATCAGAAAAACGAAAATGGGAAAAAAATCAGAAAAAAATTCATAACTCGAACAATTTTAGACCAAATGCTTATTTCTTGGTTAGAAACTAAAGGGGGATTATTGCTCTTCAAAATGTGACAATTGAAAATATTTTTAATAAACTTTTGATAGCCAGCGTCCCCACCCGCCCGTATCAGAAAAACGAAAATTAGAAGAAAAATCGGAAAAAAATTCATAACTCGAATAATTTTTGACCAATTCTTTGTTTCTTGGTCGAAAATTAAAGGGGGATTATTGCTCTTCAAAATGTGACAATTGAAAATATTTTTAATAAACTTTTGATAGCCAGCGTCCCCACCCGCCCGTATCAGAAAAACGAAAATGGGAAAAAAATCGGAAAAAAATTCATAACTCGAACAATTTTAGACCAAATGCTTATTTCTTGGTTAGAAATTAAAGGGGGATTAATGCTCTTCAAAATGTGACAATTGAAAATATTTTTAATAAACTTTTGATAGCCAGCGTCCCCACCCGCCCGTATCAGAAAAACGAAAATTAGAAGAAAAATCGGAAAAAAAATTCATAACTCGAATAATTTTTGACCAATTCTTTGTTTCTTGGTCGAAAATTAAAGGGGGATTATTGCTCTTCAAAATGTGACAATTGAAAATATTTTTAATAAACTTTTGATAGCCAGCGTCCCCACCCGCCCGTATCAGAAAAACGAAAATGTGAAAAAAATCGGAAAAAAATTCATAACTCGAACAATTTTAGACCAAATGCTTATTTCTGGGTCAGAAATTAAAGGGAGATTATTGCTCTTCAAAATGTGACAATTGAAAATATTTTTAATAAACTTTTGATAGCCAGCGTCCCCACCCGCCCGTATCAGAAAAACGAAAATTGGGGAAAAAGTCGGAAAAAAATTCATAACTCTAATAATTTAAGACCAAATGCTTATATCTTGGTCAGAAATTAAAGGGGGATTATTGCTCTTAAAAATGTGACAATTGAAAATATTTTTAATAAACTTTTGATAGCCAGCGTCCCCACCCGCCCGTATCAGAAAAACGAAAATTAGAAGAAAAATCGGAAAAAAATTCATAACTCGAATAATTTTTGACCAATTCTTTGTTTCTTGGTCGAAAATTAAAGGGGGCTTATTGCTCTTCAAAATGTGACAATTGAAAATATTTTTAATAAACTTTTGATAGGCAGCGTCCCCACCCGCCCGTATCAGAAAAACGAAAATTAGAAGAAAAATCGGAAAAAAATTCATAACTCGAATAATTTTTGACCAATTCTTTGTTTCTTGGTCGAAAATTAAAGGGGGATTATTGCTCTTTAAAATGTGACAATTGAAAATATTTTTAATAAACTTTTGATAGCCAGCGTCCCCACCCGCCCGTATCAGAAAAACGAAAATTAGAAGAAAAATCGGAAAAAAATTCATAACTCGAATAATTTTTGACCAATTCTTTGTTTCTTGGTCGAAAATTAAAGGGGGCTTATTGCTCTTCAAAATGTGACAATTGAAAATATTTTTAATAAACTTTTGATAGCCAGCGTCCCCACCCGCCCGTATCAGAAAAACGAAAATTGGGGAAAAAGTCGGAAAAAAATTCATAACTCTAATAATTTAAGACCAAATGCTTATATCTTGGTCAGAAATTAAAGGGGGATTATTGCTCTTAAAAATGTGACAATTGAAAATATTTTTAATAAACTTTTGATAGCCAGCGTCCCCACCCGCCCGTATCAGAAAAACGAAAATTGGGGAAAAAGTCGGAAAAAAATTCATAACTCTAATAATTTAAGACCAACTGCTTATTTCTTGGTCAGAAATTAAAGGAGGATTATTGCTCTTCAAAATGTGACAATTGAAAATATTTTTAATAAACTTTTAATAGCCAGCGTCCCCACCCGCCCGTACCAGAAAAACGAAAATTGAAAAAAAAATCGGAAAAAATTCATTACTCGAACAATTTTAGACCAAATGCTTATTTCTTGGTCAGAAATTAAAGGGGGATTATTGCTCTTCAAAATGTGACAATTGAAAATATTTTTAATAAACTTTTGATAGCCAGCGTCCCCACCCGCCCGTATCAGAAAAAACGAAAATTAGAAGAAAAATCGGAAAAAAATTCATAACTCGAATAATTTTTGACCAATTCTTTGTTTCTTGGTCGAAAATTAAAGGGGGATTATTGCTCTTCAAAATGTGACAATTGAAAATATTTTTAATAAACTTTTGATAGCCAGCGTCCCCACCCGCCCGTATCAGAAAAACGAAAATGTGAAAAAAATCGGAAAAAAATTCATAACTCGAACAATTTTAGACCAAATGCTTATTTCTGGGTCAGAAATTAAAGGGGGATTATTGCTCTTCAAAATGTGACAATTGAAAATATTTTTAATAAACTTTTGATAGCCAGCGTCCCCACCCGCCCGTATCAGAAAAACGAAAATTGGGGAAAAAGTCGGAAAAAAATTCATAACTCTAATAATTTAAGACCAAATGCTTATATCTTGGTCAGAAATTAAAGGGGGATTATTGCTCTTAAAAATGTGACAATTGAAAATATTTTTAATAAACTTTTGATAGCCAGCGTCCCCACCCGCCCGTATCAGAAAAACGAAAATGGGAAAAAAATGGGAAAAAAATTCATAACTCGAACAATTTTAGACCAAATGCTTATTTCTTGGTCAGAAATTAAAGGGGGATTATTGCTCTTCAAAATGTGACAATTGAAAATATTTTTAATAAACTTTTGATAGCCAGCGTCCCCACCCGCCCGTATCAGAAAAACGAAAATTAGAAGAAAAATCGGAAAAAAATTCATAACTCAAATAATTTTTGACCAATTCTTTGTTTCTTGGTCGAAAATTAAAGGGGGCTTATTGCTCTTCAAAATGTGACAATTGAAAATATTTTTAATAAACTTTTGATAGGCAGCGTCCCCACCCGCCCGTATCAGAAAAACGAAAATTAGAAGAAAAATCGGAAAAAAATTCATAACTCGAATAATTTTTGACCAATTCTTTGTTTCTTGGTCGAAAATTAAAGGGGGATTATTGCTCTTTAAAATGTGACAATTGAAAATATTTTTAATAAACTTTTGATAGCCAGCGTCCCCACCCGCCCGTATCAGAAAAACGAAAATGGGAAAAAAATCGGAAAAAAATTCATAACTCGAACAATTTTAGACCAAATGCTTATTTCTTGGTCAGAAATTAAAGAAGGATTATTGCTCTTCAAAATGTGACAATTGAAAAAATTTTTAATAAACTTTTGATAGCCAGCGTCCCCACCCGCCCGTATCAGAAAAACGAAAATGGGAAAAAAATCGGAAAAAAATTCATAACTCGAACAATTTTAGACCAAATGCTTATTTCTTGGTCAGAAATTAAAGAAGGATTATTGCTCTTCAAAATGTGACAATTGAAAAAATTTTTAATAAACTTTTGATAGCCAGCGTCCCCACCCGCCCGTATCAGAAAAACGAAAATGGGAAAAAAATGGGAAAAAAATTCATAACTCTAATAATTTAAGACCAAATGCTTATATCTTGGTCAGAAATTAAAGGGGGATTATTGCTCTTAAAAATGTGACAATTGAAAATATTTTTAATAAACTTTTGATAGCCAGCGTCCCCACCCGCCCGTATCAGAAAAACAAAAATGGGAAAAAAATGGGAAAAAAATTCATAACTCGAACAATTTTAGACCAAATGCTTATTTCTTGGTCAGAAATTAAAGGGGGATTATTGCTCTTCAAAATGTGACAATTGAAAATATTTTTAATAAACTTTTGATAGCCAGCGTCCCCACCCGCCCGTATCAGAAAAACGAAAATTAGAAGAAAAATCGGAAAAAAATTCATAACTCGAATAATTTTTGACCAATTCTTTGTTTCTTGGTCGAAAATTAAAGGGGGCTTATTGCTCTTCAAAATGTGACAATTGAAAATATTTTTAATAAACTTTTGATAGGCAGCGTCCCCACCCGCCCGTATCAGAAAAACGAAAATTAGAAGAAAAATCGGAAAAAAATTCATAACTCGAATAATTTTTGACCAATTCTTTGTTTCTTGGTCGAAAATTAAAGGGGGATTATTGCTCTTTAAAATGTGACAATTGAAAATATTTTTAATAAACTTTTGATAGCCAGCGTCCCCACCCGCCCGTATCAGAAAAACGAAAATGGGAAAAAAATCGGAAAAAAATTCATAACTCGAACAATTTTAGACCAAATGCTTATTTCTTGGTCAGAAATTAAAGAAGGATTATTGCTCTTCAAAATGTGACAATTGAAAAAATTTTTAATAAACTTTTGATAGCCAGCGTCCCCACCCGCCCGTATCAGAAAAACGAAAATGGGAAAAAAATCAGAAAAAAATTCATAACTCGAACAATTTTAGACCAAATGCTTATTTCTTGGTTAGAAACTAAAGGGGGATTATTGCTCTTCAAAATGTGACAATTGAAAATATTTTTAATAAACTTTTGATAGCCAGCGTCCCCACCCGCCCGTATCAGAAAAACGAAAATGTGAAAAAAATCGGAAAAAAATTCATAACTCGAACAATTTTAGACCAAATGCTTATTTCTGGGTCAGAAATTAAAGGGAGATTATTGCTCTTCAAAATGTGACAATTGAAAATATTTTTAATAAACTTTTGATAGCCAGCGTCCCCACCCGCCCGTATCAGAAAAACGAAAATGGGAAAAAAATCGGAAAAAAATTCATAACTCGAACAATTTTAGACCAAATGCTTATTTCTTGGTCAGAAATTAAAGGGGGATTATTGCTCTTCAAAATGTGACAATTGAAAATATTTTTAATAAACTTTTGATAGGCAGCGTCCCCACCCGCCCGTATCAGAAAAACGAAAATTAGAAGAAAAATCGGAAAAAAATTCATAACTCGAATAATTTTTGACCAATTCTTTGTTTCTTGGTCGAAAATTAAAGGGGGATTATTGCTCTTTAAAATGTGACAATTGAAAATATTTTTAATAAACTTTTGATAGCCAGCGTCCCCACCCGCCCGTATCAGAAAAACGAAAATTAGAAGAAAAATCGGAAAAAAATTCATAACTCGAACAATTTTAGACCAACTGCTTATTTCTTGGTCAGAAATTAAAGGGGGATTATTGCTCTTCAAAATGTGACAATTGAAAATATTTTTAATAAACTTTTGATAGCCAGCGTCCCCACCCGCCCGTATCAGAAAAACGAAAATTAGAAGAAAAATCGGAAAAAAATTCATAACTCGAATAATTTTTGACCAATTCTTTGTTTCTTGGTCGAAAATTAAAGGGGGATTATTGCTCTTCAAAATGTGACAATTGAAAATATTTTTAATAAACTTTTGATAGCCAGCGTCCCCACCCGCCCGTATCAGAAAAACGAAAATGTGAAAAAAATCGGAAAAAAATTCATAACTCGAACAATTTTAGACCAAATGCTTATTTCTGGGTCAGAAATTAAAGGGAGATTATTGCTCTTCAAAATGTGACAATTGAAAATATTTTTAATAAACTTTTGATAGCCAGCGTCCCCACCCGCCCGTATCAGAAAAACGAAAATTGGGGAAAAAGTCGGAAAAAAATTCATAACTCTAATAATTTAAGACCAAATGCTTATATCTTGGTCAGAAATTAAAGGGGGATTATTGCTCTTAAAAATGTGACAATTGAAAATATTTTTAATAAACTTTTGATAGCCAGCGTCCCCACCCGCCCGTATCAGAAAAACGAAAATTGGGGAAAAAGTCGGAAAAAAATTCATAACTCTAATAATTTAAGACCAACTGCTTATTTCTTGGTCAGAAATTAAAGGAGGATTATTGCTCTTCAAAATGTGACAATTGAAAATATTTTTAATAAACTTTTAATAGCCAGCGTCCCCACCCGCCCGTACCAGAAAAACGAAAATTGAAAAAAAAATCGGAAAAAATTCATAACTCGAACAATTTTAGACCAAATGCTTATTTCTTGGTCAGAAATTAAAGGGGGATTATTGGTCTTCAAAATGTGACAATTGAAAATATTTTTAATAAACTTTTGATAGCCAGCGTCCCCACCCGCCCGTATCAGAAAAACGAAAATGGGAAAAAAATGGGAAAAAAATTCATAACTCGAACAATTTTAGACCAAATGCTTATTTCTGGGTCAGAAATTAAAGGGAGATTATTGCTCTTCAAAATGTGACAATTGAAAATATTTTTAATAAACTTTTGATAGCCAGCGTCCCCACCCGCCCGTATCAGAAAAACGAAAATTGGGGAAAAAGTCGGAAAAAAATTCATAACTCTAATAATTTAAGACCAAATGCTTATATCTTGGTCAGAAATTAAAGGGGGATTATTGCTCTTAAAAATGTGACAATTGAAAATATTTTTAATAAACTTTTGATAGCCAGCGTCCCCACCCGCCCGTATCAGAAAAACGAAAATGGGAAAAAAATGGGAAAAAAATTCATAACTCGAACAATTTTAGACCAAATGCTTATTTCTTGGTCAGAAATTAAAGGGGGCTTATTGCTCTTCAAAATGTGACAATTGAAAATATTTTTAATAAACTTTTGATAGGCAGCGTCCCCACCCGCCCGTATCAGAAAAACGAAAATTAGAAGAAAAATCGGAAAAAAAATTCATAACTCGAATAATTTTTGACCAATTCTTTGTTTCTTGGTCGAAAATTAAAGGGGGATTATTGCTCTTTAAAATGTGACAATTGAAAATATTTTTAATAAACTTTTGATAGCCAGCGTCCCCACCCGCCCGTATCAGAAAAACGAAAATGGGAAAAAAATCGGAAAAAAATTCATAACTCGAACAATTTTAGACCAAATGCTTATTTCTTGGTCAGAAATTAAAGAAGGATTATTGCTCTTCAAAATGTGACAATTGAAAAAATTTTTAATAAACTTTTGATAGCCAGCGTCCCCACCCGCCCGTATCAGAAAAACGAAAATGGGAAAAAAATCAGAAAAAAATTCATAACTCGAACAATTTTAGACCAAATGCTTATTTCTTGGTTAGAAACTAAAGGGGGATTATTGCTCTTCAAAATGTGACAATTGAAAATATTTTTAATAAACTTTTGATAGCCAGCGTCCCCACCCGCCCGTATCAGAAAAACGAAAATGTGAAAAAAATCGGAAAAAAATTCATAACTCGAACAATTTTAGACCAAATGCTTATTTCTGGGTCAGAAATTAAAGGGAGATTATTGCTCTTCAAAATGTGACAATTGAAAATATTTTTAATAAACTTTTGATAGCCAGCGTCCCCACCCGCCCGTATCAGAAAAACGAAAATTGGGGAAAAAGTCGGAAAAAAATTCATAACTCTAATAATTTAAGACCAAATGCTTATATCTTGGTCAGAAATTAAAGGGGGATTATTGCTCTTAAAAATGTGACAATTGAAAATATTTTTAATAAACTTTTGATAGCCAGCGTCCCCACCCGCCCGTATCAGAAAAACGAAAATTGGGGAAAAAGTCGGAAAAAAATTCATAACTCTAATAATTTAAGACCAACTGCTTATTTCTTGGTCAGAAATTAAAGGAGGATTATTGCTCTTCAAAATGTGACAATTGAAAATATTTTTAATAAACTTTTGATAGCCAGCGTCCCCACCCGCCCGTATCAGAAAAACGAAAATTGGGGAAAAAGTCGGAAAAAAATTCATAACTCTAATAATTTAAGACCAACTGCTTATTTCTTGGTCAGAAATTAAAGGAGGATTATTGCTCTTCAAAATGTGACAATTGAAAATATTTTTAATAAACTTTTAATAGCCAGCGTCCCCACCCGCCCGTATCAGAAAAACGAAAATTAGAAGAAAAATCGGAAAAAAATTCATAACTCGAATAATTTTTGACCAATTCTTTGTTTCTTGGTCGAAAATTAAAGGGGGCTTATTGCTCTTCAAAATGTGACAATTGAAAATATTTTTAATAAACTTTTGATAGCCAGCGTCCCCACCCGCCCGTATCAGAAAAACGAAAATGGGAAAAAAATCAGAAAAAAATTCATAACTCGAACAATTTTAGACCAAATGCTTATTTCTTGGTTAGAAACTAAAGAGGGATTATTGCTCTTCAAAATGTGACAATTGAAAATATTTTTAATAAACTTTTGATAGCCAGCGTCCCCACCCGCCCGTATCAGAAAAACGAAAATTAGAAGAAAAATCGGAAAAAAATTCATAACTCGAATAATTTTTGACCAATTCTTTGTTTCTTGGTCGAAAATTAAAGGGGGATTATTGCTCTTCAAAATGTGACAATTGAAAATATTTTTAATAAACTTTTGATAGCCAGCGTCCCCACCCGCCCGTATCAGAAAAACGAAAATTAGAAGAAAAATCGGAAAAAAATTCATAACTCGAATAATTTTTGACCAATTCTTTGTTTCTTGGTCGAAAATTAAAGGGGGATTATTGCTCTTCAAAATGTGACAATTGAAAATATTTTTAATAAACTTTTGATAGCCAGCGTCCCCACCCGCCCGTATCAGAAAAACGAAAATGGGAAAAAAATCGGAAAAAAATTCATAACTCGAACAATTTTAGACCAAATGCTTATTTCTTGGTCAGAAATTAAAGGGGGATTATTGCTCTTCAAAATGTGACAATTGAAAATATTTTTAATAAACTTTTGATAGCCAGCGTCCCCACCCGCCCGTATCAGAAAAACGAAAATTAGAAGAAAAATCGGAAAAAAATTCATAACTCGAACAATTTTAGACCAACTGCTTATTTCTTGGTCAGAAATTAAAGGAGGATTATTGCTCTTCAAAATGTGACAATTGAAAATATTTTTAATAAACTTTTAATAGCCAGCGTCCCCACCCGCCCGTACCAGAAAAACGAAAATTGAAAAAAAAATCGGAAAAAATTCATAACTCGAACAATTTTAGACCAAATGCTTATTTCTTGGTCAGAAATTAAAGGGGGATTATTGCTCTTCAAAATGTGACAATTGAAAATATTTTTAATAAACTTTTGATAGCCAGCGTCCCCACCCGCCCGTACCAGAAAAACGAAAATTGAAAAAAAAATCGGAAAAAATTCATAACTCGAACAATTTTAGACCAAATGCTTATTTCTTGGTCAGTAATTAAAGGGGGATTATTGCTCTTCAAAATGTGACAATTGAAAAAATTTTTAATAAACTTTTGATAGCCAGCGTCCCCACCCGCCCGTATCAGAAAAACGAAAATGGGAAAAAAATCGGAAAAAAATTCATAACTCGAACAATTTTAGACCAAATGCTTATTTCTTGGTCAGAAATTAAAGGGGGATTATTGCTCTTCAAAATGTGACAATTGAAAATATTTTTAATAAACTTTTGATAGCCAGCGTCCCCACCCGCCCGTATCAGAAAAACGAAAATTAGAAGAAAAATCGGAAAAAAATTCATAACTCGAATAATTTTTGACCAATTCTTTGTTTCTTGGTCGAAAATTAAAGGGGGATTATTGCTCTTCAAAATGTGACAATTGAAAATATTTTTAATAAACTTTTGATAGCCAGCGTCCCCACCCGCCCGTATCAGAAAAACGAAAATTAAAAGAAAAATCGGAAAAAAATTCATAACTCGAATAATTTTTGACCAATTCTTTGTTTCTTGGTCGAAAATTAAAGGGGGATTATTGCTCTTCAAAATGTGACAATTGAAAATATTTTTAATAAACTTTTGATAGCCAGCGTCCCCACCCGCCCGTATCAGAAAAACGAAAATTAAAAGAAAAATCGGAAAAAAATTCATAACTCGAATAATTTTTTGACCAATTCTTTGTTTCTTTTTTCGAAAATTAAAGGGGGATTATTGCTCTTCAAAATGTGACAATTGAAAATATTTTTAATAAGCTTTTGATAGCCAGCGTCCCCACCCGCCCGTACCAGAAAAACGAAAATTAGAAGAAAAATCGGAAAAAAAATTCATAACTCGAATAATTTTTGACCAATTCTTTGTTTCTTGGTCGAAAATTAAAGGGGGCTTATTGCTCTTCAAAATGTGACAATTGAAAATATTTTTAATAAACTTTTGATAGGCAGCGTCCCCACCGCCCGTATCAGAAAAACGAAAATGGGAAAAAAATCGGAAAAAAAAATTCATAACTCGAACAATTTTAGACCAAATGCTTATTTCTTGGTCAGAAATTAAAGAAGGATTATTGCTCTTCAAAATGTGACAATTGAAAAAATTTTTAATAAACTTTTAATAGCCAGCGTCCCCACCCGCCCGTATCAGAAAAACGAAAATTAGAAGAAAAATCGGAAAAAAATTCATAACTCGAATAATTTTTGACCAATTCTTTGTTTCTTGGTCGAAAATTAAAGGGGCATTATTGCTCTTCAAAATGAGACAATTGAAAATATTTTTAATAAACTTTTGATAGCCAGCGTCCCCACCCGCCCATATCAGAAAAACGAAAATGGGAAAAAAATTCATAACTCGAACAATTTTAGACCAAATGCTTATTTCTTGGTCAGAAATTAAAGGGGGATTATTGCTCTTCAAAATGTGACAATTGAAAATATTTTTAATAAACTTTTGATAGCCAGCGTCCCCACCCGCCCGTATCAGAAAAACGAAAATGGGAAAAAAATCGGAAAAAAAATTCATAACTCGAACAATTTTAGACCAAATGCTTATTTCTTGGTCAGAAATTAAAGGGGGATTATTGCTCTTCAAAATGTGACAATTGAAAAAATTTTTAATAAACTTTTGATAGCCAGCGTCCCCACCCGCCCGTATCAGAAAAACGAAAATGGGAAAAAAATCGGAAAAAAATTCATAACTCGAACAATTTTAGACCAAATGCTTATTTCTTGGTCAGAAATTAAAGGGGGATTATTGCTCTTCAAAATGTGACAATTGAAAATATTTTTAATAAACTTTTGATAGCCAGCGTCCCCACCCGCCCGTATCAGAAAAACGAAAATTAGAAGAAAAATCGGAAAAAAATTCATAACTCGAATAATTTTTGACCAATTCTTTGTTTCTTGGTCGAAAATTAAAGGGGGATTATTGCTCTTCAAAATGTGACAATTGAAAATATTTTTAATAAACTTTTGATAGCCAGCGTCCCCACCCGCCCGTATCAGAAAAACGAAAATTAAAAGAAAAATCGGAAAAAAATTCATAACTCGAATAATTTTTGACCAATTCTTTGTTTCTTGGTCGAAAATTAAAGGGGGATTATTGCTCTTCAAAATGTGACAATTGAAAATATTTTTAATAAACTTTTGATAGCCAGCGTCCCCACCCGCCCGTATCAGAAAAACGAAAATTAAAAGAAAAATCGGAAAAAAATTCATAACTCGAATAATTTTTGACCAATTCTTTGTTTCTTGGTCGAAAATTAAAGGGGGATTATTGCTCTTCAAAATGTGACAATTGAAAATATTTTTAATAAACTTTTGATAGCCAGCGTCCCCACCCGCCCGTATCAGAAAAACGAAAATTAAAAGAAAAATCGGAAAAAAATTCATAACTCGAATAATTTTTGACCAATTCTTTGTTTCTTGGTCGAAAATTAAAGGGGGATTATTGCTCTTCAAAATGTGACAATTGAAAATATTTTTAATAAACTTTTGATAGCCAGCGTCCCCACCCTCCCGTATCAGAAAAACGAAAATGGGAAAAAAATCAGAAAAAAATTCATAACTCGAACAATTTTAGACCAAATGCTTATTTCTTGGTTAGAAACTAAAGGGGGATTATTGCTCTTCAAAATGTGACAATTGAAAATATTTTTAATAAACTTTTGATAGCCAGCGTCCCCACCCGCCCGTATCAGAAAAACGAAAATTAGAAGAAAAATCGGAAAAAAATTCATAACTCGAATAATTTTTGACCAATTCTTTGTTTCTTGGTCGAAAATTAAAGGGGGATTATTGCTCTTCAAAATGTGACAATTGAAAATATTTTTAATAAACTTTTGATAGCCAGCGTCCCCACCCGCCCGTATCAGAAAAACGAAAATTAAAAGAAAAATCGGAAAAAAATTCATAACTCGAATAATTTTTGACCAATTCTTTGTTTCTTGGTCGAAAATTAAAGGGGGATTATTGCTCTTCAAAATGTGACAATTGAAAATATTTTTAATAAACTTTTGATAGCCAGCGTCCCCACCCGCCCGTATCAGAAAAACGAAAATTAAAAGAAAAATCGGAAAAAAATTCATAACTCGAATAATTTTTGACCAATTCTTTGTTTCTTGGTCGAAAATTAAAGGGGGATTATTGCTCTTCAAAATGTGACAATTGAAAATATTTTTAATAAACTTTTGATAGCCAGCGTCCCCACCCGCCCGTATCAGAAAAACGAAAATTAAAAGAAAAATCGGAAAAAAATTCATAACTCGAATAATTTTTGACCAATTCTTTGTTTCTTGGTCGTAAATTAAAGGGGGATTATTGCTCTTCAAAATGTGACAATTGAAAATATTTTTAATAAACTTTTGATAGCCAGCGTCCCCACCCGCCCGTATCAGAAAAAACGAAAATTAAAAGAAAAATCGGAAAAAAATTCATAACTCGAATAATTTTTGACCAATTCTTTGTTTCTTGGTCGAAAATTAAAGGGGGATTATTGCTCTTCAAAATGTGACAATTGAAAAAATTTTTAATAAACTTTTGATAGCCAGCGTCCCCACCCGCCCGTATCAGAAAAACGAAAATTAAAAGAAAAATCGGAAAAAAATTCATAACTCGAACAATTTTAGACCAAATGCTTATTTCTTGGTCAGAAATTAAAGGGGGATTATTGCTCTTCAAAATGTGACAATTGAAAAAATTTTTAATAAACTTTTGATAGCCAGCGTCCCCACCCGCCCGTATCAGAAAAACGAAAATGGGAAAAAAATCGGAAAAAAATTCATAACTCGAACAATTTTAGACCAAATGCTTATTTCTTGGTCAGAAATTAAAGGGGGATTATTGCTCTTCAAAATGTGACAATTGAAAATATTTTTAATAAACTTTTGATAGCCAGCGTCCCCACCCGCCCGTATCAGAAAAACGAAAATTAGAAGAAAAATCGGAAAAAAATTCATAACTCGAATAATTTTTGACCAATTCTTTGTTTCTTGGTCGAAAATTAAAGGGGGATTATTGCTCTTCAAAATGTGACAATTGAAAATATTTTTAATAAACTTTTGATAGCCAGCGTCCCCACCCGCCCGTATCAGAAAAACGAAAATTAAAAGAAAAATCGGAAAAAAATTCATAACTCGAACAATTTTAGACCAAATGCTTATTTCTTGGTCAGAAATTAAAGGGGGATTATTGCTCTTCAAAATGTGACAATTGAAAAAATTTTTAATAAACTTTTGATAGCCAGCGTCCCCACCCGCCCGTATCAGAAAAACGAAAATGGGAAAAAAATCGGAAAAAAATTCATAACTCGAACAATTTTAGACCAAATGCTTATTTCTTGGTCAGAAATTAAAGGGGGATTATTGCTCTTCAAAATGTGACAATTGAAAATATTTTTAATAAACTTTTGATAGCCAGCGTCCCCACCCGCCCGTATCAGAAAAACGAAAATGGGAAAAAAATCGGAAAAAAATTCATAACTCGAACAATTTTAGACCAAATGCTTATTTCTTGGTCAGAAATTAAAGGGGGATTATTGCTCTTCAAAATGTGACAATTGAAAATATTTTTAATAAACTTTTGATAGGCAGCGTCCCCACCCGCCCGTATCAGAAAAACGAAAATTAAAAGAAAAATCGGAAAAAAATTCATAACTCGAACAATTTTAGACCAAATGCTTATTTCTTGGTCAGAAATTAAAGGGGGATTATTGCTCTTCAAAATGTGACAATTGAAAATATTTTTAATAAACTTTTGATAGCCAGCGTCCCCACCCGCCCGTATCAGAAAAACGAAAATTAAAAGAAAAATCGGAAAAAAATTCATAACTCGAATAATTTTTGACCAATTCTTTGTTTCTTGGTCGAAAATTAAAGGGGGATTATTGCTCTTCAAAATGTGACAATTGAAAATATTTTTAATAAACTTTTGATAGCCAGCGTCCCCACCCGCCCGTATCAGAAAAACGAAAATTAAAAGAAAAATCGGAAAAAAATTCATAACTCGAATAATTTTTGACCAATTCTTTGTTTCTTGGTCGAAAATTAAAGGGGGATTATTGCTCTTCAAAATGTGACAATTGAAAAAATTTTTAATAAACTTTTGATAGCCAGCGTCCCCACCCGCCCGTATCAGAAAAACGAAAATGGGAAAAAAATCGGAAAAAAATTCATAACTCGAACAATTTTAGACCAAATGCTTATTTCTTGGTCAGAAATTAAAGGGGGATTATTGCTCTTCAAAATGTGACAATTGAAAAAATTTTTAATAAACTTTTGATAGCCAGCGTCCCCACCCGCCCGTATCAGAAAAACGAAAATGGGAAAAAAATCGGAAAAAAATTCATAACTCGAACAATTTTAGACCAAATGCTTATTTCTTGGTCAGAAATTAAAGGGGGATTATTGCTCTTCAAAATGTGACAATTGAAAATATTTTTAATAAACTTTTGATAGCCAGCGTCCCCACCCGCCCGTATCAGAAAAACGAAAATTAGAAGAAAAATCGGAAAAAAAATTCATAACTCGAATAATTTTTGACCAATTCTTTGTTTCTTGGTCGAAAATTAAAGGGGGATTATTGCTCTTCAAAATGTGACAATTGAAAATATTTTTAATAAACTTTTGATAGCCAGCGTCCCCACCCGCCCGTATCAGAAAAACGAAAATTAAAAGAAAAATCGGAAAAAAATTCATAACTCGAACAATTTTAGACCAAATGCTTATTTCTTGGTCAGAAATTAAAGGGGGATTATTGCTCTTCAAAATGTGACAATTGAAAAAATTTTTAATAAACTTTTGATAGCCAGCGTCCCCACCCGCCCGTATCAGAAAAACGAAAATGGGAAAAAAATCGGAAAAAAATTCATAACTCGAACAATTTTAGACCAAATGCTTATTTCTTGGTCAGAAATTAAAGGGGGATTATTGCTCTTCAAAATGTGACAATTGAAAATATTTTTAATAAACTTTTGATAGCCAGCGTCCCCACCCGCCCGTATCAAAAAAACGAAAATTAGAAGAAAAATCGGAAAAAAATTCATAACTCGAATAATTTTTGACCAATTCTTTGTTTCTTGGTCGAAAATTAAAGGGGGATTATTGCTCTTCAAAATGTGACAATTGAAAAAATTTTTAATAAACTTTTGATAGCCAGCGTCCCCACCCGCCCGTATCAGAAAAACGAAAATTAAAAGAAAAATCGGAAAAAAATTCATAACTCGAACAATTTTAGACCAAATGCTTATTTCTTGGTCAGAAATTAAAGGGGGATTATTGCTCTTCAAAATGTGACAATTGAAAAAATTTTTAATAAACTTTTGATAGCCAGCGTCCCCACCCGCCCGTATCAGAAAAACGAAAATGGGAAAAAAATCGGAAAAAAATTCATAACTCGAACAATTTTAGACCAAATGCTTATTTCTTGGTCAGAAATTAAAGGGGGATTATTGCTCTTCAAAATGTGACAATTGAAAATATTTTTAATAAACTTTTGATAGCCAGCGTCCCCACCCGCCCGTATCAGAAAAACGAAAATTAGAAGAAAAATCGGAAAAAAATTCATAACTCGAATAATTTTTGACCAATTCTTTGTTTCTTGGTCGAAAATTAAAGGGGGATTATTGCTCTTCAAAATGTGACAATTGAAAATATTTTTAATAAACTTTTGATAGCCAGCGTCCCCACCCGCCCGTATCAGAAAAACGAAAATTAAAAGAAAAATCGGAAAAAAATTCATAACTCGAATAATTTTTGACCAATTCTTTGTTTCTTGGTCGAAAATTAAAGGGGGATTATTGCTCTTCAAAATGTGACAATTGAAAATATTTTTAATAAACTTTTGATAGCCAGCGTCCCCACCCGCCCGTATCAGAAAAACGAAAATTAGAAGAAAAATCGGAAAAAAATTCATAACTCGAATAATTTTTGACCAATTCTTTGTTTCTTGGTCGAAAATTAAAGGGGGATTATTGCTCTTCAAAATGTGACAATTGAAAATATTTTTAATAAACTTTTGATAGCCAGCGTCCCCACCCGCCCGTATCAGAAAAACGAAAATTAAAAGAAAAATCGGAAAAAAATTCATAACTCGAACAATTTTAGACCAAATGCTTATTTCTTGGTCAGAAATTAAAGGGGGATTATTGCTCTTCAAAATGTGACAATTGAAAAAATTTTTAATAAACTTTTGATAGCCAGCGTCCCCACCCGCCCGTATCAGAAAAACGAAAATGGGAAAAAAATCGGAAAAAAATTCATAACTCGAACAATTTTAGACCAAATGCTTATTTCTTGGTCAGAAATTAAAGGGGGATTATTGCTCTTCAAAATGTGACAATTGAAAATATTTTTAATAAACTTTTGATAGCCAGCGTCCCCACCCGCCCGTATCAAAAAAACGAAAATTAGAAGAAAAATCGGAAAAAAATTCATAACTCGAATAATTTTTGACCAATTCTTTGTTTCTTGGTCGAAAATTAAAGGGGGATTATTGCTCTTCAAAATGTGACAATTGAAAAAATTTTTAATAAACTTTTGATAGCCAGCGTCCCCACCCGCCCGTATCAGAAAAACGAAAATTAAAAGAAAAATCGGAAAAAAATTCATAACTCGAACAATTTTAGACCAAATGCTTATTTCTTGGTCAGAAATTAAAGGGGGATTATTGCTCTTCAAAATGTGACAATTGAAAAAATTTTTAATAAACTTTTGATAGCCAGCGTCCCCACCCGCCCGTATCAGAAAAACGAAAATGGGAAAAAAATCGGAAAAAAAATTCATAACTCGAACAATTTTAGACCAAATGCTTATTTCTTGGTCAGAAATTAAAGGGGGATTATTGCTCTTCAAAATGTGACAATTGAAAAAATTTTTAATAAACTTTTGATAGCCAGCGTCCCCACCCGCCCGTATCAGAAAAACGAAAATGGGAAAAAAATCGGAAAAAAAATTCATAACTCGAACAATTTTAGACCAAATGCTTATTTCTTGGTCAGAAATTAAAGGGGGATTATTGCTCTTCAAAATGTGACAATTGAAAAAATTTTTAATAAACTTTTGATAGCCAGCGTCCCCACCCGCCCGTATCAGAAAAACGAAAATGGGAAAAAAATCGGAAAAAAATTCATAACTCGAACAATTTTAGACCAAATGCTTATTTCTTGGTCAGAAATTAAAGGGGGATTATTGCTCTTCAAAATGTGACAATTGAAAATATTTTTAATAAACTTTTGATAGCCAGCGTCCCCACCCGCCCGTATCAAAAAAAACGAAAATTAGAAGAAAAATCGGAAAAAAATTCATAACTCGAATAATTTTTGACCAATTCTTTGTTTCTTGGTCGAAAATTAAAGGGGGATTATTGCTCTTCAAAATGTGACAATTGAAAAAATTTTTAATAAACTTTTGATAGCCAGCGTCCCCACCCGCCCGTATCAGAAAAACGAAAATTAAAAGAAAAATCGGAAAAAAAATTCATAACTCGAACAATTTTAGACCAAATGCTTATTTCTTGGTCAGAAATTAAAGGGGGATTATTGCTCTTCAAAATGTGACAATTGAAAAAATTTTTAATAAACTTTTGATAGCCAGCGTCCCCACCCGCCCGTATCAGAAAAACGAAAATGGGAAAAAAATCGGAAAAAAAATTCATAACTCGAACAATTTTAGACCAAATGCTTATTTCTTGGTCAGAAATTAAAGGGGGATTATTGCTCTTCAAAATGTGACAATTGAAAATATTTTTAATAAACTTTTGATAGCCAGCGTCCCCACCCGCCCGTATCAGAAAAACGAAAATTAGAAGAAAAATCGGAAAAAAATTCATAACTCGAATAATTTTTGACCAATTCTTTGTTTCTTGGTCGAAAATTAAAGGGGGATTATTGCTCTTCAAAATGTGACAATTGAAAATATTTTTAATAAACTTTTGATAGCCAGCGTCCCCACCCGCCCGTATCAGAAAAACGAAAATTAAAAGAAAAATCGGAAAAAAATTCATAACTCGAATAATTTTTGACCAATTCTTTGTTTCTTGGTCGAAAATTAAAGGGGGATTATTGCTCTTCAAAATGTGACAATTGAAAATATTTTTAATAAACTTTTGATAGCCAGCGTCCCCACCCGCCCGTATCAGAAAAACGAAAATGGGAAAAAAATCAGAAAAAAATTCATAATTCGAACAATTTTAGACCAAATGCTTATTTCTTGGTCAGAAATTAAAGGGGGATTATTGCTCTTCAAAATGTGACAATTGAAAATATTTTTAATAAACTTTTGATAGCCAGCGTCCCCACCCGCCCGTATCAGAAAAACGAAAATGGGAAAAAAATCAGAAAAAAATTCATAATTCGAACAATTTTAGACCAAATGCTTATTTCTTGGTCAGAAATTAAAGGGGGATTATTGCTCTTCAAAATGTGACAATTGAAAATATTTTTATTTTTTAATAAACTGTAATAGCTAGCGTACGTTTTTTTTGCGTTGATTGAACCGTATAGGGCCACCGCGCTACTATGTGTGTCGGCGCCTATGGACTCTTCTGATGGGTGGCGGCCGGCGGGTCGCTAGTTTAACTGAGCCGATTTTTGAAAAATTTTAATTAGGTATTCCAATTCTTCTGAAATTAGTTAAATTTTTTAATATATTTTTTTAATTGATTATTAAATATAATGGATTTATAGAAGAATGTTAATTAAAAACACTAAGAGAAATTGAATTTTGAAGCAATTACAAATGATTGCAGAAATTCAATTATTTTCCAAATTAGTAAAATTCTTCTTAGAAATTCAATTATTTCCAATAACAATTTTAATAAAATTCATGGCAAAATTCCAATTATTTTCAAAAACTTTCCTCAATTCAATGATTTTTAAGAAATCTACTACTTCAATAAATTTTTCAAAAGAATTCAATTATTTAAAAAAAAATTTTTAATTCTACGCAAATATTTCATTACTTTTATAAATAATAAAACTTATCTCAGACTTTCAATTATTTTTAATACAATTTTAATGAAATTCCTCAAAAAATTAAATTATTCTTAAACATTTTATTAAAATTCATCAAAGAAATTCAATTTTATTAAAAACCTTTGCTGCAATTTATTTTATTTGAATTTAAGTATTATTTTCTATAAAGTTTTAATTAAATTTCTTGTAAAAATTAAATTATTTTCAAAAATTTTAATGAAATTCTTTGTAAAAATTCCATTTTTTTCAAAATAATTTTAATAAAATTCTTCGTAGAAATTTAAATAATATCAAAAATTCAATTATTTTCAATGTCTACTATTTCAATAAAATTTCATAAAAGAATTCAATTATTTAAAAAGACATTTTAATAAAATTCGTCTCAAGAATTCAATTATTTTCAAAAGTAATATAATTCTTCGCAGAAATTTAATTGTGTTCAACAATTTACAAAAATTCTCATCAAAATTTCAATAATCTTTATAAATTTTTCTCCAAAATTCAAATATTTTCAAAAACTTTAATAAGATTCTTGGCAAAATTTCAATTATTTTCAAAAAGTCTTATAAAAAAAAAAGTTTTATAAACTCTTTTCTCTTTAGGGCAATTCAATTCTTTTTAATCAAATTTTAATCAAATTTCCGAAATATGAACTTATTCTTAAAAATTTTATTAAAATTTGTCAAGAAAATTCAATTATTTAAAAATTTGTTGATAAAATTCTTTATGAAAATTCAATTTTAAGAAACATTCAATTATTTTAAAAAAATATTTATTTGCATTTTATTTGTATTTAAATAATTAAATTCTCGTGGATTTTTCTAGTAAATATTGATTTTAATATGAATTTCAGTTAAAATTTTAGATTATTATTGAATATTGAAAGCAATATAGCGTAAATTTTTAGAAATAATTGAATTTTGAAAATGTTTCAAATTAAAATCTTTTAGAAAATTTGAACTTTTCATACTTTTAATTAACAATTCTGTAGAATTTATTTTTTGAAAAAATTTAAATGAATTTTTTTTTAATTCTTTCGAAGTTTTTATTTTCTAATAATATATTTAATTGAAGAATGTCAGAGTAATCAAAATTACGTAAAAATTAATATTGAGAATAATTGAATAATTAATTAATAATTAATATTTACGAAGAATTTTATCATTTTTGAAAATATTTGAATTATTGCGAAGAATTTTGTCAATTTTGAAAATAATTGAATTTTTGTGAAGAATTTTATTCAAATTTTTTGAGAATAATTGAATTCCTGCGAATAATTTTATTATACTATTAAAATAATTGAATTCTTGACAAGAGTTTTAAGGAAATTGAGAATTAATTTTTCTCAAAAAGTTTAATGGAATTTTTTTAAATTATTTTTAAAGTTTTTAATTTCTAATTTATTTAATAAATAATCAAGTCAAAATAATTAAAATAATCAAAAAATAATCAAAAAGTCAAAATAATCGAAATTTTAGGAAAAATTGAATTGTAAACAAATGGATTTAAAAATTCTCAAAGCAGAACTTTTTCAAAAATTATTTTAAAAAAATTGATTTAAAGAAGAATTTTAGTTTAAAATTCTAGAAATGAAGAATTGAATTAAAGTGAAAATAATTTTGAAGAAATTGGAATTATAATATTTTTATAATATAAAATAATGATAGTATTAAGTTTTAATGTTTATAAAACATGAAGAAAGCGATTACTCCTAGTCGAAGACTCGATATCTTCATGTTTTATAATAATATTCTTATATGTAATTGAATTTAAAATTTTAATTTCTGTAAAAAAATAATAATGATTTAATATTCATTTAAAAATGAAGTTATTGATGTTTTCGTAATTCGTAAATAAATGTAATAGAACAGGGAAAAAGTCAATGTTTTGTCTGGAAATCAGGGAGTTTGGTAAAATTAAAAATTAAATTTAAATTTAAAGTAAAAATTAAATTTTGTAAAATATAAATGTAGTTTTAAAAACCTGGAAAACCTGGAAAAGTCAGGGAATTTGAAATGAGGAAAAGCGTGGCTACCCTGTAATAGTTTAGGACCAGTAAAAAAATTTTTGACTATCAATTGTTAGTAAACAGAAGATAAAGTTCGCTCAAAATATAATTTTCGCATTCGTTGTTTGAACCATTGTCGTCCTCGGCTGGAGGACAATAAGTATAAAATATAATATAAAAATAAGTAATTTTTCCGCACAAATTAGATGCATATTTTAAAAGTGTCTTTTTCCAGGAAAGAAATATCTGGAAGAGAGTACTCTCCACTGCCTGGAGATATTGGAACAGGGTCTTCGGCTGCAGCATCAGTATATGGCAATCGACTCGTCATCCTTGAGTACATCGACGAACAAACTCTCAACAGGATTATCGCGTCTCCTCTTGGGAGTGAATCCCCGAACGGGAAAACCCGATCACATGATAAATGTCGCAAAATACATCTCCTACAATTCTTGGCTGCGAAGACACGCCTTCGTTGCCGTTGGTGTCATTCAAGCTGTGTCGAGTGAGCCCGGCGCTGACTCTGAATTACTCTCGACCTTCACATGCACGTCATTGTTGGCGACGAACATCAGACACGGATTCGTTGAGTGTTTGGAAATGGATGACAATGTCGAGTTGGAGGACGAACTGAGCAAAGAGAAGCAGCAGATGGGACATTGTAAGGAGAGAATTTTAATGTTGATGATGCAGAGTATTACACGACCTGCTCCAAATTTAGCCCACTTCCTTTTGGGATTCGACATCAGTAAGGATATCAGGAAGACGATCATTCAGCAACCGGGAATTCTTGGATTTCCGAGAACTTGTCTTCATTCAATATTGGGAATTCTCGAATTGTCTTTGGAAAGAGGTCGCGATCGAATTACAGAAGCTTCGTACTGGTTCCTTCATACATTGTCAGCTAACACCAAAACTTCAATGCCGATTTTGAGATTCCTCAGGACGGCAACTAATCAAGATTTTGTGCAACGGCATCTTTCTAAATTACCTTTCCAAGTAAGTGGATAATTTATTTCTATTTAAAATAATCGTATTCAGGCTTCGCATTCATCTACTAAAACCTACTATTTACTACTTTTTTCCGTTGTGCTACTGTTTGGGTACTTTTTTTAGATTTCAGTCACTAAAAGCTACTATTTCTGTTTTTTTTTCGAGAATTTACTTTAAATTCGCTAATACTAGAAATCAAAAAAACTATTCTTAAAAATTAAAATTAAATTCTTTAAAACGATTCAATTATTTTCAAAAAATATTCGAAATTCAATTATTTTCAATAGTATTTTGTATTTTCATAAAATTTCGCAAAAGAATTCAATTATTTAAAAAAAAAATTATAAAATTCATCCAAAAATCAATTATTTTCATAAATAATAAAACTTCCACAGAAATTCAATTAATTTAGAATAGCATTTTCAAAAAAATTTCGAAAAAATCAATTATTTAAGAAATTTTTTTACAACTCTTCTCAATAATTCAATTTTTCAATTACATACTTTCACTAATAATAACATTTTTCATGTAAATTCAATTTTTTAAAAAAAATTTTTGTTAAAATTCTAAACAAGAATTAAATTATTTTCAGAAATATGTAATAAAAATCATCAAAAATTTCAATTATTTTTAATACTATTTTAAATTAATTAATCGAAAAATTTAATTATTTTCACAAATTAAGTTTTTTACAAGAATTCAATTATTTAAAATTAAGTTTTCATAATATTTATTATATTTCGAAATAGTCAATTATTTAAAACAATGTTTATAAAATTCTTATGAAGAATTGAATTATTTTCAAAAACAAAAAAATTTTTTACAGAAATTCAATTCTTTTTAAACATTTTAATAAAAAAATTTCGCAATAATTCAATTATTTTTATAAATAATAAAATTCTTCTCAGGAATTCAATTATTTTTGAAAATTTTAATAAAATTCTTTGCAACTATTCAATTATTTTCATAAATAATAAAATTATGGCAAGATTTGTATTTTTAATACAATTTTACAAGAAGTGCTCAAAAAATGTAATTAATCTTAAAAATTTCATTTCAATTCCTTGAAAAAATCAATTATTGAAAAAAATATTTTTTAAAAATTTTTCAGAAGAATTAAATTATTTTTAAAAATATTAGAAATTTTCACAAGAATTCAATTATTTTTAAATTGCATTTTCAAAAAAAATTCAAAAAAATCAATTATTATTTAACAAGATTTTTATACAAGTCTTCACAATAATTCAATTACTTTCACTAATAATAATATTTTTCATGTAAATTCTATTTCTTTAAAAAATTTATTGATTAAATTCTGAGCAAAAATTCAATTATTTTCCGAAATAATAAAACTGATCGAAGAATTTCAATTATTTTTAATACTAAATTAAATTAATTAATTGAAAAATTCAAAAAAAATAAATTTTTTCACAAGAATTTAATTATTTAAGGGCATTTGAACCATGATGACGTCACAGATTTAAAACTAATGCTTTGCACAAACTGTGACGTCATCAAGGTTCAAATCCCCTTAAAATAAAATTTTCATAATATTTATTATATTTTGAAAAAATTAATTATTTAAATAATGTTTTTAAAACTCTTTGGAAGAATTCAATTATTTACAAAAAATATAAGAATTTTTCACAGAAATTCAATTATTTTCGAAAGAAATCAATTATTTTAAATACAATTTTAATTAAATTTTTTTGAAATAATTCAATTATTCTTTTCCATTTTAATAAAATTCTTCTTCAATTATTTTGAGGCATTTTAATAAAATTCTTTGCAAAATTCAATTATTTTCATAAATAACAATATTCATCACAAGAATTCAATTATTTTTAAATTATTTTAAAAAATTCTACTAAATTTTTGTTCGCAAGAATTGAATTATTTTTATAAATAATAAAATTCTTGTTAGGAATTCAATTATTTTCAAAAAAATTTACTAAAATACCACACAAACATTCAATTATTGTCAAAAATTTTTATAGAATTCTTTGCAAAATTTAATTATTTTTAAAAAGTTTTTGCAATTCAATGATTTTCAATATCTACTATTTTAATAAAATTTTTCAAAAGAATTCAATTGTTTAAAAATAAATTTGAATAAAATTCGTCTCAAGAATTCAATTATTTTCAAAAGTAATAAAATTCTTCGCAAAAATTTAATTATGGTCTTAAAAATTTCAATTATCTTTATAAATAATAAAATTTTTTTTCAAAATTCAATTATTTTCAAAAATTTCAATAAAATTCTTGTCAAAATTTTTAATTAACTATATTTAAAAATTTGTTGATAAAATTCTTTATGAGAGTTCAATTTTAAAAAAAAATTCAATTCTTCAATAAATTATTTATTTTTGTATTTAAATAACTGAATTCTCGTAGAATTTTTTAATAATAATATAATTATAATCTTTGAATGTTTGAATTTTTCATACTTTTAACTGAAAATTGTGTAGATTTAATTTTTTTGAATATATATTTACTTGAAGAATATCAGAATAATCGACATTACGTTAAAATTAATATTGAAAATAATTGAATATTTACGAAGAATTTTATCATTTTTGAAAATAATTGAATTCTTGCGAAGAATTTTTGTCAATTTTAAAAATAATTGAATTATTTCGAAGAATTTTATTCAAATTTTTTGAGAATACAAGATTTTTAAGTAAATTTAGAATTAATTTTTCTCAAAAAGTTTAATGGAATTTTTTTAATTATTTAAAGTTTTTAATTTCTAATTCATTTAATTGAAGAATGTCAGAATAATCGAAATTTTAGGTAAAATTAAATTGTACACAAATGGATTTAAAAATTCTCAAATAAGAACTTTTTCAAAAATTATTAAAAAGAAAAGAAGAATTTTAGTATAAAATTCTAGAAATGAAGAATTGAATTGAAATGAAAATAATTTTGAAGAAATTACAGTAAGAATATTTTTTATGGTATAAAATAATTATAGTATCAAGTTTTAATTATTATAAAACATGAAGAAAGCGATCGATATCTTCTTGTTTTGTAATAATATTCTTATATGTTATTGAATAAAAAATTTTTGAAAATCTTAATTTCTGTAAAAAAATAATAATTATTAAATATTCATTTAAAAACAAAGTTATTGATGTTTTCGAGTAATAAACTTTACCATTTTCAGGGACCAAATAGAGGAACTGAATTAGCTTGCATGTCGTGGTTATTAAAAATAGCAGCGATCGAATTACGAGTAGGCGGAGGATCCTTGCAAAATTCCTTGATTCAAAAACTAATCGGAAGTCACGGTCAAGATCGAAGTCAAGTTGCACCGTCGCAGAAACTCCTCATGGATCTTCTTCACTACATCGATTTCCAATTGAAACTCGAACCTTCGCGATCCTGGGAATTCTTCGATCCCAATCAAGTGGAAATGGTCCTTGGACGTTGCAGTGTTTCCGTCGCATTGACAGGTGGACCACAGCTCATCGACGTTAAAAAATTACACGCCGTGATAACCGAGGAACTCGCGGTAACTCAAAGCAGCGCAACAGCCTCGCAACGGAAATTAATGCAACAGGAACTCGAGTCGATTCTCGCCTACGCTCTCAAGCGTAATCAAACAAAAACCCTTTCATACTCGACGGTGAAATTCGTTGAAGGTTGGTGTCAAACAACCGAAATTCTCTTCTCGATTGCAACAAATCAACAACTTCCGGCGGCTCAAAGGCAGAATTTGCTTTTGAACTTGACTCATGATTTGCTGCAGAAGATGACGTCGTGCGAGGCATTGAACGAAATTAAAACACTCGTGTCGGGAACTGTGTTGATTCTTCTAGTCAATTTGAAGAATAGTTTCGTTCTTCAGTCGGATGGCGAGAGTTTGTTCTCGTCGCCCTCGAGTACAATGACAATGAAAATTATTTTGAATCACATTCTCCAGTGGATTTTGAATTCGGAGGCTTCGTCACAGAAGGTGCGGACACATTTGTATGGGGCGTTTTTGAATTTCCTCTGCGTCGTGGGACTGGAAAAATCGGAGGCAGCGAATGTTATGGACTCGATGTACGTGAGTCAGCTGGACAATTCGCTGTATCGAGCGCTGCCGATGCAGGAGCGTTCGCACCGTTACGCGACGATTCAGGTAATTAACAGTTTCGGTGACAAGTTGATGGACATTTTGTGTCACAATTGCTCCGGAGGGCACGATGTTTGTAAAATGCTTGCGCTCTCATGTCTGGATAAAATTCTCGAACTCGACTGCGACAATGACTGGGTCATCTACCTGGCAAGTCGAGGATATCTCAAGCACATGATTGACAGTCTTCTGGAGTCGGACAGTTTGCTGCGATGTATTCTTCAACCGGATCCACAAACTCTGAGACCCTTGTATCTTTACGAGGCGAAGATGGCCGCTTTTTGTCGAATGGCGTCAACGAGACTGGGAGCCGAGAGTCTTTTGGAGAATAAAATTTTGTCCTGCCTATCGAGTATGAACGTGTTCGATCAACATCCGGACGTTCACGTTGGATTCGACGGTGGCGATTGCTCCTTTATACCGAGTGTGGGTCAGAGATATCAGCAAATCCTCTTCCCGGCGCTCTATCTTTGCGACGCTCTGCTCACGACTCTGGGAACTGAGAATCAATCGTGCTCGATGCAAGTCTGCGGATTTCTTCAGAGTCATCGAGACGTCGTTGAAATGACTTTGAGGAATGGTCTGCCACAATCGCACTCACTATTTTTAAAGGAGATTGCCTATCTTACTGGTGTTATTGCGAGATCTGCAAATATTGGTGAGTTAAGATTCTTTTTTTTTAAAAAAAAGAATTTTTCTTTTTTAAAAAAGATTCTTTTTTTTTAAAAAAAGAATTTTTCTTTTTTACATAGTCAATAAAGTGGCCATTATTGCCCTAGGGTAATAATGGATACTTTATTGACCGCTCTAAGTGTGATAAGAATTTTTTTTTGGGATTATAATTTTTAGAAGCTAGTTTTCATTAATTTTCATTTTAGATAGGAAATTTACACTTGAAGATTTATCATCAAAATTTTTGAGAAATCAATAATTATTTTCAAAATTTGCAATAAAAATTCTTCAAAAGTTAATTTTTCAAAAATTATAAAAATCAATTATTTTCAATTAAATTTTACAAAATTGCAATTATTTAAAATATTTTTAATTGTATATTTCCGTAGTTATTTTTCAGAATACAAAAATCGAAATAAGTACAAATTTTATACTAAAAATGTGGTATTTTTTTGCAATATTTTAAAGAAAAGTCGTGATTTTTGAAAAAAGTTAAAAAAAAAGTTCTTCTATAATAAGATCAAATTCAAAAAAAAGATTTTAAAAAGAAAAAAAATGAAATTTTTTAAAAATATAATATTTATTTTAGTAAAATTTAAAAACATGTTCATTTGTTTCAATTTTTTGAAATTACTTTTCAGAATTCAATTATTTTGAAAAAATTTTAATTACAATTTTTGAATAACCTATTTTTTAAAAAAAATTCTACATTAAATTATCCAAAACTTCAATATTTTTGTTAAAATAATATTAAAATTCTTCATATTGTCATTTATTTTTCCACAGGAATTAAATTTCAAACAATTATAATATTTAAACCTTTTGAAATTTGATTATTTCTAAAAATTACAAATTTAATTCTTTAGAAATACAATTATATTTTAAAATAATTTTTAAAAGTAAAGTATTTCTTCTAGCATTCAATTATTTTCTCGAATATTTAACTGAAATTCTTCACTAAATCAATTATTTTTAATAATTTTTGAGAAAGTTCTTTCAAAATTTTCAAATTGTACATTTGTTTAGAAAATTCAATTTTACGAAATTTCGATTATTCGGAAATTTTTCAATTAAATATAAATATTAGATAATAAAAACTTCAAAAAATTTCAATGAAAATTAGTTTGACAGAATTGTTAATTAAAAGTATGAAAAACTCAGATTTTCAAAGATTGTAATTTGAAACCTTTTCAAAACTTTTTAAAATAAACTGAAATTTATTTTAAATCAATTTTTCTTTATAGAAAGTTGTACAAGAATTCAATTATTTATATATACGAAAATAAATAATTTATTGAATAATTGAGTGTTTCTCAGAATTTCATTCTCATAACGAATTTTATCAACAAATTAAATAATTGAATTCTATCGACGAATTTTAATAAATTTTCTAAGAATAATTGTATTTTTCGATTATTAAAGATAATGAATTAATTTTATTAAAGCCATTTTTAAATAATTAAATTCTTTTGGTAAATTTCTTTGGAAATAGTAAATATTAAAAATCATTTATTTGGAGAACATTTTTGAAAGAAAATAAAATATTTACAAGATTTTTAATCACATTTTTCATAATAGTTGAATTTTTCCTAAGAATTTTATTACTTTTGAAAATAATTGAATTCTTATGATGAATATTGTTATTTATGAAAATAATTGAATTTTGCCAAGAATTTTATTAAAATTCCTTAAAATAATTGAATTTGCAACGAATTTTATTAAAATTCCTGATAATAATTGAATTTTGTAAAGAATTTTATTAAAATTCCTGAAATTAATTGAATTTCTGGAATAATTCTGTCATTCATTGAGAAAATTGAATACATTCAAGGAATTGCGTTAAATTTTTGAAATAATTAAAAGGTAATAAAAAAATTCAACTAATTTTACAGATGTTTACGATTTGGCAATGAGTGAAACAAATGATTCTGGAATGCGAGAATTGGGCGCCTATCTTTACCGGATACAAAAATTAATGATTGGCTTACTAAAAAAATTCCAATTGACTTCGCCACTTTCACAATCGCATCTTGCAAAAGCAGCATCCGAGGAACAGCATTTCGCCTCCATACAAATTGCAGCTAACGTTATGCTTTACATTCGTAATCAGGTATAAAAATTGTTTTCATTTTATTTATTTTTCAATAATTTTTTAAATAAAATAATAAATAAATAAAAATGTTATGTTATAATTAAGAAATAATAATAATCGCCAAGGATTTATAATTATGTGCTTTTCTTTAGATGCGACAAAGTCGAAAAGATAGGAAATTTCAAGACCCAACTTGTGGTGCTCAAATGGGAATTACCGTTGATCACCTAATGGCAGCGACTTCTCTTATTCACACAGAATTACCATTAATTGATTCCCTTATCAAAAAAGCTGCAATGGTCCAAGAAATGAGTACAACTGATCTTAAAAAGGTATTTTTTTAGTCGATTGTTTCTAATAATAAAAGAGAAAAGCAGATTTTTTAAATTCAACAAAAGTTTTATTAAATATTTATATTTTATTTATATTTTATAAAATAATATTTTTAAAACTTATTTGTATTCTTTTAAATCACAAAAGCTTTTTATAACTTTAAATAATAAAGAGGGTAAAGACTTTTTTTTAATTTTTAGATAATAAAAGATTTGCGTGTATCGAAATAATAATAATAAAAATTTTTTCTAAAATGTGTGAAATTAAAATTTTGAAAATTTTTTTCAGCATTTAACAGAAGAGGAAACAGAATTAGAGTTAAATAAACAGAGAATGGTAGTGGAGCAGAGATTAGCGCAGCAAGCAAAAGACAAACGGCAAAATGTTAAATACTGTTCACTTTTAGTTGAACAGAGTTTATACATTATTTGGAGTAATCTTGATTTTTATGTAATGCAATCTACATTACGACAAAACAAATCACAAGGTAAAATCTTAATTTACAATTTTCTTTTTATTTTCAAATATGAATTTTTGAATACTTTCAGATTTTTATAAATAGTACAATTTATTGCAAAAATTCAATCATTTTTAAATAAAATTTTAATAACACTTCACGAACGAATTAGTTATAAAAAAATTTCAATAGAATTCAATTATTTTCTAAAATTTTAATAAATTACTAGAAAAAATTTAATTATATTTAGAAATAGTAAAATTCTTTGCAAAAATCCAATTATTTTCAAAAAAATTTTACTAAAGAATTGAATTTTTTACTTAATTCGTTATATATAAAAGATTTTCGTAGAATTCAATTATTTTCTAATATTTTAATAAAATTCAATAATTAAATGTTTTATTTCAATTATTAACAAACACGATTATTTAAAAAACTTAAAAGAAATTGTTCATAAAATTCAACTGTTTTAAAAATTTTTTAATTAAAACTATTTATTTCTCTTCACGAGAATTCAAAAACAACTAGAATTATTAACATTTTTCAAATTCAATCATTATTTTTAATATTTTCAATTACATGTTTAAGAAAATTCAAAGGCATTTTTAACAATAATTGTATTTTTATTCTAATTGAATTGATGGATGTTTTTAATTTTGTTTTCAGTTCACTCAATGAGTATGGAAGATGGCGCAGTGGATTGGCGAATGTCAACCGAATCAGTTTCGGAACTTAAAAACAATCTTGTTTCAGTTTTTAATGATAATTTTGTTACTCAACTTCTATTTACTCACAGTGAATATACAACTGTCGATCGATCATTTATTGAATCCCTTATTAGGAGGATCAAAAGGCTCCTTCAATTTATTGTTGTAAAATAATATGCCCATTTTCTTAATAAGAATTTGAAGCTTGTTGAATATTTATTTCTATAAGAAGTTTGATAAGATATATCTTTCATAAGACTTTTTTCGAAAACTAGGACAAATAAATGATACTTAACATTTGTAAATATTTCCTTTATTCTTTAATTCCTAATTTTATTACAGAGTTTCAAATTTTTTTCCACAATAGGAATTAGAGACAGTAAATTATATTTTTTCAAATTTCAAAAAATTTGATAATTAATTTAAATTTAATAATTTAATTTTATAAGTATCTTGTCAAGTTAATATACAATTATCTTCTTCATTATTCAGGGTTGCTTCCTTTTTAAATAAATATTTAATCATTATTATTTTTCCATAGGAATTAAGATTTTCAAAAATTTCAAATTCAAATCTTTTTAAGAAAAAATTAGTTCTATAAAATTTTTAATTAAAAGAATGAAAAACTCCGATTTTCAAAGATTTAAATTTAAAAACCTTTACAAAATTCGATTATTTCTAAAAATTAACTGAAATCATTTGTTATTAGAAAATTCTAACGAAAATTCAATTATTTAAATACATAGATAATTTATTGAATAATTGAATGTTTCATACAATTGAATTCTTTGGAAAATTTTATTAAAATAATAGATATACAAATTATTGAATTAAGAAAATTTTTTGAAAATAATTGAAATTTATTAAAATTTTTAAAAATAATTTAATTTTGAAGAATTTTATTATTTATAAAAATAATTGAAATTTCAACAAGAATTTTTTTTTAATTTTGAAAATAATTGAATTTTGAAGAAGAATTTTATTGAGGCGTATTATTATTATTCCTCAAATGTCATTTGACCGAACTGCCATTTTCACGAATTGTCATTTTTGCGAAATATCATTTTTACGAATTGTCACCTTTACGAATAGTTATTTTAAACGAAATGTCACTTTTGCGAATCGCCATTTTTACGAATTGTCACTTTTGCTAATTCGTATAAATCTCGATTCGCAAAAGTGACATTTCGTTAAAAATAACTATTCGTAAAGGTGACAATTCGTAAAAATGATATTTCGGTCAAATGACATTTGGGGAATAATCATGCGCCTCAATTTTATTACCTACTTTTGAAATTAATTGAATCACTGCGAATAATTTAATACCAAATTTTAAAACAATTGATTTTTTCGAGAAAATTTATGCAAATTCTATTTTAAATAATTGAATTCTTGTAAAATTTCAATTTTTTTTGGAAAATAATTTAATGTTTATGTCGAATTTTATCAAAATTTTTGTTTAATAATTGAATTAGGTTGGGAAATTTTATTAAAATAGTATAATATTGAAAATCATTAAATTAAGAAAAACATTTTGAAAATCATTGATTTAAGAAAAATTTTTGATAATAATTGAATTCTTATGATGAATACTATTATTTATGAAAATAATTGAATTTTGCAATGATTTTTATTAAAATTTCTGAAAATAATTAAATTATTGTGATGAATGTTTTATTTATGAAAATAATTAATTTAAATTCATTTGCAATGAATTTTATTAAAATTCTTGAAAATAATTAAATTTGGCTTGCCAAAATTATGTATAGGCTGAACACACACAAATAAATAATTAAATTTTGCAATGAATTTTATTAAAATTTCTGAAAATAATTAAATTTCTGAAAAGAATTTTGATATTTATTAAGATAGTTGAATTCTTTCAAAGAATTGCGTTAATATTTTTTTTAAAATTAAAACTAATTTCAACAGAAGGGAAATTAAAATTTTTCAAAAAAATACTTCGTTAAATGATTTATAAGTAATAACTTTATGGCAGTTCTTCAAGAATTAAATTTGAACATTTTGGCTTGAAATGAAAGTTTTTTCATTTATATTCGTTGTGATTATATTATAATTTAAAGATTTATATAAATATTTATAAAAATACCTTACATCTTCTATTCTATTTTACTGAGTGATGAAATTTGGATGGCAGAATAACAAAAAATTATTCCCAAAGTGTAACAATTCTCAAAGGTACGTAAAGAACCTTAATTTTTTCAAAAATATTTCCACTAAACTTATAAATATACAGAATTTACATATTTTACAGATTGAAATTTGATAATTGATACTAGTAATATTTTACAGAATTAAGATTTTTGGTTACTAGTCAGGAAGGTATTTCAGCCTCATCCCAAGGACCGTAAATATTTTCCTTGTACTTTTGCCACCTGATGTACCAAAGTGGGCAGATAAAGTGAATCAGAGCAGTGGCTGCCACATAGACGTAAGACATAATTAAAGAAATATGAAACAAAAAGTAAATAGTCACCAACATCAAACTAATCGAAATGGCAATATTGTCCTTTGTTTTCTTAAGTAAAAATGGAAGCAAAACGAAGCATTGCACGGCAACGGTGAGCAATGCGAATGCATGCAAATAAGTCGTCAGTCGAGAAGCGAGCATTAATGAGCCGAAAATTGACGACGTTATTGACAGCGAATCGGAGAGGGAAATTTGGGGCGAACCGTATTTTCCAAATATCAAATGAATCAAGAACATGAAAATTGTCATTGCATAAATTGTATCCGTACTGATTGCTTCGGTCAATGTTTTTAAAATTGGCGACAAAACATAGCCGAAGGCGAAGAATATTAATGCACTCCTTATGTCCTTTGACAGTCTGTCACTTAGATTTTGCACTTGGAGTGTGTAGAGAAAATAGCCGAGTGCAGTGAAAAATGAACTCGAGATGAAAATTGTCTTTGGCGTTGTCCATTCGTTATTCAGCCAAATAAAAACAATCACGAATAATGAGACAATACTGAGCTCCACCGATACACTGGCTCCAAGTGATATTGCCTTTAAAGTCGTCACATTGCTTGGTTTTATGTTTTTACGCAATTCTTCGAGAAAACTTTCATCTGTATAATTGTCCGGTAAATCTCGATTCTCGTACAAATTCTTCTGCCATTGAATCGATTTCATAATTATTTTTCTTTAATTTTTATTTTCCAGTCTTATAGAGGTATTTTCTGTAAAAAGAGAATAAAGTTTGTTAATTGAATTGAATTTTTATTTATGAAAATTGTAAACACAACTTTTTAAAATTCAATTAATTTTGAAACATGTAAATAAAATTATTCATTAAATAATTTGTAAGCAATAATTTTGTGACAATGCTTGAAGAATTAAGTTATTTAAAAAGAAATTTTGTCATAAATGAAAAAAATTATGGTTTTGTATCAGAATTTGTGGTAATTTCATAGTTCATGAGACAAGCAAAATTTTTGTCAATACTTTTAATAAGAATCATTGATTTTAAATTTTATTTCATACAAAGTAGTTTAAAATAAAATAGTTTTAAAGTAAAAATATTAAAATACATAAATGTTTACCTTTGCTTAATTCATTAATGAATTAAATAACACTCATAAATTATTTTCTTTTAAGATTTTATGAAAAATCTCCTTGGTGTTTTTTATTTAATAAAATAAGTTCAAAAATCCAGTTTTTTGAATTTGATAAAATATTGCTTTTGTATAAATTAGTTTATATTATTTACTGGTAAATTAATATAACACTCTTAGATTTTTAATCTAAAGTATTTTTTAAAATTTAAAGTATACATATTAATGTTATCACTTTACGAATTTTAGGTTAAGTCGGTTTGTTTACATTTTAACTAACCTAAGCTTATTTTATACCAGTGTAGCTATAAAGCAAGAAATAATTGAACTCTTTAATTCGAAAGAAAATATTACTCTATAGTTTAGTATATCGATATTCATGTCTATAAATTATTAATTTTGTAACTAAATTTACTAACATGTAAACTATAAAAAAAGATTATTTACTTTACAATAACAATAAAGGTTTTCAAATTTTTCGCAACAATTTCCTGCTGGAGAAATGGAATGAAGCGACAATTCTACAATACCGACTGTCGACTGTGTGTAAAATTTACTCGAAAAAATCTTCAGAGTTTGTTTACATACGAATGCGGTATTTATGTTTACATAAAACCGGTGTAGTATTTTCATTAGTTGCTTATAATATAAAAATAATAACGATAAAATTCTTTAATTACTACTGATCTTTATTGTGCTTCGCTAAAAGTGGAGAGATTCGATTTAAAATCATTTTACACATAAAGAAACCCAACCTTTTTGTCAGTGTACCACTTTTTGTTGACTGGTTGCAAACTTCTGTAATTTTGACAATTGATCCTTTTTCTTGTTTTCCTAACATTAAGAATAATAATGAGTGCATAAAATAACAGTCAGTTAATAATAGTGATTTTTAATAAGAAGATTATATTTTCCGAAGAGAAGAACGAGAAGAAATTTAACGATTATTTATACTCGCAGGTAAAGTCCACGTAATCATTCCGTTTTGATAATTATAATGATTATAATAATATAATATTAAAAATATTGTGATAATAATATAGACGATCTAGACTATGTTTCTAATAAAATATATTTTTTTTAACATACCAATATGAATGTAGGAAAATTCAATTAATTTTTTTGGTTCTAATTAGGTAATCACAATTATTTTTTCAATTATTTAATATTATATTTTAAAAAGAATTAAATTTATAATTTGGAAAATAATTTTTTCTTGAAAAATAGATTTTTTCTTAGAAATTAATATTTTTTCTTGTCGTACGACACGTGAAAATAAAAATTGATTTTAAAAATGAAAATCCATATATTTCATTATCTATTTTAATTTTTTTTATTTTATAATTATAATTAATGCCGACCATTAACGAAATATTATTAATCAGATTTTCAAGAATGAATTATCTTGTCAAAATTTCAATTATCTTTAAAATAATAAACTAAATTTATTTAATAAATTAATTAATAGATTTAATTATAAAATTATTAAATAATTTTAAAATAACTAAAATTCCTATCTGAAATTTAATTATTTTCAAAATTTTAATGAAATAAATAAAATTCCATACCTAATTATAAAATTATTAAATAATTTTTAAAATAACAAAATTCCTATCTGAAATTTAATTATTTTTAAAATTTTAATAAAATAAATAAAATTCTATACAAAATTTCAAGTATTTAAAAAAAAATTTCCTCTATCCAATGACTTATATAATAATTTACTATTTTAATAAAATTTTTCAAAATAATCCAATTATTTAAAAAAAATTTTTGATAAAATTCTTAGCAAAAATTGAATATCAAAAGCATTATTACATGAATTTTTAAAAATAATTGAATTTTGCCTTTGCAAAATTAAACTTTTTCAAAAAAATAATTCTACAGAATTTTTAGTTAAAAGTATGAAAAAAATTAAAACTTTTAACTAACAATTATGTAGAATTAATTTTTTTGAAAAAGTTTAATCGAAATTTTTAAAAATTATTTTAAGTTTTTATTTCCTTATGTATTTTTAATTGAAAAATTTTCGAATAATCGAAATTTTTTAAAATTGAATTGTAAGCAAATGGATTTGAATATTCTCAAAGAACTTTTTCAAAAATTATTAAAAATAATTAATTTAAAGAAGAATTTTAATTAAAAAATTCTAGAAAAGTAATAAATGAATTGAAATGATGAAAGTAATTTTGAAGAAATTTAATTTTTTTATCTACCTTCCATTGGATCAAAATTTTCCATTTTAGAAATAATTTTTAAGAAGTTAAAATGATTTTATCACTCGGTCATCGGTCTTCTTTAATTATTATATAATGTTGCTGAATTTCAAAAATGTTTGAATTTGAAATTTTTGAAAATCTCAATTCCTATGGAAAAATAATAATATTAAATATTTATCTAAGAATATAATTTATTAATGTTTTCGAATATTTTACAATTATTAAAGAAATTCGTAAATAAATGTAATAGAACATTATTTTGAGTAATTTAATTATTTTGAAAGTGAATGAGAATGTTCTATAACAAATATTGAAAGTCCAAAGACATTTAAACTAAAATTTTATTTTTACTATAAGATGTGTATTGCTTTATTATATTTTTAATAAAGCATTTAATATTTTATTTATTATATTTATAGAATTTATATTTTCTAAATTACTGTATTTTTAATGATTGTCCTCCTTGTTTTTACTTTTTATTCTATTTTAATGTTTTATGATTATGTTGGTGAGTTAATGCGTTCTGCGGCATTGATACATTTTTTGTACTAATTTTATTTGAACCAGTATGACAAATTTTAGCACTCCATGTTAAAAAGTTTAAAAGTTAGGGGGTTTAAATAATATAAGTATAAGTCCTTGTACATAGAAGCTCTTTGAATAATTATATTTAACGGTGTTGCGCAATTTCAAACAGTGGTCGCACTGCAAAAAATGGCGTCTAAAAATAAGACGTTTAGACGTTTATAAACGTCTTATGTAAATAAGCGTCTTATTTGAGCGTCTTAAATGAAAAACATAACCTCCAAATACATGCATTTTAGAAGGCAAATAAGACGCTTATAAACGTCTAAAATGTGACCACGTAAACGTCTTAAACCAAGACGCTCTTTTTTTACAGTGCGCTTTTTAAAAATGGCTGCTTGAACGTAAACATAATTTGAAAAGGATTTTTCTCCCAATTTGGACAATTATTGCAAAATAGGTGAAAAATACCAGTTATCCTGAAATTTTGTTCTTTCATTTGTGCACAAGAAATTGAAAATCCAATCTAATACACGACGTCAGGAAGTAAAATGAGAAAATTAGATCTGCCCATTAGGTGGTGCCCTCTGGTGGTAATTTTATGGATCGCGCATTTGTTTAACTTTTTCCTATTTTACTTTCTATCGTTGTAAATCTAAACAAATCTTTTACTTCTTGCGCGCAAATGAAAGATAAAATATTCAGGATATCTTGTATTTTCTCCGATTTTGCAATAACTGCCCGAATTGGGAGAAAAATCATTTTCAAATCAAGTATACATTTGAGCAGCCATTTTTAAAAGGCGATCACTGCGGAACACCATTAAAGAAGTCGTTTACAGGTTTTATAATATTATGCGCGTTGCCTAAATTAGGCTAATTCTTTTAATTTTCATTGTGCACAAATTTCAAAACAAACAAATAGTTACCCTGGTGATGACACAATTCCTATAATTGAGAACATGAAAATTTTCCTACTATTAAAAATTTATCTTTAAAATGATACAATCTAGTAAAGAAAAGAATAATGTCAACTTTAATTGCAAAAAAGCAGATTTCATTTGGATAGGGTAAAACTAGATACTTGTCTCTGTTTCTACAATAATAATATCTCTCTTAATGTTTTTTGAAACGAAGAAATGTTTGATAATTGGAAGACAATTTTCAAACATGAAAAATATTAGAAGAATATTTGTTAAAAATACAATTTTTAGTATCTCCTTGTACATCAAACGTCTAATAATTGCAAGCATTATAGTCACTGTACAAGTCTAGAAGTATAAGGAAAGTTGAGTAAATTCATTTATCTAACAGCAACGTCAAATGTTGGTAAAGTTGTAAGAACAGAGTCGAATTCTCTCACAAACGAAATCTGTTTAATTTCCCGTCAAAAGAAAAACATGATGAAGTCTTTAAGAAATAGTTTGTGTTTTCTACTCTTTAGTGTAGTTATTCTGGGTGTGTCAGAAAGGAGTAATTACACTTTTGGATTAATAAGATACCTAAAGGAGAAATCTAAACTCTACCAGGTAATGTTTATAATTGATGATCAATTTCTTGCAAATGCAGAAACCAATGCTGAAACACAACTTCTTCGTGATGTTTTTAAACACTTTCCATCATTGAGCATGAGTTTACATCAAGCACAAAATGATCTGGAAAAATACTTTTCATTACGACTGAAAATTCCTAGAAGAACGACATTGTTTGTTTTTATTCTTGATGGATCTGAAAAAGTAAACTTACGTCAAGTAACAGCTGCACTCGATAAACTACGACATTTGTCCTATGGACATTCATATCCTAAATGTTTAATCAACTTCTCAAATCAAAGAAAGGCTTATTCTTACGAGGTTCTGCTAAAATCATTATGGCACAAAGATAGGCTAGACATTTCTGTACTAGACACTTTTTTTGGAAATCAAACATGGCAAGCAAAGAATGTGATCACAATTCACAGAGTTAACTTATTTGCAGACAAATATACACATCAGAAAGTCAAGCCACGAACAAAATGGTTTCCAAACAAATTATTGGACCTCAATGGAAAAAGTATAAAACTAATGTTGCTTACTTTAAATGGTATAATTTCAAATAAGAACTACATTGAAACCCTAAAGTTCAGAGACTACATTATGCAATCAATGCATTGTAGAATTATACATGTGATCAACAAAAGTCCAACACCAGATTTAAAATTACTTAGTAGGGCAGGAGTAGAAATGGCGATAAATTTCATTATGATTAGACTACCGAATTCTACGACTATAAGCCAGCCACTGCGTATCATATCGTTTAGTACAGCAAAGGCAGTGATTGAAGATGTAAGAAGTAAAACTCGTAGTGTTGAAGTCTCTCAGGAATTCATTTACATGGTTGTTGCTACAACTGTTGCTATTGCTGTCATTAGAATCACAACGTTGCTCCTACAATTTAGCAGAAGCACTTGGAACACTTTCAGCATCAGTCAAATTATAATAGGAATGTCTGTAGTCAACGAACCAAGAAAATTAGCAGAAAGAATAGTTTTTGGCTCCTTCATGTTGAGCTGCATGGTCTACTCTGGTTATTTATTCTCAGTAATTTTGGACATCAATTTCCGGAACGCACCTCAAATTACAACTCTCGAAGAATTGGCAAACTCGTCATTAACGACAATGCTCAGTTCTTTCATAAATGATTCAATATCAGAAAGCCCTCTCGCTCATATTCGAAAACTAGCCTCAAAATCTGTAAGGGTACCTGGTTATGGATTTAACTCTGACTGTCTGAAATACTTGCTCAAGAACAGAAACGTTTCTTGTATACTGCTTGAAGCTGAACGTGCATTAAAGGTATTTAAAAATGAAACTCAAGAATTTTCCTTTAAAATACTTGAGGAGTCTATCGTGTACTTTCCAAAATCGTGGGTATCAAGAGATGGTTCGCCTTACATAGATCGTTTTAACGAAATAATTCTAAATGCCTTTGATCATGGTTTCTTGCAAAAATTGTTTTTTGGTGATAGCATGCCAAAAATCAATAAAGTTTCATCTCCTGAAATAATTGATAAGGAAAAATTGCTTTTGGTGCTCTTCTACGTACTGACATTTGGATTCACTTTGGCTACAATCGTTCTTTTAGCAGAAATTTTGAACAATTTCATTTGCAGCAAAACTAAACAAGTTTGGAGAAATTGTTTGAACTTTTTCTAAGAAAAAAGTTGTGCTTGAGAGTCGTCTAGAGAAAACGTTGATGGATATGATTATTTGAAATTAACCTTTCTGAAACTAAATGTCAAAGAAACTTTTCCATTCAAATTCATCAATTACTACATACTTATATCCTTCAATATAGTAAAATTTATCTAAAAGTAGAAGAGTGTTGATCCCTCTTAGAAAAAAACAGTTGATTTGACATTAAAGAATAAAAAAAAGACTTTTACTTCATTGTATAATATTATAATTCTTTTTTGGTAAATAACAGAACAAAATTTTTGTGACGTTTTTTATGTAAAGAACATAGAATTCAGTAAAATAATTGATTAAAGAAACGAAATAGTTTTATTGATTAAATAAATATATTAATTAATGTACATTTTTCATATTATTAAAAGAAAATTAACCGAAAAAGCTTTATCGGTAACAGTGTTAAGATTCTCTAGAATTGAGAAAATAGTTAAAATAAAAATTTGGCTAATATAGTGAAATCTCTAGCTTTTCTAATTAAAGATGTTTTCTTGTTAAAAGTAAAAGAATTTATTATAAACTGTATGTTGCATTATTTATCACTATTGTTAATCGTTTGCAGAGATAAATTTTATTACATAATCACATGTCTGTAATAACCAATTGTTTGTTGAATAAAATCTGTAATTTAATGAAAGAATATTCCGTTCTTTGATTGTCTTGAAAATTTCTTGCTTTTTTAATATCCCATATTTTTTATTATTTATTTTTTTATTCCTTATTTCTATGATTAAAAAAAAGTTCTCCACTTTTTATTATTACTTATAATAAACGTAGTATTTTTTCGGATCTCTGTCCATATCTAAAGTTAGTTGTATATGCTTTTGTTTTCTTTCTAGGTTTGACAAAAAATCTGTTTTTTCAAATAAAAGTGAATCTATTTTCTGAAGGTTATGTTTTTCCGTCATTCAAGCTTCCATATGATCTAAAATCAACTAAGCTGAATTTGTATTTAAAATCGCATATTTCCATTAAAACAACACTAGAGGTTTTTTTGTAATTAAAAAATAAACTGACAGAATTGAAAGGAGTTTTTTTCAGTACTGAATTAATTTTTTAAAGAAGATAACATTTTTAGGATATATTTTATCTGGAAATAGTATAAGACCTAATCCAGATAAAAGAAAAGCAATTCATGATTTTCCGCGACCAAGAAATTTAAAAGAATTAAGAAGACTTTTAGGCTTAATTAATTTTTATACAAAATTTACTTAAAATCCTGCCAGAAATTTTTCCCTAACTCTAATTATTAAAAACCGGAAATAGATGGCAATGGAATTCTTCTAAAGAGGAAGCATTTAATCGTGTGAAATTTCTATTTTGTGAATATACTATTCTTAGTTACCCTGACTTATCTAAATCATTCTATTTACAAACAGACATAAGCGACGCAGTGATAGGATCCGTTTTATACCAGTTAGACGAAGACGCACAATACCTATATCTACAGCTTTCGCGAGTCGTACGTTGAATGCACTTGTGATCTTATGGAGCTTAATAAAATTTCGATCGTATATTTTCCGTACTCGCGTGAATAATATAACAGACCATAAGGCACTGTCTTTTGTAAAATCGTGTAAACTACTAAGCGGTAGGGACATCAATGGAAGCGTTCACAAATGATGTAACGTTTTGGGGGTAGGGGGGGGGGGTATATATTAAAGGTGACACAATGTATTTTTCACATATGAAATTACGTGACAGAGGGAGGGGAGCAAATCACAATATTTGCTGATTAGACTTACTATAGTCCGTTAATACAACTTTTAACTTAATAAAGACAAAAATCCTTTAGAAAAGACGAAGCCAAAACATCGAGAGAGTAAAAGGCGAACTTACGTGATTATAACGATGTGCCTCGATGCTCATAACTGTCCTTACGCTGGTATTGATATTGTTACCTTACGGTGAGAAATGACAATTATGCAGGAATATTCAAATCGAGAACAAGCCGGTGGATCGACAATTATTGTTATTAAGAATAATGATTTTGTTCGTTATACATCATAATAAAAGTAGTTTAATTTTGAACCACTATTAAAAACTCTATTAATAATTGTTACAGGTGGAGATTGTGGGAAAAATGAAAAAATTTAAACGAGCTCAGGCTGAGAATCGGGCAGCAATTGAAAAGCATTTAGAATCAAATGAGTTTTTAGATTCCTCGAGTGAGGAAGAGGATAGCGGAAATGTCTTAGACGAAGCCGTAGGCAAAGTTTTATCCTCATATCAAGTTGAAGGTGGTGATACGGAAAAAACATTGTCTTATTTGAGCGAAGTTTTGCAGTCAGGAGGAGCCATTTGTTTAATCTGTATCTCATCAGTTAAAAAGACAGACGCGGTAAAAATATTTTTGAAAACATTCAAATCATTGTTTTATTCTTTAAAGCTTTGAATATGTTAACGGGACTATGCTTATTGTTCTGATAATTCTGCTTTCAAAATGTTTTCATACCTTACAATATTAATAATTTTAGAATTTATATTTTAGATATGGAATTGTTATGAATGTTTTACTTTCATGCATTTACCATGCATTCAGCATTGGATTCGTGATAGTTTAACTTATAAACGGGAGAAGGGAATCAATCCTCAGTGGGCTTGGTATGTGATTTAAATGTTTCTTCATAAGTAGAATAAAAAAATTCTTAAGGGGGACCCCGGTTGTAACGTGAAAACTGCCTATTATAGATTGTCATTCGGAGAAAAACGCGTTCGACTTATTTTTTTTTGTTAAGAGATGAAATTTTTTTGATATTTTAAGTTTAAGTTCACTGTTGAAGTAAGATTTGCTTCTTGTATTATCTCTAGTCCCCTGAAAATCAAAATCCAGAAATACCTAAGTGGAGGACAACAGAAGAATACGATTTTTTGAAAGTTACAACTGGTTACCCTCTAAGATATTCATTGTTAAATGTTAGATGCGGTACCCGACCATTCTCCCGAATCCATTAACCCGAACGTATTTTTCACCGAATGACCAATATCCCGAATGACCATTTCCCCGAATACAATTCCACCGAATGCAGTTTTACCGAAAGGACAAGATCCCGGAAAAATAATATTGCAAAAATTATTATATTTATTAAATTTTCAATAATTATAATTACTAAATAAAATGCAATCATGATTTCCGTATCAGCCTGTTCTTTCTTTATTTCAGTAAGAGCTGAATAAAGATCAGGGTAATGCTTTCCTATTACTAATCTGAATCTGTTGTGCCAACCCTCGCTCACATTATTGGTGAGGCTGTTCTGGATGAAGTTCCGCTTTCCTTTTCACACATACTTTCAGCAATTCTGCATTACATTCTTCTTCATTTGGTGGATGTTCATGAATAGACTGTAAAGGGAAATCATGTGAAGGTCCTTTAAAAACAATAATATTTTCTCCCTGTAGAGGTTCAGATGTGATAGCCCTCGCTTTGCATTCCTTATCCCGTAACTTTCGACAGTCCCAATATGTGCGGCCTTTACTTGTTTTAGATTTTACGTAAATATATCCACCAAGAATAAGTTTTTTGTCCGCTATTTTTGCCATACTTAAAATTCTGTTATCGATCGAAAAATTTGTATACTTTAAACTAGATAATTTTGCAATATGTGACACTCCATTTATTTATTTACAATCGTTGCTAAGGTAACAAGAATTTAATTTTTAAAAACATTCGACAAACATTTTTATGTTTAAAAATTTCGAAATACTGTCTTCGGAAAAATATATGTTCGGGAAAATGGTTTCGGGAAAATTAGCATTCGGGTAAAAAATATTCGGGGAAATGGATTCGGGACAAATGCATTCGGTAAAACGGTATTCGGAAAAAAAAATTTCGGTAATTTGGACATTCGGGAAAAAGGTCATTCGGGGAAATGTATTCGGGATTTTGTACGGGAATCGTTAGATGCATATAGTAAGTTTGAAATTATCTTATAGTCCAAAGTGCCGGACGGAGTACAAAGAAAATGAAATTCCAACAAAGTATACATGCTTTTGTGGAAAGTCGATCGATCCTCCCTATCAACCATGGACGATTCCTCATTCCTGTGGTGAGGCATGTGGCAAGTACCTTCAGCCGAACTGTGGACACAAATGTCTACTTCTCTGCCATCCGGGACCTTGTCCACCGTGTCCAAAAACCGTCACTGTCAAGTGCTTTTGCGGTAAGCAACCAGCACGGCCTCGTCGATGCAACATGAAGGAATGGAGCTGTGGAAGCATCTGCTGTAAGAAATATAAATTATGCGCTCACAGTTGTCAGAAAGATTGTCACAGAGGCGATTGTCCACCATGTACTGAAATTGTACTCGCTTCATGCAACTGCCAAGCTGAAAGTGAACCTCGACCCTGCAACGAATCTATCTGGTTTTGTGACAAGCCTTGTGGTCAACGATTCCCATGCAATGTCCACTTTTGCGAAAGTCTTTGTCACAAAGCTGGCGACTGTGCGGGATGTCCGGTTGAAAAGAATCGCACCTGTCCTTGTGGCAAGAAAAAGTACTCCGTCTCCTGTAAACAGCAGCAAGTTCCCACTTGTGGAGATACTTGCGGAAAACTTCTAGACTGTGGTCAACATTTTTGTAACATGAGATGTCACACTGAGAAATGTGGACAGTGTCTTGAAGTGGTGATGAAAACCTGTCGCTGTGGCAGTTACCAAAAGGAAATAGCCTGCACGAAGGACTTTCACTGCAACAAAAAATGCACCCAATGGAGACTCTGCGGTAGGCATCATTGCAACAAAAAATGTTGCGACTGCCTGATTAAGAATACATTCAACACTTGCGAGAAGGTTTGCGACAATCAATTAAACTGCCAGAAGCACAAATGCGCTGCGCCCTGTCACAGCGGTCCATGTTATCCTTGCACTAGAATTGATGTAATTCAATGCAGATGCGGAAGCAGCAAAATCACCGTTCCCTGTGGATCTGTCAAGAGAATCAAACCACCAAATTGCAACAAACTTTGTAAAATTCCACCAGTCTGCCATCATCCAAAACGCGAATCGCACAAATGTCACCGGGGCGCTTGTCCTCCTTGCAAGAAAATTTGCGGCCTCGTTGACAAAAGATGTGGACATTCCTGTCCTGCAATTTGTCACACGAAAGTTTGGACGAAAGTCAAGATTAATGGAGATGTGCAACCCACTGCCCCCTGGGATAATAATCGGAAGGAGCATTGGAAAATGAAGACACTGCCTTGTCCTCCCTGTGAAGTTTCTGTTATGGTCACTTGCCTTGGAGGTCATGAAACTTTACCCTGGCCTTGTCACAAGGCAATTCCCAGCTCATGTTTGAGGGAATGTGGAAGACTACTGACTTGTACAAATCATAATTGTGAGAAACTTTGTCATAAAGTGGAAGTGGACGAAAATGACGAAAACGATGACGATGATGTGACTAATGAAGATAAGTGTATGGTTTGTGAGAAACCTTGCGTCTTTCCTAGACCGAAGGGTTGTACTCATTCCTGCATGAAAGTTTGCCATCCGGCTCCCTGCAATCCTTGTAAGCAGCTGGTTCGAGTTGGATGTCATTGCGGTATTAATTTCCTCTATAAACGATGCACTGAACTCACTTCAGCGAATAAACAGCAGAAGGATGAAATATTGAGATGCGGTAACCAGTGTCCTAAAAATGTGAGTACAAAATTGATGCTAAATGTTATATCTTATTTAGAACCAATATTGTGGTCATTTATTATTCCAACTATTAGTAATGCTATCTAGATGTTTTTGTTACAACCACTTGTTAAAGATGAAAGTTTTAGACTGACTTGTACGGAGCACTATTTCTTAATTTGAGACTTATATTACTGACGACTACATCTTATGACTACATTTTCTTGATTGACTTGCTGTTGATGGTCTGGCCCTTTTTATACCAAAATTTGTCTATGCCTTTTTAAAAATGTACACTAACCCATGTGGGACGCATGATTATTCCCCAAATGCCATTTTTCCGAAATGTCATTTTACCGAACTGCACTTTTGCGAATAGTCATTTTTGCGAAAAGCCAATTTTGCGAAATGTCACTTTTGCGAATTGTCATTTTTGCGAATGGTTATTTTTACGAATTGTCAATTTTCCGAAAAGTCATTTTTGCGAATCGTCATTTTTGCGAATAGTCAATTTTTCGAAAAGTCATTTTTGCGAATTGTCATTTTTACGAAAAGACATTTTTGTGAAATGTCATTTTTACGAATTGACATTTTTGCGAATTGTCATTTTTGAGAAATGTCATTTTTACGAATTGACATTTTTGCGAATTGTCATTTTTGAGAAATGTCATTTTTACGAATTGTCATTTTTGCGAAAAGCTATTTTTGCGAATTGTCATTTTTGCGAATCGCTATTTTTACGAACTGTCATTTTTGCGAAAAGCTATTTTTGCGAATCGCTATTTTTACAAATTGTCAATTTTCCGAAAAGTTATTTTTGCGAATCGCCATTTTTACGAATTGTCAATTTTTCGAAAAGTCATTTTTGCGAATTGTCATTTTTGCGAATTGTCATTTTTGCGAAAATTCCTATAGTAAACTTGTATGCATATATAGATTCACTATAGGAATTTTCGCAAAAATAGCTTTTCGAAAAAATGACAATTCGCAAAAGTGACATTTCACTTTTGCGAAGTGCAGTTCGGTAAAATGCCATTTCGGAAAAATGACATTTGGGGAATAATCATGCGCCCCAACCCATGTATTTTCGGAAACGTACACCAAGCCATGCATTTTCGGAAATCCATTGTTGTAAGAACACTTGTGGTGACTCAGCTATTAGATCGCATGTGTCTCATTCCATATGAGTTATTTTTATTACCTTTTTGTTATTATTTGTTATTACGATTCGGTTATTATTTCTTCCAAATAGACAAAAACGATTTTAGACAAAAAACGGTCACACAAGTGGGCCGAAGGTTTTAAATGAATTGACAAATAAAAATTAAAGTTTATGGGCTATGAGAAATGTTATTTTATTGTATTTTACAGTACTCTTGTGGGCATCGTTGTGTAGATATTTGCCATTCTGGACCCTGTTTAAAGGAGGAATCCTGCAATAAAAAAGTCAAGGTCTGGTGTAAGTGTAAAAGGCTTAAGAAAGATTTTTCATGTATTCAAATTCGTAAAGGCAATGGAATCGTGAAGTGTGACGATGTTTGTCAGAAAATAAAAGATGAATTAGAGAAAGCTAGGGAATTAGAAATTGCGAAAAAGAATAAGGAGGAGGAACTGAAAAATCAAAGAGAAATAGAAATGTTTGAAAAGAAATTTAAACCAAAACGAAAAATGAAAGATCGATCGCATCTTAACGATAAATCAAAGTCTGGCTCAAGAAATTGGACAAGATATGGGATTTTTGCTATGGTAGTCCTACTAATTGCATTTGCGATCACGCACTATTTTTTAAAAATTTAATTTAAAGAATCGAATGCGAACATTTTATTTAAATTCTAGAAATTTATGACACTTTATTAAAGATACAAAAGTGATATTTAATTATTTTCAAACTTCAAACTTCTTGATGTGAAATTTCAAACCTGAATAACAAATTTTTTATTTTTTTTATAAGTGATTGCTCCAGTGAAGTTTTATTAGTGCATTGAATTTTTAAATTACGTACATTTAAGCTCTTGAAATCGTTTTTCGGAGATTATACATTTTTTTAAGACTGTGATACAGAAAATCGTCCGATTCATCAGGCTTTTCACTGACTTCTCCGTAAAAACAAAGTCTTCATTTTAGAAAAAAGTGATTGCATCAAGAAATTTTGAAATCTTTTTAATTTTGTAAAACGAACATCGGATTCGAAATCAGTGACCCCGAAAACCAAGTAACAAGTTTCAATTCAATCTGATAAATTTGAAAAAATCATCCTCCATATTAGAACCGCCATTTTGAATTTCGAAAAACTGACCTAGGATTAGTTCTTAGTGACTCCAAAAACTTACTAAAGTGCTCTTGATTAATAATTTTCTTAATTAGAAAAATGTATGCGCAGGCACAGTGCCTATAAATACTGATAAATAGCTACAAAATTGTTTTGCACCGATAATTATTAGCTTAAGTTTAAAAAGCCTAAAAATAAGAACAAACGCAAACAAAGGTCCATTTATACATTTCAAAAGCACGGATTTTTGCACTGTTCCAAAAAGTTTTGTATCACAGTGTGTGCTTTATAATCAAGTAGACAAATTTTGCTACAACTTTAACATCTAAGAAAAATATGGTTTTTTTAGAATGAAATGAAGACTTTGTTCTTACAGTACTGAATCGAGTGTGAAAAACTAATAAAATACTAGAAGTGTCGTAAAATATTTTAAATTTTTTAATATAAAATCACGTTTCCAATTTTATAAAGCACAATATTGTAAATATAAATATATTTTCCTTCAGATTTTTACAAATTTTTGAATAAGAATTGAGATTTTTTTTCAATTGTAAACTTTAATTTTTCTTTTTCTGTACATTTTTCTTAGCAGTCGTGTGAAGAAATATATTTAAGAAAACTCCGGCTGCAATAATTGTTATTGTCAGCATTAAAGTAATGTACTCGACCCTATTGTCAAAAGGTGTTCCACAAATTGTATAATATTCGCCAATTTTTCCAACTGGTGGTTTCCCATCAGGTAGACATGACCAACCGAAATACGATTCATCATAATCTGTAACGCACAAGTATTTCCGTTTGTAAAGCGTTTGTCCAAATGCAGTTTTCATAGACACGTTTTTATCACAAGGTCCAATTGGTTCATGCAATCCTTTTGAGATTTCCGCTTCGGGATTGCCAATAAGAGCCATTCCTGTATTAATAAATAAACTTATATTTATACAACAGAATAAAGTTTGTAAAAAGATGTATGGGTATCCAGACATATATTTAAAGACATATTTAGAGTGAAGGTTTTTTTAAAAGTAAACTGTGAAATTTACAATGCTCGATGTAATTAAAAATTCAATGAAAGTCATTACACAGGAATAGTTGATTTCCTTGTATAAATCTTTAAAAATTTTACCGTAAATGAAAGTAAAAATATTCAAAATTCCGGCTGATTCTTTTACGATCAATATTTGAATTGAGATAAAACTTTGTTGCAAATAAAGTTTACATTCTAACCGACATTTTTAAATACGTTTCTAGCTCCAATACCGTTAATTTTATAAGTAGAATTACTTAAATGAATTAAATAACATTCCAAACTTACCAAAGAATATTAAATAATAAATTGCCAAGTAGAAGAGAATTAAATAATCTTGAATGTTCCGTGAGTGCTGAGGTAGAGTTTTTAGACTTAAAAGGCCACTGAATATTATAACGACATAAATTGCGAGTAGTAGATGATAAGTTACTTCGGAATGTAAATTGTAAATATCGTGTAAAATATGGTAGTTTGGTATGAATAATAGTACACCAGTTGGCATTCCCAAACATGAGGCTATTAGAGTGCAAAGTAATTCCTTACAAAATCTGTAAAGAAAAAAAACAATCTTTTACACTTATCAAAACCAAAGTTGTTTTTAATTCCAAAGCAAGCATAATTTTTAAGGGTTTAACTATCTGTTATTAAATTATTATGTTTGGTAGGTTTTAACTATGCAAAGGCATTAAAACTTACTACAAATACATATTCGTTTTGTGAAAAATCTTTTAAATAAAGTTTCATTTAATGTTTCAATTTTATTTTATATTTAAACCTAAATTGGACGTCAACTGAATTCATTTAAAAATGAATTTGGTACAGTAAAGAGTACAAGAGAATAAAGAAAAATTTTAGAGACTGATTAGTGAATAATTACGGTCCAGATTTTCTTGGATCATTGTTCTTAATTATGAATCGTCTCGTAAAACGAAACCAGAACATAAATCCTGCAGCGAAGGTAGCGTGGAAATAATAAGAATTCCATGGAACGTGATAATGACGATCGAAAATATTCGGATCCGTATCATGCCATGTCCAATGTACAAATTTAACGGACATCACATCGTAAGGATAGTCCAATAAATTAACCATTAATCCAACTGCAAATGGCTCACTCCATGGGGGTAATTTTAGTTTATCAATTGTAATAGCTGCAGTGTATATAAAAACAGCGTCTGAAAATTAGATGACATTGAGTTTCAATTCTGTTTGTTCAATTTAGAATTTTTTTTATAGAATATGGATATTAAAAAAGAAAATTAAAATTCAAGTTGTGTTATACTTATAGTTGCATATTATTTTTTATAAGGAATATATTTAGTAATATTTGAAGTAAAGTCTATGACGACGACAAGACACTTAAGAATCATCGATTATACTGTGCCTACAAAGAAATATTATATGCAGTGGCAAACGTTGTCCTAGAAGCATAATCGGAGTTGGTGAATGCCAAAAATTGTCAATATCCGGAAGATTGTAGCAAATTATTTCTACTACTAATCCATGGCAAATCACTCCAATCCATAATTGAATAAATCGACCCTTAGACTTGAGTGCTGAAAATGATTTGTTATTTTTGATTAATCTAGAAAAATATCGTTTTGCGTGTGAAATATTTACAGTTAATTTACAACCGGAAAAAAGTAATTTTACATTAAGAGGAATTTTTTAAAATATGTATTAAAATTAGAGATGTTCTCTAAAATAAATATTACTTTTTTGAGGGTGTAAAATTTTATAATATTGTAGTTTTTAATGTTTATTCATAATAAGGTCCCCAACCGCCTAATTAAAAAATATTTTAAATATTCTAGAGTAATAAATATCACAAGTTTTATTTATTTTCTATTTCAAGTGTGCTATTAAATAAAATCAATTGTAAGTGAAACATTTTTAGTCGCCTCACTCGGAATAAAATAGAACTTTTACACATCGAAAAAATATAACAATTGATTATGATTCGCTTTTTAAAGTTGATTGTTGATAATAATTTACAAGAACCGTCATCTAACATAGTGATCGAATTTTAAAAAACGTTAAATTTAATTAAATTGAGAATTTCGAAAAGGTCTCTACACAGGTTTTTAAAATTTTACAAGAGATATGAAGAATTGATTTTAAGCAGCTTTAAGTTAAAAGAACCAGAATTTCTTTAATAATTACTAGCTATTAGGCTACAAAGAAATATATTAATTTCATATTAATTCTCGTTCGAATAAGCAAATAAAATGGTTTCTTTAAGATTTTTCGCTGCCGATTAGAAAGAAGTTCGATTTCAAAAATTCAAAACAGTGGATCTAAGATGACGGATGAGCTTTGTAGAAATTCATTTAATTCGCTTGAAAATTGTCACTGGGGTCATTTTAGGACTCTGATTACGAACATAACTGTGAGCTGACTTTGAAAAAAATAAAAACTTTCATTTTTACAATATGTTATCTTTATTATAAGTAACTAGCAATTTATTATTAACCTGAACGCCATATTAGATCCGACATTTTAGTTCTTGTAAAATATGATACTTACTATAAATTGAAAAACGAACTATCATCAATTATACGAAACATATATAAAACGTTAAATTTAATTGCAATGTGTGATTTAAAATATAGATTAAAATTAAAAATAATTTTTATTTGAATTTATATATTTAACTTGTTTATTCTATTTGTAAATAGAAATTAAATATCTTCTGTACTTGAAAAATCATTTCAGACAATTTCAGAAAAGGTAATTAAATTTTAATAAGAAATTAATAAGAATTATTATTTTATACATTAATTATTAAATTTATTGTTAATTAATAAGAACTTTTTGAACAGAATATTATACAGCGTTCCAATGCAATAACTCGTTTTGTAGTGCGCATGTACGTCCACTCAGCTAGCGAATGGCTCAAATGAAGGACTAGGAGTCCTCGAAAGAGTTATTGCATTGGAACTCTCATTTAATAGAATTTAACTTAGTAACCAAAATAAGTTTTCTCAATCAGATTTTACGAATTTCTTTATTTAAAATAAGAAACTTAATTATTTAAGTTGGGTTTTAGTAGTATTGTGAAATAATATTTTTCGTGTGCATTACCGTGATAAAAAGTGATAAGTCCACCGACGATAAATAATGTAGAAACTATGAAATATGTAGGCTGTGCCCGCCACAGTGTGTGTACGTCGTTATAAGCGACAAACCAGTTCCAAAACTTGTAAATAAAACCAATTTATTAATTAAATAGTTAACCAATTATTCCCCCTCTGATATGTGGTAGAAATTACTTACTCCATCGAATTTTAATTTTGATTTAATTTCCCCTAAATTAGATAAGGATTTTGAATCCATCCTTTAAAAAAAATATTTTTGCCACTGATGCTTCTTCAATAACGCAGGATGAGACTAATTGATATTTTATTTTAGCATCATTGAACTTTGATTTATTATTTAATCTCTTTCGACTTTTTATCTTCCTTACAATTTGATACTTTAGATACAGATAAGAAAATTGAAGAGATTACACAATGTTTTTTTTGTTATTTATTTAGCTTGGAACCACAATTTATTTGTTTTTATATTTAATACATTATTTATTTGTTTTTAATGAACCCTTAAAGATAGAATTTTGAAAAAAAGGAATTAAACTTTTCTCGAAAATTATTTTCTACATTTTACGATAATCAATAAGCTTTTTTGAGGAACGACCAGAAGATACAAATATTTGTGGCTAAACACAGGTAATAAATAAGAGAAAACCTTATTGTCATTTGACGAAATTTCTTTGGACGGATGCTGAAATATGAAGATTTTAAATTAATAATCACAAAAATAATGTGTAACTATATTCAGAAGAGTGAATTTATTTAAAATGTCATTTTTCAGTTTTACCAAAAAAACATGAAGTATGAATTTTAAAATTTAATATTAATTTATAAATTTAATGACATTTTAAATCAAGCACAAACTCTGCAGATATACCTAAAGAAAGATAAATCTGATTTGTTAAGAGATTGGGGTCTCATTTGCCAAAGAATCGCCAAGGATGTAATTTTTCCAGCTTCAATTGCTCCGTCAACTGTGCCTGGCCAACATTTGGCATATTCACTGGCAGCATAGAAAATTCTTTGCAGACAAAAAAAATACTAAATTATATCTACATTTAAATTTGTAGTATTAAAAATAAATATTAGTATACAGTTATTAAATTTAAGAAATTTCAGGCCTCGGACTCATACAACTATTTAATTATAATATTTTAAAAAATAAATTCCTAATGACTCTTATTTTCTTAAAATAAACTATTAATTATTCCTGCTTTTTAAGCGAGGTTTTAAATATGAATTTATTTAGGAAAGAGGTTAAAAGACAGGTGTGAATGAAACAGTTGAAATAAAATGCTACTATAATTTAAGTACAATATTATGTAGTGTAGTTTATTCAAATCAAGATTTCCCAAATAAGTAAAATATACGATTAACAATATTAAAACTCGTATATGGACCCAATATTTTATAAAACTATAACATAATCTATATTAATGTTTAATTTCTTATTTTTCAAATTTATTACAATTTCAAAAATTCGATTACATATTAAACTTTTAATGTTTATGGTATATGATGTTTATGTTTTAAATATAATCCACTTATTTATTTCTCTTTTTTAAAAATACATTAGCTTTCGCCCGACAACGCTGGATCTCTTCAGATGAGAATTCGAAGTGGGTCAATTTTAATGTTTTAATTATTATTTATGTAAACTGAACATCGATAATGTTACAAGAAATGTAGGTACAATTAAATTAAGTATTCTACTAATAAGGAGTTACGGACGAAATATCTGCAAGTAAGACATTTGTGGAATACTAAACTGGAGGAACAGAGATACAGAAAGGAAACTTTTTAATAATGTAGAACTAGAAAATTATAACCATAAATTAAAGAATATTTTTAATGGCATTATATTAAAATTCTATATCTAAAGAAAAGCAGAGAATGAAATTTTTATTTTATATTTTCTTCCATTTTCACTCAAAACAATAATAAAATCCAACACGTATAGAATGTATATGTTACCGACAAAACCCGAAGACCAGGCATTTTGCAAAATGCCTAAGAATTTAGGAAATACCCGAATTTCCTAGAGATTTACAGGCAGTTCCTCGGGCAGTTCTCGAATTGCTGGGGCTGTTTTAGGTAAATTCTCAATTTGCCTAAACTGCCGTACAAAATAAAAAAGTCTATAACTGACATTTGCTTTTAGGTTGTTTTTCCCGTAGACGAACAAGTTAACAACAACCTAAAAACAAATGACAGTTATAGACTTTTTTATTTTGTACGGCAGTAAAAAGGCTTCGTCATTTTAGGCAAATTGAGAAATAGATTATCTGAGTTATTTATAGACAAAAACAAATAATCAAAATTTCCTTCAATACTCAATTACATTGCTTATTATTATTAGTATCTGTCCTGTTTTTGAGTTGTAAACATATTAATAATAATGGCTAGTGAAAATTCTAAGCAGCAGTTGAAAAATAATTTTAATTCAATAATTAATAAATCATTAAATGATAAAATATTTTCGCAAGAAAAGTATGACAAAATTTGAAAGATGTTTTAAAAATAAAATTGAATCGTGCAAAAAACAGTCTTCAGTATAGAAGAATGTATAAATTAAACGTTTTGCAAGTTGGTGAATTGTCGAAATTAATTTCAAAGTGCACGAGCGGTCAAGTTAAGTACATTGTGCTGGCAGAGGAAATATTTGATATCTTGGAAGCAGCTCACATTGCAAATGGTCACGGAGGTCGCGATCGTATGCTGTCTGAAACTAGCAAGAAATATGCAAATATTACTCGTTAAACAATCACAAAATTTCTATCGATATGAGAAACATTCCACCAAAAAAAAAACAAGAGGAAACGTGGTTTAGTTTTTAAACCAATTCTTCACAAAGGAATGAATAGTCGATGTCAAGTCGATCTCAGATTTACAATCACAAGCTGACAATAATAATAAATTCGTCATGGTGTACCAGGACCACCTAACAAAATTTAATTGTTATTCTTCGAAACACAACAGTCTTATACGTCTGGACAAGGATATTTTCGTTGTAATTGTACAAAATCGTACCAAAAACATTCTTCTATGCAACTCAAAATGCCATAACAGTTCGACGTGTTGCAACAAATAATAATTTTTTACTTTTTTATATTTGCGAAACAATAAAATAAGTTAACTTTACCTATACACTCCAATCTTTAATGAATTTCTCGAATTGACCAAGTAATTCGCGAAATGACCAAGTCTTTTTAGGCAAATTGACAATTAGCTTAAAACGGCCCCGGCAATTCGAGAACTGCTTGTAAATCTCTAGGAAATTCGGGTATTTCCTAAATTCTTAGGCATTTCGAAAAATGCTTAGTCTTTGGGTTTTGCCGGTAACATATATACTTAATGGTGTTCCGCAGTGATCGCCTCTTAAAAATTGCTGCTCAAATGTATACTTGATTTGAAAAATCCTTTTTAAATTATGTTTTCGTTCAAGCAGGAATTTTTAAAAGGCGACTACTGTTTGAAATTGCGCAACACCGTTAACTTATAAAGGAGCATTCAGACCCCTGCAGACTGCCTGCCTACGCAGGCAGGCAGTTTGCAGAGGTCTGAATGCTCCTTAAGGCCTTTCTCCAATATGTTCTTAAAACTCTGCGTCTGCGTCGGTTGCTATAGCAACAGATGCTAAAATCAACGCAACGCAGTCATTCGCAGAGTTTTTGGATCTTATTGGAGAAAGGTCTTAAACTGCGACATGAAAAACAAAACTATATGCGCAGGCGCGACATTTCTTCGGCAACTTCCTGTCGGACTGTTCCGGGAGTTCGACTGTGTAACAAATTCAGATCTTTTACTAAAGAAACCATTAAAGTCTCTTTTAGTTCTTGTTTGGGGATTAATTTAATGGCGTTGACATTATGGTTTTCAATACTTTTCTTAAACAGCTTATCCTTCTTTAAAAAAAACTTTGTTGGTAGATGGTATGATGCACTTGGCATTTGCAGAAGATGACTTAAATTCACTATAGGAGCATTGTGAAAATTTATTTGATACATAACATATTTATCAAAAGTATCTCGATGACGCCGCCGATTTTCCCAAGCATCTTCTACAGTTAAATAGAAACCCATATCGATGTTTATGTTTATGATTCCTCCTGCATTCAGTTTTTTATACTGACTTAAAAGTGCAGAAGGTACAATACCAATAGAATAAAGGGTAAATGGATTTTTTATCCATTCCTCGTCACATTGCCTTATAGCTAACTTTAATAATGAAATCTCTTTTTGAAGGATTGCATCCTTATTGAAAGCAACCAATACTTGTATTTGTGGATTGAAGGGACAGTATTCTGAAAATGCCAATTCGTGAATATCTACGGTTTCTCTAAAGTTTCTCCATAGAGGTTCTACCATCTCAGGCATATAATGTCTATTAAACATTTTGTTAAATTTCTGAGTAGCCTTTTCCAAATCAGGCAATGTATAAAATTTCCTTTTATACAGCACATGATCCATAAAACTGTTAAATGGGATTTTATAATCGTCATACTTTCTTTTAATTGTATTTGTTGTAGAAATATCCTTGGCTAGCATGTCATAAGTAGGAACATCTCTTGCACCTTGGTCAATTTTCAATATAAATTTTTTCAACATTAGTTCCGATTCAAGTATTCTCTTCATTGGAAGTCTTAAGGATATTTCAAATGCAGCTTTCTGAATAAACTTTGCTCTCTCACTATCAACATATCCTTTATCTGTATACAATGATACTTTTATCTCTTCTCTAATCCTCATATATTCCGTTTTTGGGATCTGCTTTTCTATCAGTGTCATAATTAAAACATTCTTTTCACGGATAAATTGAGTGTTTAGTACAGAAAAAACGACCTCAGGAAATACAATATATTTTTTTGCGAAACGATGATAAAATGAAGCTAAATCAACTAGTCCATAACGAGAATTAAATTTCATGTAATAACGAACTTCTGTTTCTGAAGAAGAACTTGACGAATTATTTAAATTAATTTCATCGGCGTGAATATCTGTCAAAAAAGTAACGTCACTAAAATAAAACTCCTTTCCTTTCAAACTTGCCAAAAAATCAACAATTATTGGATTACTTATTGTCTGGCTCAAGAACAAGTCTATTTCACCGTCTAAATCAGTTTTAATTTGATTGTCATATATACCCTCCAGAATCAGTCGGAGTGCATGTAACCAATCTTTTTCCATGCCTGACAAACCGACTTTTTGGAATTCACGTATTACCATTATGCTCTTTTTAAAGTCCTCTTTCGTCAAACCAAGGCTTCTTTTAGTAATTTTTCTTAAACCTTTATGAATGCCAAACATATTATGATTTGGCAAGACATTTTTCAAAATCCTGCGAGAATCGGAGTCATCGATGAATGATAAATTTTTCTCTTCGAAAACTGGCCAAATGTATTCCATAAAAATTTTTGTACTTGCCAAACCAGTGAGTTGAACACTTTTGCTTTGAGATGAACAGTAGTCCTCATTGACATAATTTTGTGAAAGATGTTGCACGACAGTTTTTTTAAGAACTGCGTGACTGTTAAACGTAGTCTTGTTGATTATATCAGATAAATATCCGTCAATACTCCCATAGGGGGAAAATAAGGTCGTGCAAATGATGTGCTGATACGTTTCCTCTACGTATTTCTTTTCAAGTGTTTGATTTGACCCTATCCTATAAAGTCCACTTTGATTTAGCACATTATGCAAAAAAAGGTGCTTCGCTTCCGATTCATTGTTGGATTTATTAATATATTCAAAGAAGGTATTCAGGACAGAGACTGTCTCGCTTCTCTGTTCCAGTTTAAGCAGGCCGTTCTTGTGAAAGATAATACCAAAAATGTAAATGTATTGACAAACAGGAAGGAACTGAGAGTTTGGTAAACCCTGAGCTAAGCCTGTTGTACTATTCATTATAAGTTGATGTCGCTCAAAATTTTTACGTTTTTTATTTTAGTTTGTGTATTTTTTCACTTTTGTAGATCCGAGATTTTTTGTGAGTATACCTGTAAAATTGGTATTTAGAATTTAATCAATCTTTATTTAATTGTAATTGCAAGTTAAATTTGAAAGCATTTAACCCATTAACGCCCAATTGTACAAAATATTGTCCCGAAGTTTGACACTATATTTTAACAGTAAACCCCTATAAGAAAAATTCTGTGATAGTGTTTTCTTATTTACCAAAAACAGCTTTTTCTAATGGCGTACTACAAAATTTTGTAAATTTACAAATAAACATATTACACATGCATGGTTTAACTCTCTGCTGATGATAACGACCGTTATCGTCAAAAATCGTCATTCTGGACGCCTGGTGGGGACTATGGGAGTTACGTTCTTTGGCTATAGAGTGGGGTTAAGTTAGCATCAGCAGAGGGTTAAAAAACGCGAAATTCTTTTATTTGTATAACATATAATTGTATGTTTTTAGTGATTTCCTCTCAATCAGGATTCTAAACATTCATTGATACAGCTGACGATTATTCCATCCATACCGACAGATTAGCTCAGTCGGATAAATGCCTCGCTTGGCGGTCGTTTAAGGACCAAGGGTATAAGTATCCTTGGTTCGCGCCCACTTGGCTTGGTATTTTTCCGGCTCGTGAGATAATCTGAGCGGGAGGTTTGACGTCGAGGTATAATGATGTGCACCGTCGATTATTGTACGGTACACACCATTAGAACTCGAATGTCGATAAACCGGGTGTACTCAGGAGAGGTTTTCTACAGTTTCCCTCTCCACTGGCGAGAAAACCCATTAGACGGGTGGTCCAGGCAAATGCGAGTACTCCCAATAAAGTCGTCTGTAGACGCAAAACTTAGTATTAAGAAAATGTATATAAGAATTATTTGTAAGAGAAATTTACGAGATGTAAACAATCACATGTATAGCCAAGTATGTAAGGCTGAAGACAGGTGTATAAACCAATTAAATTATTCCATTCATATACATATAACCAGCTGACGTTTATATTCATTAAAATTATGATGTAAACTATGATATTTGAAAGCTTTTTAATTGAGAGGAAATTACTGAAAACATAATTTTTTTTCTTATGTTCATGTGACCGGTTAACGTGTAATCCCCCCATTTTATATCCAGCTGACGTTTATTTTATATTGAGGTGTTGTGCGAACTATCATTGAACAAATTTTCAATCAGGAGGAAATGTTTAAAAATATTTTTGTTTTTTACATGTTTGTACATCTAACCCTTTGAGGACCCGTGTTGCTTTCAGGCAACATGAACATTTTTTTATTAACTCGTGCATAAATTTCTTAATTTTTAAAACTGATTATTGAAACAATAATTTTCACATAGTCTGAAAAATTTCGTCTTCCAGACACAGGTCTTTAAATAAAAAACTTTAATAACTTTTCCTGAAAAGTTTGCTTAAAAATAAAAAATCGCGATTTTTTAAGAAAAAATTTGGTCCTCAAAAGGTTAACGCTGCCCAAATCACCTACAGGAGGCAGTTGACGAGGCTTTATGTTATAACTTTCTCAAGAATTTCACGAATTATTGGCGGAGAGGAAATTGGTCTAAAAAATCTATCGCTGGCTCCTAGACTTTGATATCTCTTTAAGGTCATGTTATTTAGTGGTCACGTGCCCCATATACTTTACTATGGAAACACTTCACACTGAATGACATGACCTTCAGGGGTTATGACACTCCAGGATTTTCAAAAAATCGATTTTTTTGCTTTCAATTTTTCCTTAGGGTCTCAAAAATAGCATAAATCATCACGTAGGATTTTTGAAAATTTTATTGTTCATTTGTTGTTAACAATTTACTGATAAATTTTTTTGTCGAATTTTGAAAGTTCAATTTTTGAAGTACACCATTCGGCCAAAAATCAATATATTATCTAAAAATCTAGTAATAAGGGGTGAATTAAAGTGGATTGATACTTTTATGCCCTTAAATTCCAAACCAATTCCGTTTTTGTCCGCAATCTTAATGAATTCCTTTTCTATTGTTAAGTTGATAACCATAAAAGTGCCAATCCACTTCAATTCACCCCTTATTACTGGGAATCCTACTTTTATAGCTATTGTAATATGGAATAAAAAAACTTAGATACTCATTCATGGTTGCCACAAAATGATAAATATAAACTTCCAGGCTTTTTTTTATAGTTTCCAGGACAATACTTATGAAATTCCAGTCAAAAATTAAAAAAAATTTCTTGCCTAATAACTTAGCTACAGCTCTAAAAATGTCTTTAAATCTCTAAATATACAAAAAACTTAATAAAAATTAAAACCCTAAAATTTTTCTTCCCTAAAGACTTTTACATCGCAATAAGATAAAAACATATTTTAATTTTAAGTTAAAATTTTTAAAAATCTTTAAACACGCAAAAATCCAGAAATTTTTTTAAATTCAAACCAAAATTAATTACTGGTTCTCAACTACTATTAGAACAATTCCAATAATTATCTGAGTCATCAAAATTAATTTAAATCACAATTCATAAAAATTAACCACAGCTGATAACATAGAGTTATTAGAATAGAGTGCGCGAGTTATACCTTTTACCGTGAGAGGCATTCTTAGGCGCATGGAAAGAGACAAAAGCATGAAAGTAGACCCCTTATCTTACCTTGTTTAATGGCGCATGTGCAAGAATAAAAGTTTTTGGTTAGGATTTTGTCTACAAAGATTGCACGAAAAATCGTTTTAAGGGCATCCGGGAAAAATCGAGCCCAAAAAGTGTTTTCCCGCGTGTCGTCTCACTCCTAAATAATTAGAGATATTTAGTTCGGATTTATCATGATAATTAGGGGAATTCATGATGATAAAGAATATTCTCGAAATTTGCAAGTAATTTTTGAAATAAATATTGAAAAACGAAATTACAAAAGTTGGATTTTTGGCGAAAGTGAGAGGCAATATGGCGGCGAGCACACAGACAAGTGGATCTATGTGTCAGTGGTCAAGGAGGTGGCGCCAATTCTCGGAAGTGGTCGCGAGTTGAACTGAGGGAAATATAGTAACCTCAAATTACTCCACTTTCAACCGTTAATAAAATAATTTCCTCGCAAAATTATTGCAAAAACGGAGAGGACCGCTCCTCGGAGAGTCTTCCTCTATCACCCCTCCAAATATGAACCCGAAATATTTTATCCTCTCAAAATGAGACGTCTATACTGAACCGTAAAAAACCCCTTTTTTCCGTATATTTCAACAATTTTTTTCAATAATTATTTATCAAAATTTCTCTAAATTCCGAGAGGACCGCTGGTCCCAGAGCATTTCTCTATATTTACCAAAAAATCCCGACTCAAAATATTCTTTTCTTTTTAAATGAGACGTCTATCACGAAACCAGTATTATTTCCCGGATGCCCTTAATTTATTCTGTGATTAATTTGTCCTTATACAATTTTAATTTATTTTGTGTTTTTTATTTGTCCTTATACAATTTTAATTTATTCGTTTGCTGTAAATTTCGCTTAGCCTTTGAAATAGTTTTAAATTTTTTAACTATGGACGCAGGAGAACCGCAGAAAAAGAAGAAGGTCGCTTCAGCGAGAGAGTTTGAGCGCCACCCTGGAAGGCTAAAGTCTTACAACAGTTCCGAGGGAGGGTAAAGGGCTCCAAAAGAAGGGTTACGGGTTTTAGTGGGTCGGGCTGGTAGTAGGTCGCCAGTTTATTAAATTTATTATGCCATTTATTATTTTACTTTTATTTTTGCTTTATTATACCAACCCCACATAACCTTGGAGTGCGGAATCCAAGGTATCTGTAGGCAGATTTCCCAAAATTCCCTAAGCAAAAAAAAGTGCAGGGTGATTAAAATTTCATCGGAAAAACAATTTTGACCGATTTTTTCTATTTTTTTTACCATTGTGCGATGGTTCGAAGAACTTAATATTTAGATTAGGAAAAGCCGTTTAATTAAAGGATAGGAATTAAGTTATTAATAAAACCATCGACCTCGTAATTTTCTGCTGTTGCAGAACCGTCTATAGTCTGACGCCGTAGTATGGCAATATCGATATAAGATTAAACTAATAAATTTACAGAAATTTTCACATATATATGTATATATAGAAAATTTTTATTAAAAACCCATTCTATTGGTAATTAATGTTAGGTTTATAGTGACAATATGTTCTTCTGGTGTGATAAATATAAATTATAGTTAAATATTATTTTAAAGCTGAAATGCCTTACCCTTTTAGTGTTTAATTTAATTTTTTGTATGTAGTAAAGGCAGGAACAATCAGGAAAACTTCAATCTTAGGTATTAGCATGAGACTTAATGGAACGTTTCATGAAAATGAATACGTGGCTTTTGAAATAATGCAATTTTTCAAGTTTTATTATTGCCTTTAGCTTTAAAAATTAAACATTTATTAATACTCTGCAGATACTGCTAATCTATCAATAAGTTGCAGGTGCATACAGTGCTGATAAAAAGAAATGTGCAACTTTCTAGCTCAAGAAATAGAAGAATATATTTTATATGCTTTTATTTTTTTAATATTTATTTGAAAATAAAGTAAATAACAAACAATTTTCATTAAAGCGCTGAGTAATTATCTTGTAAGCGATAATGGAAATTTCTTTTTAGTATGGGATTTTGATGAAACGACAAAATATAAGTTACAGTTTGGAAATTATTGTTATATTCCCCAGAAAATTGTAGATTCTATTTTAAAACAATATTTCTATAGAACCTAAACCGAAAAAATAAAATCTCAAAGTTGGAAAAAATTCTACTCAACAATTTACATTTATTACGAATGTTCAACTACCAAAAAGAAGAATTTTTTTTCTTTATTTTAAAATGTTTTAAATGCGAGTGTTTCCTTTTATTCACTTCGTCAATTTTATATAAGAAAATACAATAACCAATCATTAAAAAAAATTCTTTTTTTTCCCTGTACAAAATAGTGAATTGACCTTGAATGGAATGTATCATTAATTATTCTCAAAGCAATATTTAATAATTTAATTAACTTAACTGCACTGCATAATAGTTGAGAGTAGTAAGAGTAAGTGAAACGGTAAGATAAGTAAACGACCATTAGTTTGAGAGAGAGAGAGAATAACTTGTGGTTTTCGAGTAGGTATCTACTTTATGTTCACGGCGTTCATTTTTCGAAAGAACTGGACTGAGTACTATTTGTTCAATATTCGCTTCTATTATTGACTTGTGTTTTGTACACTGCCGCGTTCTTTTAACAATTACATGAGAAAGTAATTTCTCATTCCAATTTTTTATACTCTTATTCCCTCTTAGACTATACAAACAGTCTTGTTTAAGCTGATGAATGGGATAACTTGTGTTGAGTCCCAAAGTGTTCAGCTATAAAACTTCTAATACTATATAGTGTGTACCTGTCACATATTATTCTATAAAGGAGTACTACACTAACTGCATAAATCATTTTTCCATTTTTCTCCGTGTAGGGAAATCTATCCGGTATCTATTTATGCCCCTATTAGGTATTTGAATTAATTTTCAATTTCATTTACAAATCCCAATTTCTAAATAATAGGTAAACAAAGAAATAAACCAGAAAAGGGACCATTTAAGTATTACGTAAGCATTTAAGGGAGAGGGGGGGGTCTAGCTATTGCTTATTTCCATTAGCAAAAATGGCGCTAATGCATATAAAAAATCTTACATGGGGGAGGGGGGGTCTAGAAACCTGAAAAATATGCTTACGTAATACTTAAATGGCCCCAAAATAGTTCTAAACGCATATTAAAATACTATACCTATAAAATATGAAAACAAGTTGGGCAAAAATATTTGCTATTTTTAAATTTCAAAATTTTGCACTTTTTCTCACAAGCGGTAAAGAAATGTTCTGTTTAGTATATAAAAACCATGAGAAAGTAGATTCATAGCGTGCGTGTTATATAGTGTTAGTGTCAAGACAGTGACAAGTCGATTGGTCGAAACAGTGTTGTTTACATGTGTGTTTGTTCAGAGACTGCTTCAGTGTTACTGGCGCAATATTGCGCCGGTCGTAAATTTTTGCTTGGGTATTTAGAAAAAATAATGAGGCGCTGAAGAGGCCCTCTAGTTAAATCCCCACATTCTGCTTTTCTATTCAGGCAGTCAGGGCGATCTATAGTTACAATGTAAAGAATTTAGGGACTTCACGGACTCGGGAGTTTGGAGTGAAATTTTTCGAGTTAAAAATCAACTCCAAAAGAGAGTTAATTTCTAACTCCCTTCATTCAACACTCGCGCGAGTTATTTTTTTCTTGGGGAGTTAGCATTTAGGTGTGAAGTTTTAACTCTCTTTATTTAACTCCCCTGGCATTAACTCCCCAATGTGTGCGACTTTTATAGAATCCCCTGGGGAGTTAAAATTTAACTCCCTTTTTTTACAGTGTAGAACCTCTCTATTTACCCACATCAGCACCTGATATTTCAAGCGTGACGAAATTAGACGGGTCCTGATTAATTTTCCTAGTTTGCGCCCCACTAAACAAAAGGGCGTCTATTCAGGGCCCTACGAAATCCTATCTTCAATTTTTTACACGGGATGTCATTTAAGCTTTAACCCTTCGGTGGCACAGGTTCCCAAGCAAAACTTTCTGTCAAATGCCAGTATTCACAACTGGCGCAGTATTGCACCAGTACTGGCATGCCAGCAGTTGGCTTGCCAGTACTGGTTTAGTACTGGCTTCATTAAAATTTCTGTACTACGCCAGTACTGCCCTTTAAGACTGGTATGCCAGTACTATGCCAGTACTGTGCCAGTACTGCGAAAACAACACTGGTATGCCAGTACTACGCCAGTACTGTGCCAGTATTGCTAACACGGTAAACTGACAATAGTCAGTTAGGAACTAATTAATGGAAATTTATGCGGTAATTTATAGAAATTTTCGCAACAATTCATAAAAATATGTTCCACATAAGTTACAAGTAAAAACTTTTATTTTAGCAATTTATGGAAATTTTTGCGGTAATTTATAGAAATTTTCGCAATAATTCGTAAATATATGTAAAGCAAAAATTATCATTAATATTTTGGATTTCAGTCATTTATGGAAATTTTACGGTAATTTATGGAAATTTAAGCGGTAATCTATCAACATTTTGACGATAGTTTATAAAACTATGTAAAACACAAACGAAAACTAAAAAAATGCACATCGGTAATTTATGGTAATTTATGGAAATTTTTGCGGTAATTTATGGAAATTTATACGATAATTTATCAAAATATGTAAAACACAAATTAGACCAAAAATATTTAATGTCGGTAATTTATGGTAATTTATGGATATTTTAGAGGTAATTCATGGAAATTTATTAGGTAATTTACTTATTTGGTTTTTTTGAATTTAGTTCAATTAAATAATAATTTAACTTAATTACGCAGTTAAACGCTCTTTATATTAATTGTAAGTGTAAAAGGTGTCGAAAATTAAAATTTATTATCCTGCAGCTTCGATAGGGTAGTGGTTAGAGTGTTAGGCTAGAAGTCCGTAGGTCGTAGGTTCGATTCCCCACAGTAGCAAATTTTATTTCGTTATAGCTTTGTGTTTATTCTGCGTTGTAAACATAAATTTGATTAAAAGTTAAAAGTTGGGGATTATTACATGTTTGCAAATATAAATTAATTTTTTTTTTATTATATTAATATTGAATTTAAAAAAAATTTCCACTAGATTGGAAAATAGACGGTCTGGTCTGATTCAGGCCAGCACCAGAAGATTTTTCTACACGGGTACTAAACCAGTACTGAACCAGTACTGCGCCAGTACTGGATGCCAGTAGTGCGCCAGTAACATCGAACCAGTACTGAAAAGCGTTATCATTTCGGTCAAATGCCAGTACTGGTTCAACCATGGCGGCCAGTACTCCGCCAGTACTGGGCAGTACTGGCGCAGTACTGCGCCAGTTGTTAATTTTTGCTTGGGTTAATATTGTTCGATTGGGCTGTTCTTGTGCATAGCTCATTTTTTTCACATTCTAAAGCAAAGTCAGCCCGGTGACCTAAGAAATTCCAACTTTTGCAAAATAACGGTCACCCTAATAAATATATATGCATAACATATACAATTCTACGTGGAATTCAATGCAAATTAAATTAGTCTAGGTATATTTTCGTTATAAAAGCGAAAATTCACGATTTAAAAGGTTTTTCACGAGCTAAGACGGTTTTCTTTCAATTTGACCTTGAAATTCAAAGTCAAATTTTTAATTTCAATTTTCAATATATCTCAAAATCGGTTTTTTTAAAAAAAAAATATCTAACCTATCCCATAGGAAAGGTTACCTTTTTTCCTATGCGGCATGTGTAAACCATTTTGAGATATATTGAAATTAACAATTTGACTTTGAATTTCAAGGTCAAATTGAAAAAAAAACAATTTTTTCATCACCAGCTTGTAGCTCGTGAAAAGCTCTTTAAAAATCTCTATTCACTCACTTAATTTGATTCATTTTATTTATCAATACATTAAATTGAAAAAAAGATAATTTTAAAAAAGTTAAAATTATGAAACTCCGTAATTCAAAAAATATTTTTTTTTTAAAATTCAATAATATTTCATATTTACACTTCTAGTAATAATAGTAACATTTTGGTAAAGTTTCCAAAAAATTAATTTTTTGACGGACAGTTAAGGTTTTTTGCCCGCGCATAATATATTTAAAATTTTTATTTGAAAAGGGACCGTTCATAAGCTACGTTACCAATTTTTCAGACTTTTTAGACCCCCTCCCCCCTCATTACCATTACGTACCATGTAAAAATTTTAATTTTTGGACCCCCTCAAAATTGGTAATGTAGTTTATAGATGGCCCCATAGCAATTCTAAACTAATTTTAGGTTAATGGTGCAAAAATTTTCTTCTGGTGCGAAAAATACAAATAATAATTACATATTATTTTAAAGTAGTAATAACTTACGGTTTATGTATTTAATTAATTTTGTTTTTGAATTTAGTAAAGGCAGGAACAATCAGGAAAACTTCAATCTTGGGTATTAGCATAAGACTTAATGGAACGTTTCATAAAAATGCATACGTGGCTTTTAAAATGATGCAATTTTTCATATTTTATTATTGCTTTTTGCTTTTTTCAAGTATTAAAACTCTTTAGATACTGCTAACCTATCAATAAGTTGCAGGTGCATACAGTACTGATAAAAAGAAAAATACAACTTTCCAGCTCAAGAAATATAAAAATATATTCTAAATGCTTTATTATATACGTATGAATTTATGAAAATTAAGTAAATAACAATTTTCAGAAAATCGATGCCAAGCTGGGTCCAATAAATGCTTATAAAAATGCAGTTTCATTAAATTTTATTACAAATTACCGATTTATATACTTTACTATACTATTTAAAAAAAAAATTGCTAAACTTTGCTGAAGTTTTTAAAGTCCAAAAAATGAGATAAAGGATTCTCTTAATGTTCCTTTATTTGGATCCAAGGGTTCTTAATTAAATTTGGTCTATTTGTTCAAGAGATATTACGTTTTGACAAAAAAAATTAACAAATACCGAACGGGAAGTTGCCAATGGTAACGATTGGTTCAATAGTGGGCCATGCTTGGTGGCCAATGGTTTTTTCTTGGCAAAACAAGTGGCAACCATCATTGGACCACCATTATGGTTTTAGCTTGGGATGATCACGCTACTGCCAATGATCGGTAGCCAAGCATCGGGCCAATATTAGTTGCCAAGGAAATGCCAAGGAAACAAAATCGATTTTCTAAAGCTTAATTTTTTATTGTCAGCCAACAAAAAATCAAGGGTTTGAAAATTGATTTTTTTAATTATTAATTAAAATTTCTTTTAAAAAAAAAATATTTTTCAAAAATATTTTTTTAAATTAATAGAACATATTAATTTAATTTTTCACCTCTGGACAAACAAAGGTGAAACGTGAAATACTGATAAAAATTCCCTCACCGTGTATATGGGCATATCACTAGAACTTTTAAACTTTATGTTTCCGTTTATTATTATATTTTAAAAATTATAAAAATAATTTTGCAGTACCATAATTTGATAAATTATTGTGCTCTTTAAATATACCTTGTGTATAATAATCATTTTAATTAAGTAGGGAACGACAAAAGTAAGTAAAAGTGACGAAATCGACAGTTTCTCGTGTGTGACATTGACTATTTTTTTCAATTTATATGGTATAACTTTTTTAACGAGTCATTATATATTTTGTGACTTGTAGTACATGTAGTGGGGAGTATAAGGAACCAAAAAATCATTGAGACAATGATGTGCCTCAATTAAGATAAAAATGGTGTACCTTCAAACTTGCGAGACAACTTTTCTTAAATTTTGACAATTTAGCAATTAACTTGATAATATAACTTTTTTAACGAAGATTTTTAAGTAACCATAAAACGGAGTTTCATTGTCTACATAATAAGAAGTAATTTGAACCCTTACAGGAATATGTGCCACTTATACATTAGGAATGCAGTGACTTCAAAAGTTAAATTTAAAAACGAAACTCATAATAAAAACCCACATTTTTGAAGGGCACATGTTGAATTTGACTTCTAATCACTTTTAACTCATTGTAATCTTTTCTCGTACATTATAAAAGTATACAGAAAAATCGTTAACCTCTACACTATTCCTAAAAAGAATTTATCTAAGAAAGAATATGAGCTTCTACTGTCATAATCATTGCTTCATGGAAAAAGAAAGCATTAAACTCGCAAGTTTGCCTAAAATTTATTATTTATAGGTTTCTGGGGTCCTCTGATTACAAATCTGAAGTTAGTTAAAAAGATTTTAAACAGCGAATCTAAAATGGCGGACGAAATTTTTGAAAAATTATCAGATTTTAATATCTTTTGACATTTAAGAGTTTCCTGTTTTGCTGATTACGAATTTGAAATAATTTTTTAAAAATTTTTAATAGAAAATCCAATATGGTGGATATACATTTCTGAAAAATCAAATCTTTTTGCATGATTTTTTTTTAACATCTCGTTGTTATATATAATGATTTGAATGTACTTAAAGAATTGTTAAAAAAATTGTACTAGACTTTTATAGATAATAGGACTTAAAAATGTTGGAAATTTCAACAGTATTAAAGAATTTTAAAGAAAACAAGAATTAATCAATTTTAAATTTCATTTTATTTTCATAAGCTTGATTTCATTTTAAATTATTTATTTAATTTATTATTTAAAATTTATTCTGCTTTTAGAATTGAAAACTTCTTTTTTTCTAAGTTTCCATGGTAATATTATTTTTAATGTGTCAAAATGTTTTGATTGCCGAATGTAGATATTATGTATTTTATTTAAATAATATTAATTATGAATAAAGAAAGGGAAGTAAAACTTTCAATTAAACGTTATTCATTTTTTGTTGATACTGTTTGTACTTTTAATATAAAATAAAACTAGAAAATTTTTTAGAATATTAAAATAATTATATCTCGTGGTTATTTATTTACTTCTATTGCTTTTTAATTATAATTAATCCCAAAATATTTTTAAAACAGTATTTAAAATATCAATAATTTTTATGACATTTTGAAACCACTTTTAAAATTTTTAAAAAACTAAATTCAGATTTATAATAATTAGCGACCCCAAAAACCCCTTCATACCCACTTATGTGCAAATTGAATTATTTTTTAAATTTTTATCCGCCATATTGGATCCGCCATTTGGAATTTTCGAAATCCAACTACAGAATCATAATCAGCGACCCCAAAAACCCATGAATATCCAATGCTGTGGAAATCCATAAATTTTTTTAAAAATTCTGTCCGTCATATTGGATCCGCCATTTTGAATTTTGAAAAATTAACATCATATTCGTAATCAGCTACCCTAGAAACCCCAAGATACCGATTGATGTGAAAATCCAACTTTATGAAAAATCTATGCATTTAGAAACATTTTCTTGGGGTTAAACTCATACACAGGGGGGTTAACAATGTGTAGAAATGAGTATCACAAGGTTTTTTCTACTATTTGATCAATGCACAAAACAATAAAATTAATTTCAAGAATGTGCCTTGAAAAGAAAAATTAAGTTTTCCAATACCTAAAAGTTTAAAAGTTCTAGAGATATGCCCATATCTCACAGCAGAGGGATGCCTGTGAATGTCTTTGCGGGAGAAGAGTACTTATAGAGTTGGCTGCCAATAAAAAATCAAGCTTTTGAAAATCGATTGTGTTTCCTTGGCAACTAATATTGGCCCGATCCTTGGCTACCGACCATTGGCAGCAGCGTGATCATCCCAAGCTAAAACCAATGGTGGTCCAATGATGGTTGCCATTAATGTTCCAATAATGGAACGGAGTTCGCCAAGCATGGCCCATTATTGAACCAATCGTTTACTTCCCATTGGGATCCTATTTGTAGGTACCACGTTTTTAAAAAGAGGGAATATTAGAACTCTTATTTAATAAAATTTAATTTAGTAACCAAAATCAATTTTCTCAATCAGATTTTACGAATTTCTTTATTTAAAATAAGAAACTTAATTATTTAAGTTACGTTTTAGTAGTATTGTGAAATAATATTTTTCGTGTGCGTTACCGTGAAAAAAGTGATAAGTCCACCGACGATAAATACAGTCAACTCTATCAATAGTGACGCAAAATTGCACAGCGTTTACGACTCTTCTTGGAACTGTAGTACCCCCACTGTTTGTATATTTCTCTCTTGGGGGAAACTCGAAATTCAGAGCCGTGCTGAGTCGCTAAAGTGGGGATAGTGCTCGAGCGAGAAAGAGGAGAAGTGGCACTATTGATAGAGTTGACTGTAATGTAGAAACTATGAAATATGTAGGCTGTGCCCGCCACAGTGTGTGTACGTCGTTATAAGCGACAAACCAGTTCCAAAACTTGTAAATAAAACCAATTTATTAATTAAATAGTTAACCAATTTCTCCCCTTCTTACTCCATCGAATTTTGATTTAACCCTTTAACGCCGGGACGGACGCTTTTTTTCAATCATTTTCAACGTAAATTATTTTTGTTATTAGGCATGTAGAAAATTTTCGGAATAACATTTTCTAACGTATTTTTTATCGCCCTTTCAGAATCTGTCACCAAAATTGCAAAAAACAAAAATTCCAAAAAGTTATGGCCACTTATTTGGAAAAAATGCAAATCTTTGACATTTTTGATTCAAAAATGATTTTTTTTCATAAACCAGTAACCAGAAAAATTCTTCACCATAAAATATCGCGTCCACAATATCCAAGCTTCAAAGTGATGGACCATACATTTAAAAATTTCAAGATGGCGGATCCAAAATGGCTACAAAAGAAGTTTTTTCACAAAAATGACACCCAGTGGACGCTTTTTTTAATTCTCCTTTTATCTATATAAAAAGGAGTACCTGAATGTTTTTGGGGTCGCTGATTACGAATATGAACTCAGATTTCAAAAATTCAAAATGGCGGATCCAATATGGCGGCCGATATTTTTAAAAATTGATCGGATCTATTTGAAAATTGCTATTCGGGGGTTTTTGGGTTCGCTGATTACGAATATGAACTTAGATTTCAAAAATATCGAACGCCATATTGAATCCGTCATTTTGAATTTTTGAAATCTGACTTGATACTCGTAATCAGCGACCCCAAAAAACCCCCGAGTAGCAATTTACAAATAAATCCGATCAATTTAAAAAATATCGACCGCCATATTGGATCCGCCATTTTGAATTTTTGAGATGTGAGTTCATATTCGTAATCAGCGAACCAAAAAACATTCAGGTACTTCTTTTGTATATAAATAAAAGGAGAATTGAAAAAAGCGTCCACAGGGTGTCAATTTTGTGAAAAAAAATTCTTTTGTCGACATTTTTGATCCGCCATCTTGAAATTTTTAAATGTATGGTCCATCACTTTGAAGCTTGGATATTGTGGACGCAATATTTTATGGTGATGAATTTTTCTGGTTACTGGTTTATGAAAAAAAATCATTTTTGAATCAAAAATGTCAAAAATTTGCATTTTTTTCCAAGTAAATGGTCATAACTTTTTGGAAATTTTGTTTTTTGTAATTTTGGTGACAGATTCTGAAAAAGCGATAAAAAATACGTTAGAAAATGTTATTCCGAAAATTTTCTACATGCCTAATAACAAAAATTATTTTCGTTGAAAATGAGTGAAAAAAAGCGCGCGTCCGTCCCGGCGTTAAAAGGTTAATTTCCCCTAAACTAGATAAGGATTTTGAATCCATCCTTTAAAAAAAATATTTTTGCCACTGATGCTTCTTCAATAACGCAGGATGAGACTAATTGATATTTTTTAGCATCATTGAACTTTGATTTATTATTTAACCTCTTTCGAATTTTTTTATCTTCCTTTTAATTTGATACTTTCGATACAGATAAGAAAATTAAAGAGATTACACAATGTTTTTTTTTGTTATTTATTTAACTTGGAACCACAATTTATTTGTTTTTATATTTAATACATTATTTATTTGTTTCTAATGAACCCTTAAAGATAAAATTTTTAAAAAAGGAATACCTTTTTTAAATTTCTATCTATAAGGGTTCATATACCACTTTACATTCTTGAAAATTATTTTCTACATTATTTTTCAATCTCTATATATTGATCTAGATATTTTTTTCGTTCAAATAGAGACACTTTACCCATATAGGACAAACTTTGCTTTATTCGACAAAAAATTATTTATTTATTACAAAATTTAACAATACTTTTAGTCCTGCTAAAAATACCGATGCCAGTTGTATTTGTTCGATTAAAAATTAAGTTAAAAAATGAAAAAACCAAAAAGATTCAGGTTCAGTAGGACTATAGTTATCGTTTGAACTAAAATTGTTAATTTTTATGCAAAAATAATAAAATATGGGCTTGAAGGTTTTAAAAATTTTTACACAATATTTTACTTTTGAAATCCGTCAACTTGGATATTTGAAAAAAGTTAATTTCTTGAAGTTGATAAAGTAGTATGTACCCTTAATATATTTGTTATAACTATTAATATTTGAGGCTTGTTTTACGATATAATCAATAAGCTTTCTTGAGGAACGACCAGAAGATACAAATATTTGTGGCTAAACACAGGTAATAAATAAGAGAAAACCTTATTGTCATTTGACGAAATTTCTTTGGACGGATGCTGAAATATGAAGATTTTAAATTAATAATCACAAAAATAATGTGTAACTATATTCAGAAGAGTGAATTTATTTAAAATGGCATTTTTCAGTTCTACCAAAAAAACATGAAGTATGAATTTTAAAATTTAATATTAATTTATAAATTTAATGACATTTTAAATCAAGCACAAACTCTGCAGATACCTAAAGAAAGATAAATCTGATTTGTTAAGAGATTGGGGCCTCATTTGCCAAAGAATCGCCAAGGATGTAATTTTCCCAGCTTCAATTGCTCCGTCAACTGTGCCTGGCCAACATTTGGCATATTCACTGGCAGCATAGAAAATTCTTTGCAGACAAAAAAAATACTAAATTATATCTACATTTGTAGTATTAAAAATAAATATAATACCCAGTTAAGAAATTAAAGAAATTTCAGGCCTCGGACTCATACAACTATTTAATTATAATATTTTAAAAAATAAGTTCCTAATGACTCTTATTTTCTTAAAATAAACTATTAATTATTTCTGCTTTTTAAGCGAGGTTTTAAATATGAATTTATTTATAGGAAAGAGGTTAAAAGACAGGTGTGAATGAAACAGTTGAAATAAAATGCTACTATAATTTAAGTACAATATTATGTAGTGTAGTTTATTCAAATCAAGATTTCCCAAATAAGTAAAATATACGATTAACAATATTAAAACTCGTATATGGACCCAATATTTTATAAAACTATAACATAATCTATATTAATGTTTAATTTCTTATTTTTCAAATTTATTACAATTTCAAAAATTCGATTACATATTAAACTTTTAATGTTTATGGTATATGATGTTTATGTTTTAAATATAATCCACTTATTTATTTCTCTTTTTTAAAAATACATTAGCTTTCGCCCGACAACGCTGGACCTCTTCAGATGAGAATTCGAAGTGGGTCAATTTTAATGTTTATAATTATTATTTATGTAAACTGAACATCGATAATGTTACAAGAAATGTCGTAGGTACAATTAAATTAAGTATTCTACTAATAAGAAGTTACGGACGAAACATCTGCAAATAAGAAATTGGTGGAATACTAAACTGGAGGAGCAGAGATACAGAAAGGAAGCTTTTTAATAGACAAATAGAAGGATTGGTTTTTAGAATCCAATTAAGAGACAGGCATTTGTAATGTAGAATTCTCTAAGAGAGAGGTTAAGCATTCCTCTTTGTATTTTGAATATATCAAATTCAGATTTTTCACTAAAGAAACCATTAAAGTCTCTTTTAGTTCTTGTTTATGGATTAATTTAATGGCGTTAACATTATGGTTTTCAATACGTTTCTTAAACATCTTATCCTTCTTAACAACAAGCATTGTTGGTAGATGGTATGATGCACTTGGCATTTGCAGAAGATGACTTAAATTCACTATAGCAGCATCATTGTGAAAACCTATTTGATACATTACATGTTTATTATAAGAAGAATCTCGTTGACGCCGATTTTTCCAAGCATCTTCTACAGTCAAATAAAATTTCATCATGATGTTTATTTCCATGGTTTTTCTTATATTCAGTTTTTTTAATTCATTTAAAAATGTAGAAGTTGTAGTGTCAAAAGAATAAAGGGTAAATGGATTTTTTATCCATTCCTCGTCACATTGCCTTATAGCTAACTTTAATAATGAAATCTCTATTCGATCGATTGAAATCTTATTGCCATCAACCAGTGTTTGTAGTAGTGGATGTAAGGGACAGTATTCTGAAAATACCAATTCGTGAATATCTACTGTTTCTCTAAACTTTCTCCATATAGGTTCCACCTCCTCAGGCATATAATTACCACCAAATATTTGGTTAACTTTCTGAGTAGCCTCTTCCAAATCAGGTAATGTATAAAATTTCCTTTTATACAGCACATGATCCATAAAACTGTTAAATGGGATTTTATAATCGACATATTTTCTTTTAATCGTCATTGTTGTATAAATATCCTTGGCTAGCATGTCATAAGTAGGAACATCTCTTGCACCTTGGTCAATTTTCAATATAAAGTGTTTCAATATTAGTTCCGATTCAAGTATTCTCTTCATTGGAAGTCTTAAGGATATTTCAAATGCAGCTTTCTGGATAAACTTTGCTCTCTCACTTTCAACATATCCTTTATCTATAAACAATGATTCTCTTACCTTTTCTCTAATCCTCATATATTCCGTTTTTGAGATCTGCTTTTCTATCAGTGACATAATTAAAATATTCTTCCCACGGATAAATTGAGTGTTTAGTACAGAAAAAACGACCTCAGGAAATACAATATATTTTTTTGCGAAACGATGATAAAATGAAGCTAAATCAACTAGTCCATAACGAGAATTAAATTTCATGTAATAACGAACTTCTGTTTCTGAAGAAGAACTTGACGAATTATTTAAATTAATTTCATCGGCGTGAATATCTGTCAAAAAAGTAATGTCACTAAAATAAAACTCCTTTCCTTTCAAACTTGCCAAAAAATCAACAATTTTTGGATTACTTATTGTCTGGCTCAAAAACAAGTCTATTTCACCGTCTAAATCAGTTTTAATTTGATTTTCATATATACCCTCCAGAATCAGTCGAAGTGCATGTATCCAATCTTTTTCCATGCCTGACAAACCGACTTTTTGGAACTTACGTATTACCTTTAAGCTCTTTTTAAAGTCCTCTTCCGTCAAACCAAGGCTTCTTTTAGTAATTTTTCTTAAACCTTTATGAATGCCAAACATATTATGATTTGGCAAGACATTTTTCAAAATCCTGCGAGAATCGGAGTCATCGATGAATGATAAATTTTTCTCTTCGAAAACTGGCCAAATGTATTCCATAAAAATTTTTGTACTTGCCAAACCAGTGAGTTGAAGACTTTTGCTTTGAGATGAACAGTAGTCCTCATTGACATAATGTTGTGAAAGATGTTGCACGACAGTTTTTTTAAGAACTGCGTGACTGTTAAACGTAGTCTTGTTGATTATATCAGATAAATACCTGTCAATACTCCCATAGGGGGAAAATAAGGTCGTGCAAATGATGTGCTGATACGTTTCCTCTACGTATTTCTTTTCAAGTGTTTGATTTGACCCTATTCTATAAAGTCCACTTTGATTTAGCACATTATGCAAAAAAAGGTGCTTCGCTTCCGATTCATTGTTGGATTTATTAATATATTCAAAGAAGGTATTCAGGACAGAGACTGTCTCGCTTCTCTGTTCCAGTTTAAGCAGGCCGTTCTTGTGAAAGATAATACCAAAAATGTAAATGTATTGACAAACAGGAAGGAACTGAGAGTTTGGTAAACCCTGAGCTAAGCCTGTTGTACTATTCATTATAAGTTGATGTCGCTCAAAATTTTTACGTTTTTTATTTTAGTTTGTGTATTTTTTCACTTTTGTAGATCCGAGATTTTTTGTGAGTATACCTGTAAAATTGGTATTTAGAATTTAATCAATCTTTATTTAATTGTAATTGCAAGTTAAATTTGAAAGCATTTAACCCATTAACGCCCAATTGTACAAAATATTGTCCCGAAGTTTGACACTATATTTTAACAGTAAACCCCTATAAGAAAAATTCTGCGATAGTGTTTTCTTATTTGCCAAAAACAGCTTTTTCTAATGGCGTACTAAACATTTCATTGATACAGCTGACGTTTATATTCATTAAAATTATGATGTAAACTATGATTTGAAGGCTTTTTAATTGAGAGGAAATTACTGAAAATATAATTTCTTTTCTTATGTTCACGTGACCGGCTGATGTGTAATACTATCATTGAACAAATTTTCAATACACAAAATACAAGGCTGTTGCATATACTTTTTATTAGAAAATATAAGAAAGTCCTAGAATTATTCTAGTACTAGTATGGCCCATACTATTCAGGGCCTTACGAAATCCTAGCTATTTTCAATTTCTACACGGGATGTTAAATTCCATTTAAACTACTTTAACCCTTCGGTGGCACAGGTTAATATTTTTCGATTGGGCTGTTCTTGTGCATAGCAAAGGAAAGGTTATACCTTTTTTCCTATGCAGCATATGTGAAAACCATTTTGAGAATTAACAATTTGACTTTGAATTTCAAGGTCAAATTGAAAAAAAAAACAATTTTTTCATCACCAGCTTGTAGGTCGTGAAAAGCTCTTTAAAAATCTCTATTCACTCTTTTAATTTGATTTATTTTATTTATCAATACATTAAATTGAAAAAAAGATAATTTCAAAAAAGTTAAAATTATGAAACTCCGTAATTCAAAAAATATTTTTTTTTTAAATTCAATAATATTTCATATTTACACTTCTAGTAATAATAGTAACATTTTGGTAAAGTTTCAAGAAAATTAATTTTTTGACGGACAGTTGAGGTTTTTTGCCCGCGCATAATATATTTAAAATTTTTATTTGAAAAGGGACCGTTCATAAGCTAGGTTACCAATTTTTCAGACTTTTTAGACCCCCTCCCCCCTCGTTACCATTACGTTACATGTAAAAATTTTAATTTTTAGACCTCCTCTCCCCTAAATTGGTAACGTAGTTTATAGATGGCCCCAAAGCAGTTCTAAACTAATTTGAGGTTAATGGTGCAAAAATTTTCTTCTGGTACGATGAATACAAATAATAATTAAATATTATTTTAAAGTAGTAATAACTCACGGTTTATGTATTTAATTAATTTTTTTTGTATTTAGTAAAGGTAGGAACAATCAGGAAAACTTCAATCTTAGGTATTAGCATAAGACTTAATGGAACGTTTCATAAAAATGCATACGTGGCTTTTGAAATGATGCAATTTTTCATATTTTATTATTGCTTTTTTCAAGTATTAAAACTCTTTAGATACTGCTAACCTATCAATAAGTTGCAGGTGCATGCAGTACTGATAAAAAGAAAAATACAACTTTCCAGCTCAAGAAATATAAAAATATATTCTAAATGCTTTATTATATACGTATGAATTTATGAAAATTAAGTAAATAACAATTTTCAGAAAACCGATGCCAAGCTGGGTCCAATAAATGCTTATAAAAATGCAGTTTCATTAAATTTTATTACAAATTACCGATTTAAATATACTTTGCTATACTATTTTTTAAAGAAATTGCTAACTTTGCTAAAATGTTTATAGTTCAAAAAATGAGATAAAGGATTCTCTTAATTTTCCTTTATTCTTCATTTATAAGGCTTTATTTGGATGCAAGGGTCCTTAAATTTGGTCCATTTATTTGAGATATTAGGTTTTTCATTTTCAAAATCAGTCCGAGGTCTGAAGTTTGAATTTAACCAATTATTTGAATTTTAAAAAATTCTTTATGAAAATTCAAAAACTATATTTTTTGCTTTAATAGAAAATGATTCTCTAATTTAATTCTACTGATAATTAAAAAAAAATGCAATACCTTCCATTTCTAATAGATAATGGATTGAAATAATTTTTAAAATCACAAGGAATCAGGAAACTCATTGGACTTCCTCCGCGGATTGATTCTTGATTATTAGATAAATTGAACGGCATCCATTTTCGTTCTTTGTAATCAATGCAATTTTGTGCAGCATTACCCCGAAAGCATTTATTTAAAGTATTAAAAAACTTAAATTTCCTGCGAGTCTGGAAATTTGACTCATCGAGAAAACCTGCAAGAACTAGTTGAGATTTATTGCTGGAATGTGTAGCATCGTAAACTAATTTTAAACTTGAGTCACAATCTGGAGTGGTGATAATATTCATTGGATAACTATAATTGTCGTTTAGAAACTCTTGTCTAAATGTGGCAGTGAAGAAGAGGTTTGTTCCATTTTCAAAGAGGGTCTGAACCTTTGTTAAAGTCGGAGATAAGGAAGGTTGAACGGTTATCTCTACACTTTCAGGTGGTGGAACTGCTACTATCACGTATTCACATCTAAAGGTAAAAAAATATTTTTTAAAAAAATTTCGAAATTTGTTTGACCTTTATTATTTTATTGCTTCAACGAATATTTCAAATACAATACAAAATAAAATTCTTACTTGTAACACTTATTGTTTGTCGTTACGTAGGCTCTGGTGTCGCTAAACTGTATATTTGAAACTGATTCGGAAAATTGTATAACTCCCTGTTTCTTCGATATTTTATTTGATAATAGTTTTACTAATTCAGCCATTCCACTCTAATACATAGTTTAATATATATATATTATATAACTTAATTTAAAAATTAACACGATAGTTATGCAGCTGAAGACATGAAAACCTTGAATTTTCCAACAAACAATGTTAAAAAAAACTATTGATTTCTTCCTCACTATGGAAACAAAAACCATAATAAACAATAATGTTTTTAATCGATATGACTAAAATACTACATATTCCTAGAGCTTCTACTTGAAAGATTTTTGAAATTATTTTGTTTGGTACATTTTAAACCAATATAATTAAAATATTTTCAATATGATACTAAGAAACAAAAAATTAATAAATCACTTTATAAATAAATACCTCAATAAAGAATCTTTTTTTATCTCCTAGAGCAATTTTCAACCTCTGCAGAAAACCTCCTGCTCCATTTACCAAAAGTAGATACCAAAAAGTTGATACTTGCTTAAGTCTGCTTATACCTATATGCAATATTTCATTGTATTATAATTTTATTTGAATTCATTCATGTACACACAACTTTTTTTTTAAATGCTCCAAGCGAAAAAAGATACCTGTATAGGTTTTAAACTTTGTCTGCAATTTCTAAAAAATATGACAGAATTTTAAAAAGTTTCATTTTTTTCAAACTCGATTGCTAAAACCTTTGTGTAATTTCTTGAAATATCCATTGGTATATTATTTAACGTAGAATATTATAAGCTTTTGAATCTCATATTTTTTAATTTTCTGACGTTTATTATTTTTTATAGAAGAATCGTGGTTTAAAGATTAGTATGTTTTTGGGCCATGAGCGTGGAGCCATACCGATAATTTCCAACGGTATAGTGTGTATAGAAGAAATTATATATAAAAGTATATTTACTTATACTTACCGCACGAAGTTATTAGCAAACTTTGAGTAATTGACTTTGCCGTTCCCCAAGAAAGAAAACTATCTGTTAATTGATCCAAATTTATTTGTGACAAAATATTAGCTTCATCTACGTTCATATTTTGTTGAAAGTCCAAACTAATACTTTGAATCTGCAAACACATTTAACATTTTATACTAAACAGAAATATCAAATTAAAACATGTTATTTTAAATTGAAAAGCAAAATTCACAAATTGTAGAAAATAATTCTTTTAAAAAATCCCTAGATGCCTAGTTTAATAAAAATCCAACAACTTTTTAAAAGTCATCCGCCATATTGGATCCGCCATTTTGAATTTCTAAAAACTAAAATCTTGTAACTAGATTTTGGGTGGAAAATCATGCGTTTGAAGGTTAGTTATACAATTTTTTTTACCGTTGCAAGAAAATTGTAAACTTGAGCTAAAATGTAAACTGGTAATTTTCGACGTGGACCTGATTTTGTTAAAAATATTCTCTCGTTAGCAGTAGGAATTTGTCTTTGGGAAATGGTACTAATATTTAATTCATCTAACATTTCCATGAGATTTTTTTGTAATGGATGTGCATGAAAACTTTTGCTTTCTTCAGTTATAAATATCCTTCCACCAATGTTCTCTATGTGAAAAAATGTTTTAAAATTCAATAATTGATATAAAAATTTATTTTCTTTCTAAAATTATATAATTATATACAATTTTCTTTTGTAATAATTGACACTTACCAGTTGCTTCGAGAATAAGAACATCTAACCCAACTTCTTTTTTAAGAAGATTATAAGCGGCAGTTAGACCTGTTAATCCTGCACCAACAATTATAACATCAAAATCAACATTATCATCCTGTCCATTTTCATCTCGAAAATCAGAAATTTTCATTTTTTGACAAATAATAAAAATATAAAGAATAAAATTTTAGTTTGACAATTAAGATAACAAATGAATTAATTTTTCTATACGATTTATTTCTCTTCTGTTTTATTATTATTGTTTGGTTATAATCTTTAGGTTGCTTAAAACTTTTATTTATTTTTTACTTGCTAGCTCGCTTGCTAGTAACAAATAATTTGTAAAAATATAATTATATTATTATTTTAATAATATTATTAATTATATAAAAATATATTCTTTATATATAGAAAAAGAAGAAATGAGCAGATAAATAAATAAAAATTAAATAAAATAATTGGTAAGTATAATAATTGTTATAAACAGGCCTGGTTATAAATATATAATTACACTTTTACATAAATAAACAATTTGTTTTTATTATTTATAAATAAGTACCTCAATTTAATTTTAAAAATGAATTGTTTATTATCAAAAAATAAATATTCGAAATTATTTCTGAATTGTTAAAATATTTTGTTTACAGGAATTTCTAAATTAAATAAAAAATGCATATTAAAAAAGTGAAATGAAAAATTTAAATTACAAATTGTAATCAGTATAATATATGAAAACATATTTTATTTTTTTAAAATTCACGTGCCAATAAATGCCAGTGAGGAACTTTCACGACGTGACATCTATTCTCTGCCTTACCAACTTAATACAACCAATAAAAAATAAATCTAGAGATGCAAAATTCTCGATAATTTAAAATCCGGTTATATTCTCGAGAATATTCTCCTTCCGGAGAATTTAAGAGAATTTTCTCTACATTGAAATGCATGCGTGCACTTATCTGTTTTAAAATAAAAAAATTGTATAAATTAAAATTGATAAAATAATTAATGAAATAATTAACATTACATAATATTAATAAATAAAATAAATAATTCCGTGACAATATAATTTCGTTAGAATAAATAAATAACTTAATGTTTTTGAAAATAAAAAACCTTTGTTCCCGTGCAACTGAAAAAACCATAATTTCAATAATATTGTATAAAATAAATGTTAAATTGGTATAAACTACTTAAAGTAATTTGAATGAAATAAATAATGTTTTTAAGATATGATTAATAAATTTAGATTTTTAGGTTATGTCTGGATCACATTTTCGTATTAGTTTTCTTATTGTAAGAATATTGTAATCATATCTTAAGTTCTATTTCAATCGAACAGTTTAATATCTTTTAAAAGTAATTATTATTAATTAATACTAATAATTATAATACTAATCATATAAAAATAGCACACAAAAGTGTGGTACACCAACGAATTATCCAATCAGATATACGATAGAAACAAGTTTCGTACACAAGCACAAAAATTCTCATAAATTCTCTTGGAGAATTTTGGTCGGTTATATTCTCGGTTATATTCTCGTTCTCGTTCCCGTTCTCCGGGTAATATTACCTCTTCGCATCTCTAAACAAATCCAAATTTATTTGTCCAAAAAAATAATAAAAATTAAATTAAAGTTGTTTAGAAAAAATTATTTTAAAACTAAACATAATTTAGAATAAATAAAATATTATTAGATTACATTTTTCTCAAGAAAATCATCAAATTGAAAATTAGAGGATAATTTGCATTTCTTATTTTAAATTTTCGCGCTTTGACGTCACATCCGCAAACTACATACCGGAAGTGCTTTTAGTTATCTTCTCTTCTGTACTTTTTGTGTCACAAGAAAGATTAATGTGAGTAATTTTTTCCTTTTTTTATACATTTCTGTCAATATTTTCCCAATAAGATGTGAGAATATTAAAAATTTAATTTATCAATTGTTCTAGTAGAGATAAATTAAAGGTTTCTTTGCAATCGAAAACTGTTAAATAGATATTGTCAGTAGGCCACGTGCAATTTTAGGTTATGTTGCTTAGATTTTGTAAATATTTTACTAATTTTTCTCAATTGTTAATAATACAGTATTTAGTGAATTATTGCAAAATTTCATTTATTTAGAGTTAATTGTAATTTTTTTGTTGAATAGGTAATTTTCGTTTTGTGTGTTTCAACAGATTTTAGAGCATTTTTTGTGTACTTTTCAATGACAATAACAATTTTTCAATCCTTCTTTTCTCAAAAGCAATAATTTTCAATTTTTACAAAAACTTGGTCTTTTTTTATCATTTTTATTAAAAATCTAAGATTTTTTCTAAAATAATATTTTGAAAAAAAGTAGGAGAACAATATAAGCAAAATAATTTTCAAATAATTGAAAAAAGAAGTGGTTTTTGCAAAAATTGGAAAATAAGGAATAGTTTTCAAAAAAGAGAAGTGAATAAACTCAAGAAATTTTAATAAAATTCTGATTTTCAGACATAATAAAATTTTCACATGAATTTAATTATTTAAAAATATACAATTTTCAAGAAAATTTTCCTAAAATTTGTTTCTAAAAATTGAATTATTTTTAAAAATAATAAACGAATAAAATTCATCGAAAGAATTTAATTATTTAAAAAAATTTTAATAAAAATTCAATACTATTTTCATAAATTTTAATAAAATTCTAAGTAAAAATGCAATTATTATTTTCACAAATAATAACATTTTTCAAAGAAATTCAATTATGTATTAAAAAATAAAATTTAATAAAATTCTTCGTAGAATTTCAATTACATATTTGTAATTACAATTTTATATCAGAATTCTTCGAAAAATGCAGTTATTCTTAAAAATTTTATTAAAATTCTTTGAATGAAGTAAATTATTTTAAAAAATTTTGATAATATTCTTTATAAGAATTAAATTTTAAAAAATAATGAATTATTATTCTATCAATTATTTATTTTTGAATTGCAAATAATTGAATTCTCTTAGAACTTTCTAGTAAAAATTGATTTAAAAATAAATTTCACGTAATATTTTGAATAATTTAATTGTAAATAATTAATTTTTTTTAAGTTTGTTACAATTTTTGAAAATCAACTTTTGAAGAATTTTAATTACAAACTTTCAAAATACAAATCGAATTATTAAAAATTTTAATGAAAAATCTTTGAATGAAAACTTAAAAATGAAAGTTAATGAAAATTAGTTTTTAATTTTTTTAAATTCAATGAAATAGTATTTTAGAATAATTTTTAAAATTTTTGCAAAAAAAACCATGATCAAAATTTTTTAATCAAAACAAGTAATTCTTAGAATAATTTTTTTAAGGTTCCAATATCTTCTAACGAAGGCAATAAAAATTTACTTTTTTAGGCTTACATATTAAAATCATTATTTTTATTTCTATTTTTCAAAAATTCAATTATTTTTAAAGAATTTTACTTAATTTCAATTGTTTGGAAATTTTTCAATTTAAAAAACTATTATCATTCAAAAATTATTGAAAAATATTTTTAAAAAATCAATTGTAAGAATTTCTTTATTATTTTTATTACCTATCTTCTGAAAATATTATATTTTAATAACTTAAGAAAAGAACATGGACAGTTACAATTATTATAAAAAATTGATTTTTTTTATTTAAAATAATTAAATTCTAGAAAAACATCCTAAAAATTATTTTTAATAATTGATTTAGATATGAAGTTTAGTTGAAAATTGTTTTCGTAAACTTTCATATTTTTCTGTAAAGAAAAGAATTTTGTCAGGAAAAATAATTTTAATGTCAGTAAATTGTCAGGAAAATTGAATGAGTATTTAAATATTTATTTAACAAAAATTATTCAAGTTTTATATTATTTAATTTAGAAGTAATAAAAGAAACTTAATCTTTTGAGAAACTAAATTAATTTTATATTTCTATAGATTCATTAGCAAAAAATCCAACTTTCAAATAAAAATAAAAAGAAATTGTTAATGTGGGGACTAAATAAAAGAGTTAAAAATAAGAAATAAGGGTCAATTTTGTTAAAAAAAGAGAATGCCTTATTTCTGATATTAAAATTCGATGAAAGTTTAAAATTTGATTTAAAATTAAAATTAAAAAATTATTTAGAATTATTTGAAAAATTGAAAGAATACTGCCACAGTAGGATTTGAGAGAAATTGAGTGGATTGACCCAAATACTAATTTGCCGATTATTACAGAATGGCGGACGCTGCTCCAGCCGCACGCGGTGGCTTTCGTGGTGGATTCGGATCTCGTGGTGATCGTAGAGGAGGTCGAGGCAGAGGTCGTGGCCGTGGTCGCGGTCGTGGCAAGGAAGACGCCAAGGAATGGATTCCAGTTACAAAATTAGGTCGCCTTGTGCGCGATGGAAAAATCCGAAGTCTCGAGGAAATCTATCATTTCTCTTTGCCCATCAAAGAATTCGAAATCATTGATTTCTTCCTTGGCCCATCTCTTAAGGACGAAGTCTTAAAAATTATGCCCGTTCAGAAGCAAACTCGAGCTGGTCAACGTACCCGCTTCAAGGTAATTTCAATGAATCTGTTTAATTATTGAAATAGAATTATTTTAACGATTTCTTGCTCTTTAAGGGCATCCGGGAAAAATCGAGCCCAAAAAGTGTTTTCCCGCGTGTCGTCTCACTCCTAAATAATTAGAGATATTTAGTTCGGATTTATCATGATAATTAGGGGAATTCATGATGATAAAGAATATTCTCGAAATTTGCAAGTAATTTTTGAAATAAATATTGAAAAACGAAATTACAAAAGTTGGATTTTTGGCGAAAGTGAGAGGCAATATGGCGGCGAGCACACAGACAAGTGGATCTATGTGTCAGTGGTCAAGGAGGTGGCGCCAATTCTCGGAAGTGGTCGCGACTGGAACTAAGCAAATGTATTAATCTCAAATTACTCCACTTTCAATCGTTAATAAAATAATTTCCTCGCAAAATTATTGCAAAAACGGAGAGGGCCGCTCCTCGGAGACTCTTCCTCTATCACCCCTCCAAATATGAACACGAAATATTTTATCCTCTCAAAATGAGACGTCTATACTGAACCGTGAAAAACCCCTTTTTTCCGTATATTTAAACAATTTTTTTCAATAATTATTTATCAAAATTTCTCTAAATTCCGAGAGGACCGCTGGTCCCAGAGCATTTCTCTATATTTACCAAAAATTCCCGACTCAAAATATTCTTTTCTTTTTAAATGAGACGTCTATCACGAAACCAGTATTTTTTCCCGGATGCTTACTCTCGAGGGGAGAACGGTTCTCCTTTTTGGGGAAAGCGGGTACACTTTTTGGAAAGTAAGCGGCTCTATTTGTGTGGAGAAGAGAACCGATACTCCTCAAAAAGTAGAACCGTTCGACGTTTGCGGCGCTACTGCTGTGCTTTATAAAGGGAAAACAGCGCTCTCTTGCCAAATCAAACGGCTCACTTTTTTTTCTCTCCGTGTACAAACATTTGGGAAACAAACATTTGAACTTAAAACTTTACCGTATTTCTTAATTAAATTTAGGAATACTGTAAAGTTTTAAGTTCAAATGTTTGTTGAATGTATTCGAATTTTGAATAAATTGTATAAATTAAATTTGAAAAAACTTTTTAAAAAAGTAATTTTATAGTTTTTTTAAAAATTTCTTCTACTCAATTCAAATCTTGAATGTTTGTATATTTCTGAAATAATATAATAATTTAAATTTTCTTAAAAATTTAAGGATTCTTATTAAAAATTGAAAAACATAATTAATTTTATTAAAATAAAAATCGTCTCTTAATTTTTCGACTAAAACGATTTTTTAAAACTCAAATCATTTCGAGCTCTAAAATACTCAAACATAAAATTCAAATTTCTTTATTTGTTTAAGGAAAACTATGAGAATAATTTTTACCATTGAATAATAAGGCAAAATTGCAAATATTGAATAGAACAATATTTAAGCAAATCAAAAGAAAATATGGAATTAAGACAATAAATTATAATTTCTAATTTAAAGTAAAAATACTCAACCGTTAATAGAACTTTATTTAACATTAATTTCATCAAATTTTGAAAAATAGTTAAATATAATCTTCCAGTTTTTTTAAGATAATATTTCTTATATAATTTTTCCTGTTTTCCATTTTTTCTCTTAAATAGAAATTCAAAAAATAAAAAAGCTAAATGGCATAAAAGAGAAGAAAAAATGTTGAATTTTAAGAAATTCGGATTTTGAATTTTTGATAATTTTCGATAATTTTAGATTTTTTACCAAAGAGTCGAGACTATTTAATAAGTAAAGACTTTTCAAAAAGCACAAAAATAATAAAGCTAAATCCCATAAAAGAGAGGAAAAAATGTTGAATTTTAAGAAATTCGTTTTTTGAATTTTTTCGAATTTTTTATAATTTTATATTTTTTACCAAAGGGTGGAGACTATTAAATAAGTAAAGCGTTTGTGAAGAGCCCAAAAATAATGAAGCTAAATCTCATAAAAGAGAGGAATAGATGTTGAATTTTAAAAAAATCGATTTTTCGAATTTTTGATAAATTTTGATAATTTTAGAATTTTTACCAAAGGTCAAATTTTTAAAAATAATTGAACTCATTTGAAAAATTTTATTGAAATTGTATTGAAAATAATTGAATTCTTGCGAAGAATTTTATTAAAGCTTTTGAAAATAATAATTAATTATATAATTAGTTAGTAAATTGTTATATAATTGAATTTTTAAAATTTTTATTTTGCATAATAACAATAAATAAAATACCGCGTAAAATTTAATAATAAAAGAGTAAATTTAGATAACTCAATAAAACCAAAAAAAAAAAAAAATTGTTGCACCTTAACAACTTAATTATATTGAAGAGTCCCCGCCTTAATTTTTGGTGGGTTAAAATTTCTCTAGTCCTTTAGTATAGTTACGTTTCATTAAGGAAATAAAATAAATAAATAAAATAAAGGAAATGAAATTGAAAGACAATATATTCTTGAATTTATTAATTTAATTAATTAAATAATTTCAGGCCTTCGTCGCTATTGGAGACAGCAACGGTCACATCGGCCTGGGTGTGAAATGCTCGAAGGAAGTCGCAACAGCAATTCGCGGTGCTATAATTCTCGCGAAATTGTCCGTCGTTCCAGTGCGTCTCGGCTATTGGGGAAACAAAATTGGCAAACCCCACACTGTGCCATGCAAAGTCACTGGAAAATGTGGATCCGTCCAGGTGCGTTTGATTCCAGCACCCAGAGGAACGGGAATTGTGTCGGCTCCAGTTCCCAAGAAACTATTGCAGATGGCTGGTATTGAGGATTGCTACACCTCCGCGAGGGGTTCAACTTGTACTCTTGGTAATTTCGCGAAAGCCACTTACGCTGCAATTGCCAAGACCTACGCCTATCTGACGCCGGATCTCTGGAAGGACGTTGCACTGTCGAAGCCGCCTTATCAGGAATTCGCCGACTACTTGTCGAAAGCTCATCGCCCAATTCAGGGATCAAGACCAAATGAGACTGTTTAAAACTGAATAAATTGTCTTTCGAAACCTTGAATGACGAGCTGTTTTTATGATCCTTGAGAATTTTCCAAAACTCTGAAAAAAAAAGAAAAAATAATAATCAAAAGTGTTGAGATAAGAAAATGTACAAAAAAATTAAAAAATATGGTTTATTTTTATAATCTAAATTCCAATAAATCTAAATTTAGATTTCGATAAAATTTAGACAAGTTTAGATTAAAATTTTTAAGAATTAAATTTAGAAATACTTGAAAATTTGGGAAAAATTAAAGTCTGAAAAAACTTTATGGATCCAATTTTGAAACTGATTTAATCAATAAAATTACAATTTGAGTAAATCTGATAATTTAATTATAATTATTTTATTTTAATTCACATTGAAATTTTTATTAACTCCAATTATTATTATTTTATTGGTTAAATTAGTTCCTGATCCAAACTTAGATTCAGACTTTAATTTTACAACATTTTGAAGTAATTCTAAAATATTAAAAATTTGAAGCGAATTAAATTTTCAATTATCTTAATTAAATTTTGTAATTACTTTTTTAAAATCAATTGGAAATTTTTAAATTAATCTAACATTTAATCAATTTATTTTTTAATGAATCTAAAATTTTAATTATTCTGTATTTTTATTTATTTTTCAGTTCATTTTTATTTAACCGAATTTTCTTTTATTTATTTGGACAATAACAATTTTTTATTTTAACAAAAAATTACTTTTGTTATAATTCTTTTTATGCTTTTTTTCAATTATTTTTATTTCTTTATTTTCTTTTTTTCGGAAATTTACATTCAAATGAATTTTTGTATTTGACGAAATGTTTTAGCCAATTTCTTTTTAACAATTTATGGTTAAATAATGTTCGCCAAAAAATAATGTAAAGTTATTGAATTAGTTAATTTAATTATTTATATAATTAATATATTAATTATTTATTAATTAAATAATAATTAGTTAACTTATTTATTATTTTTATTTTTTGAAATAATGTAAATTTTTTGTATTGATTAATTATTTAAAAGAATCATTAGAAAATTAATAAAAAATATTATTTACAAACAAAAATAAAAAAAAGTGTAATTAACAATAATTTAACTTATTAAATCTGATGACGGACATTCAAAACAAAAGTTTGTTCATTGTCATCAGTTTTCGAATTCAAAAAATTGGCGGGAAAAAATGAAGCCCTCCGATTGGTTGACGTCTCTTGTGATTAATCTTGTCCTGTAATTAACCCTCAATAGAAAGTATTTTATCGAAAAAGTATTTATTATTTCTAATGTAATGATAAAATTAAAGTAGTTTTTGAAATATTTGAAGAAAAATACAAAATATTGTCGAATAAAATTTGAAATGTAGAGGGCAGTCGCGTCGCGCATGCGCACAACGGACTGTTTACTGACCAGTACATTTCCCATCTAAAAAATCATTAAACCGTGTTCGTCGACGTCGAATGCTTTGGTGCTGGCGACATCGACAAACGCGAAGCAATATTATTTTTTTTCCCCCAAACAAAAGTGATAAATTCTTTAAAAACGAAATAATGCGTTAAACGGTAAACTTTGCGAACAATGTCAAATAAGTTGGATTAGTGAATAAGTGCTCTTTCGCAGTGTGTGTGTGTGTGTGAGTGGGAAATAAACGGAACAATAAACAAAAAAAATGTATCACCACGAGTACGAAAAGAGACTTTTAAAGCCTAGCAACGATGATCACACGGACTCACCATCGCCGACGGGTCTTTCATCGCCCGCATATTACTCGCCGACGAAAATCGGAAATAATAGTTACGATCGTTTTATTCCAACGCGAGCTGGAAATAATTGGCAAGTATCGTTTTCAATGATCTCGGAAAATAGTCGAAGTGGTTTGGTGACGAAGAAGACCCGCGAGAATGGTGAAGGGAGTCGCGACGGAATCGCCTATTCGTGCCTCCTGAAAAATGAATTACTCGGTGCAAGTATCGAGGATGTTAAGGGTCAATGTGACGAGCGAAGGATATTGTCGCCGTTGAGTAGTAAGAATCTCTTTAGGTATATGACACCAACGAAAGATCGGACACTCCTCAACCAGAGTTTGCCTTATTCCCTGTCACCGCTCAGTGCCAAGAGTCAAAAGTTGCTTCGTTCGCCGCGCAAGGCGACGAGGAAAATCTCCAGAATTCCCTTTAAAGTTCTCGACGCTCCGGAATTGCAGGACGATTTTTATTTGAATCTCGTCGACTGGTCGTCGCAGAATGTTCTAAGCGTGGGACTTGGAAGTTGCGTTTATCTCTGGTCCGCCTGCACCAGTCAGGTGACGAGATTGTGCGATTTGTCTAGTGATGGAAATACGGTCACATCTGTCGCATGGAACGAGAGGGGAAACCTCGTCGCTGTCGGCTCACATTCCGGCTATATCCAGGTTTGTTAAAAAAAATCTTTGTAAACAGAACTGCTGCGCTCCTAAAAAAGTAGCAATTGTCACGGAATATTTTTTAGTCTGGAAAAGTCATGAAATTCTATGAAATGTATTTTAAAAACGAATTCGATTTAAAAATTTACTTCTTGAACTTGAATCCAATCAAATATGGTCAATGTTAACATTCTTGCTACTCTTTTTTAATGACACAATTTGTTTAGGCTTTTGAAAATATTTATTGATCGATTCATAGATTAGTGAAGTTACCAGCAAACCTGAAGGTAGAAAAAACCCTTTTTACCTCCAAAATCCAAAAAATATCTAACCATATTTTTAAAAGATATAAATTAAGAAATAAAAATTTCATTTTTTTTAAATAATCTATTAAAACGTCATTGAAAAATTAAAAGTTGGTTCGGTTTCGTTTAAATGGCCTCTTGGATTCTTATAGTCATTAAAAGTAAATTATAATTTAGCATTTTACGGTAAAACGTAACCTAAATGTAATTAACATAGTTTTTAAAAGTCAATTCACAAACAATTTGATTAAAATTCGACAAAATGAAAAATCACTTTCAAAAGTAGTACAAGTCAATTTTTTCGATAATGTTTTTGTTATCCATAAACAACTCAAAAAGTCTCGAAAAAAAATAAAGTGCTTCTTAACGATTAATAATTAAGATATAACATTTTTTTTCATGACCTTTAATTTTGTCAAAATTTTGTAAGTTCATTACAAATCGAAGAAGCGAACTAACATATTTAGAATAAGTGTAAAGTATAATTATACATTAAGAAATATACATTAGCCACAGTAATAAAATGTAACTAAAAGCTTTAAAACGCATTTTGAAGTCAACGAAACAGCATTATATTCTGTTATCAAAGGAATTTACATAAATGATTCATTCTCGTTTTCGTGTCTTGACTTGTATGCCATTTAAATTTAAAATCCTTTTTACGTTTTAAACGTCGTACACATATTATATCTAAATCGTAGATAGCACTCAGGCAAATTTTCAAATTTTTCAAACTTACGAATACGTAATAATAACTTTTTAAAAGTTTTATTTCTTTTTTCGGGTATTTTTAAATTAGCATTTTGAAATTTTTTAAATTTATTCCATAGTTTTTTTTGTGTGGGTATGTGGAATAAAAAGAAGGAGAGTTGTATTTAAATTTAAAAGCTCGAGAAATATATTTGAATTGTAAAAATTGTCAAAATATACAATGGAAATGATTTTTAAAAAATGTGTGTTTTTGCCTAAATTGTAAATGATCGTTTAGAAAGGAGATAGTCTCGTGGGAGTAGTAGTCATCGTAGATAAATTTAAATGGAAAGGGCATTTTTTACTTTTTCATTGTCCTTAGATAAGTGTAACCTTAACGCGCTCGCTCCCCCTCTGCGTGAAAAGCCTTAACTTTCACATGTATAAAACCCCTCGTGCTCGTGGCTCCTGTTTTTCTAATCCCCCTATACAACATATTTCCTAACGTCAGCAATATATAGACGAATCTCTCGAATGCCTACCACAGCAAGTTTACAAGTTTACATTCCCGGCTGCATTTCTTGCGGGAGTTTATATTTATATATTATAGGTGATTCTCCGCATGGCGTACTACTACTTTTGTTAACGTTATGCTACTATTTGGGTACTTTTTTAAATTTCAGCCACTAAAAGCTACTATTTCTGTTTTTTTTAGAATTTCCACTACTTTAAATTCGCTAATACTAGAAATTAAAAAACTATTCTCAAAAATTATAATCAAATTCTTTAAAACCGAATTCAATTATTTAAAAAAAATTGATAAAATTCTTCTGAAATTCAATTATTTTCAGAAATAATACAATTTCCACAGGAATTCAATTAATTTAGAATAGCATATTCCAAAAAATTTCGAAAAAATCAATTATTTAACAAAATTTGTAGGTATACAATTCTTCACAATAATTTAATTACTTTCACTAATAATAACATTTTTTCATGGAAATTCAATTTTTTTAAAATCAACTATATATTCAATTTTTTTTTTTTTAATTTTTTGATAAAATTCTAAGCAAGAATTCAATTATTTTAATAAATAATAAAACTCATAGAAAAATTTCAATTATTTTTAATACTAGGTTTTAAATTAATTAATCGGCAAATTCAATTATTTTAAATAAAATTTTCATAATATTTATTTTATTTTGAAAAAAATAATTATTTAAATCAATTTTTAGAAAATTCTTATGAAGAATTCAATTATATTTTTAAAAATAATAAAATTTTTCACAGAAATTCAATTATTTTTAAACATTTTATTAAAAATTTTTGCAACTATTCAATTAGCTTTATAAATAATCAAAATTATTTCTGAAAATTCAATTATTTTAATAAAATTGTTTGCAAAATTCAATTATTTCCATAAATAACAATATTTATCATAAGAAATCAATTATTTTTAAAAGTAATAAATTTCTTCTTGGAAATTCAATTATTTAAAAAAATTCTAATAAAATCTATTTGTGAAATTGAAAGTAAATTAATTTATATTAATTTATATTAATTAATTAATTTTATATTAATTAATTTTTATTTATAAATTTTTTTTGCAATATTATTACCACAAAATTTATTCTCTATATTTGAATTAGTAAATAATTTAACTAATTATAGAACAAAAGTGATTCGAAATTTCTATTTTTTATTTCTGAATAAGTCAGTTTTTTAAAACATTTGTATTCACAGTTTTTTTTAAATTACATAGTTATATTTTTAAATATATATTTTTTGATTGAAGAATTTTCAAATTATTTGAAATTTTATGAAATTGTCTTGTAAACGAATATAGATTTTAGAAATATTTTAGTTTTAGGTGAATTTTTTTAAAAAATAATTTAAGTTTTAAGGAACTTTCTCAAAAAATATTAAAAGTAATTAAATTAAAGAAGAATTTTAGTTATAAAATTTCTAGAAAATAATTGAATCGAAATATTGGAAATAATTTTTTAGTAATGACAATAAAAAGTTAATTTTATAATAGAAGCAACAAAGAATAAGTACTTTTATTTTTCTTAAGAAATTATTTAACCGAACGTGTTTAAAGAGTAATAAATGACTACCTTCTTAATTAACAGTCTTTACATTTAATAAGACATAGGTATTGGTTTTCTTATAAGTTTTTTATTTTTTGAATTTAAAACTTTAAACAAAAGTAGTAGTAGTAGCAGTAGAAGGATAAAGAATTTAATTTCCAACAATGTAAACAATAATTAAATTGGACCAACTTTTGTTATGAAGTTACCAATGTTTTCGTTATTTCAAAAAGTGGAAAAAATGTTTTTCAATACCAAGAAGCAAATAATTTTTGATAAAAAGAACTTAATTATTATTTTTTTTAGTACATTCTCAACAGATTTTTAATCCAATAAATCTTTTATACAGAATTTATATTTGGAAAATTAGAACTATAAAAATGTGGGGTACTAACTCTGCTGGAGATCATAATCCAGGATCTATCCCCATGAAAATTAGTCCCCCATTTTTTCACAGTTTTAATTTTCTAAAAATAATATTAATGATATCTCGGTTTAAATACCATATTTCTTGAATTTCAAACTAAAAATCGATATCAATAGTTTTCAAGATTACAACAAAACGATAAGCAACAAAAATTAGTTCCGGTTTCTTCTGTGATAGTAAAACATACCATTTCGTAAAAATTTTAAATACCTTCCAGACAGAGTCTTTTAAATTTTCAAGTTTCTGGCTCAATGTTTTTAAAAAGTTTTACAAAATTTTTAAGGAACTTAGATTTTTGAAAAATTTTAATAATTCAAATTATTCTGAAATTAGTTAAAATGTATTTAATTAATTATTAAAAATAATGGATTTACAGAACAATTTTAGTAGGAAACACTAGAAAAATTGAATTTTTGAGAAGTTACAAAAAATGATTTTTAATATTTACTATTTAAAAAAAATTCCCATAAGAATTTAATTATATAAGAAAAATTCTAATAAAATTTTATACAAACATTCAATTATTTTCATAAATAATAAAATTTTCAGTAAAGATTCAATTATTTAAAAAAAAATTTAATAAAGTTCTTCACAAGAATTCAATTATTTTTTAAAAATTTTTAATAAAATTCGTTGCAAATAGGATTCAATATTATTTTCATAAGTAATAAAAAAAACTCATCCTAGGATTTCAATTACTTTTCAAACAATTTTAAAAACATTTCTCAAAATATGCAATTTTATTCTTAAAGACAATTGTTCGAATGAATTCTATTATTGAAAAAAAATTTTTGATATAATTTGTTTATTAGAATTTAGTAATTATTTTCAAATAATTTAATGAAATTCCTCGTAACAATTTAATTATTTTCAAATAATTTAAATGAAATTCTTCTTCAAAATTTAATTAATTTCAAAGATATTTCGAAATTCAATTATTTTCAATATTTACTATTTTAATAAAATTTACCAAAAGAACTATCATTAGATCTAACTATCATAAAATTATTTAATGAATAATTTCAGTCAAATATTTTTAAATTAATTGAATTTTAAAAGACTCTCGGCAAAATTTTAATAATCTTTACAAATAATAAAATTCTTTTCTAAAATTCAACTATTTTCAAAAATTTTAATAAAATTCATGGCAAAATTTCAATTATTTTCAAATATTTTGCTCAATTCAAATGATTTTTAATATCTACTATTTTAATAAAATTTCCAAAGAGAATTCAATTATTTAAAAAAAAATTTGATAAAATTCTACGTAAACATTTAATTATTTTCATAATAATGATAAAAATTTTACAGGAATTTAATTATATTTACAAAATTTTTATAAATTTCTTCGCAATATATTTATTATTTTCATAGTTAAGTAATAAAATTAATTTTAGTATAATTCAATTATTTTCGTAAATAACAAATCTCATCGTAGAATTTCAATTATTTTTAATACAGTGTCATATTGTAATCGTAGCGACAAAGATGTACCTATCTTAATTTATAATTTTAATTTTTCTAATTTTCTTTTTTTCGTTCTGAAGAGGACAGCTGTGCTGCCGAAACGTAAAAAGAATTGAATTTCTTTTATTTTTATTTTCCTTGACTCGGAGTGATCGTTAATTTTCACTATTTATTTTTAATACAATTTTAATTAAATTCCTCGAAAAATGAAATTTTTCTGAAAAATTTTATTAAAATTCGTCGAAAGAATTCAATTATATTTCAAAATAATATGTTGATGAAATTGTTTATCAGAATTTAATCTTCAGAAACATATTCATTAAATAATTTATTTTTGCATTTAAATAATTGAATTATCGTAGAATTTTCTAACAAAAATTGATTTAAATATGAATTTCAGTTAAAATTTTAGAGAATTATTGAATTTTAAAAGCAGTATATCGTGAAATTTTAGAAATAATTGAATTTTAAAAAGGTTTCAAATTAATATGATTAAAAATTTGAATTTTCCATACTTTTAGCTGACAATTCTGTAGAATTAATTGTTTTGAAACAGTTTTATTGAATTTTTGTTGTTGTAATTATTTGAAGTTTTTATTTTCTAAAATATATTTAATTGAAGAATTTCCGAATAATCGAAATTTTGTAAAATTGATCTGTACACAAATGGATTTGAAAATTTTCAAAGAATTTTTTCGAAAATTATTAAAAATAATTGATTTAAAGAAGAATTTTAGTTAAAAATTCTAGAAAATAATAACTGAATTGATTAAAATAATGTTGAATAAGTTACAGTATAACAATATTGTGATAATATAATATTGATGAATAATTTTACAATTAAAGAAATTCGTAAATAAATGCAGTAGAACATTTTTGAGTATCTAATTATTTTTAGAGTGAATAAGAATTTTCTTTGGGGTCAGGAAAAAAATGAAAATTTTATCTAGAATTCAGGGAAAAGTTGAGGAAAAACAAAATTAAATTTTTGTGAGTATCTAATAATTTTTAGAGTGAATAAGAATTTTTTTTTGAGGTCAGGAAAAAAAATGAAAATTTTATCTAGAATTCAGAGAAAAGTCGGGGAAAAACAAAATCAAATTTTTGTGGCAACACTGATAATTTTTAGTCATGTGCAAAATATACCCGTCACTGGACAAAAGTCTATAATATCAAGGCCCCCGGAAATGTTGAAACTATATGTAGACGTTCTACTGTATAGAAATAGAAATTGAAAAAAGAGAAAAAAAATGAATAAACTTTTTGATGAGAATTACATTTGAATTTTTTTCGCAGGTGTGGGATGTGGCAGTAAATAAGGAAGTGAGTAAACTTGAAGGTCACAATGCGCGAGTGGGCGCCTTGGCCTGGAACGGCGAAGTCCTATCCTCAGGAAGTCGGGATCGATTGATCCTCCAGCGAGACGTGCGGACGCCTTCGGTGGTGGGCGAGCGTCGCCTGGGCGCCCACAGGCAGGAGGTTTGTGGCCTGAAATGGTCGCCGGACAACCAATATCTCGCCTCAGGTGGCAACGACAACCGCCTCTACGTCTGGAACCTGCATTCGCTGTCGCCAGTGCAAACCTACACGGAGCACACGGCCGCGGTCAAGGCCATCGCCTGGTCGCCCCATCACCACGGCCTCCTCGCCTCCGGAGGCGGAACCGCCGACCGTCACATCCGCTTCTGGAACACCCTCACCGGCCAGCCGATGCAGAGCATCGACACCGGCTCCCAAGTCTGCAATCTCGCCTGGAGCAAGCACAGCTCCGAACTAGTCAGCACTCACGGCTACTCGCAAAATCAAATCCTCGTCTGGAAGTACCCCTCACTCACCCAGGTGGCAAAACTCACTGGACATTCCTATCGAGTCTTGTATCTGGCCATGTCGCCGGACGGCGAGGCCATCGTCACCGGCGCCGGCGACGAGACACTCCGCTTCTGGAATGTCTTCAGCAAGGCACGTAGTCAAAAGGAAAACAAATCGGTACTGAACTTATTCACTAGCATTCGGTAAATTAATTATTATTCAAAGAAGAATTACTAAATAATGACAAGAGAGAACAAATTATATCGTGCAACGAGAGTTTCCATGCTTTTACTCAGTGGCGAAAGGGATAATAATTTATTCTGAGGAGGTCTCGAACCTCGTTGCCCTAATAATGTAAATAACAAAACAAACAAAAATGGTAAATTAACCCTTAAATGTTTTATATTCTTTAAAAGAATGAATTTGTAGTGGGGAGAAAAAGAGAGAGAGAGAAACCATTAAGTGGTTTTTATTTTAGCTTTGCAGTCTGCAAAGTGACGAGCAAATTCGTGCAATACTTCAACACTGCACCTTTCCTTCGATTTCGAATCAAAATCTAAATTTATAATTTATTATAATAATTATTATTATAATTTCCCGTCCTCTGATTTCGAATCAAAATCTAAATTCATATTATAATAATTTCCTTTCCTTCGATTTCGAATCAAAATCTTAATTCTTATAATTTATTATAATAATTATTATTAGTTTAATCGTATAATTATTATAATAATTTATTCCCCAAAACGAATATAAATATATTTGTGTCCTTCTCTATCTCAAGCGTCTCTTTCGCGAAGTCTCAAAAAATTCATTTTTAATTTTCTCCAGTCAAAAACAATTAAGACAATTAATAAAAATTGTTTTTGTCTTCAGATTAAAAAAAATGAATAGTAAATGAAGTAACAACAAAAAAACATAACCTGTAAATTTTTACCTTCCGTACATAAAACCAAAAGTGTTATCTTTCATTCCAAGTCCATTATCTTCACATTCAAAATTAGTTTGTTTTTTTTTTTTTTTAAATACGCGGAAAAAAAAATTCTAATCGAAAAAATAATTCTTAAAAAAAATTCATCGACTGAATCAATTTCTAAAAAAATTGTTCTTTTTCGAAACGGCGTGTTTTGAAATTAAAAAAATTTCCTAGAGTATAAAAAAAATGGATTTTGCTAAAAAAAATGCGTGTTTGTTGAATTAAAAAATAATTTACATTTCTGGAAAAATAATTACACCTTCTTTTCGTAACCACAAGTTTCGAATTTAGAAAATTTCGTAGAATACAAAAAAATAATTTAGATTTTTCTAAAAAAAAAGGAAAAATTCCTAGAGTAGAAAAAAAATAATTTAGATTTTTTTCAAGTCGCGTTTCTAAACAAGTTTTGAATTTAAAAAATTTCCTAGAGTATAAAAAAATAGATTTTGCTAAAAAAGCATGTTTTTTGAATTACAAAAACAAAAAATTCCTAGAATAAAAAAATAAATTAGATTCTTTACAAGTCGCGTTCGAAACCGCAAATTTTGAATATTAAAAATTTCCTAGAGTATAAAAAAAATAGATTTTGCTAAAAAAAACGTGTTTTTCTGAATTAAAAAAAAAATTCTTTTCGAAACCACAAGTTTTGAATTTAAAACAATTTCCTAGAGTACAAAAAATAATTTAGATTTTTCAATTAAATAATAATTTTACCTTCTTTTCGAAACCGCAAGTTTTGAATTTAGAAAATTTCGTAGAGTAGAAAAAAAAATAATTTAGATTTTTCTAAAAAAAATCGTGTTTTTTGAATTAAAAAAAAAAAATCCCTAGAGTAAAAAAAATAATTTAGATTCTTTACAAATCGCGTTCGAAACCGCAAAAGTTTTGAATTTAGAATATTTCGTAGAGTCCAAAAAAAAATAATTTTGATTTTTCTAAAAAAAGCGTGTTTTTTTGAATTAAAAATAAAAGAAAAATTACCAGAGTAAAAGAATATTTTAGATTCTTTTCAAGTCGCGTGTTGAAAAAAAAATTCCATTTGATGCAATTTTGTAACATTTTTGTTTTGATATACAGTTAAACTGTTTAAAAAAAAGCTGAGGAACTATTTAAAACAATGTAATTTAAATATAATAGCAAATTCATAATTTTGTTAATGCTTCTGATTATTTACATAGTTTTCTTTTAAACCAGATGTAGTAATAATTTTTTTTTTTAAATTTAGAAAAGTAATTAATTTTTGATAATTTTTTTGTTTATTTTTTCCGTAATTTGAAACCAAAAACTGGTTTAAAATAAAATTAAACAAATAATTTCTTTTTTTTTGTATGAAAAATATTTTTGCTGAAATTTCAAATAATGAATATTAATAAAATCGAAATTATTAATACTGTTATTATCGGCATTTATTTTTTTTATTTCCGATTTCCCTTTTTAAACAAAATTTTCGTCAAAATTCGTTGACAATAACTTTGAACTAAAAAGTTGTTTTTAACATCAAGTAAAAGTAGAACAAGAATTAAAAACTCTTAGTTATATTTTTTATAGAATAAAAATAATTTTTTCGATTATTTTTATTTTAGAAAGAAGAATTAATTGAACTTTTTTTTTTATTTTAGAAACAAGATATAATTGAACCTTATTTTAGAAAATGCAGTTGTGTAATTTTCGAGAAACAAAAATTTACGAGTAATTTTGTACAATTTTGTAGGTCTTTGTTTAATTTTAGTGAATTTATTGTAATTTTTATTTTTACAATTTTCTTTTTATTTTTCGATTCTTTTTTTTTGTAAACAGTAGTTTATTTTTTTTTTTTTTGAGGCATTTTCCACAATTGTTTGATGAAAGTGTTGATATTTCGTTCTTTCATAATTCGAATTTGTTTTTTCTTTTTAAAAAACATTTTTTATATGAGAAAAATCATTAATAATAAATAATTATTAATATTAATCATTAATAATTAGAATTTAAAAAAATTAGTTATATTTCTATCTGTGGTTGTTTCAAAAAACAAAATGAACTAATTTTTAAACTTAAGAATTTATTTTAAATAAATTCTTAATATTAAATTCTTATTATTTATTTTAAATAAATTCTTCTTATTTTTTATATATTGTTTATTATTAGATTATTAGTAATATGATTATTAATAAAATACAATAATTATGGTAATAATTTAATTTAAATAGAATAAGAAAACAAATTAGAATGAAATTGGACAGAAATCAAAAGTTAGTCTTATTCATTCATATCTTTTGTATTTTCTTTTTTGTTTTGAATTTGGTCTTTTTTTCAATTTTACTAATTCAAATTTAAAGAAAAAAAAATTTTTTTTGTCTAATTTTTCCTTTAAAAGAAAAGGAAATTCATTCAAAATTACTGTTATTTGTTAAATTTTGGCTCAAAAAAATTTCTTTTTGAAATTTTTCAACTGCTTTTTTAAAAATTAAGAGCAATTAGTAAAATTATAATGAAATTATTTAAATTATCATTATAATTAATTTTTCCTGAAAAAAAGAAAAATCACTCAAAATTTCTGTTATTTTTCAATTTTTGGCTCAAAATAATTTCTTTTGGAAATTTTTCAACTGCTTTTTATAAAACCAAGGACAATTAATTATAATCCAATGACAATTATAATTAATTTTTCTTTAAGAAAGAAAAATTAATTAGAATTTCTTAAATTTTGGCTCAAAATAATTTCTTTTCTCAATTTTTCAACTACTTTCTTAAAAATTAAGGGCAATGAATTATAATTATTTATAAAAATGTTAGTCATAAAAAAACTTTTTGTTCAACATTTATGTCGACGGATTAAAAAAAAAATCCAGAAATTTCAATCCAAAAAAAATTTGATTTCGGGGAAAAAGTGCTATCAAATGCTCTGAAGTTTGCAGATTGTTCCATTAGAATAAAAATATTCTAAAAAAAAGAAAATAAAAAAATTTTTGTCTTTCCATCATCGCAGTAAAAATTTTCATCATGTTCATAATGAAAATTTTGTCGAAAAGCGCCTACCTCTAATCGAGATATTAGTTTAAAAAAAATAATCTGCGGTAAAAACTTGTCAGTCATATATTTATATAAAAACAAATATGTTGACCAGAATTAACGAATTGACTAATTTATATTAAACGTAATATAAATAAATAAAATATATAGTATATTAAACATAAAAATATATGTATATTAAAAATTGTCGCAAAGTTTAACTTGCTTTACGAAATAAATATAAAAAAATAAATAATATGGAAATCGACAAAGATGGAACGGAGTACAAACAAAGGGACAGAATAGTATTTTGAGGTGGTAGTTTAAATTGTACGATTGTGTTTTTTTTTCTTTTTTTTTTTGTTTGTAAAATCGTAAAAACTTCGAATTGTTTAACATTTCGGAATTTTTGGCAAAATTTGTATCGCGTTGCTAAATAATGCACACCTTTAAAAGATTTCTGTAAAGGCTGATTGATACGTTTCTTTTTTTTTGTATTTAAAAACAAATTAAAAAAGAGCAAGACTATTGTAAAACTAACGTAGGTACTATTATTATTGAAAAATTGACATTATATATAATATTGTATAATTATTGTAATATACAATATACAGGCCTCGAATAGTATGACTTTTGGACTTTTTTCGACTAGGTATTTTCAAAAAAAGACTACTTTTTTCGAACTATTTTCAAAATTTGCGACTTTTTCTACTCAAATATTTTTTTTTATCTCAAATATTGTACTAAACTATTTCTTTTTTTCGTTTAAAATGCAACTCATTTCGATTTTTATGGCAAGAAAATTAATAACAGTGAAATCTTTTAAAAACTTTTTTTAAATAATTTTTTTAAATATTTAAATTTAAATAATAAAATGAATAATAATAATAATAATAATAATAATAATAATAATAATAAAGTAATTAAAAGTTTTTCAAGTTATTCTTCAAGTTTCATTAAAAATTTGAAAATCAAATTTTTAAGAATTTTAAATGCAAATTTTGAAAATAATTAAATTCTCAGTAATTTTAATAAAAAAAGCTTAAAATGAAAATTAATGAAAAAAGCTTCGAAAAATGATATTAAAATAATTTCTAAAAAAGTAATTGTTACAATTTTGGTTATAATTTTTCAAAATTCAATTATTATCAAATTTTTAGAAAAATCAATTATTTTAAAAATTTTTAAATAAAATTTTTCAAAAAATTGATTAATTTTTTAAATTAGCCGAAAATTCTTTTAAGAATTCAATTACTTATAAAAAATTACAATATTTATAAAAAAAGAAATCTTAGAATGTTTTTATCATAAGTTTTTAAAGTTCAAATTTTTTTAAAAATGGTAAATTAAAATTTTTCAAAAACGTACTTTTTAGATTCATTATTAAAATTTTGGAGAAGTCATGAATTTTTATATTTTTAACTCAAATTCTACAAAGACTTGATTATTTCTTAATATTTTCCAAAAGTTTTTTTAAAATAATTTCATTATTTTCAAAATTATTTAAACTAAATTTCAATTATTTGAGAATTTTTTAATTCCTATATAAAAAAAATCTTTGAAAAACTTTTTTTAAAATAATTATACATTCAAGATATTAAATTTGGTAAAAATTGATTGAAAATAATTGAATTTTTTGCATCATTTCATTAAAATTTTGAAAATCAAATTTCGAAAAATTTTTGGAAATAAATTCTGAAAATAATCCAATTCTCTAAAATTTTAATGAAGAATTTTTAAAATCAAAGTTTGAAGATGAAACTTATTGAAAATTAACTTCCGAAAATTATATTTTAGAATATTTTTTAAAAAAGTAATTACAATTAATTTAAAATTTGTTTAGAATTATTATTAAAATTCTTCAAAAAGATAATTTATTTTTTAAATTGTCCAAAGATTCTTTTAAAAAGTCAATTATTTACGAAAAATTGCTTTACAATATTTTCAAAAAACGAAATTTTTGAAATTTTCTGTCATGATTTTCGTAATATTAATTTTCTTCTAAAAAAAAAAAAAAAATTGAGTCATAAAAAAATTAAATTTCCAAGAATTTATTAGAAAATTCTGTAAATAATTGAATTCTAAAATATAATTATGAAAATTTTGAAAAAATCAATTATTTTCAATATTTTTAAATAAAATTCTTGAAAAAATTGATTAATTTAAAAAAAAAATTTTTTTCTAAGAAACTCAATTCGTTTTTTTTTTTAAATGTAACCAAATTACAAAAATTATTTATAAGTTTTTCAATTCTTCTTAATTATTTCATAATTAAGAAATCTTTTTACTTGCAAAAATTATTTAATATTTTTAAAAAAATTTACTTATGATTTTTAATTCACTTTTGAAAAAAAACATGAAAAGTTTGCAATTTACATTTAAAAAAAATTGAATTTTTCTATTTAAATAATACTGCACAATAGAGAAATAAAAAAAACTAATCTATTTAAATAATTGAATTCTAGAAGAACTTACAGGAAATTATTAAAAAATAATTGATTTAGAAAAGAAGTTTAGTTAAAAATTGTAGAAAATTAATAAATTTTGGAAAAGTTACAGTTGCAATTTTTAGAAATTATTAAATTTCTGAAAAGGTTTGAATTTTTAAAAAGATTTTGAATTTCAAAAGGTTTGAAATTGAAATTTTAAAAATTTTTTGAATAATTAAATTTAGAAATCATTGAAAAGTCAAGGAAATATTAAATGAAATTTTCGCGACAACACTGTATAAAATAAAAAAAATTTTCGATTTGTTTGTATCTTTAATCGATTAAAACAACTTTTTTTGCGTCTTAAAGTCGATCCGAGGCCTGAATATACTTTAAAAATATAATATTATATATAATATTATTATTTAAAAAAAAATCTTATACTAATTTCTTCTTAGCATTTAAATATGCTTTCTTTCTTCTTCTTCTTTTTTTCTTTATAAATTTTAGCAATATTAAATCTAGAGTGTGGGTTTAATTTGTGATTTACATGTTCTCTGGTCATAGGTCGCTTTGTACTGAAAATTAAAATATATATTTTATTTTACACATGTTACTAAAATTTACATGCGTGTATTTACTAAAATTCTACACGTAAAAGAAAAAAATACGAAAGTGATCGTGAAATTTGTAAAATTTCATTTAATTTACAAAAGTTTTTAAAACATTATCACATTTTGTATTCGAATTTGTTGTTTTTTTTTTATTTTACAAATATCAGGATCAATTCATAAAATGTTTCGAACATTAATTTTATATATACACTTAGGAACACTTTACAATTAAAGGGGGAAAAAGAATAATGTCATCTTTCGAAATGACAGTAAAAAAAAATAAAAAAAAAAATTTAGTGAAACTAATTTCGAAATTTTTAGTTTGTTTTAAGTATAGAAATATATGTAAAACGGTGATTTTTTTATGTGTTGTGTGGCGAGCAATGCGTTTATATATTTAAATAAATATATAATATGCTTTTTTTTAGCGTAGTCATCATTTTTTTTTCTGCGGAATTCAAAAATGAATTGATTCCCTTTCGAATGTAGATAAGAATTAATCCTGTACAATTATTATTAATTCTTTATAAAATATTATATCTTGTAGCTTTTTTTCTGAATTTTGTGCAATCAATCATTTTTGAAAATTGTATTTTGATATGATGTATAGTTCTCTTTTTAAAATAGTCATTAGAAAAAAAAGTGCGTCGAATTAATTTTGAAATGTTGAGAAAAATTTATCCATTTTCTTAATTTCAAGTTTTGATTATAGAAAAGAATGACACGAAAAATTAGCGAAAATCACTTGTACAAATAATAGGTTGAAAATAATTGTGAATTTGTAAATGGAAAAAATGTTCGGCAACAAGATTTTGTATATTTTTTTTTTTGTTTGGGGAAAATTTGTTTTAATTTACAATTTTTGATAATATTAATTTTATTTGCTTTTTTTTATTAAAAAGGTTTATTTTAATTATTAGTTTTTAAAAAACGATTGTTTTTATATTAAATTCAATTCTTGTTGCTTAACTTTTGCCTAGAATTGAGAAATTTTTTTCAAAGTGTAAAGTGTAAATTGGCACTTATCAATAAACAGTAAATATTTAGTGATAAATATTGAATACTACAATACACGATTGAAACAATAATAATAATGGAAAAATAATTGACACACCATCAAGTCTGCTAATTGACTTGACAGACTATAAAATACCAGACGGAAATAATTTAAAATAGCGTGATGCAATCTAGTATATATATTTTTTAAGTATTTGATTTATACAGAATTATATCGAAGTATATTTTCTCTTGGCAAACAATAAATCTAAATAAAAGAAATCGTCTCTTTTTTCTTTAACCAATTTCCTTTTCTCTTATATTTTCAATTTCCCTGAATTTTTGCATCGACGCTAAGCGTCGAAAAATATTCTTTTCACAAAACCGAAATAATTTTTTCCAACTTCAAAAAAACTATCTAGAAAAAAATACACAACCTTTAATTTTTTATATTTCTACCAATAATTTCTTTTTAAATAACTTAATTATTGAAGAACTATCATAAAATTATTACTTCGAAATTATTTAATAAATAATTTTAATAAAAATTTTAAAAATAATTGAAATTTATAAAAGTTGCCTTTAACAATTTTCATATAAATAATTGAATTTCAAAAAGTTTCAATTTGAAGTTTTATAAAAATTTCAATATTGAATGAATTTAATTAGAAATTTTAAATAACTTAAATTTTTGAAAAATTTTAAAATTAATGGTTTTATAGTTAACAATTTTAGTTGAAAACACAAAAAAAAATTGAATTTTGGAGAATAGAAGTTACAAATAATTGCAGAAATTCAATTATTTTCAAAGTAATAAAATTCTTCTCAGAAATTCAATTATTTTCAAAAATTATTTGAAATTTTTCTCAAAATTTCAATTATCTTTAAAAATAATAAAATTCTTTTCCAAAATTCAATTATTTTTCAAAAAATTTTTTTAAATTGTAGTCAAAATTTTAATTATCTTTAAAAATAATAAAATTCTTTTCCAAAATTCAATTATTTTCGAAATTTATTAAAAATTTTGGTCAAAATTTCAGTTATCTTTAAAATTAATAAAACTTCTCCTAAATTCAATTATTTTCATAAATTTTTAAAAATGTCGTTAAAATTTCAATTATCTTTATAAATAATAATATTCTACTGTGAAATTCAATTATTTACGAATTTTTTATAAATTTCTTTGCAATAATTCAATTTTAAAAAAACATTTAATTATTCAATAAATTATTTATTTTATTTTTAAATAATTGAATTCTTGTAGAATTTTTTAATAAAAATTGTTTTAAAAAGATTTCAAATTAAAATCTTTGTAAATTTGAATATTTCATACTTTTTCCTAACAATTTTGCTGAATTAATTTTTTTGAAAAAGTTTAGTAGATTTTTTTGTTGAAATTATTTGAAGTTTTTATTTTCTAATAGAATTTCCGAATAATCGAAATTTCGTGAACAAATGGATTTTAAAATTGTCAAAGAACTTTTAAAAAAATTATTAAAAATAATTGATTAAGAAGAATTCTAGTTAAAAATTCTAGAAAATAATAATTGAATTAAAAAATAATTAAAATAATTTCGAAAAACTTACAGTGAAAATATTCTTAAAATATAAAATAATGATTTTCTTACACCAAATTTTATCTACTCAAATAAAAATAATTACTTTATAATTTTTTTAAAAATCAATTTTTTCAGAATTATTATTTAAATTCTTCAAAAAATTAATTTAGTTTTTTTCACTCGGAGTGATCGATTTCTTCATGTTTTCAAATAATATTCTTAGAATAATTTTACAATTAAAGAAATTCGTAAATAATTGTAATAGAACATTTGTTAGAGTATCTAATAATTTTTAGAGTGAATGAGAATATTTTTTAGGGTCAGGTGAGAAATCAAAATTTTGTCTGAAAATCGGAAAAACAAAATTTAATTTTTGTGGCAAACCCTGCAAGTGAATAAAACGTAAATTGACATTTTCACCTCTAAGAATCTGCGAATCAAATTTTTGACGCTAAATTCAGGGACATTTTCAAGTTGGTACTAAAAAATAATTTCTTTTCGCCTAAAATATATAATACAATTTTTCTATATATTTCATATTTTTTTACAATAAAATAAATTGTATAAAAAATAGACACTAAAGATTAATATTTACGATAATTTCTAGTCGAGAACTATATATTTTTAACATTTTCATGTATTCAAAATAGTTATTTCCCTTTTCTATACATCTTGGTAAAAATCTGCTTAACCAAAAAATAATAAAACTAATAAACCTAAATAATTATTTTATAATTATTTGAATTAAAACTAAAAAGAAGTTGAAACGGAGAAAAAAGGAAATAACTTTACAATATTTGTGGAAAATCGACAAGATACTGAAAAATCGTAACTTGAATAATTTTTTCGCACACTTATTCGTATTGTGATATTTTTTTTACAATTTACAAAAATTCTTTTGTAAAAATGTATAAAAAAAATGAGGATTTTCTTTTCATTATCAATAATGAAATTGAGAATAAAAATTCTATTTCTAAATAACTGAAATTTAACTCTTTACGTATCGGGATCTTCGGTTGACTGGTGTTTCTTTTTCTTCTTCTTTTTCTTTTCAGACGAAGGTGTTGCTGAATATTCATCGGGAACAGCGGATTCTTCAGTTTCCTCTTTTGACTTCTTTTTCTTTTTCTTCTTTTCACTGCCCATAGATTCCGCTGCTTCTTCTCCTTCTTCTTTTTCAGCTGCTGCTTCTTCCATTTCCATGGCTTCAGACTGATCTTTGTCCTTCTTCTTTTTCTTCTTCTTTTTCGGTTCTGTGAGACAATTTTTTTTAATTATTACATTTTTCCAAAATATCATTAAATTTCTTAATAATAATTTTTTTTCACTTTTTATTTTGTATTTTTCTACCCGAAAAAAATAAAAGAAACTTTTACTATACATTCAGTTGGAAAACCTCAAATATTTCGACTTTCTGTCAACTTTTATTATTTTCAGAAAAAATTTTACTTCTACTTCTAAATAAATTTTTACCAATTTTTGTTAAAAATTTGTCTCGGAAATAATAAAAATGATTAAAAATATAGAAGTAAAGCATAAAAAAGGTTTTAAGTTAAGACGCTTTTTTCAATTTCTGTAATTTTAAATATTAAGAATTTTTCTAAAGCACAACCTTCTTCGTTTTACTGAATTCAACAATTTTTTCAACAATTTTATATTTTTATGATTTTTTCGACTATTTTCCAAAAATGCAACTTTTTTCTAACTATTTTCAAAATTTGCGAATTTTTCTACTTTGCTCTAAACTATTGCAACAAAATACCAAATTTTTAGTATAAAATGCAAATTATTTGAATTTTTATAGTTTGAAAAATAACTATAAACAAACCTTTCAAAAATTGATTTTGAAGAATTTTTTTAAGATAATAAATTTTAAAATATATCTACAATTGAATTTCTGTAAAATTGAAATGAAAATAATTGGTTTTTTCTAAGAATATTATTAAGTACAATTTTTTAAAATCAACTTTTGAAGAATTTTAATTGCGAATTATGAAAATAATGGAATTCTCAAAAATTTTAATGAAAACCCTTCAAGCGTAAATTTAAAAATGAGAATTAATAAAAATCAGCTTCTAAAAATTATAATAAAATATTTTTGAAAAACTTAATTTTTAGAATTTTTTCATTCTAGAAATTTTAACTGTAAATTATTTCTAAATCAACTTTTATGAGAAAATTCTACGAGAATTCTATTATTTGAATACAATAATAATTAATTTATTGAATAATAATTGAATGTTTCTTTTAAAACTGAATTCTCATAAAGAATTTTATCAACAAAATTTTAAATCATTTTATTTTTTCAAAGAATTTTAATAAAATTTTTCAGAAAAATTACATTTTTCGACGAATATGATTAAAATTGTTTCAAAAATAATTAAAATTCTGCAATGAGTTATATTATTTATAAAAATAATTGAATTCCCAAATAGAATTTTAATTGAATTATTACGACGAATTTTATTAAAATTTTTAAAAATAATTGAATTCTTGCAACGAATTTTTAAAAATATATTATTAAAAGTAATTGAATTCCTAAAAAGTATTTTATTCTTTACGAAAATAATTGCATACCTATATAAATTTTATATGATTTATGAAAATAATTGAATTATTGCGAAGAAATTTTTAAAAAATTTGAAAATAGGTAATTGAATTTTTATGAAATTTTTATTATTTTGTGAAAATAATGAAATGTTTGAGTAGAATTTTATAAATTTTTTTTAAAATAATTAGATTCTTTTGGACAAGAATTTAAAAAAATGTTTGAAAATAATTGAATTTTGGAGAAGAATTTTATTACTTATGAAAATAATTGAAATTTTGACAAGATTTCTTTTAATTTTCAATGAAAATAATTAAAATTCTGCCAAGAATTTTATTAAAATTTTTGAAAATAATTTTTTTTTGGAGAAGAATATTATTATTTATAAAGATAATTGAAATTTTGATAAGAATTTCATTAAAATCATTGAAAATAATTGAATTTATGCGAAGAATGTTATTACTTATGAAAATAATTGAAATTTTGAAAAGAGTTTTAAAAATTTATGAAAATAATTGAATTTTTGAGAAGAGCTTAATTATTTATAAAGATAATTGAAATTTTGACCAGATGTTAAAAAAAATTTGTAAATAATTGAATTTTGGAGAAGAATTTTGATATTTATGAAAATAATTAAAATTTTGACGAGAATTTTAAAAAGATTTTTAAAAATAATTGAATTTTGAAGAAGAATTTTATTATTTTTAAAGATAATTGAAATTCTGCCAAGAGTTTTATTAAAAATTTTTGAAAATCATTGAATTGAGGAAATTTTTTGAAAATAATTATTAAAGTTTTGCCCAGAATTTTATTAAAATTTTTGAGAAAATAATTGAATTTTGGAGAAGAATATTATTATTTATAAAGATAATTGAAATTTTGCCAAGAATTTCATTAAAATCATTGAAAATAATTTAATTTCGAAAAAGACTTTTATTATTTATAAAAATAATTGAAATTTTGGAAAGATAAAAAAAAAAATTTGTAAATAATTGAATTCCTGCGAAGAATTTTTTATTACTTTTGAAAATAATTCACTTTCTGCAATCATTTGTAACTTTTTCAAAATTCTCCAAATCGTACAATTTACCAACTTTTCTTGCTTTTTTCAATCAACTTTTTACGGATTTCAAGTAAATTTACGGATCTTTACCTAATTCGAGTTCTGTAAAATACTTGAAAAAAATCAATTACTTTTAATCAAATTTTACAAAATTTTGATTATTCAAAAATTTTTTTAATTATATATTTTGAAAATTTAATTAGAAAACTGATTTAAAAAAATATTTTTGAAAGATTTGTCTATTGGTATTTTTCACAAATCAAAATAAGTTGCAGTTTATACCAAAAGTGTGGTATTTAGTTGCAATATTTGAGGTCCCTGAAGTTGACATCGATGTTCAGCATCGAAAAATAATTTTTTTCTTTTGTACGAAACCGAAAAAAATCACTCAACTTTTCCCTAGGAATAAGAATTTTATTATTTTTAAAAATAATTGAAATTTTGACGAGAATTTAAAAAAAAAATGGGAAAATAATTGAATTTTGGAAACCCTAGATATAAGATTAAAAAAGTGCACTCTTAAAAAGTGTTTTACTTCCTAGGTGAATGAAAAAAATGAAATTAAAATTTTATCATTAAAAATAAGAAAAAATCGATGCTGAGCATTGGTGATAACTTCAGGAATCTAATATTTGGATTGTATCGACTGTATGAATTGAGAAACGTACCAGAAGTTTCTCCCTCAGTTTCCTCAACTTTCACCGACACATCGGCTTCTCCCTCGGCTTCCTGTTTCGCCTTCTTCTTTTTCTTCTTAGGCGTTACAAATTCCTGCTCGACTTCCTCAACTTCCTCAGACTTAACTTCAACTTCCTTGTCGTCCTTCTTTTTCTTCTTCTTCGGCACCTCCTCCTCCTCCGCCTTTACTTCCTCAACAAGTACTTTCTTCTCATCAGCCTCAGAAAATCGCCTCTTCGTTGTCGCCAAAGTCGAATCAGCAGCAGTCGGATACTGAACAATTTCACTCTTCGTCTGATACTTTTCGAATTTCGCCTTCACCTTTCCAGTGCCACTCAGTTTCCTCAAGTTCCCCTCCTCCATAATTCTCAGCTTCGCCTCGAGTTTCGCCTTGTGCTCGGCGCCAAAATCAAAGGTCACATCCTCCCCCAGGGCGTCGACTCTTATCGCCAGCGACGCCTTCGCAGCCAGCATCCTCGACATCTTCCCCTTGTTCTTCGTCGAGCTAGAACCAACCAACTGCGCGTGATAAATCAGCCCGTACTTCGGCGTGTCCTTCTTCGTCTTCAGCGCCCTGAAGAGCGCCTTCTCGGCGCCGAGGATCTGCACCGTAGACGCCGGATGCTTCGCTAAATTGATGAGCGAACCCGCGTGGGAAATTAATCTCGCCCCGACCAAATCGCCAACAAGCACCGTCAAATTCGGCGCCATTGCCATCATTCTCGCCTTTAAATAGTCGTACAACTGCGTTCTGTACTGCGAAATCTCAATCACCTGATCGCACAAATGCTGAATATTCACAATATCGTCGTGAGATATCTCCGTGCCCATCGAAATCTCCGCAGCCTCCTTCACCTTCTCCTCGACCTCCTCGGGCAGAATATCCGACAAATCGCTGCTCGACGCGTTCTCCCTCGTGCCAATCACATTCACAGTCTTGACGAAAGCGACATTATCGGTAATCAGTTTCCCCAGCTCGGGAAAGTGCCATCCGTACCATTCGCGGCACCGCATCACGTAATTATTCAACTCCTTGTCCAAGTCGTCGAGCAGGCACACGGCTTGAATTATCATCGTGTCGATTTTGTCGGGCGAGAACTTCAACTTGTATCTGGAGAGACTGTGCGCCAGGCCCAGAGCCATGGCCGTCATTTCCTTCTTGGGGAAGCCGGCGAGGAGGCTGTCCATCTGACTGCGGATGCATCGCATCAGCTCCTGAACGTTCGTGTTGCTCACGCAGGATAAACTCAATTTGTCCTTGATGGCGTTGCCCAATTTTGCGTCCGCAACGGCCAGTTGCTCCTGAACTTCCGAACAGTATTTCTTCAAGGTCTTCTTCAGCGATTTGCTCAATTTTCCCTCGACTGCCGCTGTGGTGGCGGCCAAGGCTTCCGTTGTGTCGGCGAATTTCTCGAAATGCTTCAATTTCACTCTGAAAAAATTAAGGAAAACGAAAAATTAGTTTTTGTTGATACAAAAATTAGTGATAAAATAAATTTCGCAAGTATTTTGAAAACAAAAAAGTATAATTTAAAAAATGTTATAATTTATAAATTATAATAAAATAAATAATAATAATTATTATTATTATAAATTTATAAAATTATATTAAAAAAAAAGTAAAATCAATTTCTTTCAAATCGTTTTTCGACATTCAACACTATAGAAAAATAACCAGGACTCGAACTAGGGTCGTAAATTGCGTAAAAATTCGTAAATTTGCTTGAAGTTCGTAAAAGTCATTTTCTTTGTAAAAAAACGTCAGTAAAGTCAGTAATTTGAAATATTACAAAAAGTTCGTAAATTGTATACGATATAATTTGGAGAATTTATGAGAAGTTACAAATAACTGCGGAAATTCAATTCTTTTCAAAAGTAATAAAATTCTTTGCAGAAATACAATTATGTTCATAAATTTTAAAAAATCTAGGCAAAAATTTAATTATTTTCAAAAAGTAATAAAATTTTTCAGAGAAATTCAATATTATTTTCAATAATCTTTAAAAATCCTGGTCAAAATTTCAATTATCTTTATAAATAATAAATCTCTTTTCCAAAGTTCAATTATTTTCAAAAATCTTTAAAAATCCTGGTCAAAATTTCAATTATCTTTATAAATAATAAATCTCTTTTCCAAAGTTCAATTATTTTCAAAAATCTTTAAAAATTCTGGTCAAAATTTCAATTATTTTCCAAATTTTGTTTAAATTCTCGTTAAAATTTCAATTATCTTTAAAAACAATAAAATTATTCTCCAAAATTCAATTATTTTGAAATTTTTTTAAAAATTCTCGTCAAAATTTCAATTATTATTATAAATAATAAAACTCTTCCCCAAAATAAAATTATTTTCAAAAATCTTTAAAAATTATTATCAAAATTTCAATTATCTTTAAAAATAATAAAATCCATCTCTGAAATTGAATTATTATCAAAAATTTTTTTAAATTCGCGTCAAAATTTCAATTATTTTTATAAATAATAAAATTCATTTCCGAACGTCAATTATTTTTAAAAATATTTTTAAATTGACGTAAAAAATTCAATTATTTTTAGAAGTATGTACTAAAATTCTTCGCAGACATTGAATTATTTAAAAAAATTTTTTTAAATTGCACGTCAAAATTTCAATTATTTTTATAAATAAGAAATATCTTTTCCAAAATTCAATTCTCCCCAAAACTTTAAAATATTTCAATTATCTTTATAAATTTTAATAAAACTTTTCTCCAAAATTCAATTATTTTGAAATTTTTTTAAAAATTCTCGTCAAAATTTTAATTACTTTTATAAATAATAAAACTCTTTTCAAAAATTCAATTCTTTCCTAAAATGTTATAAAATCTAATCAAAATTTCAATTATTTTTGTAAATAATAATATTTATCTCTGAAATCAATATTAAATTATTTTCAAGAATTTTTATAAAAGTCTTTAAAAAATTCAATTACTAAAAAAATTTTAATTCCCTTTTTATAAAAATTCAATTATCTTTAAAAAAAAGGGAAACTGAAATTTTTTTAAAAAATTCAATTATTTTTATAAGAATTTTAGGAAATATCAATTATAAAAATTTCCGTTTATAAAAGTTCAATTATTTTTAATAGAATTTTAGGTAATTTCAATTATAAAAATTTCCGTTTATAAAAATTCAATTATCATAAAAAAATAGAACTGTAACATTTAAAAAAAAAAGAATGTGTTAATTGTTTCCCTTACTTCTTTTCAAGAATTTTAATACAATTCTTTAGAAAATCCAATTATTTAAAAAATTTTAAATACTTTTTTATAAAAATTCAATTATCTTAAAAAAAAAAGAATTGACATGTTTAAAAAATTTGATTTAAATAAAAATTTTTTTTTAAATTTAATTATTTTAAAAATTTCCATTGATTTGTTTATAAAAATCGAATAATAATAATTTTTAAGTGAAAAATTTAAGCAAGCAAATGCAAATTTCAGCGACGAACAGCAGATAATAGAAAATAATAAAACTTTTCGTAAAGTCGCAGAAATTGTCTCAAGAGATAGTGCTATCACTAAAACACAATAAAATAACATATTAGACATTTATTTTTTTTCAGTTCAAAATTTAAACAAAATTCTACATAATTTCGTTGCTTTCGTTGGTATTTGAAGTTAAAAAGGTTAAAAAGGCAGATTTTTCAACATTTCCGTAAAGTCGATAAGGTGAATATGATTGCGGACGTGGCTTAAAAAATGCGATACATCTGGCAACACTGTAAAGGAATCTAAAATACATATCAACTTCGTAGAAGGAGACAGATGCTATTCTAAAGTCCCATCTTCCTTCCTTATCCAATGACGCATGCGCGTTAGTAGAACATATGTTCTCAGGGTTCTCAGATGTTTGTTGTTTGATGTTTCAGTAATCAGTATTTCAGAATAATTATGTTCTAAGTGAGATTCCAATAACTTTGTTACTCTATTTATTTCTTTATTTGTATTTCGTTCGCATATTTAATACCATTTCGAAATGGTGAGAAAATGCATCTATTGTCGGAAAAGAGTGATCACGAATAGTGGCAGAACTTTTCACCAGTAAGTATTCAAGAAACGTGTATCTGTATATATATTTCTAACCTCAAAATAATCAATTTTATTATTGTATATTACTTTTCTAATATTAAACAAAGCTCATTTAAAATCAGACAAACTGAACATAGGTAGTCAGAAGTGAAAATCAATTTTATCCCCGTAAAACTTGTTTTTCATAGAATTTGAGACAAGGTGACTCTTTTTCTTTTCATTGAAAACAAGTTCATTTCGAGGATTGATATTTTCCAAGTCTTAACCGTCATTTGCATAATAATTTATAGAAAAAAAATTCTTTAAAATCATGTAATTTTTTGAAAAACAAAAAATATTTTTCATTCTTGGATCTGAAATTCTTTATTTTTGTTTAAAAATCTGACTGATTTTGATAGAAGAGAAATATTTTTTATTTTTTTCAATTTAGATTCTAAAATCAGCTAAAATATTTTAATATTGCAAATTTTAAAAATAATTGAATTCTCAAAAATTTTAATGAAGAAATCTTCAAATTAAAATGTGTTAATAAAAAATAAATGAAAATTAGCTTCAAAATAATATGTTAAAAATTTTTTTGATAAATAACAAAATAAATAAAATAATACTTTGAAGTTTTTGATTAGATATAATTTTTTTAAATTGAATTATATTTTTTATAATTCCATTTCCATACTTTTGAAAATTTAAATATCTACAAAATATAATGACATTTCAATCTTAATTTTTTCTAATTATTATTAACATTTTTGGGAACAAAAAATCATTTTCAAAAATTAAAATTCTTCAAAAAATTAGATATTAATTAGTTTTTTAAAATTGTCCAGAGTTTTTTATTTAAGAAATTCAATATTATTTTTAAAAATTTGAATTACAATATTTTTAAAAAACTATTTCTTAAGAATAATTCTGAATTTTTTAAGATTCAATTAATCTTTAAGAAAATTAAATTAAAGTTCTCAAAACATTAATTTTTTGACTTATATTAATGATTAATGACTCATATTAATACTTTATAAAAATTGATTTAAAAAATCCAATTATTTTCCAAAAAATTGACGAATTTTCAATTATTTCGAAATTTTTCAAAATTGAAAAATCTATTAGGTTTAAGAAATTATTTTTGAATAATTTTTAAATGGTAATTAAATTTTTAAAGTTCATAATTATAAAGCTTTTAAATAATTAAATTTTTGTAAAATTTAATTGGAAATAATTAATTTTTCAAGTATTTTATTATAATTTTTGAAAAATCAAATTTCGAAGAATTTTTAGAATAATTCTAATAATAATAATTTTTCAGAATTCAGTTATTTTCTGAATTTTTTTTATTAATTACTAATGACAAATTCAGAAAATAAACTGTATTTTGAAAAATTTTAAAAGAAAGTCTTTGAATGAAAAGAAGCTTAAAAAATGAGTTTAAAATACTTTTTTAAAAAAGTCATTCTTAAAATTTTTATAATTGAATTTTCTTTTAAACTAGTAAATTAAAATCTTTAAAAATTAAATTTCTAAGAACTTTTTAGTATCAAATTCCGAAAATAATAAGTATTTTCGAAATTTTTTGAATGAAAAATCTTCAAATGAAAATTTTTTTTTTTTTCCAAATAAAGTTTAGAATAAAAAAATGAGGAAAATCAAATTTGGAAATGGTTGCAGTTGTAATTTTTCAAAATAAAATATTAGGTTTGAAAAAGAAATGTAAAAAATTGTAATTCGTGTGGGAGAATAAATAAGACGAATTTGAATATTTATTTAATAAAAACTATTCAAGTTTTGAATAATTGAATTTACAAGTAGTCAATGAAATAAAACATTCTTTATAAGTAACAACACTGAATAAAATTGATTTACAGTTCCGATAGCTTCCAATCTTTCTCATTTCAAAGAAATAAGAAATAATTTAATTTTTCCTTTTTTGTTAAAAAATTAGGTTTCCAAAAAATGAAAAAGTTCGACAAAAATGGTTGGACGCCCTGAATTTGCCGAAAGAACCGAATTTTAAAACTGCCACAGTCTGCAGTGATCATTTTCAAGAGGAGGATTTTTTCTTTCCAAATAATATGACGCTAAGAAGAAAGTTACGATCCCACGCAGTACCAAATGTTTTGTTTTGCAATAGAGGAGAGTCAGACGGTATTTCTTTCGAAGAAATTAAAATAAACAGTGATGGTCGCATTCTATCGGACGAAGAAGAAGAAGACACTAAAGATTTTATAAAAACGGAAAATATTTTTTGTTTCGATGGAATTCAATTGGAGAATGGAGATTTTCAATCCATAAAAGAGGAGCCGCAGGAGGAGGAGGATACGAATCTTTTGGTCGATAATAATATAGTGGACAGTATATCAAGTGACGAGAAGAATTCTACAGAAAGGTAACAAAAAAAACAAAACAGGGCTCTGTTATCATAAAAATCAGACATTTTTCGATTTCTTGATTTAAATCTAATTTTACTTAATTTTTTGATTTTTTTTTTACTTTGGTGCCGTTCATAAACTACGTCACGCTATTTTGCACGATCCCCCCCCTATAACGTCACAAATTTTACATACTTTGGCACCATTTTTTCCACAGAACATCATGCTAAGATAATTAATTAAATTTTAAAACAGTTGCGTTTACAATTTTAATAAATAGATGAACTTCAAGAGGGTTCAATTTAAAATTTTATAAAATTTCAATTTTCAATGAATTTCATTTAGACTTCGCACTTGATAATTAATTTTAATAAAAAAGTAGCTTTCAAACTAAAAAAAAAGTAGCTATCGAAAAATTAAACTTGACGTCCAAAAAAACTCGTTTTAAACACTTTACAAAAGTGACAAAAATTTCATTATATATTTTTTCTTTTTCCAACATTTTCATAAAAAATATTTACTTCTTTCTTATCCTGCTAATAAATTTAATTACTGCAACGAATTTTAATATTCATCCAGAAATTTAAATATTATTTATAAAAATAATTTAATTCGTACAAAGAATATTTTATAAAAATTTTCAAATAATTGATTTCTTTCGACTAAATTTATGCAAATTCTAATTTAAAGAATTGAATTCCTGAGAAATTTTTATTATTCATGAAAAAAATTGAATTCTCACGAAGATTTTTACAACAAGAATTTTTTAAATAATTGAATTCTGTTTGGAAATTTTATGAAAATAGTAGATATTTTACAAAGAAGTTTCTAAATAATTGAATTCTGTTTGGAAATTTTATGAAAATAGTAGATATTGAAAATCATTGAATTGCGAAAAGTTTTTAAAAATAATTAAATTTTACAAAGAATTCTATTAAAATTTTTGAGAATAATTGAATGTCTGTGTGGCATTTTATTAAATTTTCTTGAAAATAATTGAATTCTTACGAACGATTTTATTAGAATTTTTTTAAATAATTGAATTTCCATGAAAAAATTTATTACTTTTAAAAATAATTGAATTCTTGTGATTAATATTGTTATTTATGAAATAATTGAATTCTTGGGAAGAATTTTATTAAAATCTAAAAGAATAATTGAATTATATCAAAAAAATTTTATTAAAATTCTATTTAAAATAATTAATAATTTCTTTCGAACAATTTTATTAAAATATTTGAAAATAATTGAATTCTTCCGAAGAATTAAATAAAAAAATTTTTTTTATTTGTTTTTTTTTACATGTTTTAATGACATTTTTCGAGCAATTCCTGTAAAATTGTATTAATAATAATTGAAATCCTGCGATGAATTTTATTATTTTAGAAAATAATGGAATAGTTCCAAAGAATTTTATTAAAATTTTCAAAATTAATTGAATTCCTTAGAAGAATTTTATTATTTATAAAAATAACTGAATTAGATTACGAAAAATTGTATTAAAATGTTTAAAAACAATTGAATTTCTGTAAAAAAATTTGTTATTTTTTAAAATAATTGAGTTTCTACCAACATTTGTAACTTATCCAAAATTCGATTTTTTTGTATTAAAAATAATTGAAATTCTGAGATGAGTTTAATTATTTATGAAAATAATTAAATGTTTGAGTAGAATTTTGTCAAAATTGTTTTTAAATAATTGAATTTTTTTTGGAAAATTTTATTAAAGTACTAAATGTTGAAAATTATTGAATTGAGGAACATATTTGAAAATAATTAATTTTCAGAGAAGAATTTTAGTATTTATAATTTATAAAAATAATTAAAATTTTGACGAGATTTAAAAAAAAAATTTTGAACATAATTGAACTTATGCGAAGAATTTTATTAATTTTGAAAATAATTGAATTTCTACAAACATTTGTAACTTCTTCAAAATTCAATTTTTTTGTATTAAAAATAATTGAAATTCTGGGATAAGTTTTATTAGTTACGAAAATATTTAATTGAATTTTTGCGTAAAATTAAAAAAAAAAATTTTTAAATTGAATTCTTTTGGAAAATTTTATTAAAATGGTAAATATTGAAAATCATTTGGAATTGAGGAACATTTTTGAAAATAATTGAATTTTGGGGAAGAATTTTATTACTTTTGTAAATAATTGAAATTCTTCGATGAGTTTTATTATTATTAATTATCAATAAAAATAATTGAATTCTTGCTTAGAATTTTATCAAAATTTTTTTTTTTAAATTGAATTTCCATGAAAAAAGTTATTATTAGTGAAAGTAATTGAATTATTGTGAACAAAATTGTATAAAAATTATGATAAATAATTGATTTTTTCGAAATTTTGTTGAAAATGCTATTTCAAATTTGAATTGAATTTCTGTGAAAATTATATTATTTATGAAAATAATTGGATTTTGGATGGATTTTATAATTTTTTTTTTTAATAATTTAATTCTTTTGAGAAATTTTATGAAAATACTTGCAATTGAAAATAATTCTTCGAAAGAATTCAATTGTTTTGATGCATTTTAATAAAATTCTTTGCAAAATTCGATTATTTTCATAAATAGCAATATTTATTAGCAGGATAAGAAAGAAGTAAATATTTTTGGATGAAAATTCGGAAAAAGTCAGAAAAATAAAAAATGTGGAATGGAATTTTTGTCAGTTTTGTAAAGTGTCTAAAACGTGTTTTTTTTGTCGTTAAGTTCATTTCTTCGATATTATCGAGTGCGAAGTCATCATGTGAAAAAGTATTTAAATAAAATCTTTAAAAAAAACGTGAAATCGTTAAGGTAAGCATGCAGAAGGTCAAGGTTGGCCCCTTTATACAGTCAAGGTTGTCCCACCACTTAATATGAATTTGACAGATATTTTTGAAACAAATATACAAATAAACATTGGCACGCAAACACACACACACATACACACAGAGAGTACGTGTAAAAGAAATGAAGAGAATGATTAGAAAAGTTACAAAATGTAATTTTTTTCATTTTAACAGAACATCTCGTTATAAGCGTATAACTGATCGTAGCAGTGTAAATTTGTTGGAAGTCGTTCATGCTGTAAAAGCTGTTATGTTAGAGAAGTCGAAAGTAAGAACTGCGGCACGTCGTTATAATGTTCCTCGAAACACTTTAAGGCGATATTTGGCTAAAATATCTTTGAAATTCGATGATATTTCCAACATTAGCGACCAAGAACTACAGGGAATAATAAAAGTGTTGTGTACATATTCTGCATGTGCAGTACGTCAAGTAAGTAAACAAAGACATTTTTCATTTTCATTTTCATTTGTCAATTATACATTGAGTTGAATAACAAGTTGAATTTGTAGGTGTTTTCTGCTGAAGAAGAGGAGCGATTGATCGAATATGCAAAAGAATGTTATAATCATTACTGTGGCCTGAGCAGAGTCCAGGTGAGAGAACTGGCGTACGAATTTGCCAAAAAGAGACATATAAAGTACCCTTCACAATGGGATGATAACAAAATGTGTGGACTCGATTGGTACTACGGATTTATGCGTCGACACCGTCAATTTAAGTTGCAAATATCTCAGCAGGGAAGCTCAGGATTGTCACCGGAAATATAAGTTAATGAGAGAAACTTATTTTCTTTGTTTGTTTGTTCTTTACATTATTTTGAGAAACGTACGATTTTTTTCAAAATTTATTTGAAGGAAATGAGAAAAAAATATTTAGCTTTATGTACAGATAGTTTGAAGAAAGTTTACCACAAATTATTTTATTAAGTTCCACGTTGTAAACAATAAAGAATAAATTATTCGTTACGCTAAAAATGTTAATTTATTTTTTAACGGTAATGACCTTTGAATTTCAAACATGGGCCGACCTTGACTCTAAGGACCAACCTTGACTAACAAATTCATTTTTTAAAAAAAGTTATAAAAATAAGTCAAAAAGTGGACCGACCTTGACTACGTTCTTCTATATATTTAATTAATTATTAAAAATAGTGGATTCATAGAAGAATTTTAGTTAAAAACACAAAAAAAAATAGAAATTTGGAAAAAAAATTTAGAAAATTGTAGAAGTTCAATTATGTTCAAAGATTTTTAAAAATTCTCTTCAAAATTCCAATTATTTACAAAAGTAATAAAAGTCTTCTCCGAAATTCAATTATTTTAAAAACTTTTATTGAAATTCTAGGCAAAACTTCAATTATTTTCAAAAATGTTCCTCAATTCAATGACTTCCAGTATTTAGTATTTTAATAAAATTTTATTTAAATTAAAAATTTTTAATAATAATAATAAATAATATTTTTTAAATTTTTTATTTAAATTTTCAATAAATAACAAATAATAAAAAAACAATTTTCTCCTCAGGAATTCAATTATTTTTAACAAATAATAAAATTCTTCTCAGAAATTCAATTATTTTTCAAAATTTCAATCAAATTCTTCTCAGGAATTCAATTATTTTCATAAATAATAAAATTCTTCGCAGAAATTCTATTACTTCAAAAAATAAAAAATATTCTTCTCCGAAATTCAATTATTTTCAAAAATAATAAAACTCATCACAGAATTTCAATTATTTTTAATACCTACAAAAAAAATTGAATTTTGGAGAAGTTACAAATGTTTGTAGAAATTCAATTATTTTCAAAATTACTAAAATTCTTCGCAGAAATTCAATTATTTAATAAATAATAAAAATCTTATCAGAAATTCAATTATTTTTCAAAATTTTAATCAAATTCTTCTCAGGAATTCAATTATTTTCATAAATAATAAAATTCTTCGCAGAAATTCAATTATTTTTAAAAATTTCAATCAGATTCTTCTTAGGAATTCAATTATTTTCATAAATAATAAAATTCTTCGCAGAAATTCTATTATTCTGAAAAATAAAAAATATTCTTCTCCGAAATTCAATTATTTTCATAAATAATAAAACTCAGCTCAGAATTTCAATTATTTTTAATACAAAAAAAATTTAATTTTGGTGAAGTTACAAATGTTTGTAGAAATTCAATTATTTTCAAAATTCGTAAAATTCTTTGGAGAAATTCAATTAATGTTCAAAATTCTTTTAGAAATTCTCGTCAAAATTTCAATTATCTTTATAAATAATAAAATTCTTCTCTGAAATTCAATTCTTTTCAAAAAATTTTTTTAAATTCTCCTCAAAATTTCAATTATTTTTATAAATAAAAAATCTCTTTTCCGAAATTCAATTATTTTAATAAATTTTAAAAAATCTCGTCAAAAAATTTAATTATTTTCAAAAGAAATAAAATTCTTCCCAGAAATGAAATTATTTCCAATAATCTTTAAAAATTCTGGTCAAAATTTCAATTATTTTTAAAAATAATAAAATTCTTCGCAGAAATTCAATAATATTAAAAAATTTCTTTAAAATCTCGTCGAAGTTTCAATTATTTTTGTAAATAATAAAATTCTTCTTTGAAATTCAATTATTTTCAAAAAATTTTCTTTATTTAATTATTTTTAATATCTAGTATTTTAATCAAATTTTTCAAAAGAATTCAATTATTTAAAAAAAAAATTTTTATAATATTCTACGCAAACATTTAATTATTTTAATAAATAATCAAAATTTCCCAGAAATTCAATTATTTACCTACACATTATTTATAATTTCTTCGCTATAATTCCATTATTTTCCATAAAACTTTTTACAAGGATTCAATTATTATTTTTAAAAATAATAAAATTTTTATTAGGAATTCAATTACTTTATTCATAAATAGTAAAACTCATTGCATTCAATTTAATGAAATATTCAATTATAATTATTAATTTTATTTTAATTAATTAATTAATTGAATTCTCGAGAAATTTGATAATAAAAATAAATAAATTTATTTTCATAAATAATCAAATTTTTTTGCATGGTTTCAATTATTTTTAATATAATTTTAATCAAATTCCTCGAAAAATGTAAAAATTAAATTATTAAATTAAATTATTCTTAAAAAATTTTCTGAAAATTCGTCGCAAGAATTCAATAAAATTCTTTATGAGTATTCAATGTTGAGAAATTTCAGTTAAAATTTTAGAGAATATAATAGAATAATAAAAGCATTATAGCGTGAATTTTCAGAAATAATTGACTTTTGAAAAGGTTTTAAATTAAAATCTTTAAAAATTTGAATTTTTCATCTTTTTAACTAAAAAACCAAGTTCCAAAAAAAATTTGAATAAAAAAATCGTATTTAAATAAAAAAAAATCGGATTTTTTTTAATTTAAAAAAAAAATCATGATTTTTAACAGCTCTGAAAAACAATCTATTTACTTGTTAAATTTAATCTAATTTATCTATTTCAATTGTAGGCAACAATCACCGTTCAGGAATGATGGAAAAATAAAGAAAATCCGTTTCATTCATGCATTTAGAACGGAATACATTTCCCGGGAGGATTTTGCTTCCGATGAGTCGTGGGAGAAATTTATGAGGTTTTACACTCATCAAAAATTGAGAAATAGTGCTGCTTACAGTAGAGATTTTCGTAAAAGAAGAAAATTGGAATTCCTGAAAAATACGGTTAAATTCTTAAAAGGAAAACAAAAACTCAATGCTTCTGGGAATTTAAAAGAGAGCTCTTCAGAAGAAGAAGTAGAGGAAGAATTGAAATAAGATAGACTAATAACAGCGTTCATTGAAAATTGTAATAAGATAATTGAAAGTAAGAAAATAATAAATAATACGTTTTTTCATAGAAATAAGTATGGTTTCAAATTTAAATTAGCTAACAATGTAATCTAAGAAAATTACTTTTTTCTTAAAAATATTTTCAGTGAAAGAGATTAGACAAAGAAATATTATGCTAGGCTTTGCAATCATTTACTAAAAATTACTATTTACTACTTTCTTAAATTTTGCTACATACTATTTTGATACTTTTCAAATTTTGAGTAGGTATTAAAACTTTAATTGTTAATTAAATTAACAAAACTTATTTTAAAAATAGTATGACAAACTTCCCTTGATTATTTTCAAGTTTTTCAATAAAATTCTTTAATTCAATTATTTTTAACAGAATTTTAAGAAATTATAATTATTTAAAAAAATTGCAATTGTTTCAAGAGATTTTATTAATATATACATATATACATTATAATAATCGTCAGTTTCCTTTCCGTTAGCAAATTATCTGCATTCATTTGTTTGTTTTGAAAATTGAATTTTGTGGGTTAAGTATTGGCATTTTTTACATATTTCTTAATGTCAAACTTCTTTGTGGAAAATACTTTACTTATTAAATTGTCTCGACTCATTGGTAAAAAATCTAAAATTATCGAAAATTATCAAAAATTCAAAAATCCGAATTTCTTAAAATTCAACATTTTTTCTTCTCTTTTATGGGATTTAGCTTCATTATTTTTGTGCTTTTGGAAAATACTTTACTTATTAAATTGTCTCGACTCTTTGGTAAAAAATCTAAAATTATCAAAAATTCGAAAAATTTTAAAAATCCGAATTTCTTAAAATTCAACATTTTTTCCTCTCTTTTAAGGGATTTAGCTTCATTATTTTTGTGCTTTTGGAAAATACTTTACTTATTAAATTGTCTCGACTCTTTGGTAAAAAATCTAAAATTATCGAAAATTATCAAAAATTCAAAAATCCGAATTTCTTAAAATTCAACATTTTTTCTTCTCTTTTATGGGATTTAGCTTCATTATTTTTGTGCTTTTGGAAAATACTTTACTTATTAAATTGTCTCGAATCATTGGTAAAAAATCTAAAATTATTAAAAATTCGAAAAAATTCAAAAATCCAAATTTCTTAAAATTCAAAATTTTTTCCTCTCTTTTATGGGATTTAGCTTTATTATTTTTGTGCTTTTGGAAAATACTTTACTTACTTAATAGTCTCGACTCTTTGGTAAAAAATCTAAAATTATCAAAAATTCGAAAAAATTCAAAAATCCGTTTTTCTTAAAATTCAACATTTTTTCTTCTCTTTTATGCCATTTAGCTTCATTATTTTTGTGCTTTTGGAAAATACTTTACTTATTAAATTGTCTCGACTCTTTGGTAAAAAATCTAAAATTATCGAAAATTCGAAAAATTTTAAAAATCCGTTTTTCTTAAAATTCAACATTTTTTCTTCTCTTTTATGCCATTTAGCTTCATTATTTTTGTGCTTTTGGAAAATACTTTACTTATTAAATTGTCTCGACTCTTTGGTAAAAAATCTAAAATTATCAAAAATTCGAAAAAATTCAAAAATCCGAATTTCTTAAAATTCAACATTTTTTCTTTTCTTTTATGCCATTTAGCTTTATTATTATTTGAATTTCTATTAAAGAGAAAAAATGGAAAACTGAAAAAATTTAGAAACTTTTAAAAATTCCAGGCCTTTTCCATGATTTCCCTGATTTCCAGAAGCCTTTTAAAAATTCCATACCATTTTCATGATTTTCCAGATTCTGTAGGAACCCTGCTTTTGTCTGATTTTCTTCTAAATTATCGAATTCAGTGATTTCTGGGGTGAATTTGGTTAAGTTGTAAAATGATTAATTTCTATTTGAATTCGTTTTTTTTTAATGTAGAAAATCTGATGTTAATTTAATTCTTTTTTCGTTATGCACGGCAAAAAATATTTAGCTGGATGAACTACAGATTTCACTTTAGTAGCGAAATTTTTCAGTGCTTCAATTAATACTTTCGTTATTCTAGAGAAACTTATCGCTATTTCAAGTAAAACTTTTTTTAGTGTGTAATAATTATTATTTCTTTAAAAAGTATTTAATTTAAAATGGCTTTATAAAATAAGCAATGCAAAAGATGACCCAGATACTAATTGTAATTGTTCTAGCCATAGTTTAAGTCTAGTAATGTAAATTCTATTTAAATTGAGACCATTGAGTGAAATTATTTGAATTTTAGTTAGTTAAATCTCTTTGTTAGGTTATAATAATTATTTCTTTAAAATTTTTTAAATTGTTTAAAATAAGCAGTTCCATACAACATGCCCGCGCGCTTGCGCGCGGATAGTGTGGCTAGTTTAAGAAATAAAAAAAGGGAAAACTGTGATGATTCCTGATTCTATATTCAAAAGGGAACGCAATGTACTTGATTGAAGACGTTACCAGGCAACGTAAATATGTTAAATGCCAATAGTTTGTTGTTGTTTTAGCTTAACAAGAAATTTTCAAATTTTGCGAGTATTCTGAGGCTGAATATTTGAAAATATAAAAAGTAAGAAAAAATAAAAATAATTTTAATAAATTACTTTAGTGAAGTTCACAATGTATACAATTAACGATTTTTGAAAAAAAATATCTGTCTGCAAATTTTCAAATAATTTTCTTTTGAAAAATTTGTAACAAATTTTAATGATCAACGTTTTTGAACAAAATTTTTTTTATTGTTTTCTAGTTAAAAAGTCTTTCATTTTCTTTAATCCTTGTTATTTTCTTTAATTTAAAATTTTTTCAATTTAATAAATTAATTTCGACGAAGAGAGCATTGAGCTCTTTTCAAATTCGCTAAATTTTTCTAATGAATTTTCGTCATATTTCGTATTTAATCGTTAAATATTCAATTATTTTTAATACTATCTTAACTAAATTCCTACAAAGAATTTAAATTTTCATCGAAACAATTATATTATTTTTCAAAAATTGTAATAAAAAATCTTTGCAAAATTTTAATTATTTTCATAAATAATAAAATTTTTCAAAGAATTTCAATTATGTTCAAAAATTTTAATAAAATATTTCCTAAAAATTCAATTATCTTCATAAAAAGTGAAATTCTTTTGAAAATTTCAATTATTTTCTTAAATAATAAAATTCTTCGGAGGATTTCAATTATTTCCAAAAATTTTAATAAAATTCTTCGCAAGAATTCAAAAAATTTCCTAAAAATTCAATTATCTTAATAAAAAATAAAATTCTTTGGAAGATTTCAATTATTTTCATTAATAATAAAATTCTTCGGATGATTTCAATTATTTTTTAAAAATTTGAAACAAATTCTTGTCAAAAATTCAATTTTTTTCATAAATAATTGAATTCTTCAAAAGAATTTAATTATTTTCTATATTTTAATAAAATTGCTTGAATGAATTAAATTATTTTTAAAAATTGTAATTTAATATGAAGAAATACAATTATTTTAAAAACTTGAAAGAAATTGTTTATAAGATTAAATTAATTTAAAAGTTTTCAATTAAAATTATCAATTCTTCAAAAGAATTTAATTAGGATTTTTAAAAATTTTAATAAAATTTTTCTCGAGAATTTGATTATTTTCATAAATAATAAAATTCTTCGAAGGAATTCAATTTTTCTCAAGTTTTTTGATAAAATTTTTTGCATGAATTGAATGATTTTTAATAGTACATTAATTTTAAAATTTAAAATATTTGAAAAGAAAAATTATTAAAAAAGTTAGGAAACAAAATAAAAATTTAAAATTATTATAATTAAATATTCTGAAGAAGTTGGTTTTTCGAAAAATTTTTATTCAAATTGTTTGAAATTTTGTAAAATTGAATTGTAAGCAAGCGAATTTCAGTGCGTTATTTTAGTCGAATTTTCTTTTTCACTTTAAATAATTGAATTCTCAAAGTTTTTTATTTAAAAAAATTATTATTAAAAATGAATTGATGCAGAAAAGAATTTTTATTAAAAATTCCAGAAAATAATTGAATGGCTTCAAATTTTTTAATTACACGCAATTTTGAAAGAAGACAAATTTAAATTAATATAATTAAAAATATTAAATTTAATATTAAATATTAAAATTTGACTCCGATTTAATTTAAATTGTAGAAAAATACTTCAAAAGGATTGAAATTTCTTAAATTATAAATTTCACTCAATAACATTTGATTAAAATTAAAATGAATAAGAATACCTTTATTTGAATGATTACAAAAAAGAAAAAAAAATGTAAACATTCCGTAAGTCCCGCCAAAATAAATAATTATGAAAGTTTATTTCAGTTTAGAACGAAAATTACAATTAATAATTTGCAATTTACAATTTATAAATAATATTTACTTTCTAAAATTTTCAAGAATTTGTAATATAAAAAAAGAAACTTACACTCTGCCTGCAGATTCTGGTGTTTCAAAATCATGATAAAGGTTATCTGTTTTTGCCAGTTTATTGTCATCCAATAACTGAAAAGCGAGAAGAACTCGTGAAAATAAATAAAATTACGAGATTAATTTAATTTGATAACAAAATTTGTGGTTTTTAGGAAGTTTTATTTATAATTTCCAATTTTTTTTACTGACCACGTGTCTAGAAAATTAGAGGTTAAGTTCGGAATACAGAAAGAAAATAAACTTTTCTTACCTTAAAAATAGCGTACCCCGCAGGGGTTTCGAAAAGTACTAACATTGTACCGGTATTTTATCTCAAAAACAATGGTAATTCTTTTTCACTTATTGTTTTTTATTAAAGAATGTATTTCATTTATTTGCTAAACACCACGCGGCAGCATTAAAATACGGAGCCGACAGCCCTACAATGTTGCCAAATTGACATGTAAAATGTATTGCGCTTGCGCCCTGTGAACAAGGGTTAATACACAAGGCGCGAAATTCAAAAAAATATTCCCCACTTTTTAAAAACTAGGTACTATTTTGTAAATTTTAACAAAAAAAAATAGAAGTATTATCAAACTTTTATTACAACTTCGAATACTTTGACAAAAGGATCTTGTTTTCGGTACATATTTTTATTATTAAAAAATATCCTTGTCTATATTGCGCATGTGTAATTGTTTACATAGATGGCGTCTCATTTATTGTCCTCCTTGTGTGTGTGTTCGCGTGTGTGAACCGGTGTTGATATAAAAACAGTTCGCATGTTTTGTATTTACAAAAACAATATTTTTATAACTAAATCGCCGACAAGAATAAGAATGTTTTAAAAAAATAATCAAAAAAAGATCAAAAGTGAGTTTTGAAATCTCCGATAGTTTTAATAGTCAAAACAAATATGAACCCTTCCGAACCAAACAGTGCTGAAACCTTAAGGTATTAGGTTGTTCTGTGTAAACACGCACATGAAACGCGTTTTTTTTTAATTTGTATTTTCTCAATGTTGCTGTGTGGCATGTTGCACTTTTAAGTCTTTTTTTTGTCTTATAAATAAAACTTTTATTTAGGATTATTTTCAACACCTAAGAAATTACACACTCGTTTTTTCGTGATAATTTTTTTTATTGTGATTTGTTTGAAAGCGTTTTCTTATTCAATTCCCTAATATCATTATCAGTTCGTTGCCTTTGACATTTTTTTTCGTAATCTTTTTGTATACAAAAGAATAATATATTGTAGTTCAAAAATGAAGGATGTTATTGACGTTCTCGCCATGCAGAGGGAGAAAAGAAACACTTTACAAAAAAGTATCACCATCGATTATAGTGGTGCGAATGATACTTTTACTGTTTCTAGATTCATTTTCGAGTGCGGTATGTATTTTGAGGTTATGTTACCTTCTGCTTTTAATTCTTTAAATTACTGAATGTTTATAAGTATTGTTTGAATTAAATATTAAATATTTATAAGTTACTGAAATAGGTTTCCTTTAATATTTATATTCTGAAATATTTTTAAATAAAAACGGTGTTTTTTATTTATGAATAGCAACAAGTTTTTTTCTACTAAACAAGGAATTATTTCACAGGATACAAATTAGAAGCTCATCCGTTGACGATAGCTACAGCTGCAATTTTATATCATAGATTTATAAGAGAAGCTTCTTCAAGTGGTTATGATAACTACGTGAGTATTTTATTGCGTTTCATCACGAAAAACCAATTTTTATTTTAAAACAAAACTCACTCTACAATTACAGTATTTTAAGACGAGATCCCAGTGCATTATTACAATTATATTTTTTTAGTTGATTGCTTCAACGTGCCTTTACCTTGGCGGTAAGGTGAAAGACGATTCATTAAAAATTCGAGACGTAATGAACGTCGCCTACAATACTTTACATAGAGGCTCGCAGCCACTCGAACTTGGAGATCAGTATTGGAGTATGCGGGACGCAATTGTTCAAGCTGAACTTCTCATAATGCGCATGTTAAAATTTCAAGTCAGCCCCGATCATCCGCACAGAGTAAGTACATTAACCTGCGGCAAAGATCTTTGTCTAATTGGCAATTGAATAACTAATGTGATTCCATAAATTAAAATATTAAAACTGAGAATTTCTTTTCAGTACTTGCTGCATTATTTAAGATCTCTGCAAGCTTGGTTCGGCGAGGAGGAATGGTCCAAATATCCTGTAGCTAAAACCAGTATGTCACTGCTGCAAGATTTCCATCATTCACCCTCTGTACTTGATTATCCTCCAAATCTCACTGCCATTGCTTGCATTAATCTTTCGTTACAAATTTACGGAGTTGTCGTCCCTCTAATGGATGAATGCGATCAACAGCCATGGTTCAACGTAAGATAACTTTATATTTTCAATTTTTATCTAAATTTTCAAATTCTTTTTTAATTATTACACTATCCGACAGTATTATACTGTCTGATTTTGAACCTTGAATAATTTTGGTCACTTTCAATAGAAATCACAAAAAAAAAATGCTCTAGCATGTCAAGTTTTTGAGAAAATTAGTGTCAAAATGTGAGAAAGGCATTTTTCGACTCTTTTTGACTAAAATAACATTTTTTTTTTTGTATAAAATGCAACTTATTTCGATTGTCAAATTACAATAATCGCAGACTTCGCACCAGATAATTAATTTTCAAAAAGTAGCATAAAGTAGCTTTCAAACTAAAAAAAGTAGCTATCGAAACATTAATTAAACTTGACGACCAAAAAATCTCGTTTTAGTCACTTCACAAAATTGACAAAAATTCCATTCAATATTTTATTTTCCTGTTTATTTTTAAATAATTGAATTCTGTTTGGAAATTTGATGAAAATAGTAGATTATTAAAAATCATTGAATTGCGAAGAGTTTTCAAAAATAATTAAATTTTGCAAACAATTCTATATTAAAATTTTTGACAATAATTAGATGTCTGTGTGGTATTTTATTAAATTATTTAGAAAATAATTGAATACCTAAAAAACATTTTATTATTTATGAATATAATTGAATTTCCAAGAAGAAATTTATTTTTTTTTTTAATGATTGAATTCTTGTGATGAATATTGTTATTTATGAAAATAATTGAATTTTCCAAAGAATTTTATTAAAATGACTCAAAATAATTGAATTTTTCTGTTGATTAATTTAATATAGTATTAAAAATAATTGAAATTCTTCAATGAGTTATATTATTTATGAAAATAATTGAATTCTTGCTTAAAATTTTATCAAATATTTTTTTAAAGAATTGAATTTCCATGAAAAATGTTATTATTAGTATAAAAGTAATTAAATTATTGTGAAGAATTGTATACAAATTTTGTTAAATAATTGAAATAATTGAAAATTTAAATTTAAATATTATTGAATTGAAAATTGAAAATTAAATAATTCTTGAAAATCAACTTTTCAAGAGTTTTAATCACAAATTTTGAAAATAATTGAATTCTCAAAATTTTTAATATAATTTAAATCTTTAAGTGTAAATTTAAAAATGATAATTAAAAAAAATTTAGTTTCTTAAAATTCTAATAAAATATTTTTAAAACAAGTAATTCTTAAAATTTTTTCATTCTAATTTTTTGAAATTCAATTATTTTCGATATTTTTTATTACATTTTTTCAATAAGTATTCAAATACTAAAAAAATAATAACATTCACATTTTTTAGAATTATTTTTAACATTTTGGAGAAGACAATCAAGTTCAAAGTTTTTTATTAAAATTCTTTAAAAAATTAATTATTATTTTTTTAAATTATATAAAAATTGTTTTAAGAAATTCAATCATTTTCGAAAAATTGCATTACAACAAATTTTTAAAAAGCTGATTCTTAGTATTGTTTTATCATGATTTTTCAAAGATTCAATTATCTTCGAACAAAGTAAATTAACATTATTTAAAATTTACTTTTTTAGAGTTGTTAAAATTTCGGAGTTTAAGGAAAATAGAAAATTAAATTTTTGTGACAACACTGAATTAAATAAACGACTTTATCGACTTTTTTTGATTATTTTCAATCGACTAAAGCGACTTTTTTGCGCTTAAAGAATTAGAATGTATTTTAAAAGAATACCTACATTTTTTCTTATTTCTAAAAACAATTAAATTTGTTCTAAAGAATTAAATTCTAAATTAAGATTCTTCTAGTTATAAATTAAAATTAACTTAAAAAAATTGTAGTTAAAAATAGTTGTAATTTTTATCAATAATTGTCTGGAAGAAATTAATAATATTTAAATATTCATTTAAAAATTATTTAAATTAAAATTATTTATAAATAATTTATTTATTTATTTTTATAAATTATTTAAATTTTAAATAATTTTATTCAAAATTGGGAAGAATTAGTTTTTTTTAAGTATTTTAGTTCTATTTATTAAAGATATTTAAAGTTTTATAAACAATTCTACGAAAATTTTTGAAGTAATTGAAATTTTCTGAAATTCTATAAAAAATAATTGGATTTTCTGAAGAATTTTAATGAAATTTCAAAAAATAATTTTTTTTATAATATGACTCCCCTTGAATTGTTTTTTTATAAGAATTAGGGAAATAATAAAAATTTTAGGCTCTAAATAAGGGAAAAATAACATCAAATTTGTGTACCTACCTTTTAATGTTAAAATTAGTAAAAAAATTTTCGATATTTGTAAAATTAATTGAATTTTGTGATTTCTGAATTTATGATTATAAAGAAAATAATTAAAGTTTTTATTTAAACCATTAGTGGATTTAATGTTTTGCAAATTTTTAAATGAAAAGAAAAAAAATAGTTTTTAGCGGCACAAAATTATAAAAAAGTATCCAAATTATTAAAAATTTTGTCTTTTTCTTTATTTTTTAACTAGTTTCTAATTTCAGTTATTTTGTTATTTTTAGTTTTGTTTTGAATCTTCATAAAAAATTTTATTGAAATTATTATTATTATTTATTATTATTTTTTTTGAAAAAACAATTAATTGAAGCTGTTTATTAACAGGTTTTCTGCAAGGACTTAACGAGGGACAAACTTTGGGAAATAATGGAAAAAATTATGGCCGCTTATGACGAGGAACCGGAAACAAGGGACAACTAACAAAAGTATTCAGACCATTCTACCAAGAATGGTGAATAGATTTTTTAAAGAATTAATCTAAATCACTTCTCTTTTTGTACTCTACATTTCTTCTCAATTTTTTCACTTTGTTTTTTGTTCTCAATTCTTCTACTTTCCCTTTTTTTATATTTCGAAAATATAATTATTAACTGTAAGGAACATTCCTTGACCGCTCAAGTCAATGTAAAGTATTATTTATAGCAATAAAGTGGTCAATGAAAGAAAATTACAAAAAGAGTACGTCTAAAAGTTTTTATTTCTTTTATAATATACACACAACTGAAGTAGGAAAATAGATAATTTAAGATCATCGTACAGAATTTATAATAAAAATTGGTTGGATAAACCAGTTTTTTCCATTGTTTTTTTCTTATTAACAAAATTATCATTTATAGAGTAAATGCGAAATTTCGTTTCCAAAGAATTTTTAAACTTTCATTTTTATGAATACATGAATACATTGTTTAAAAATTATTTTACGAAAGTTCGCATCTATTTTATTTTTTTTAAAAGTATTTACAAAGTTATGTTTGGTCCAGGAAATCGAGTCACTTAGACAGCTATAATATTTCTTAACTTTCAAATTACTGAGCAGTTAATTTACAAAATGCATTGGAAAAAGGCAATTGACTCGATTTTTTGCAACCCAGTAAAAAGAGTATATAAACGCTTTCAAAAATTTTTTTTCTAACTATAACGAAATTTGCAATTGTTTCAGTACAGAGCTCAAATATATACATTCAATGTTACATACAAGTTAATATATATACACACCTATATGTATATATCTGTTTTTTTAGAGTCCGTTGTCATTTAAAAAAATTAGATAATATTTAATTAAACTTTTACAAAAATAAACCTAAATATTTATAAATAACAAAAATTAGAAAAGGACAGATGTCGAGTGAAAAAAATTTAAGAATTTTCAAATTTATAAAAATCAAAGAATATAGTGCTTACTATTTATAAAATTATAATACATGTTTATTTAAAAGTAATTTTAATTTTTATTTTAATTTTAATAATTAGACTTATTGATTCAATTCTTAAAACTTAATTTTTAATTTTTTAATTTTTAATTTATAATTAAAAAATTTTTAAATTTATTAATTTCTAAATAAATAGTTTTAAGAGAAGATTCCATTCTTAAGGGGTAAAATAATTATTTTACGAAATCCAAACATATTTGTGATTTTACAAACAATTTTCGTGTTTTTTTTTTATTTTTTAGAAAAAGGAAAGAAAAACTTTTTTTTTACTTTCCGTATCTCACTATTTCCACTAAGTAAAGTATATAAAAGCCAACACTTATTAATTAATATACAGACTTTGAAATACACGCCTGATGTTAACACGTAATATTTTAATATATACGTATAAATGTAATCTTTGATCAAGTTTCAACAAGATGAATAATTATGATTTTTTATATTTTACTGAATTTTTCTTTTACTTAGATTTAATATCTATTTTCTTCATACATCACATTTATTTATGTATAAATATTTTACTTGTGATAAATGATTTTTAAAAAAACATTTTCTTCTCTCCGATTGAAGAGAAACACAAATTTCGATAATAACTTAAAAAAAATTATTTAAAAACAAATTTTTTAAATTATTTTTATAAAACTATTTTTATCAAAATGGCAATTTTACTTTTGAAGCGTAAAATAATTTCTCTAATTTTTTTTACAATGTTTACTTAGAAAAAATGTTTTTTTTGAAAGAATATTTTTTGGTAATTGCTTCTAATTTTTTGTAAACAAAAAATTAATTAAAACTTGAAATTTGGAGAAATTTTCGTTTTCGAAGAAAATTAGAAATAACGAACATTTCTCTCTTTGAGTATTTTAAAAATTTACCCGAAAAATGAATATCTATTCCGCCTTTAGATGGAAAGAGGCCATATTTTGTTGTCTTTTAAATTCGATTGTATTGGTTGTTTACTCGGCAAGTTAATTGTTGAAGATAATCTTCTATTAAGTCAATTTTTCTTTATCACTATTTTTATTTTAAAATGCAGTGATTCTTTGGACGAATGTAACAAATTCTATATATTCTTGAGAAATAGTCTTTTTATCGTCTGTAAAATTTTTTATTAAATTTCCAATCGCAATCTCCAATCTTTGATGCGATAATTTTTATTCTCTGAATCTTTGAAAGGAGACTTTTTTTCTAAAAAATTCATCCCAAAATCTGGTACGAAAATTCGCAAATTTTGTGTGCGATGCTTTTTTGAATGTCGAATTGTGTTTTAAGCTGACATTGCTTCTTTGGCTTTCATGAAATACGTTATCATATCGATTGGCAATGGGAAAACGATGGTGGAATTCTTCTCCGCTGAGATTGTGTTTAAAGTCTGAAAAAATTAGAAAAATATATATTAAAAATAATCATGATAATTATTTATTGATTATATGAAATTTTATGAAAGTAATTACATACAATTTTCATAAATAGATGAACTTCAAAAGATTTTAATTTCAAAATTTATAAAATTTCAATTTTGAATAAATTTTATTAGAAATTCTAAAGAACTTAAATTTTTGAAAAAAATTTTCAAAATTTAAATTCTTCTGAATTTAGTTGAATTTTGTAAAAAATATATTTAATTGATTATTAAAAATAAACAAACGAGGAATTTTAGTTAAAAACACTAAAAAAAATTTTAATTTTTGAGAAGTTTCAAATAATTGCAAAAATTCAATTATTTTCAAAAATAATAAAATTCTTCTTCAAAATTTAATTATAATAAAAAATTTAAAGAAATTCTCGTCAAAATTTCAATTTTTTCTATAAATAATAAAAATCTTCTTCAAAATTCAATTATTTTCAAAAATTTTAATAAAATTCTTGGCAAAATTTCAATTATTTACAAAAAATTTTCTAAATTCAATGACATATAATATAGATTTGAATAAAATTTTCCAAAAGAATTCAATTATTTAAAAAAAATATTATTAAAATTCTACGCAAAAGTTTAATTATTTTCATAAATAATAAAATAATTTCAACAGGAATTCTATTATTTACAAATTTTTTTATAAATTTCTTCGCAATAATTCCATTATTTTCAAATGTTCAACATTTTTTTTTAAATCTCCTCAAAATTTCAATTATCTTTATAAATAATAAAATTCTTCTCTAAAATTTAATTATTTTCAAAAATTACAATAAAATTTTTGGCAAAATTTCAATTATTTTCAAAAATTTTCCTCAATATCTATTATTTTAATCAAATTTTTCAAAAGAATTCAATTATTTAAAAAAAAAAATTTCTTAAAATTCTACGCAAACATTTAATTATTTTCATAAATAATCAAAATTTTCCAGAAATCTAATTATTTTAACTCATAAATTATTATTATTAATTTAATTATATTTAAATAATTGAATTCTCGAAGAATTTGCTAATAAAAATAAAAAATCAAATTTTTTACATGGATTTAATTATTTTTAATATACAATTTAAATCACATTCCTCGAAAAATGTAATTATTCTTAAAAATTTTATTAAAATTCGTCGCAAGAATTCAATTATTAAAAAATTTGTTGATATGGAATCTTAGTTAAAATTTTAGATAATAATTGAATATTAAAAGCATTATAGCGTGAATTTTTAGAAATAATTAAATTTTGAAAAAGTTTCAAATTGAAATCTTTGAAAATCGGAATTTTCCATATTTTTAACTAACAATTCAGTAGAAGTTTTTTTTTTCAAAAAGTGAAATTGAAATTATTCGAAGTTTTTATTTTCAAATATATATTTATTTAATTGAAGAACTTCCGAATAATCGATGAAATTTCGTAAAATTAAATTGTAAACAAATACATTTGAAAATTCTCAGAATTTTTAAAAAAATTATCCTAAATAGGTAATTGATTTAAAGAAGAATTTTAATTAAAATTTTTAGAAAATAATAATTCGAATTGTAATGATGAAAATAATTTTGAAGAAGTTACAATAAAAATATGTTTTATAGTAGAAAATAATGATCTTATCACTCGGTCATGTTTTATAATAATATTATCATAAATTGTTGAATTTAAAAAAAAATTAAATTTGAATGTTTTGTTACGTCATCGTAACATATTTTCAATAAACAATATATATAACCAATAAAATAATAATTATTGGAACTGCAATTAAAAGTAATAAAATATATTAAATAATAATGATAGTAATAATAATAACAACAAATAATTGTTATTAACATATTGTTAATTCTAACAATTTGATCATAAATCATTAATAACAAATTATAATAACAAATAACTATTAATAAAGAATTTTAATAATAAATTGATAATAATAAATAATAACTGAATTGTAATAACAGAATAATAATACATTTTAACAATAATAACAGAATTATAATAACAAAATAATAATAAATTGTAACAATAATAACCGAAATGTGATAACAAATAATAATAACAAACTGTTATAACAAGTTAATAACAAATTATGTAATAACTATAAATAATTAACAAATGTGACGCGATCTGAAGAAAGGGACCTTAGAAGCAAAAAACTATAGGTTATGTTTGAAATTTTTTAAATGAAAATACAAGAAAAGGATCAACTGTCAATAAAAATCATTGATGTTTAAATCTTCTTTACAACTAAAATATATATTTAATGAACACACTGAGAAAAATAATATTGTAATGTTAACAAAATCGTTTTGTTGAGCACTTTTTGTTGAGATTACTAAAATTTGGTTATCTGTACTAAATAATCTACCTACAGAATGCGATTAAATCGTCTGCTGCGCACGCGCTGTTCTAATAAATATGGCTGCTCGTGAAACCATACACACTTTGACAGTTGACGTTGTTTTTTTCTTTCTTTTCATAATTTAACAGAAACAGTAAGATCAACAATATTTTATTGAATTCAATTAATGATGTTTATAGTCTTCATTTATAAATTTACATCTTTATACCAAAATACTAGTGTTGAAATTTGTTTTGGAAAAAGTCGACAAAAGAATTTGGTTCGCCCAACTAAACGATTTTGTTGCACATATTTCAAATAAAAGATTTTGTTGGTACAACCAAAATTTTTTTGCCGGAACCAAACAGTTTTCTCAGTGTTCTGATTTTAGTTTGAAAAAAGTAAAATGAAACTTTGAATCAAGAAAAATTTAATACTAACATAACCTTAAAGTGATTTGCTTCTAAGGTACCTTTCTTCAGATCACGTCACAAATTATAATTATATAAATAATTAAATTGTAAAAGCAAATTATTATTAAAAATATTATAAAATGTCTCAAAGGAAATGAGACACGTGCGATCTAATAGCTGAGTCAACGCAAGTGTTTCTACAACAATACTTTTCCGAAAATACATGGCAAGAAAATGTAGTCATAAGATGTAGTCGTCAGTATTATAAGTCTCAAATTGAAAAGTGGTGCTCCGTACAAGTCGGTCTAAATTTTCCATCATCAAGAACTGGTCTCGTGCACGTGAGTTAAAAATTTCAACAGTGGTCCTTTTAAACGTCAGTCTGATATTTTTGTGTTGTCTACACACCGCAGTGAAAATATTCTTTATACCAAGTTTTCTAAATCCTGTGTTCAGAAGTCTTGCTCGAGTTTGTGAATTCATAATTAACACAAGGAAAATTTACAAGGATCATAAGTCATTATTGTCAACTGTACTGTTTGGCACGTACGACATTTTATGTCTTAAGAATTTCTCTAGGATATAAGATATCTTTTAGACATCCTTTAAACGAATATAGTCATCCTAAGGATGTCCTAAAGACGTCCCAGTGTCCACTGGGTTTATAAATGAAGATATTGTTCCAAAAAATGATGGATTTATTTACCTGAAGGTAGCGAAGTTGAAGTGCTGCAGGAGAGTCTCCAATAACTTCTGAAGCTTCTCGGAGAGCTCTGCTAGCTTTCTGTTCTCCCTCAGCGGCAATGACCTGATCAAATATAAACCAGTTAGTAACGTATCTTTTCAGTTACAAACAAAGAATAAGGTTTGAATTAAAAAAAACTCATCATACCTTAGCGCGGGCCTCTCGTGCGGCTTCAGCTTCTGCAGCCATAGCCCTCTGGAGTTGAACTGGGAGACGAACGTCCTTACTAGATTATAAAATTAAAGAAATTAGTGATTATTAATACAGAATACAATCTTAAAATGTTTAAATAATTTCTATTAGAAATCAATCGGAAACAACTGATTCTTATTTTGTTGTTATTATTTGAATTCATCAGGTTTAAGACTTACATTTCAACACGTTCGACTTTAATGCCCCAAGTATCAGTGGCTTCATCTAATGACGCCTGCAACACGAAGTAAGTTTATTATATAAAAATATACTTTTGATAAATAATTTTTGTGCAACGATTTTTTTGGTTTATTATTCTTTACAATTTTAATGATAGAATATTAATGTAAAATTCTACCTGCATGGTTCCAGAAAGAGTCTCCCGTTCGCTCAATATTTCATGAAGAGGTCGTGTACCCATTGTGTTTCGTAAAGTGGTTTGAGCAAGAAGTCTTGTACTGTGGTGAGCATTTTCAACATTAGCAATCGAAATTGTCGCATTATGAACTCTATAGTAAACAACAGCATCCACCGAAACAGTTACACTGTCTTTGGTTAGAACCTGAAAAAACAAAGACGTTTGTTTAGATGTATTATTTACAAGATAAGTTTAGACTAGATTGGGGACCAAAATAACTGAATACAACTACTAATATTGCAAATCGAATTTGTAATTATTAATACATTCGCATTTGATTGAATCACCTTGCTATTATGGGATTTCTCATCAGACGAGAGGGAAACTAGAAAACCTCTCCTGAGTACAACCGGTTTTATCGACAGTCAAGTTCTAATGGTGTGTACTGCACAATAATCGACGGGTGCACTTAATTACACCTTGACGTCAAACTTTCCGCTTGATATGCCTCGAAAGTAGTAAAAACACTGGGCTACAGCGGTAGTGGAGGCGCAGTCATCCACATAGTACAGAACCGTACTCAAGTGAGTTTAACCTCGATGATTGCAAGCCAAAGAGTTTCATCACCCCAGCAATACCATCGGATTTATTTTGTTCCATTATTTTGTAACTGATGATATAGTTCGGGCTTGTGCTAAGATAATTTACCTAGATCCGGCAAAGTCCTGGTGATACGTGGACTAACTCAAAAATCCCATTAGTAAGAAAAGGATAGACATAACTTTGTCCTTTTCTTACTAATGGGAAATTTTAGTTAGTCCACGTGCCAACAGAACCCTTGCCGGATCTAGGTAAATTATCTTAGGTTTGTGATCGTGGAGGTTAAGTACTTTTAAATAGGAATGAATCAGTCTTGTACAATTATGGTTTCCCTAAAGTCTAAGTTATTCGTTTCTGCCTTAAGAAATACTTAAACAATAGTTATTTTTAGTCTTTCTAAACTAGGGTCCCATCTTAAATGAAATAAAAAGTTCAGTTATATACCTCTTGTGGTGGCACATCGTAAGTTCGAGTTCTAAGATCCACTCTTGCATAAGCATCGATGCAGGGCAAAATGAAGAATATACCTAAAGCAAAGACAAATTTATATTTGTACAACTATTATATACAAAATAAGGTATCTTAAATAATTGATTTATTATAAATAAATTACCAGGGCCTTTTGCTCCTCCAGACAAAAGTCGTCCAAGTCGAAAGATAACAGCTCTTTCATATTCTTGTACAACCTGAAAATCATCAAAAAATATTCTAGATTTAAAAATATCTAAACATACTTCATAGTAATTTATTAATAATTTACGATTCCTTAAGAGCATCTGGATATTTTAGGATATTCTACAGACATTCTAAGGGTATTCAGAAATTATGTTAAATAATGAATAATTGTGATAATAATCTGACTGGTTATAAAATAAACAAACAATAAATCAGATGTAAATTAATAAAAGAATTGCAAATTGAATTTCTCACCTTAAAACAAACGAAAAGGGAAAATGGCATAGTAAGAACAACTAACACCCATGATAATCCAACTAAAACCTTTCCAAAAGCTGTTGCATCGTCCTTAGTCGTATTCTCTGTAACAAAAGAATTTGTTATAAGTTTATTCAAAATATTAAAAAGAAATTTTCATTTTTCTTCAAAGAAAGTTTAAACTTTCGAAGATATTTTATAGATTCTTTGAAGGACTTATTGTTAGTACTTAGTTAATAGATGATATAAGGTAATATATTTCGTTCAGACTAATGTAAGCCGTAAGTGAATGAGGATTTTATATATTTGTTAGTTTCTATTTTGATTCTGTAATGATTTTGAAAATAGTTTCATAATTTTATTTATAGATGTAATTACAAATATTGAAATCTTAATTAAAAAACTTTACTCACTATTCTCAAGTTGAGAACTTTATTATTCCTCCTGACAAGCTTAGCTCAGTAAATAAATTATTAAAATAAACTCAGCAAAGAAAAGCTCTTGAATCACAAACTTTTTTTGTTTATAAACCAGTGAGTTTCTAAATTGTAATTGAAAAACTTTCCTCATTGTTGTCTCAATAATAGATAGTTGAAGAAATGAAAATTTAAAGTCAACATTTAGATGCATATTTATTTTCCAAAAATAATGCATTTTTGTAGGTCATATCACCATTTTTATAAATATTTATTCACTTCTAACAGTTTTACAATGGTATCGCAACCCATATAAAATCTCGATGTTTTAAAAAAAATTTATCGGCTTTAAGGTGGTGCACAGTGGCTATAATTTCTCAAGAAACCTACAGTCCAAAAAAAGGGAAACTGGTTAATTTATACTTTTTACTCTCTAATAAGATGAAAGATTTAAAAGAGAGGAGAAGCAGGATGGGAATAAACAGAATAGACGATAAAGTTGGGATAACATAAGTGTACAAGTGGCAAAAAGTATTAGGGTATTAGGATAAGTTTAATGTGTATATAGGTTAAGTTAGAATTAAATAATTCTGTATTCTTTTTCTGAGTGTACTTTTTGACACAGCGACAAGGGGTTTAAACTTTCCCACATTATGTATTCTTTTTTTGGGATTTATAGATCATCTTATTCGTAAGTAGAGAAAAGTTTTTTAAGAAACTTTAAGCTGACCAAGAAGGTGATAAAGGAACGCAGTGATTGACCACCTAGTAGCCACATCGTCTACTATGGAACCAACGTAATCGACAAAGATATTAATATTAATATTGTGACGGAAAAATTTATTCATGGCATTAGTGGATTACTTGATCGAATATCTTAATGAAGGTAAAGATTGACTAATTGTGTATTATAACTCTTTTAATTTTTTACTTATTGGTGAATAAATCGACTATTGGCATACTGAAACCTATTCAATTAGCTTTTTAGGATAAGCACATTTGACAATTTGAGTCAATCATAATTTTCTCTGAAACTGTATATTGATTATGAAGATACAACGTGAAAAAGCCGTGGATTACTTTTGACATCGTCTCTTAAAAGTCGTACGTACCCCTTTAACTATTTATTCCCAGCGGGACTCTCCACTGAGAATTTTGATTTATTTCGACTTTACTGTTGACATGTTGTTGGTTAACTTATTTCCGATTCGTTAGATCCGTCTAAAAGTTAAAATGATGATAGATTGCAATGTTCTCTAAAAGTAATCGCAAAATTATGAGGGTTTTTTTTATACCTGTTTAAGAAAACCGTTAATTAATTAAAACTTTGAATATTTTTACCATATTTTAATATTCTTTTTACCATACTCGAATTTTCTACAAGAAGCTATTAATTGAATGGTTGGGCACAATAAGGGGACGTACGCGCCGCTACACGCTATGAAGCCAGTCGAAGGGGAGAAATTGTGGAAAAAATGGAAATTGGAAATTTTGATTTTTTAAAAACAGTATCTTATAGGAAATTAAAAGGCGCATCTTTTTTTCCTTCTGGGTTTTTTTCTAAAATTAATATTTTAGAAAATAATGACCAAAAACGGAAAAATTTTAATTCTCAAAATAGATTCAATTTTTAAACATAACTCGCTGTATCTTCTGTAAATATTATTGAAATTGCTTGTAATTTTATATTCAAACGCATTTGGGTCCATAGAAAGCAACAATATAATTAAAAATTCAAAAAAAATTAATTGTTTATTAATTTTTAATTATTAATAGAGGTCCATCGATAATCACGTTACCTTATCTTTGCCGACAAAAAGTCTGTGGGGAAGTTTACGGTTGAGCAAACTTCCAGTGAGACATTTGTTTATTACTATTTGAGGAAGTTTTCTGTAAAATTACAGAAAGATTCCTTCATTATTTATTGAAATATTTTAGTTTTAAGAGTCAGCGCGGCGCGCAGCGAACCTTCGTATATGTGCAGTCTCAAGTGATATTTTTTCACTGGTTCAACAGAATATGCTTTATTTCACAGGAAATCTTACCAATAAATTATATAATTTTATAAACAAATTATATAATTTCATAAATAAATTATACTAAAATTATATGTTTAATTAATATTGAATAATTAATAAGAAAAATGTTCAGTTGAAAACTTTTATATATTAAGAAATAATAGAAACTGTATTTAACAACAGAATATAAATATACTATCGCAATATTTACTTTTGTTGGTATATCGTTTATTTACAAACTGTTTCATCTTTTGGTCATTGAAATTATTAACAAACTTTTGCACATTCTTGAATGTGATCTAACGATAAACAGTTGAAAGCTTTTTCTCTTCTAAAGTAAATTTACGGAGTTTATTAATTGGAAACAAATTTGCAAACACTTTTTGTTGTTTTTGGATTATTGCTTATTTATAATGACTTCGCAAATTGGCCGAAAAAGGCCTCGAAGTCAAGTTAAGTGGAAAAGCATTATAGGAAAGGAATCCAGAAACAAGGTAATGTTAATGCAATATTTTTAGTAAAACTTGTAATGAGACTCAAAATTTATCCCAATAAAATAAGAAAAAATAAAAGGTAATAATTTTTTTATTTTCATTACGATTAATTTTAAATAAATTAATGTTAAATAGTATTTTTATTCATTATTATTTATTTCATTAACCGAAATAAAATTAAATATTTTAATTTCAATATATTATAATAATACGTTTAAATTTTATTTTGAAATATTTATTATTATTTTAATTTTTGTCTCGTATATGAAACTATATAATGCTATTTTACTATTTATGTTAGGCATTAATTTTCATTATTTTTAAATTCTAATATAAATTTTATATAAATTGATAATTTTAAATTAAAAGAATATTCTTATCGATATATTTACATAGCAAGGACAATTTGTTATATCTAAAGATTTCGAAAGGAACTTTCTTATAATGTGATTATTTTGCTATATTTATCAATCAAATGACGTTTGTTTTAAAAACAAAAATTATTTGCTCTAGTACAGTAAATTTGTTTGCATTGAAAGTTTATTTCGTTAGGATAAATTTGATATAATAATGAATTTATTTTAAATTATGTGATAATTTAATTTATTAATTTAATATTAAAAAAAGATTTTGTATTAAAGTATATACGCTTATTGTTATAATTTTTTGAATTGATCATATTAACGAATGTTAATAAATTTTAAATAAAAATTATTTTATTCTCCTTTATTTTTTATTTATTTTATACATTTCTTTGCCATCATAAAAAAGGAAAAATATATTCTTAGGGCCAGGATTATCTTTCTCAAGCTGGGAAAATGATTCATAGGAAGGTGTTCGCAACTGTGGAATCTTGTTGCAAAAATCAATGCTTTACAAAATTAGAAATTTGTGAGCAAGAAGAAATCCATAATAACTTTTGGAATTTGGGTAATTACGTCGCTCAAAATGTTTTACTGACTTCTATGATTTCCATGAAAGATTCAATGGGAAACATCAAACTTACAAAATGGTTGTACCATTTAACTTGTAAAAATAATAAGATTTTCGTTTGTAAAGTTTTACTTTGCAACATTTTGAATATAGGGAAAAGGCGCATTGAAACGGTGCAGAAGAAATTGATAACAAATTCAAATTTAAATGATAATCGAGGGAAACATGGTAATCAAACACTAAAATTAACTGACGAATTAAAAGTTCTTATTCAGACTCATTGTGAAAGTTTACCTCATTCCGAATCGCATTATACTCGTCAACATACAAAGTTAAATTATTTTGACATGTCAGACTTAAATTTGCGCGATTTGTATAATTCATTTCTTGAGTATTATGCATCCGTTACTGGCAAAATAGAAATTCCTTTAGAGGAGAGTACATATCGTAAATATTTTAATAATTATGTAAACTTTTCTTTTAAATTGCCAAGGAAAGATGTATGCAATGTGTGCTCTGAATTTCAAATAAACAATACCGATGAAAACCTGTATAATATGCATAAAAAAAATGTTGAAAATTATAACGAATTGAAAAAGCGAATGTTAAGCACCAAGAATGTTTTACACTTGGAGTTCGATTTTGCCCAAAATCTTCCTCTCCCAAAACTCTCCGTAAACGTTCAATTTTTTTGTAGGCTATTGTGGTTACATATATTTAATGTACATGTACACAATAATAACAATAGTTACATGTTTCATTTTCTTGAAGGGACACTAAAAAAAGGTGCCAATACAGTTTTCAACTTTGTAAAATATGCCATCGAAAAAGAACTTAAGTTAAATCACTATGAAAAAATTTTTTTGTATTCGGATGCGGCTGGGGGACAAAACAGAAATTATTTAATTATATTATTTTTATCAATGATGTCCATAAAATATCAAACCGAAATTCAACACATTTACCCAGTGCGCGGTCATTCGTATTCTTCATGTGATAGGAACTTCGGTGTATACGGCAGGAAAAAAAAATTGAAAGAAAAAATTGAACTTCCCGAAGAATACGTTGATTTAATTCAAAAATCAAGAAATCCGCCGTTTATCATGGTAGACGTTTCCAAAGAAAAAATTGAAGATTTTGAAAACTTGGCTGATATAAATAAAGATATCAGTGGTATAAAAATCAGTCAAGCTGTCAAAATCGATTACTTTGCAAATGGCCATATCAACGTTTATTATAATTATAACGAGAAACCGGTAACTTTTAATGTAATTAAAAATTCATCGTTTTTCAATCAATTGGAAAATACTATTCTAGATGAAGCTAAAGACGTTGGGATTTCTAACGAAAAAATAAAAGACGTTAAGAAACTATTAACGTATGTAAGTGACAAAGCTCGATCGTATTATGAAAAACTATTTAATGAAACTTTTATTAAACAAAAAAAAAAGAAAAGAAAAACATTAGATTGTTAATTGTTATTTTTTTACTAACAACTGCGTTATTTTATAAATGTTAAACTTCAAAAATAAAATTTTTTAACATGTAACTGTTATTACCTTTTAAAATTAAATATGTTAAATATAAACGTATTTTAATATAATAAAAAATATTAATACATATTTTACAATGTCTGACATGATTTAAGATATGTTAAAACGTAGATAAAATTAAAAAAATTTTAAATGCGAATTGAATTATTATAAAATGTGTTTACAAGCGTTCAATAATGTATATTACAAATATTAATGAATGTTTATCGTTTTTGCCAAAATGTATAAGAATTACAAACAATGAAATGTCAATAAAATACTTTTTTCACAAACTATTAAACAAATATTTTTTACGGTAATAAAAACTTTAAAAAATTAATTTCCTGTGAAATAAAGCATATTCTGTTGAACCAGTGAAAAAATATCACTTGAGACTGCACATATACGAAGGTTCGCTGCGCGCCGCGCTGACTCTTAAAACTAAAATATTTCAATAAATAATGAAGGAATCTTTCTGTAATTTTACAGAAAACTTCCTCAAATAGTAATAAACAAATGTCTCACTGGAAGTTTGCTCAACCGTAAACTTCCCCACAGACTTTTTGTCGGCAAAGATAAGGTAACGTGATTATCGATGGACCTCTATTAATAATTAAAAATTAATAAACAATTAATTTTTTTTGAATTTTTAATTATATTGTTGCTTTCTATGGACCCAAATGCGTTTGAATATAAAATTACAAGCAATTTCAATAATATTTACAGAAGATACAGCGAGTTATGTTTAAAAATTGAATCTATTTTGAGAATTAAAATTTTTCCGTTTTTGGTCATTATTTTCTAAAATATTAATTTTAGAAAAAAACCCAGAAGGAAAAAAAGATGCGCCTTTTAATTTCCTATAAGATACTGTTTTTAAAAAATCAAAATTTCCAATTTCCATTTTTTCCACAATTTCTCCCCTTCGACTGGCTTCATAGCGTGTAGCGGCGCGTACGTCCCCTTATTGTGCCCAACCATTCAATTTTAAAGATAGACAGAAAAGCGATAATCCATTAATCACAAACTTTAATTTTTTGTCAATGATATAACATTTATGTTAAATCTTAAAAATTTAAATCTATTAAAGTAGAGACGCAAAGTTTTCTTAATTAAGGAATCCTTTACACATGAAGAAAGAGGTAGAAGAGGTGTATGCAGAGGTAGATGACGTCTTGTTCGTGACGTGACGGAATGTGATATGGAAAAGCTAGTACATTCTTGATGTTCACCAGCATGTTTATTAGATTTATTTAAATTGTTGATAAAAATAAAAGGTCTGCATGAGACGCATTCCAACACGTGTATCATTCGTGAATCATCTTGCATTAGAAAATTTGATATAAAAAGGGAAGCATCTTCATTAAACCAGAGAGTATTTTTTTGGAAACCAACCTCTAAGCACATCGCTCAGTACTAGAGAGGATTTTTTTGGAAATCAACCTGAACACATCGAAGTCAACTAAAGTGCAAACCCAATGTATAACGTTCAAAAGTTAACTTTAGTACATCCCCAAGTATTATTTTTGAAACTAACTTCTGTAAGACATCTAGTTTACTAGGTACACCGTTTTTACTGTGAGTAACAAGTGAAAATTGAAGAAGAATTAATTTTGGAAATTAGCCCAAATTTTAGTAAGAGTTTCAAGACCTAATATCGAAACAGTATATTTAATTTCGAAGTATCGAAATTTGCTCTGGAGGCGACAGTCTGGAAGAAAAGTAAATCACTAAGAACAAAATACATAAAATCCATTAGTGTAAACAAGGCTAATATTCAAACATTGAGGACATCGACAAGAGGCTCTGTGTCTACTTCACATAACCACTTCAGATTGGAAATCGAGATAATAATCACCAGTTTTCAACACCTGTAATAATCGTAATTCCTAAAGTAAGATTTTTAATATTATACTCATTGTACTGTTGTACATTCACTTAGTGCATAATAAATGACTTTTAATTTTAGGGTAAATTTGTAAATGCAGATTAACAGAATAGTACCATTGTACGATATGCGTCTATCAATCAAATAACATTTTGATTAGTTGATTGTAGGATTTGTATTCTGTTATATTATCAAAGTCCAATAATGAGCTAGCATCAGTGTAAGTGGCTTTGATATAGCGGTGGATAATAATTGTTTCGGGATTGTTATTCAGGCAACAGAATCGAGAAACACAAATCATTCAAATTCAAGTTAAAAACTGATTAGAAATTTATTTAAGAGATAGTCTATCAGAAGAAAAAAGGAATGCAAATTTTTTTATCAAATGGGAAAAAGCCCCCTTTGTCTACAACTAGCCGCGTTTCCCTTCGACAAAAGATAGTGGTTCCTTCTCCTACTTGTCTATTGTTCAGGGAAAGAGATGGGAGCATTGCTTTTAGGACTATAGAGAGTTTATTAATTAATTGTACAGTTTTTATTAATTAATTTAAGTTTGGATTGTATTAATAAATTGTTGTTTTGTTAAATGTGCGTTTTTAATAAATTTTCGATCATTGAGGACCGAAGGAGAGTGCCAGAAAGAGTAGTGATATTGGTAGCGTCTCAACGGTCTTGTTTAGAAAAGTTCGTTTGGTTGCTCGTTGTTCAGAGGACCGTTTTGCATCACGCCATCGGCTTGGTATAAAACCAATTCTTAAATGTCCTACTTTCTTCAGCCTATCCGCTTCTTCTGGGTCGGGTTGGTGACTACAACCGTGAGCTTCATCACTCTGTGGTTGGGTCCAAAGTCCAAATTTTCCAGTCAATAATTCTGTGCACATTTCTAACATCCAATTTTCTTTATGACTGTAAATTCTCTACTTTTCTGATGTTCTCGATTAACTTACATTTATAAGATAAATGTTATCAATTACAAGCAATTGATTTAAGTTTTTTGAAAACATTGCAGAAACATGGGAAAAATCTAAAGATGAGGGTAAATAAATAAATTTTTTAAATTTGTTTACGTAGAAGTTAGAAAGTTTTTCGTAATACCATAAAGTAAACAGATCCATAAATTTAACGTATGACGATGTTAAGATTACGTTAACGATGTCTATACATGCAATTAATTACAGAATCATAATTATAATCAATTACTGACTATTACAATATCAATTACAGTGTATGTATCAAGTATGCTTCTATTAACGAGAAGGAGTATCTAGACACTGAGAGGGAAAGTGGTGGCTACCTACTGCCCGCGTCGCTTCAAGATCAATAATACAAGAATGATTGATAGTTCTAAGAGGACTTCTTCAGCTCAATTTATATCATATCAATAATTTGGTATGATACATTTAGGAAGTAATTAAGTCTGCTTAAAATTATTATTGTTCAAAATGTATCCCTTTTGTGGACTTAATGTCCTCTTTTGAAATCTGTTATCAGTATTGGAATTGTATTCTATAAAATACTAAATTCATTTGTAAGGAAATTTTTAAAGGGAAACTTGTAACGTTACTAGGCAAAAAGACAAGTGTCTGAATAAAATATAATTTTATACATAGACCATAATTTTAACTTTCATACTGCAGTACATAATTTAAAAATAACTTTTAAAAACAGAAATTTAAAGAAAGAATTAACACGCGTAACCCAGAATAAAAAGTTCTTATTTCTGATATGATGTTTTGTGACCTTTCATATTTTTAGACTGAAAGAAAATATTCTTATTTTTCCAGATATAGAGGAAAATATAATAAAGGCATAATGCAATTCTTATTACCCTTATTAATCTTATTCCCCTTTGACTTATAAAATTGCAAAAATAATATGCTTTTTATAAGAAGTTATGACAATGCAATATAAAATTTATTAAATCAGATATTATTTCTAAAATGTTTCCTTAGACACAGGAGGATCGATCTTATTGATTGCAGGTAGTCGCTATATAGTATGTATTTACATTTTTTTACAACGTTCTAAAGAATTTCTAAGCTTAGATATGATACAACATTTTCATAAATTATTAAATACTGTACTTGCACTTCCTTTTCGATCAATGTCATTGAAATCGCAGGTCATAAGAACTTTTCACTTGTATTCTTTTTTGCAATATTTTCCAAGCATAATGTAAATGCATTTGTTTTCTGTATATTTTGGAAAATTAGTTATTCTAAGATAATTTGAATATTGATCAGGAATTGAATGGTGACATTCTGCGGACTATTGGAATGAGGCCAAAATTATACGGGCATTTTGAATCGATTACGAAGTTTTACTTTATTAATAGATAATATAGGACTTATTGAAGATCCTGAATATTGTATGTGAAGAGAAAGAGGAACTTCGGTCTTATATTCACTTTTCCTACCTATATAATTTGGGGTGTTATTTGATAGACTTAAGTCCCTTTGGGGTCATGCAATTGTTGAAAAATCAATCAAATAAAATCTGAATCTTTATTAGCAAAAATAATAAATTAATTTCTGACTTTTAGATTATAAAATTAGCAATTTAATTTTCTATTACAATCGGAGATTAAATTGAAGTTTTTTAACGGTAGAAAATTATATATAGGTAGTATCAGGTTTGAAAGAAATTCGAGAACAGTTCAGGTTCAGTGAATAAATAGGTGATTGGTGCAAGCTGAATGGATACGGGACGAGCTTTTACGCTACAATATAGAGAATATTGAAATTCGTATATTCTTTTCTTCACCGTTAAGCGTACTATAACATTTTTTTTATCAGTTGCTCGTCAATTTTAGAAGTACTAATTACAGATAAATAATACTTTACAATATTATAATTGAAACGTAATGACTAATGTTAACTTTCAAAATTTAAATTCTTTGTGTATTGACTAAAGGGACTTCCAAGTCTTCCATTAGTGGACTTTTCCAATTGTTAAAATTCCTAATCGTAACAACAAATTAAAAAGAGATTTTCCCTCCAAACAACACTTCAATAAATGCAAAGATGCATTCGGTGATATAAAATTGCAATAAAGAAATATTACTATAAAAATGACTCGCAATTTAAGAGAAGCTTTTCCACGTAATTCCGTCTTATATTGGCCATTGTCCAGGACAAATGCAACTGGTGTTTCAATATTAAGATTATAAATCAAAATGATTACATCTCAGTTTTCTCCACGGTGCTCGATATGAGAAACATGTTAAGTAGGGAAATAAATTTCTAAGGAAGTACTTTTTTCAGTGCAACTATAGCAGAAGAGATGTCTATTTGAGAAATGAAAACAGATTTCAAAATGAATTTTTAACAAGAGTACACTATAGTTAGACTATTAACTATAACAGCTCTATAAATATATATAATGTGGCTGCAAGGGAATTACTTTCTTATTCAATTCTTTATAGAATTTATGTTCACTTCTTTTGAACTTGTTTTATTATTTATCTATACTAATGGTCTTCACACTCATTCACTATTGCATTCTGTCTAAATTTAGTATTTCAAATATTTACGAATGCTCTCTTTTTCGCAGGTTTAAGATTGAGTAGGTTAAAGACGACTTTAAACTTCGCAGGTGGAGGTTTCTTCTTAGTTATATAAATTGTTTTCGAGAATAAACTGTTTGCAATTATAAAAGAACAATATGTGAATTGTAGAAGTTTTTCTTATTGGTTTATACACCCGTCTTAAGCTTATCTAGCTATAGAAGTGTTTTTGTATTCTTACAATTCTCTTATACTTTGTCTAGGCATAAACTAATTTACTAGATTTTTGCATCTATAGAACGACTTGAAGTAGGAGTACTCATATTTGCCTGGACCACCCGTCTAATTGGTTTTGCAGAGGAACCTGAATAAGATCGACCCACTAAAAACCGCTCCCGTCTTTTACTGGACTTATCTTCAACTTACGGATCTACTTTTCGGCATTAAACTTTGCAAGTGGAGATCACTTCTTAGTATTGGCTTTTAGAGAATATCTTCCAGCCTCTGCTGCACCTCATCTACCTGGGTACCAAGTCTCAGATTCCGAAAGTAACTCTTCTGTCTATCGACTGTACCTTTCCCATGCCATCCCATGTTATGTAGGGATGACCGCTATGTTCGAGTCGACCCACTAAAAACCACTCCCGTCTTAATCTGGACTATTCTTCAACCCACGAAACTATCTATTGGCTTCGAACTTCTTGGAGTGATGGTCCCATTATATCGCAGTGGGAATTCTTCCTCAAGGGTCGACCTGAAGACTCCGCATCCACCGCTGCCTGCGACATGGTGGACATCAATTTTGTCGCCGCACTTTTCTTTACCTTTATGCGTCCCAACTTTTCAAGCCTTTCAACTTCTTCCATGTTCGTGACAACAGCGAGCTTCAAACCACGCTTGTTGGGCCCTAGGACCGTCAATCTTTTGCTAGTTGATGTGTTCCTAAAATTTCCACCAAAGCTTCCTGGACTTCGGCATTGTCAGTAAGGCAATCCAGGTCACGGATCCCCAATGTGACCTTTTGATCCGCCGTCTGCACTTTACCAAGCTCTCCTACGACCCTTGTCACCTCCTCGGTGAACTTCTCCTTATCCCTTTATTTTTATAAGAATTTCACCTTTCTTCGTAGGTCTTGCTCCTGCTACTCTTGCCTGGCTAGCATCAGGTTCAGACTCTTTTTTAATCTTTCCCAAGACATCAGCAAAACTAATTCCTTTAGCTACCTTGACAATCATTGTTGTCTGACAAAGTTTAAGGAGAAGGACAGGCCAATTAGACAAACGACGATGATCACGACAAATAGGGGGACAAATAGTGACAAATAGGGGGATCCTTCAAACAAGTGACGAGGGAACTCACTTCTAAAATTTTGACGAAAGAAAAAGCATTTTTCTAAACAATTATTCATATTTGAATTAATATTAATACTCGCGAGTAAATTTTAATAGAATATTATTGACGCGGCCGTCATTATATCGTCCAATATATTCTTTTCTGTGGAATACAATTTTTGGAACTACTTACACTACTGTGCAATATATTTATAATTATTTTAAAATCATATTGGCCTACATTGTTGAGTATTTCTTTTATTTTTATATTACAATGATGTATGTGGAGAAATATATTATTTTGATTTAGAAATCATAATATAATATATTTAATTTGTCAAGTAGTTGTTGGCCTTATAATTGAAATCAATGAATATCTATTACTGATTTCTATTGATTCAATTTGAAGGGAGAATTATTGATTAGTTTGCACGAAATATGAAAATTATGTTCCCAAAAACAATTAGCCTTTTAACAAATAATCAATAAATGTATATACGAATTGTTCTGAAATTATATTTTCTAAGTAAACAATGTTTCCTTTAACTACAAATATTGAATCTGATTGTAAATAATAGCGTCGTCAAGAAAATTCTAAATACATTATTTTTGTGTACCTTAGGGTTAACTTAATGCTCAAGCGTGGCTAATGTGCAACGCAGTACATTAATTTTACGTATTTACAAAGAAATTGACTATTTTAGTTTGTTATAGTTTATTGAATTATAATTTCCACAGTTCATAATGGACCATAAATGGGTAACAAAATTATACAATAAAAACCGTTAATTGTAATTTAAAATTTATCGAAAAATATGATAAAAAAATAAGGAAAAAATAAGTTATTGTAGACTAAGAACATATTGATTCAAGCATTGTAAGAATTTCGTCAATAAAATTATAGGTATAATTGGTTCCTTCACCCTATCACGTGAAATACTCCAAATTTGACGTGGATGGATATATTGTACTTTAGAGACGATTTTAATAAATTATTAATATTGATTTTAAACACAAAGAAGTAAATCTACATATATAGATAAATTATATATGATGTAACTAGAAATAGTATTTTTGTTATTTTTAACCCTCATGAAGTCTTAATGCATGTGAATCAATAAAATATTCAAATTAAAGAATAGTACAATTTCCCATGTAATTTCCAGAGTTCCTTTACTTATAAGTGCATTTGTTTTCAGAAAATCGAAACATTTATTTCGTAAATGCTCTACCAAAAACATAAGCTATATGGAAGTGGTTTTCAAATTTTTTTAAATTCATGTATGAAATGTTTAAATATTTTATATTTAATCCCTTGACTGTTTATGTCACATATGGAGCTATTCATAAATTACGTAACGCCGTTTTTGGTCATTTTAGACCCCCCCCTCCCCCATGTAACAAACTTTTACATACATTAGCGCCATTTTTATAATGAGTGTAACAAATATCTTGACCCCCCCCCTATCCTCCTGAAGCGTTACGTAATTTATGAACGGCCCCTATATGGACCTTATTCGCTGATTCCGAATCTGATGTTAGATTTTTAAAATTCAAAATGGCGGATCCATTATGACTAACAGAAAATTTTTAAAATTAACCTACTTGTCTAAAAATGGGTTTCTGGTGGGCTTTTGGGATCATCGAATTCGAATTTAATGTTAGATTTAAAAAAATTAAAATGGAGGATAAAATATGGCCTAAACCAATTTTGCCTTTGGCCATGATTTTTTAGATTTTCGGACATGATCAAAATGTTAATAATTTGAGGATTCGAAATATTTTTTTTTTAAACTACGGACTAGGATTTATTTGCATAAACTGCATAAAAATGATGAAGAAATTTTTATTTCCACTGGCATCATACTGAACAACAAGAGTCAATGATTTTTCTTCAAGAAAAGAAGCGACAACAGGTGAATTTCAAAGGATGAAGGAAATAATCACAATGAGCATTTGAAAATCGATCCATGCTTGCGCACATTTCGTCCTTCTTTCACACGCCCTGTGGCTTCCATGAAACATAATGCGTAATTGTAGTATAATTTGTTACCAAAGTAACAGTTTTATAAAAAAAAATCAACATTCCACTAAAAATTCATGTAAATCCAAATAAATTCCCTTAAATGATGAAAAAATTCAAAGCCAAACTTAAAAATTGTTTAAAATATTTGCAATGGATACGAAATTAAATAAACAAACAAGTTAGAAAACAAACGTCATTTTACAAATTTTTTTAATGATAAAATTATTCTACAAAAAAATTAAACTAAAATGTAATTGCAACACAATAAAATAACACCAAAATATTGTAACAAATTTATATTTATTATAAAAATAGATACCTGACTATAAGCTAAAGTATTTATGCTTAAATTATTAAAAGAATAAAATGTATCTAAAAATGAAAATTTGATATTTGTTTGTTAATCTTACTTTTATGAAATATTTTCATTTTAATCGAAATATTTTAAAAACTGTATAAGGATAACAAATACAAGAAGTATAATCTTGTAATTAACCATTTTTTAAGAAGAAACAAATTTTTAGTCTATTCAAAATATGGATTTAAAGTATATCACATAAAGAAATATAGACTTAGAGTATTTTAATATTTTATGATGTACTCACACACTTTTAATATTAATTTCCAAATAACAAAATTTAATTTTTCTGAAAGTCCGTTATATCAATATTTCATATATTAGTTTCATCAAGGAAATGAAAGATATTTCCAAATATATTATTTATAACAATGGGAAATATTATATATATATACGGAAGTAAATAAGAGTGAACAATTTGATTTGATGGTAAACAATGAGAAAGGAATATACTAAGGACAACAATAAGTTAAAAAGTTCAACAAGATATTTTTGATTATAAAGAATGTGAGTGTAATTACCATCAATCATCTTCTTGATATAAGGATAAGCTGACCTTGATTTTAATAAACTGACAGGCAAATCTCTTTCTAGGACAAGCACCCTTGGGGTTGTTATCAAGTCCACTACGCTTTCTAGACTAGTTTGATAATCTTATCGGTGATTCAACTCCCATGGAAAGCCACAATTTTCGCCCTGCGCAGAAGTCACCCCCACCTTTAAGGTCACTGAGAGATGCTTTTAATTGTATTTGTTCATAGATGTGGGGTAGGTAAGTGCTTAAAATCATCATCTAAATTTGAAATTCTGCTTCGTCATATTTCTATAGACAAGCTTTGGTATAAATGTGGTGTACCTCTATAATTGTTGTTGTTGCAAGTCAAAGTTAGTTTTACAATTGAGTATTTTTTAATCTAATTGCTTCTCGTGCGGAATTTTTCCATTTATATGCAAAAGAGGATTTGTTATTCAGCATGAAGAGGATGTAAAAGATGATGTAACTATTTATTTACAGATTGGAATTTATCCAGAGTTGAAATCACTACTCTGAACCCAAATAATAGGTTTTATATCGGTTTTAGGAGTGGGATCTTTTCCTCCTTTTATTCAGTTATTATTGTACTTTAAATAGCGATCGCAATTCCGTATAGCCATGATTGAAATGGTCGTAGGGTATATACTAAGCTGTCTGGCAGCAAATCTCAAGAAGATATTCTGAACTCTCTAGCCTCACTTTCTGATATTCATATTGAGGGGAATATATTATTGATAGAAAAATCCATGTGAGGCCTGACCAGAGAAAAGAACAAGATCTTGAGAACTCGTAGATTGGAAAAGACCAAACCGGATCGCACAATCTGACTAAGAGCTTTTAACGATTTCTTGATAACAAAATCAGTTGGATCATTATATGTGAGAACAGGGTCCAGAATCAGTTCCAATAAATCTCTTTGTCGATTAACCCTCGCAAGCAATGTACCACAGATGTTATAATAAAAATTTACTATTTTAGTTTTTCTATGAAATGACATTAAGTAACATTTGTTTATATTCAACGGCAAGAAGTTCTTAGTGGACCACAAGTAGACTCTATCCAGGTCATCTTGTAATTCATGAATAAGGAAGTGATAATTTTAAAAAGTTTTAAATCATCTGCATAAATAAGAAATTTTCAATTAATAAAACAGTATTTAATATCGTTAAAGTAGACCAGAAAAAGAAGATGACCAAGATAAGACCCCTGCGGAAAACCTGACGTCGAAGAAAATTTATAAAAGAAACACATGACGTTACCGGCAGAAACGTAAGAAATCCAAGAGAACCAAGAGAACGTAAGTGAACCAGTAAGTTCTGTCGGTAACGTCAAGTTCCTTTTAATCTAATATACGTTGCTGATACATTCAAGCATATGGTAATAGATGAATATTTTACAGTTTGCCTGTAACATTTCATTTTCTCACATTTTCACCAAATTTCTTATTTCCACCTCGCAATCAGCATTTTTATATACTTCAGGTCACTCGCGCTCTTCATAAATATTCTCAACCTTGCTTAGAAATTTTTAATTCGAAAGTTTTTAAGAACAGGAATCGGCCTGACAAATCGAAGCCATAATTAAAGAAGAAGAAGAAAGATTTTAAGAAAAAGTATTCACAATAAGCAAAATGTATTCACCGTAATCTTCCAACACGATTTTGACGCGAAACCATATTCACTGAAAGTTACCGCACCAATACTTTTTTGTTACTGGGGAAATTATTTTAATTTTGATTTAAAAATGATTAAATGAAGTTTTTAATGATTAAAAATTAACATAATTTACCTAACATTAGAACACTATTGGGGTATTTTGTGTAATCCAGTAGGCACTGGGACATAGGTTGACTTAAATACGCATTTAGGATATCCATAGTATGTGTAAGACCGTTCGAAGAACGACTTTAATGACGTCTTTTAAACGTATATGTAAGGCGCCTCTAATCATTTTAATTAATTTAATTTTAATCATTAAAAAACTCAGCGGTTGGATTTTGTTGACAATTTTTGAAACCGTTGAATACAAATCGAATACCAGATTTTAAAATTTTGAAATTGCGCACTTTTGACTAGAATTAAATACAAAAATGAGTCTAATTAATACATTAACAGTTTTTTTATATCAATATTTAACATTTATCTTAAGACTTGTGCGCAATCTGTGAGTAAATTGTGCCAAACTAACACCAAAAAAGTCCAAACTATCACAGTACAAGTTAGATTCGCGACATAGTCTATTTATAATAGAATTTCTACCGTAATTTGTTCTATGATATTTCACATAAAACAAACAAAAATTTCGCAATCGTCGAGCAGGCTAACAAAACTTAATCATACAGAGCAGCTGAGGACAATTTTTGACACCGCTGATAATTTTAAACAAAAAAAGAACATCATTATAACAAAATCTTGTTTGTATTTTGGAAATACCAAAACTAGATCGTAAGTCATCATAATTGTGAGAAAAGAGGTCATAACTGACACCAAGTTGTCTGGCGACAAATCGCAAAAAACGATTCTGAACCCTCTCTAATCTAATGATATGAATAATGTAGTATGGTGACCATATAATCGATGCAAATTCGAGAATAGATAAAACATAAGAAAAATAAAGTAATTTTAAAGAAATCAGACTTTTAAAGTCTGATATTCAGTCTTTATATTTAGGAGTTCTTATAATTGTTAATTACAAATTTACAAAATTCATAATGTCGGATCCAATATGTCGGACAAAATTTTAAGATTTAATTAATCCTTATATGAAAAGAGTAGATATGCAAATTAGGTAAGGGAAGACATTCTTAGGTTATTTTTTATTTTGGAAAGAGGAAGAAAGAAATATCGTTACCTGAGCTGAGACAATTTTAAGTCATTTTCATTGAATAGAGAGAGATGCAAATGCGTTAAATTTTCAGAGCTATAAGCAAAGACCAATTTATGATATTGGCTAGAATAGAGAAAGACAATAAAAAGACATTTTAACTAAATGTTATTGAATAGAGATAGAAACATCAACTCTGCTCTTAATATGGGTTCATGGGTTATAAAATTTTACAAGGAATTTATTGTTCTAAAGGTTCGTTTTATTAGTAATAAACCAGTTTACCCACTGCAGTGGGTATAGTTATAGTATTATACGCGCAAGCATATATATAATGTTATATTTCTTTACTTGAGTTTAATTCTACTTTATGCGTTCGTGATTTAATCATTAAAAACAATTATTAATTAAAGTTTGAAGCATCAATTGAAACATTCTCGTGTATATCTTACAGACCAGGAAAGTATATCTAAATAATTATATATTTCTTTATTTTGATTAAATAGCCCACTGTAAATCAACAGTTTTGAAAGCCCATGTGTTTCAAGATTTAAGAATTACCTTATCAGCATTTACATACTTGACAATTCTTACTCACATATCATATAATTGATGTTAATAGAAAGAATGCTTTTGATCAAATTTAAAGGAATATTGTTTCTAAATTTAAAGATCCTGTTACTCTGATCATCTTATTTCTCTGAAAAATTAACTAAATAATTAATTCAATTGAATTAATTATACTTTATACTAATTTACGATTTGCTATTAATACCACTATTTGGATTCAGATTATAAGGTAAAACAAAGATTAAAATAAATTAAAATAAAAATGAAAAAATTTACACTTTTAACATAAACAAATATAATAAACAAAAATGGATAAAGATAAAGAAAATGAACCAAACAAAAAAGAAACATCGAAATCTAGTTAAGAGGAAAATAATAAAAATAAAGAAAAAAGACGACAAAAGAAGAGAAAAAATTGGGGTTTTATAAGCATTTTTGATGAGAAAGAAGAAATTTATGAAGAAATAGATAAAAGTGATGAGGAAGAAGTTGAATTAAATGAAGAAGAAAGAGAAAGAATGAGTAAAACACAACAAGATTTCGATGAATTCATGCGTGGTTTGGGATTGGAAGTTAAAAAAGTAAAAAGAGGTTTAGGTAAAATCGCGTCTAGACAAAAAGATAATTTTGACAAATGCACTACATATAGAGCTAAAATTAGTGAAAAAATAGAACAAAATGAAAGAGAAATTAAGCAATTGAAAAATAAATTGTATGAACAAGTTGATACGAGTATTGAAATAAATAAACGGCAATATGAAAATTTAAAATTAAATGTTGAGGAAACATTGGATGAGGTTACGGGAAAAATATGTGAAATGGATAGTAAATTAAATACGGTACATTTGACTACAAAAGAGAATGCTATGGCAGTAATGGATAACGAAAATAAAATTAAAGAAATTAAAAAAACTCAAGGTTTATTTGAACAGAGAATTAATAGACTAAAAACTAATGACGTTACAACTAAAAATTCGTGGATTAGAGAGTATCCATTGCCAAAGACTTAATACTTTAATACTTTGAAAGTATTCCGAAAGTAATCAAGAACGTCCGATGGTATTTTTCAGAGAATTGCAAGATTATAAAACATTTAATGATATTTTAAATTCAGAAATTAAATATGTAATTTTCAAGCATGTTTAGATGGAACTGCTGAAGAATGGTGGAATTTAGTTAAAGATGAAAATGATCACTTTGGTGGTTTTAAAGAAAAATTTATTAATCGATTTTGAAATGAAGATATTAGATTTAAAAGTAGTACTAATTTAGAATTTGGTTCTTATAGACCAAACGGAAAATTGTCAAGGTCATCATATGCAATTAAAGTAATAAATAAAGCGAAAGACTTAATTCCTTCACCTTTAGAAAGCGAAATTGTTTTGAAAATTGCAAGACATTTTAGTGAGGACATTCAAACAGCAATAATAATAAGAGGAATAAAGAAAATTAATGATTTATTAGATTTGTTAGAAAAATTTGATAGAGTGGAACAAGGATTTCTTGATAGCCCCTGTATTTTAATAAATTTTTGTGTAATGTTAAATATGTTAGATTAATTCATGTGGAACAATTTTGGCTTGAAATTCGGATTTAACGGGTTAAAATTAGAGGTGTGCATTTAATCGAGTTGAACCGAATATTAATCAACGCGACAACAGAAAATTCGAATTTCGATTTAGGACTTCTGATAATTTGCTTATTATTAGGTTACCTGGAAAGTTCAAAACAATTTGACATTCTCGATGTAATATTTTATTTGTGGCGTCGCGAAAAAACACCACGTAAATTATAATACTTATTCATGTTGTAAATTGCATGTCATACTTTTCCGCAAGGGTTTAAATAATTAAGCTACTGCAAGTGAGACTCCCTTCGTTGAGGACTCTTATTATTTATTTTATTTATCGTATTGAGTTACATTAATTAATTAATTACATGAATTGACATTCATTTGGCACGAGTAAAACAAAAATTAACAGTTACAAAACCATTAGTGATATGAAAGTTGGCAGCAGTTTTTTTTTACTGTTGTTGATATTTTTTATAAATCTTAATTATTATGATATTCTTTTTTTGTTTCTAAATACATATCAAGAAGAGGCGCACTTTGAGGGTTAAACTTTTTCTAGTTTCTTTAGAAGCGCTGATTTTAAATGTGATCCAATATGGAGGCAACAATTGAATAGCTAGATCGAAGAACTGATGTAACGCTCAAACGCATGCGCTAATATTAACCCGACAGTAATGAGCGCCTCTGGTGCTCTAAACAATTCACTAATGAGTATGCATTCAAGCGTAGAGTCTGTTCTTCGATCCGGCTACTTAATTTTGAAAATTTTAATGATGCTGGTGATTAAAATATAATCTCAGCAGAATTAATCCCAAGATTCTTTGTAAATTGGGTATTTGTTTTTGTCTAGGGGGTGGTTTGAAATATGAACTATACCCACATATTGCTTCAAGTTTCGTTGCTGTGGGGGTATATAGAGATTCTAATCTTATGAGAAAAATTGGAATCCATAAAACCTAACTTCAGATGCGTTTATTAATGCTTATGAATAATTCATTATAATAATTGACATAATGTTTTTAATTTTTGTTAGAGGCATATAACTTTTTATAATTCTTCCTAAACGTTTTGCGTTTTTTTCGAAAACGATAAGACATAAAGATTTTTTGCAGAAAAAAGAAATGCGCAGTACAAATTTTCTGTAAAGTATGGTATAAATAAAAAATTTGCTTTTGAAAATCAATTGTTTAAACATCAGGGGCCAACTCAAATGACTCTACAAATTTTATATGTTGTTTCAATTTTTTCTGAATGCTCAACAATTGCGACAATAAACTATTGACTTTATTGATTTACCTTATAAAACTACAAATTTAAATTTCGAATGAAGTTCCTGTTTTTGAATTTATATATGTCGTAGGCAAATAGAGAAATCAGGCATTTAGCTTAATTCCTAGGCTTTAAGATAAACTGAAGCAAATAGAAGAATGAACATGTGAAGGACGCGCATTCCTCAATCTGATTGAATTCAGTTAGTTAAAATTCAGTTAGTAGTGGGAAATTTTAAATAAAAAGTATTGTCTAACCAACCTAAGCACATGGTTCAGTACCAGAGAGTATCTTATTGAAAACCGACCATAGTACATTATCAAGTAAAGTATTATTTTGGAACTCAGCCACTCAGTAAAGTACACTGGATAAAGGTACAATTCCAGTGATTCTATAAAAGAATTTATTTGGACGTAACCCCAGTTGTACTGTCTAGTGTTAAATAATTTGATTTCCTACTATGCTAAAAAGAATAACGTTGAAACAATTAATCTAATATAAAGTAACCATTGAAGGAACAATAAAGTTAACTTACTATAGAATTATATCATAAAATAATTATCACTATTTTATTATTATCATAAACCTTAAACTTAATCTTTACCCTTATGGCATTTTAAATAATTATCACAGTTTATCTAAATAGAAGCTTTTCCAAACAAACTGTCTAAAAATTCTTAAAATTGTAAAAAGTCGTTAAGCTGGATAATCACCTAACTTTTTATAAAAAGTTAACTTACTATGCAAACAAAATGGGATAACTTTGTTAATTGGCTAAATTAATTATAGTTTGTAAAATACAAGTAACTGACCAATTAAATTAAGACCTTTTTTTTTGAAGGAATAAGAATGTTTTTATCTTTAGAATTGATTTTTATTATTTATAAAATATACCTTGCTCTCGTTTCGTACTTAAAATAGGTTTGAAATGTCATATTTTTAGAAACACAAGGAACTATACATTCACGGTCAGATATATTGCAATTTGTTCTACTTAGAAATAAACGTATGTAATAAACCGTGGAATACTTCGTATTCTAAATTAAGCTCGAAGAACGAAAATAAACATAATTAAGAATTCATTCTCTTATAAATTATTAATGCATTATTATTCGTTCAAATCTATTTTTGTTTCCACATAATAAGCGACTTTCACCCTAAATTATAATTATGAGGGTGATTTGGACGTAGTTGTCTAATTTAAATATGAATTTTTTTTGGCTAACTGCATTTTTCTTCACATTATTAGGACATAACAATAGAAAAAATGAAATTTCGCAAAAGTGACAATTCAAAAAAATGATGATTCGCAAGATTGACAAAATGTCCATTCGGACAAATGTCAATTCACGACAATAAACGATTTGTAAAAATGAATGTACGAAATAGTGAAAATTCGTGAAATTGATAATTCGCTGAAGTGGCAATTCGTAAAAATGACATTTGGTACAAATAACAATTCCACCATTCATTCATAGGAGGGAAAAAACCAATTCATAAAACTACGTCTCTTCATCCTAAGGGAGAAAGGTGGGTCAAGTTTGTCAATGAAAAATTGTGATTAGAAATTCTATTTGTATGTAAAAACTATAACGATAGGAAGGATGGGGTCAAAAGTTGCAACCGTATAGACTGACGTAGTTTGTGAACGAAAACAAATTATATATTCATAAAATTATTCTTATTATTTATTGATAAATTTATTGATATATTCTAGCCTGTAGTAGGTAAAATTGTTCACAAGATGTGACATAAAGATATGTTTTATTAGAAAATGTTCTGTCTTTAGAAAGAGAGGAATAAAAGTACCGATTTTCAAGGATGGTATACTGACAGAAAGTAGGTGGTCAACTATAGACTAATACAGAATCTCAAAAAATTTTAAAATCATTGTTTTTGACATATGATTCACTACTTTTCTTACTTTCTTTGTTCAAATATTCAATACCTAATACAATAACTCAAAATCCGAGTCTTTAAACCGTCAGCATATAAAACTAATTATTCTAAAAATTCTATGATTATTGAACCAAGCAACAAGGCAAATGGGTACTATACAATATAATTGCTTCTAATAATGATTATCTCTATACCTATATAATCTAAAAGTTTTATACTTTAATTATAATTATATCACCATCATTCTATTCAAGCTACTTCCGCCTTAAAGTTTGTATAAATAATTTTGTGACCGACACTTTTCGGTGTCGCAAAAAAAGTCACTTCAATTACTTCAAATTTGTTCATATCGTAAATTACATATTATACTTTTTCGCATTTATTTGACTGCAAACACAAGGTTATCGTTATGTAAGCGGAAAAGTTCATCATATTTAATGTATATTATAACTTTCAAATAAAAGTTCTAACATTATTTTAACTTTAAACAGAATAAATATAGAGTGAAATATTTTTCTATTTATAAAAATCATTTGTTCCGGTTATTTGCACTTGGAGGTGTAAGATTCTGTTACTATTATTAAAACTTCCTCGAAGATGTGACGTTGTTTTCTAACCTGGAGCACAATAGGAAGGGGTCAGCATGACCGCGATCATTTATTTGCACGGAGGGATGAAATTATCTTACTTTATTAAAATTTTTTTTTAAGATGACATTAAAGAGTTTATTTATTTCCAGGGCTCGAACCAGTGAAAGTAGTTAAAAATACGGACTTTACGGACCAAAAATGAAAAGTACGGACCATTTACTAACAAAAATGTAAAAAGTCCGAGTAAAATAATAGAGAACATTTAAAACTATAAATTAAATTATGTATAATGTTGAATTTATCACTTGGTTGAAATTGTTAAAATTTATAAATTAAATTTTTTCATAACTATATAAAACATGAAGATATCGATCACTCCGAGTCATCGACTTGGAGTAATTGATTTCTTTATGTTTTATAATAATTAAAGATGGCACAGTGATAAAATAATTATTTCATATTTTAATAATATTTTTACTGCAACTTTTTCAAAATTATTTTCACCATTCCAATTCAATTATTTTCAAAAATTTTTAACTAAAATTCTTCTCCTAAACAATTATTTTTAATAATTTTCGAAAAAGTTCTTTGATAATTTTCAAATTCATTTGTTTAAAATATCCCATTTTACAAAATTTCAATTATTCGTAAATTCTTCAATTAAAGATATATTAGAAAATAAAAACTTGAAATAATTTCAACAAAAAAAAAAAAAAAAAAAAAAATCCGTAATTAAACTTTATCAAAAAAATTAAATTAAAAATTAAATTATTTTTAAAAATTCACGCAATGTTGCTTTTAATATTTAATTATAATCTAAAATTTTAAATGAAAATCATTTTTTAATCAACTTTTATAAGAGAATTCTACACTAGAATTCAACTATTTAAATAAAAAAAATAATTTATTGAATAATTGAATTCTCATAAAAAATTTTATCAACAAATTTTCAAATAATTGACTTCTTTTGACGAATTTTTATAAAATTTTTAAGAAATAATTACATTTTTCGAGAAATTCGATTAAAATTGTATTAAAAATAATTGAAATTCTGCGATGAATTTTATTATTTATAAAAATAATTGAATTCCTGAAAATAATATTGTATTATTTTTAAACATAATTAAATTTCTGCTAAGAAAATAATTGAAAATAATTGAATTTTTCCAATAATTTGTAATTTCTCCAAAATTAATTTTTTTTCGTGTTTTTAACTAATTTTCTTTTATAAATCCATGATTTTTAATAATTTTTGAAAAACGTTCTTTGAGAATTTTCAAGTTTATTTGTTTACATTTTAATTTTCGAAAATTTTAATTATTTAGAAATTCTTTAATTAAATATATATTAGAAAATAAAAACTTCAAACAATAATTTCAAGTAAAGTTGTAATAAACTTTTTCAAAAAAAAAATTAATTCTTCTACAGAATTGTTACTTAAAAATATAAAAAACTATAATTTTCAAAGATTTTAATATGAAACCTTTTCCAAATTCAATTATTTCTAAAAACTCACTTAAATAAAAAAAAATTTTTTTTGAATAATTGAATTTTTATAAAGAATTTTATCAACAAATTTTTAAATAATTGAATTCCTGTAAAAAATGTTATTATTTACGTAAATAATTGAATCCTTGTAAAAATTTTTTTAATTATAAAAATAATTGAATTATTTAGACGAAATTTATAAAAAAAAATTGTAAATAATTGAATTCCTGTGGAAATTTGTATTATTTTATGAAAATAATTAAATGTTTGCGTAGAATTTTATTAATATTTTTTTTTTAAACAATTGAATTCCTTTGGAACATCTTATTTAATAATAATAGAATATTGAATAATATTGAATTGAGAAAATTTTTTTAAAAATAATTGAAATTTCGCCAAGAATTTAAAAATTTTTTAAAGTACCTAATTGAAATTTTGCCAAGAATTTTATTAAAAATTTTTGAAAATAATTGGAATTTTTCCAAGAATTTTATATTAATTTTTTTGAAAATAATTAAATTTTGGAGAAGAATTTTATTATTTCTAAAAATAATTGAAATTTTGAGGAGAATTTTTAAAAAAAATTTTGAACATATATAATTAAATTTTTGCGAAGAATTTTGTTACTTTTGAAAATAATTGAATTTCTGCAATCATTTATTGGAATTTCTTTAAAATTCTCCAAATTATATCGTACAATTTACTAACTTTTGTCCTTTTTCTATCAAATTACGGACTTTACGGACCTTTTAAAAAAAAACTGATTTTTTCGGGATTTACGGACCTAGTTCGAGCTCTATATTTCTGAATGGCAAATGATTCTCATCCTCTGTAATTTCCTAAAAAATTAAATTTCCCAAATAGCAAAAATTATTTTTTTTTGTATATTTAATATTTCATTTTGTTCAACATAATTGATTTATTTAGTTTTAACGTTTCGGTCCCAAACGGTGACCATCGTCAGAATACATTTAATTCTCAAGAATAGTTATAATATAAATATTATAAATCTTCAAAAATAGAAAAACAAAATTAAAATTTATTTTCCTCTAAAAATTATACATAATAAATACATGTTTGGTTATTCTTTGGTATTATATTAATTTTTTTTCCATATTTATGTATAAAGGTCGTTGCAGTTAAGGGTGTTAATAACAAAGACCTGTTACAGGAAAACTGCTCATATTTAATTTTTTATCCGTAATTTTTTTAAAATAATTATAAAATACTCATCCTGTGTATTTATTTTAAAACAAGTGCAATGTCACGTGCTTTCTATGTGCAATTTTTAAATTTTTTTATGTATGTTTTTTATAATGTTGGTAAACGATAAATGGAAAGAAATTTCCGAGCAAATAAAACGCTTTTTCTATAATTTGAATTCTTGTCAAGGTTTGGATTCGATCCACTAATTCTCCTAATGGAAGTCAAATGATGGTTAAACAATTAATAAAATTTGGTAATAAAACTACTGCATAGCTACATCTATTTATAGAATTGATATTAATTGTACATAATTATATTAATAATATATGAGGCAAAATTTTTGGTACGATGGACAATATTGACGTCAAATGTTGAGCCCTTAGGGTATTGATTAATATCACAAGTTCTTAATTATGCTATACGCATACATTATATGTAAAACAAAATTTTGTCACAACAAAAGTATTTGAGTACAGAGAAAACTCTTTGAAACACGTGGAATAAAAGGACATGACTTATAACATTTTAATAAATTCAAACAAAAGTTTGTTTCAACAATTCATAGAATTGCGATGTTATTCCGCGAAATAGATGCATGTCAAAAGTATATTTGCAGATATTGGAAATATACTTTAGTGATTCGGTGAAACCGGTGCTTTTTTTTCAGTAATCTATACTCATTGAAAAGAAACGATTTTTTCAAAACTGACATACGTGGTACGTATTTTAGAATTATGAGCAATCAAATATCACATGTTGACCTTCCTTACATTATGTTTAATAATTTACTGATGACATAGTTATATCTACAATAATGGCTCTCCTCAGACAGTGTAAAGCTAATTTCGCTAACTAATATTAGAGTGATGTGACGATCAATATAAACGTTAATTTTCAGAAGATTGTTTTCTTTCTGTCTCAATATTTGGAGTTTCAGTGTAAAGAAAATCTATCTATAATTAAAATTAACCAAAAATCGATGTGTTTCAAATGTATTTATTTTTAAATTTATTAATTAAATTATATTATTGTATTCTATTTTTTTGCGATGTCACTGTATAGAAGAAAAGTTGACAATATTTTTATACTTCCGAATAATAATTTAATTTCTTAGTTTATAGATAATTTTATAAAGTGTTGTTCAAGATTATATATTATTCAAAAAATTATGAAAGTTAATTTTTTAATACTAGGAAACAATTTTAGTCGCATTTCAAATCAAGTATAAAGAAAATTAATTCTATTCAATGTCATGTTCATACCCAGTTAATTATAATTTAATGGTGTCTAAAAAAGTTTTTTTTTTACTAAGTTTCGAGTATTAAAAATAAAATTTACATATATATGTAGTGATTAAAAAAAAATTGTTCATTACATTAAAAATTAAACTCACCTCCAATTACTCGAGTGCGAATATCATCTGGCCGATCATTTCGATTCATTTGAAAAGTAGATCCATTTCCATTGTTGAGCATATTTGTCATTGGAAGGGACATGTCCGCAGGATTAATGCGGTTCGCGAATCCTGCCAGCTGAAAAAGATTTCAATCATTTAACTGTCAAATTATCGAAATGAATATGAAAAATCCATAAATAAAAGTAAGAAATTATAATTTTTAAATTTAAAAAATACAAAATTTTTTTTTAAATTTGTTTTTTTAGTTCGTTTTTTTGTTAATGAAAATAATTTTAAATTAATTTAAGACAAAATATCTATATTATAATTGGAAAGAAATCAATTTATATTATCGACACATTTTCACAGCTGCATTTTCCCACAAAGGTTTACAAACCCTTTTGCACTCAGAAACTATTTAATCAACGTCACTTCAAATAACTATGTTTATACTGAAGTTTCTAAAAATATAAAATTAAACTATAAATTATTAAAAATATTAAAATTAAATTCTTAGAGAGAAAATATATTTCCTACTCCCGCAAAAATGAATTTTTAGATAAAATATTACCGATTATTTTCGAAATATTATATATTAATATTAAAAATATATAAAAGTCATTGTTTACAAAAAATTAATTAAAAAATTGTACCACCCCCCCTTACCGGTAAATGATGTCACAAAATCTTAAAAACAAAAAGTAATAATTTTTTTCAAATTCATAAATTTTTTTTACTAGTTTCTATAATCAAAATTTATTAGGCTTCGAAATCGAAATAAAAAAAAAATTTATAAGTGTAAAAGAAAATTCTACTGCATTTACAAGAAAAATGATTTTTGCTAATTTGAGAAAATGAAGAAAAGTGTTGAGATAAATCCTCGGATAAATCAGAAAAAACGATTCAGACACCGAATCCTAAAAATCGTCGACTTGGATAAATAAATTATTAAATCACAATTTCACTGTTCACTAATAAATTCTAAAATAAAAAAAAAAGTTGAATTAATTTTTTTTTAATAAAATCGTATCAGAAGTTACTAGCTTTTTGAATTTTCACTAAATTAACAGTCACCTTGTTAGACCTTCCGTCGACGATATCAACAGAGTGAGTGTCGAAGTCGTTACAGCGACGTTTCGTCCGTAGGCCACGGTCGCATGTTTAACTATATTCTTACGTCAAACGTAACCTTACCTTCTTTATTCTACATATTCGTGGTTTCAAATAAGAACTTGGAGGAATTCTTGTTTGAATAGAAGAAAAAAAGACACCCTAATATCGTACAATGTATACAATAAATTATAATATTTATTATAGTATTGAATTGCAAACATTTTTGAAAATATTGAACTATGATAAACTTAAGGGAAAAGGTCACACAACGTGCCATCAACAAATGGGTGAGTAAGAAATAGATATATGTATATATATTATTGTTCTATAGCGTACACATTGCGGAAGGGGTTGTTTTCAAACATTTGAACTTCGAAAGTTTGGCTCCCTTTACATTGTTGCAAGCAAAGGATGATTAATTTTTTTATTAGGATTCTAATAAAAAATATACCAATTCTTTTATCATAAAATGTCCCGCTCTAACGTTTTTTGGAGATCCAAGAAGTGGCGAACTGTCTATACCGACAAATTTATGGATTTTTTAATATGTTGCAAAATTTTTTTTTTATTTTTGGTTTATGTACTCGACATTTTTCAAAACAACGGTATTTTCAAAATTCCCTACGCGGTCTAGTTAGTTTATAGCATATACAATGAAAAATTTTTTAATTTCTATTACAGGTTCAAATTATAATAATAACAGACAATAACAAACAATTAATAGAGAATTGTAATAACAAAATAATAATAAATTGTAACAAATAATAACCGAATTGTAATAACAAAATAATAATAAATTGTAACAAATAATAACCGAATTGTAATAATAAAATAATAATAAATTGTAACAAATAATAACCGAATTGTAATAACAAAATAATAATAAATTGTAACAAATAATAACCGAATTATAATAACAAATATAAATAAAATAAATTAATTAATAACATAAAAAATACAATACGAAAAGTGTAATAGAAAAAATATATATATTTCTCATATTACTACGTCTCACACAATTTCTTCCAACCACTTAGTCATCCTATAGAATCTTAACAAACCATAAAAATTAAAACATATGTTAACTTAAAACCGAAAAGTCAAAATTCTTCAGTATATTTACAAAACAGCCAAACATATCACATCTCACGTTTATCTCACAATTTAATGCATTCAGTTTGTTAAAAATTAATATAAAAAAAAATTACTGAAGAGGATCCAAACTAGGATCGAAACGTATATATATAAAAAACTTAAAATTTAGTTTTTTCATTTCAAATTATTGATCCTAAAAACCACAAAAAACTCTACACTACACACAAAAAAAAATATGGTAAATTTGACTACTTTTTTACTATTTCCTGTAGTTCCTATAGGCGCCCGTAACATTATTTAGTAAAATGAACTATGACAGAATAGTTAGTCTAACTGTAAAATGTAGTAATAAATACAATTTTTACAGTAAATTTAACTACTAAAACAGTTATCTTAACTATTTGTTGTTAGTCATACTAACTGCTTCATTTAGTTGCAGTAACTAAATTTTCATAGTTCCTATAGGCGCCCGTAACAAATTGTAGTTGTAACAACTGTAAAAAATAGTTAAATTAACTATTTAAAGTAGTAAAATGAAATTATTTATTTGTTTTTTATTATTATTAAGGTCCATTTTTTATATTTTCTCTTACCTATTTTTGTTCATATATAATTTATATATTAAATTCTTATACACCTAACAGAGAAAAATCCCCAAACGCCGGGGATTGAACGCACGACCCTAACATTCGCAAACCGATAACCTAACCACCTAACCACGCTCGCACGCTACGATGACTGGCATTGTACTTGAGGACGTTCTTCTTAGATTCAGTCATAATAACTACTCCGTTTAGTTGCAGTAACTAATGTTTTAAGCTCAAGGACTTAGTTGAAATGTAGCCAGCATATGATTTTAAATGACTCAACGATAGTGCAGTACTTAAAAGTACTGTTGAAAATAGTTATTTTCAGAATTTCTGTAGTAAAATTATCCACTTTTTACTAGTTATAAAAAATTAAACTTACTATTTTCATATAGTAAAAATAACATAAAAATTGTTACTTTTATGACTTTTGTAGTTATAAAAATAAATGTTTCTTACCACCATAGAGATAAATTATTAAAAGCTAATAAGAATTGGTTCTTTTAACTACATTAAACACAAAAATAACAAATTCCAGTGGTTGTTTTTACTCTTTGGAACAGTAAATTTTAATTTATTTTGCAAATAGCAAGAAATGGATATTTCTACTACAGAAATTCCGAAAATAACTATTTTTAACAGTACTTTTAACTGCTGCACTATTGTTGAGTTATTCACAATCATAACGTGTAGTAGTAATTTTAACTACATAAAACCTACTATTCAATTTTAGTTCCACTAACTATGGAAGTTTAGTTAAAATACTGCTGAATATGGTAGTTTTAACTATATTTTTTTAACTGCACATATGTGGATGTTTTTACCACTCACGTTTTTTCTCTGTAGAAAAAAATGATCTTTTCAACTGCATAAATAGTAAAAAATAACTATTTTCAACAATTGATTTTACTATATGAAAACAGTAAATTTCTTTCTTTCTCTGCAACTAGTAAGAAATAGTTGTTTTAACTACATAAATCATAAAAGTAACAACTTTTAGAGGTTGTATTTACTATATAAAAACAGTAAGTCTCATTTTGTTTGCAACTAATACAAAATAGTTATTTTTGCTACCACAATAGTAAAATTAACTATTTTTAACAATAGTTTTTACTACTACACTATAGTTGAGCCATTTACAAGCATCTGTTAGTTATTTCAACTACGTAAAGTAGTTATTTTAACTACATAAAACCAACTACTTCATTTTGGTTCCACTAACTGAGGAAGTGTAGTTAAAATGCTGCTGAATATGGTAGTTTTAACTACTTTTTTTCTAACTACACAAATGTGGTTGTTTTTACCATTCGCATTTTTTTCTGTGTATATTACAATACTTGGATCACAAAAGAGTCCTACATTTATAATAATAACAAAATTGTAATAACAAGTTAATGATAAATTGTAATAACTATAAATAATTAACAAATAACATAACAAATTATAATTATAAATAACAAAAATTGTAACAACAAATTATTACTTAATTATTAAAAATGTAATAAAAATAACTCATATGGAATGAGACACATGCGATCTAATAGCTGAGTCACCACAAGTGTTCTTACAATGACAATGGATTTCCGAAAATGCATGGCTTAGTGTATATTTCCAAAAATACGTGAGTTAGTGTACATTTTTAAAAATGCATAGGCAAATTTTGGTATGAAAAGGGCCAGACCATCAACTGCAAGTCAGTCAAGAAAATGTAGTCATAAATAGTCGTCAGTATTATAAATCTCAAATTAAGAAATGGTGCTCTTTACAAGTCAGTCTAAAATTTTCATGATTTTCATCTTCAACAAGTGGTTCTCTACACGTCAGTCTAATATTTTCGTGCTCATCTTCACGTCAGTGTAAAAGTACAAATTATCTTCAAACCAAATATTACTGAATTTTGTTCGGAAGTACTGCTCGAGTCTTGTAATTATACATAATTGTTATTCATCAAAGGAAGATTTACGAGAAACATAGAGTAAAACGGGGTGAAATAGCCACATTTTTACATTTTAATTTATAAAATCTGAATTTAAAATTTTTTCTCAAATTTCCAATTGGCATTGAAAGTTTAGTTATTAAGCTTGAATATTCTTGACGAAAATATTTTTTATCCCATGAATGGACTAAGTTATAAGAGTTTTACGAAAGCTCTGCAAGTGGCTTTTTTGTACCATTTGGTGGGGGGAGAAAGCCACCTCGCGATTTTATCAAAATATGTTAAATTAATTTTGGTATTTTTATAGTTTTCCTTTTATTTACATGACAAATAATCTTATTTTAAAAATATTTTAATAAATTTAAAAGAGCTTTTATCAAGGAAAATTGAATATTATGTTAAGTTTACCTGTTTTCGATTTACACTGCCAAGTTTTTGTACCTTTTTTTAAAGTCTTCCTTAAATTTCACCACAGATGCCATATTTTGTTGCAACCGTTTTTTCGTTGTTTATTTTTTAACGCACTTTATACTATTTTTTCGTCGTGTTTAATTAATTTTATTAAGTAAACACGCGAAAATTTAGTAAAATTAGAAGGTTAGTTTAAGTAGAAAACAAATGAATTACACATAATATTCAATGGATTTTTGTCCCTGGCTTTTTCACCCCCCAAGACCAGTTTTTCTAAAAGCTAAAATAAATTTTAAATTCAGTTCAATTTCTAAAAATTAGCATTGTATACGTTTTGAGTATAGTTTTCTCCTTATGTACAAACATTTACTTTTATATTACCCGTTCACTTAAACAGGTTGTAATATGTTCGAAAAATTCATCGAAATATTATACGCAGAGCAACTCAAAAATTAAAATTACAATAAAAATTATATTAATATAGGTACAACATCCAAACTAGTATCAAAAGTTGCGTATTAACTGATAGTATTTATATTCTAAATAGCTGATAAATCGGTTTAATAGTTTTCAAATAAAAGTCAAATTGCTTTTTTGCACCATGGCTATTTCACCCCGTTCTACTCATTCTGTCATAATTTGTCAACTTGCAACCACTTAAGGAGTCATTTGCCTGTGAAAAGGACATTGCAAAACCTATTGTACTTGGACGACACAAGCTAAGAACAACCACCACTGTTCCAAGGTAATAAGAGACCACTAGACTCAGATATTAAAAAGTTCGTGCATCATTTCCATCTTTTCCAAATTGCGTTCATTTAAAATATACAATTTATTCAGATAGAATTATTTCTTGATTATTTACCAAACCCCGTCCAAATTTTGATTATCACTAATCAAAATTAGAATCTAAAGCTTTTAAAAATTTGCTTCTAATTTTCATTGTTTTATATCAATAGATTATTGATCGTCTTTTGTTAATAAAAATTGACACACTTTATTTCCGTATTGATGCGAAAGAATTAAAAACAGTAAACGAAGAATTTATACGTTCAATTTCATGCATAAACCATATTCATCATTTATTTCATTAATTTCATTTATTTAAATGAATTGAGGTTAATTTAATTGATAAAATTATTTTGTTTAAAGAGAAAATCTCGAATGTGTTACTTGAATGACTAACCTGTCAAATGTACGTGCGAATACCGAACAGAATAAAATGACTAAAACATCACAAGAGGATAAATATAAAGGCAAATCAGAATGTAGGTAATGTCGCAGTGTTTTGATTTTAATTATTTTTATAAATAAATATTTGTTTTAAGCATTTTCTTTTAAAATCATGCATTCAGTTCCTATATAATTTACAGAATTTACTTTTTGAACAATTTTTTGAAAATATTTTCCAATTGCGTCTGAAAGTTAATATATATTTAAATATTGATTCTTTAATAAAATTTATATTGTAGGATTTTAAATTTTTGGAGAAAAGTGACGGGGTACATTTCTCCGAAATTGCCAATTGAATTATTTATATTATCGATAAGAATTACATTTGCAATGTTAGCCGCTACATTTAGACTTATTGTTCCTCCTTCGATGAAAAATTTACTAGGCGAGACAGTGTTGGTAATAAAAATTAGAAAATGCTATAATTATTATACTTATTTATTTATCGTTATGAGTAAATCAATTATTGTCTTCAGTTAATTATTAAATATTAGATTTTTTTGGTTTGATTAATTGCTTAACTTTAATTAATAAATTCATTAATACAATTTTTACTTCATAATTGACATTCATAATTGATTCTAAAGATTTCTGGAGCAGGTCATGGAATCGGAAGAGAATTGGCTCTTCAATTAGCTGCATTAGGTTGCATTGTTGTCTGTTGGGACAATGATGTCGAAGCCAATAAATTAACATTGAGCAAGATTTTAATAAATGGAGGCGAGGTATTAATATTTATAAAAACTTTAATGTTTTTTCAATTTTCTTTTCAACTCCAAAATTTACATGAAATGGAAAATTTAAAAAATGACAATTAGAATTAATTACTTTTACGAATTTTTTCCCTTATAGGCATACGCTTTTGTTGTCGACATTTCAAAAAGATTGGAAGTTCGAGAGACATTAAGAATTATGAGGAAAAGTGGAATTTCCGATGTTTCTATTTTAATTAACAATGCTGAAATTTCATTGCATGGACCATTTCTTGAACATTACTCTGACGACATTGAAAAAATATTTAATATCAATGTACTATCGAATTTTTGGGTAAGAATTTTGTTTCTTTAATTACTTTTCATCAAAAATGTAAAAATATTTTAGGCAGTACTATTTGTTTGGTTTTCTTTTGGTTATTTTTGTTTAAAAAAATTTTTGTCCCCTATCGTGCCTCAGGGACATATATGTCCCACTTAGAAAAATTTATGTAATTGTTATAAAAGTCAACCAATTAATTTGCGGTAAATTTATTTCTATTCCAAATGGACGCTGCTACAATTAAAAAATAAAAATTTACAAAAAGTAGAAATATTTTAAATAGGATGATTGCTTCAAAATTACTATTCGGCGGTTTTTCGGGTCGCTGATTACTAATTTTTATGTCAGTTTTTGAAAATTAAAGATGGGAGATTTAAGAAATTTAATATAAATTAATCTTTGCCAGTTACGAAAAACGACCGCCATATTGGATTCGCCATTTTGAATTTATTATAAATTTTGAAAATTTAACATCACATTCATAATCTGTGACTTTGAAAATAACTCCAAATAGCAATTTTGAAGCAATTTTTTAAAATTAATCCATTTATTATTATATTTTTAATATTTTTAATTTTTTTAATTTATTATACATTTAAAAAAAAAAAATTTCGTATTTATAATTGTCATAACAATTATTATGAGAAAATTAAAAATTAATTAAATGTATTATAAACAGGTGTACTTCTGTTATAATTTTCTCATAAATTTTCATTTGCATTTCAATTTTCATATAAAAAGGTAATAACAATGAAAATAATTATATTCGTATTTTTTCTTTTAATATATTTTTTTAATGAGGAAATTTTTATTGACAATAAAAACTTATTTTATATTAAAAAATTATGTTTTCAATTTTAAAAATCATTTATAAGTGGTTTTTTTTTAGCGAGAATGGAATTGTATATTTTACTATTGAATTCTTTTTACAGACAATACAATCTTGTTTACCGAATATGTTGCAAAGTGGAAAAGGTCACATTGTTTCTTTGTGTAATATGTTTGGGCTTTATGACGCTTCAAATAATGTCCCTTATTGTTCTTCGAAATATGCAGTAAAAGGTATTTGTTTTGTTATTATTATTTGCATTTTCATTTTGTTTTTTAAAATGAACGATAATAAAAAAATTATTTTAAAAGGCATATACCTTTTTCGTTATTGAAATAATTTTTTATGCTTATTGAAAATAACCAAAGAAATGTTTTTAAAATTCTAAATGTAAATTTTGTCTTTTAAATATGTAATTTAAAAAATTTGATATGGAAGTGCTTTATTTCTATTATAGGTTTAATGGAATCATTGAAAGAAGAAATAAAAATGGATTCAAGAAAGCCCCAAATTCATTTTACTGTAATTTATCCCTATTACGTCAATGCAGGATTGACGAAAGAATCTAAATATAGGTACATGTAAACATTCATTACTTTAGTAAATAAGTGAGAAAATATTTTTTTTTTTTTCAAAAGGTTCCCCTATCTATTTGGTGCTGTTTCATCAGAATTTGCAGCTAAAGAAATCATCAAAGCTATCAGAAGAAACTGCAGCGAATACTCCATACCTCGAAGTTTTCTTTATTTGGATACTATTAACAGGTTAGTTAAATTTTTAAAATTTTAAAATTCTTTTGTTTTTTTTAATTTAATTTTTGTTTGTGTTAAATATAATAATAATAATAATTTTTCAGAGTCATTCCTCTTTCGGTGAAGAACTTACTACTAGATTTTCTTTCGAATGTTCGATGAAGATTCTTCAAATTATTATAAGTTTTAATAAGTTATAGGGGAAGATTATTATGATAAGTGTTTTAATAATTTAATAACAACATTAAACTTATACTTACTACCGATAATAATAATTAATTCTGAATATTATTTTCAGTTCAGTAATTACTATAAATACGATTTTTATTTTACATTATTACTTCTTCTTTAACGTTCTTTACGAGTTTTTACTTTATAACTAAGTGGCGGACAAAAAATAAAAACTATACATCTGATTAATGAGTCTTACTTTTAGAGAGAGTAATTTAGAAACAAAAAAATTTAAATCAATTCCATATTCATTGTGATGTAAAATTAGAATAATTTCAGGGTCATAAAAAGTCTTGATTTCTCCACATAATGATGCTTCAAATTATGGACTAGTTTTTTGTGACTTTTTCTAAACTACACATTCAAATAAAAAGTAATGATAGGTTTCTTTGGTATTTTTATTCAACAAAACATATCTTTAATAATATAAATAATTTTAAGAATATATTTGTTTTTGAAGTGCTACCTACACCTAATTGGAAAATATGAAATATATATAAACTACCATTTCTTTTATTTACGTTACTAACGGGTTTTATTGTAAAAATGATAAAGTGGAAAGTCGAGACATTTAATAAAAATGGCACACATGACATTATAATAATATATACGTAATCTAACAAAAATATTTCTGAAATGTGAGAAAGTTTATTCGGGTGTAGATATTTACTGGTATGCTCGTTATTCTAATATAAAATTACAATTAGGTTAATTGACAACACGTAACTCCTTTAGAATAATAATTATTTTAACACGGCCTATTGCTCGGAATTATTTTTGACCTATAATAATAATAATCAGCCGCAAGCAAAATAATGTACGACATAATTTTAAATTTTTTACTATGTAAACAATCGTTATATTTCAGAGAACAAAAATTTTATTTTCAAAATTTGTGAGAAGTCCTAACTTATTATAACGATGAGGGTAGAATTTGCTAGAAGTATCGGATAGTCTAACAAAAAAATTTCTAACTTGTATATTTTATTAATAAAAACATAAAAACATTTAGAAAAATTGTTAAATGTTGCTTAAATACAGACTAGAAAATGTCCGAGTTTTTAATAAATTTGGAATCATTTATTTCTTTTCAAAATAAATTCTAAAAAACGCTCCAGAATCAACCTCCCAATGTTGTTATTCCCCCTTAAAGTAGAGGTGAGATTTAAAAGAAATAATTATTTTCATAAGTATCTCAATTATAAAATCAGGAAATACGTAACTTTAATTATACATTAATCGAGGAAATTTGCCTGACCCTTGAATATACATGTGCGTCGCGTGAGTTCGTAAAAGTAACAAAAGAGAAAACTGAATACGATTATTATAGGATAGAGTAGTTGATATTACACTAGTTATTCAAGTTATCAGAATTTTCACTCGACACACTATTATTTTTTATTTGGCAATTTTAATTTAAACTTTTGATATTTAAATTGGAACTGTCTTATGCCATTTCAAACTATATTCAGAATATTTATCGCATTAAATTAATTATATTATATAAGAGATTAATTTCCAAATTGTCCATTTATTTCAAATACAGTTTCAGTTGACATATTAATAATTACAGATCTAGAAAAATGTTTTGTTTATCTGAATAAAATAAAAAATATATATTTGTCTCCAAGCTATGTGTACACAGAGGAAACCGTTTGGAATCATTAGCCATTTGTTTGTTCTTATTAAATTCTTTGTTTAATATTGAAGCAACTAAACCGTTTCATTTGACCTATGTTTCTTTGTTAAACTGTTTCTGTTCGGCCTAGCATAAGGTCAGCAATTTTTTTTAATATTTGAAACTAATCGTTGTTTTAGAGATCTTTTACAAAAAAAGTTGGGAAGCCAAACGAACATACGCTAAAATTTATTTGATAGTAGTTACTTTCTTAGAAAAGTGGACTTAGTGAAATTAATTATATCTAGAATGGGGTCAATAGTTTGTTGACGGAAATCAAGTGTAGACACACATATCATCTTGTCAAATAGGTTATATTACGAAATTAATTCTTTGAAATTGAATACCAGTTTCTCCGCACCAAAGGAATAATAATAAAAAGAAAAATAATAAAATACATTTTTAGTAATTATGTATATTTATTTATGTTCATAGTCATTGATAATGAAGTTATAATTAATTTTCATCCAATCTGGAAATTATTATCAATTTTTAGTAATAAAATAATAATTTTAGTATTTCTTATTCCATTACTACTTAATTTTTTAATTAAATTTATACGCTTCCTTGTGTGAGGCATCCTTTGTGACTTTTGGAACAAAGGAGTGAATATTAAATAACATAAAAATTAATGATATGCCGATAATAAGAGAAAGTCATTAGCAAACTAAATATGTATCAATCGGTATCAATCAATAAAATCAAGAATCATGTTATAGATTATAGAAAATTAACCACTCCCATGATGAAGAATGCTATAGAAAAGTATTAAATAAGCGGAGCAAAAAATTTAGCTTACAACTTTATTCAATAAAATATAAAACGTCATTTTCCTTTTGCTGAATTTATTGCTATTTTTGAACATAATTTATATACTTCAAATAGATATTATAAATTCTATCATTTGGAAGGTAAGAAACATAAACAATTTTATGTCATGTTTTTAATTTGTCAATAAATTTACTTCTGTATGGATACTCAGCTGGGTTTGCTGAAACCGACTGTGGCATAAAAATCCAAAAAATTGTAATTCCGCTGGCTTACTGGCTTCTTCTGTCTTAAAACCTTCTTTTTCCCCTTTGGGTCTACAAGCTATTAAGCTTGTTGGTAATATCATAACAAATTAAACTTTTTGATATTATACGAATGTAAAAAATCACAATCAAATGTATTCACTAGTAGATGATACATCATACATACATAATATGCGTAGGGGATTATCTAAATAGCGAGTATATCCAATGATGATGATGATGCTCACATTTATAGGGTACCTACGCATGATGATGTGGAAGGATGAGTCCTCTTATTTTGCAATGCTCCAAACCGTCTACGGTACATGAGTTGCGTCTCATCGGATAGCACAAATCATTCAGCAATTTTTTTTATAACATATTTAACGACCAGCTACATATATAAAGAAAAACAACAAAAATTCTAATTAAATAAATTTAAATAAATTTAATTTCAGTAATTTTTACAGAGTCTGTTTTCTTCGTATGCAATATTAAAGACTAAAAATGAAAAATAGGGACATTGATTTTTGAGTATTAACTTTTTACACTTTAAATCAACTAAAATGACTTTTTTTTTGCTTCCCGAGGCCTTTGAATGATAAAAATAGCAAATTCATAAATCAAAAGCAGAAATAAATATGTTGTAAAAACAGTTTAATACATTATTTCCGGAATGTTAGAAAAGGGTATTTGTTCAAAGTGTGAAGAAATATGCGACAAGAAATATAAATAAATGATTTATGACAATTGATGCAATTTTTAATGGGTAGGCTATATTTCATTGCAACCATGTGCGGTTCGAGAGTCGTAAAATTCCAAAAATGAATAAGAGTTCTAAAAATTATGCGCTGCATTATTACCATGTGCTAACTGAAATTGTTCTTCTAATTAGAAATATTTTTCTTAGAAAATATTAACATTTTTACTTTCAGAAGGTGTACAATTATAAAAGGTATACTTTACCTGAATAGTAATTACCTTTCTTGTAAAGCAAGTTAAAACCCAACTGAAAAAGTTCGTCTGGATTTTCCACATGGAAATTTACGCAGAAATCCATGAGGAGATTTGAAATAATTCACATGGAAATCCACATGGAAATTCTCTATTTCTTCTATTTTTAAATATTTTCAAAAATAAACATCAAATTCGAATTCTGAGACCCCGAAGGGGTCTCACTCACTGCTTTCTGCATTTTTAAAGAGGTTTTCGTTCATATTTGGAGTTTATTAAGAATATAAAAAAATCCATGCGGAAATCCACATGGCAATCCATGCGGATTTCATGTGGATAGTTTCAAATCTCCATATGGATTTCTACCTGAAAAGTCCATGGGAAAATCCAGACGATTTTTTTCAGCTGGGAATTTATAAAAATAAATCTATAACAGAGATAGACTAAGTATTTCTACACCATTAAAACTTTAAAAAATATCATATTGAAATGAATTGATACCAAAAATCTGGATTAAATCAAAAAGATCCAAATTTTTGGCATCAATTTGATGCTTTCAAGTGCTTTCAAGAAATCTGTGTCCGTAACAAAATTCTTCTATCAAAACCAAAAAGCGTATAAAATTTATAAATGTTTCGCTTAAAAATTAAAGTAGTACCCCAAACAAAATCTCAAATTAAATAAATAAAAAAAAATTATTTTGATTGTTTATAAATAAAGATGTATTTTTCTTAATGGGTAATTTTGAACAGGAAACGTGTTTTCTTTATGTTTTGAAAACTGAAATCACTTTCCATTATTTTGTAATCACGTGGAGGGATACATGCTTAAAAAATGAGATGAGTTGATTGAAATCTCTCCCAACGTTTATCTGAATCATGACTTACTTAATGATGCTGCATCCATTCTTCAGTCAAGTTCAAACATTCTAGTCCTGTCTTTTTGTTTTCTGTGAGAGGAGGGAAGAAGGAAAACCAAGTTCCCGCATGTAGTATTGCTATCGTTCTTGTCGCAGGTAGATGGTCTCGAAATATTAATATTCACACTCATAAGGGACTAAACAGTTTCAGTTGTTGAATTAAATTTTTAAAAATTTACTCATTTCTTTTTGAAAGAAAAACAATTTTTTTTAAAATAACAATTTTTTTTAGTGAAGTGTCCTCAAGATTTTGGAGAAATTGGAAAAATAACAAAAGAAAAGGTAATTTGAAACATTTTTAAGTTTTTAAAATTTTTCCACCTATATCTCTTGTACTTATGGCGGGAAAATTTATTAGTATGCCAAATTTTAGTATTGTAGGTAAATTATAAAAAAAAAATTGAAATTTTCGAATTTCTAATTACTGCAAAAGTACCTCTAATAATACTTGAATAAAAAAAAAAATTTTTTTTATAAAAATTATTAATTTGTTAGCTTCCTTAAAAATTAAAAGCTTTGAATAATATTATTCAAAAATTCCAAAAAATAATTGAATTTTGAAAGACTTGCAGTTCAAATTTTTATAAAAAATTATTCAAATGGATTTACACAAAAAGTATTTCGAAATTTTAAGCAAATGAAGATGAATAAGTATTTAAATATTTATTTTACAAAAATGATTTGAAATTTGAAAGATTTAATTTGAAAATTCTGAAAACAGAAGGTTTAGATTTTTTGAAAAATAGTAATTTTTAAATTTTTTGAACATATACTTGAAATTCCCTAATTCTGATAGGAATTGATTTAAAAAAAATGTCAGGTAAAATTTTAGAAAATAATTATTGAATATTTAAAGCGTCATAACAAAAAAAAGGAATTAATTAAATTTTAAAAGATTTTTAAATTAAATTCTTTGAAAATTTAAGGGAAGCAAAATTATAAAAATATTAAAATTTTCATTTTCAAAAATTATTAATAACATTATTTTTCTTTAAAAATTTTTTAAGTTTTGAATAATTTTATTCAAAAATTGTAAAAAAAAATAATTGAATTTTGGAATAATTACCTACAGTTGTAATTTTTAGAAATAATTAAATTTCAATAGGTTTTTCATTGAAATTATTTGAAATTTTAATTCCTGTGGAAAAATAAACAAGAATAAGTTTTTAAATTTTAGTTTGAATAATTCTTTTTTTAATCATTTAATTTAGAACTTCTGAAAATATTTGTTTCTTGCAAAAATGTAATTAAAATTTTTTAAAAATAATTATATTTCCGAAAATAATGTTAAAAATTGAAAATGAAAATTTTGACAAATTTCATTGAAATAAATTTTATATTTTAATGAATTTTATTTGTTTACATTTAAAAATTATTCTGAAATATAATCGCATTTTTGAAGAATTCTTATTATTAAAATTGAATTATCTAATTTATGGAAAAAACCGATTAGTTTTCTCTTATAAAATAAATAAAGAAGGGACTCGAAATTTAGTAAAAAATAGAAGAAAATAAAATAAAGAAAAAGCTATAAAAAAAAGATATTATAAATTAATATTTAATATACAATACATGAAAAATTAATATATAAATATGTTTCTTGAAAGCAAAAATAATTAAACTAAATATTTATTTAAAACAATATGACTAAAATGGAAATGTTTTAATGAGGTTGAACTATTATTAACTCTACAGTAAGTAAATATTTCTAATAAGTTCCTCTCATCAAACATTTACTCCAGAATATACGTATATATATATATATATATATATATATATGTATATATATTCATTACATTCACTAATACACGTTTCAATATGAAATTTAAAAAGAAATTATTTTCTTCAATTGTTTTCGCAATATTGTTCAATTGTATTTTTCTGAAAATATACTTTAAAAAATTTATTATAGTGAAATTTATATAAACTATATTTATATTGTTTTCCTGATCATGAAACGAATAATAGGGATACGATATTAATTTATTTCCGTCAATTTTTATTTCCATAAATTGACAATTTTTTCCCATTTTTCTGAATATCAATAAATTTTCCAACATAAATAGAAAGTCTCGTTTTTATTTACATATTTCAACAGTTTCAAATATAATTTTTTTAGCAGTTTATTGAGAATTGAAATATTGAAATATTGAAATAAAAAAGAAATGAAGTAAATTGAATTAACACGTTTAATAACTTGAACCATTTCCATATAAACATATATAGGTATGTATGTTAATATAATGTAAATTTACATTTCGAAGGCATCGTTTAATTAGATTTCTCTTAATATTTCGAACAAATACAATTCAAAGGAGTAAAAATCATAAAGAAATATACTGTTGCTTGACAAATTGAGATGATCCAGTCTAAAAGTGAGAGAAGAGAAAGGTATAGTTTTTTTCAATTTTTCATTTTTATTTCTCATCTATACCGCACTTATCCTATATTTTTCAAATATAATAATCGATTTTTTTTCTGTTTGAATAATATTTACGTGAGGGTATAGGTATATATTTTTCTTTTTTAAGAACAGAAAAATAGAAATTTAAAAAATAAAATAAAAGGAAAATAAATTACAATCTCTATATACTGTTAAATGAAAAAAATATTGAAAATTTTTTTAATAAAAAAGTATTATGTTTTTCAAGGAGAGAAGTGCATGAGCGAAATATATATATTCTTTTATCATATTTTTTATCGTTTTCATAAAAAAAACCAATAACGAATGTTATTAAATGAGTGAATTTTTATTACCAACTTCAAGGAAACATGAATTATAGTTAAATATATATAGTGATATATATCTAATTTATTGTATTAAAAATATTATATATAATACAAAATTAAAATATAATAATTTTTCAAGATTGTATGCAAATTGGTGACAATTGTCAGAGAAGTGTTGTAAGGTTGCTGCAAGATTATAATGTAAGCTTGCAAAAAAATTAAAACTTATTTTTATCTTACAATTTTATACAAATGTATAAAAATTGTATATTAAAATTTAGTAAAATTTTAAGAAACAAATTATTTTGCAAGTTTAGGTAGAGAAACTTTGCGACGAGGTTACAGATTAATAAAATCTAAATTCAGATTTGAAAAATTCAAAATGGTAGATCCAATATGGCGGATGTAACATATGGAGGTTTTGGTTTGCTGATTACAAATCTGAAATTAGATTTTAAAAATTCAAAATGTCGGGTCCAATATGGCCAAAAACGACCCAAAAAAAGTTTCTGCAAATATTTGATTTAGTTATATATTTAAAATTTTTGGGGTCACTGAATCACGGATCAAATATAGCGACCAAAAAGTTTTAAAATTAATATATTTGTAGAAAAATGTTTGCTTCAATTTTTTCAATTTATCAAACGTAAACACCCCCACTAACGAGTTTTAAGCAAATCTGGATAATTTTCATTATTCATGGTTGCCATATTGGATCCGCCATTTTGAATTTTTCAAAACTAACAATAACCTCTAGAAAAGTAATTAATTAATATTTAAATAATTAAAATATTATTATTATTAATATTCTTTATTGTAGAAAAACAAAATTATAAATTTTCAAGAAAAAAATTACATTAAAACCATAAATGATTTTTAAAACATTCTATAAAAGCGATATGATAAAAAATTTGCATGCTATTGTATTTAAATTAATTTTGTACTTTGAATTTTGTTTAAGATTAATATTTGTAATTTTCAATTTTCCGCCATATTGCATCCGCCATTTTCAATTTTTAATCTGCGGCCCTAAAAATAAATTAATAATATAATTCTATAATGTTTAAAATTGTTTATTTTTTTGAAACTTATATGAATTCGTTGACCATGAATTCGTCGCTTGGATGTCAAACCTCAAACCATACAATTTCAGCTGTGACTTGAAAATTTTCAAAATTGAAAATGGCGGATCCAATAAGTTGGACATTTTTTACAAAACTTGCTCAAATTCGATTAAAACTTCTTATTCACGGATTTTCGGGGTCACTGATTATAAATCTGAAGTCAGATTTTAAAAATTCAATTAAGCGAATTTAATTTTCAAATTACATTTGCAATTTCTGTGTCGACAGTTATATCATTTACTTGTACCAGATGTTAAACATTGCGTCAACGGTAATTATTTCTCTCCTAAAGTGCAAAATATGCAATTGTTTGCATAGAAATTTAATCATTATAATGCATAACTGTACAAAATGTTACTTTTAAAATTTTCATTCATTGCTTGCATATTGCGTATACAATAGGAAAACTTGTTCTCTAAAAATGCACATATTTATTCTCATTTTTATTTACTTTTTCATATTGTATTATAATAATAAACGAAAATCAAATTATAAAATAAGTATTTAATATTAATTAATAATAATTATTATTATGAAATTTACAATAATATCCATATTTTCCAATAAATGTCGCATCAAATTAATATTGTATATACACGGAGAGAAATGTGTTACGAATAACGCTAGAGACATTTTGGTTCGCTTTTCGCATAGACATCTGTACCTAATTTTGCAAAGGCCGGTGCTAACTTTGCACAGCTTTTTTCCACTTGTGCTACAGTTGCTCAAATCCATGAAAAATCAGCATGGATTTCTTGCAACTTACGCATGGTGGTGTGTATGCGCTTTTAGTACGGCCTGCTCATGCGCTAAGAGCAACAGATTTCTCTCCGTGTAGGTAATAACCTAATTATAGGGGCCGTCCATAAACTACGTCACGCCTTAGAGGGGGGGGTGGAATTCATTTTTTGTGACGTTCTGTAGAAAAAATGGCGCTAAAGCATGTAAAATTTGTGACGTGGGTAGGGGGGGGGGGTGGAAAAATTATGCAAAATACACTGAGAAAACTGGAGTATTGGACTAAACATCTGGAGGGACAAATCGTTGATATTTGAGAGTTAGCTATTGGATAACAATCTAAATGTTCAAATTCACCATTGACAGATATTCGTGCCATTTCTCTTGGAGGGAAAATGAGTTTATAACAGAGGGACAAATTAACCATCTTGAGAAATCCCTTCCTTATCCGGCGCGAAATGAATAAATATGGCAACCTAACCCCTAAATTAAATACATAAAATGTCAGAAAAATAATTTCGCGCGCATCAGATCGTACACATTTTCTGCGCAACTTTTAACCCTCAGATATAATGGGAGAGAATATACAAGTAGATTTCCATTATCAATTCAAAATTTATTTTAGAAGGACTATTTAACTCTCTTCATAAGCAAAGGAAACATACACTTTTTGAACCTCTGAATTTGACTCTCCAGTTTTCTCAGTGTAGTGTGACGTACTTTATGAACGGCCCCTATAGGTACATTGATATTAAAATAATCAAAAATATTTTCATCTTTATTCGTAAATAGACTTTTATTTCAGTTTTTTAAATAATAAAGCCACTAATTCTTGATTAAAAAACTGAATTTTTTGTTAAAAGTATATAAAAATATAAATTAAAATACAATTTTTTTTAATAGTTATTCAAATATAATTGTAAATTATTAGATATTAACAATTTCTCCATATAAAATCAAATATTTCTACTCGCGAAGATAATATAATAAATTTGTATGTTTAATAGACTAATTATTAAGATAAGTAACAGTTTGCAGTTCCTTTAACTGTCTATTTATAATTTTATAGTTTCTATATAAGGTTTTTATTGAAAGCAATTTTTAAACGTCAAATTATTATACATATATTCAGTTTTGTTTAGTTTTATTGAAAATTATTATAACTCGTCAATGAATTCAACTGCATGAAACGAAATAATGATTATTCTAATTATGTAATTTATCTTATGCGAAATGCAGGAAATAAAGTTAAAACCTAGTCAACTGTATCGAGTCCATTATTTATCGGAGTAAACTAAAAGTTGAAAAATCAAGTTTGAGAGTAAAACCTGTCTATATAGTATTGTTTTGTGACAAAATTACATCATAATGTTGTTTTATTTTATAGTGCATTAAAATAAAAAAAAAGTAAACCCATAATAATGGTTATTATCTGATTGTAGAGGAATTATAATAATACTATATAGGTATGTATATACAAATATTATGTAAAAATATATTTATTTTAAAATTATTGGAAAAAACTGATTATTTTGGTCTACTAATTTTTAACTTTTGATAAAATACCTATATTATTAGTTGAGAAGTTTACCGACAAGAAAGACAAATGTGAAGTATATTATACAGTTCACTTATCAATTTAGAAACATGACAATTCACATTTTTTAGGATAATAGTAGATGAAATTTTGAGAAAATATTTTACAGTGACTATTATATAAAATTTAACTTTTATTTGTTAGTCAATACAATTATATAACTTACAACCATATAATAAAGAAAATTTCAAAATTTTAGAATTTTGAAAAAAGCATCACTAAAAATTTGAATTTTGAAAATATTTCTTCCACCATGATGGAGTCGCCATTTTTAATTTTGAAAATCTGACAAATAAATAAAGATTCGTAAGCAGCTACCCGAAAAACCCACCGAGAAATGAATTTCAGTCGAAACGCGTCAATTTTAAAATTATCCACCATATTAATTTAGGTCGCCATATATTGGATCCGCTATTTCAGATTTTGAAAAACTAACATCAGATTCGTAATCAGCGACCCCAAAAACCCCCGAATGACAACTTTTAAGCAAAATCGTTTATTTTCAATTTTTGTCCGCCATATTGGATCCGCCATTTTAAAATTTTGAAAACTAATAGCGGATTCGTAATCAGCGACCCCAAAAACCCCCGAGTAACTATTTTCAAGCGAATTCGATGAATTTCTGACTTTGACAGTCGCCATATTAGATCCGCCATTTTGAATTTTAAAAAAAACTAACATCAGATTTATAATCAGCCACTCCAAAAACCTCCAGGTAACAAGTTTTAAGCAAATCCGATTAATTTTTAATTTTGACAACCGCCATATTGGATCCGCCATTTTGAATTTTTGAAAACTAATAGGGGGCCGTTAAAAAAATACGTAACGCTTTAGGGGGAAGGGGGGGGTCAAGCTGTTTGTTACGGTCAGCAGAAAAAATGGCGCTAATGTATACAACATTGCGTTACATGGGGGGAGGGGGGGGTCCAAATTTCCGAAAAATAGCGTTACGTATTTTTTGAACGGCCCCTAGCGGATTTTTAATCAGCGACCCCAAAAAACCCCAATTAACCATTTTTAAGCGAATCCGATCAATTTTTTAATTTTGACTTTGAAACATTTTACAATAAAGATTATTATAGTTTTTTCATAGTGTTTTAGCAATAAAATATTTATTAATTTTTAACAAAATCTGACATTTTTTCCCTTGATAATATATTTTTAGAACAGTGGTTTGACAAATTTCGGCATGAAAGTTCGTAATTTGTTAATTTAAAATATAAATACTGCATCTAAATAGGTGGTTCACTTGGTGTATAACTGTGCTTCAAGGGGTTAACTTATTCACAAAATAATATAATATTGACTTAACACATTTTGTGATTACAATTTTTATTAAAATGCAATTAAGAAGGAAATGGTTTTACAGAAATTCATTTTGTTTGTGAAAAAATCCCAGTTTCGAAAAATTGACGCTTGACCCCTTCTGTCATATATATATCATCCTTAACTACAAACTGTGGTATACGCGGTTTTAAGATATGATTTATTAATGTACGCTATTTTATATCTTACATCTTATATGTACATATAAGAAAGAAGAGTGATGGCCTTCCTCTGATGAGGTGTTTTTTAATTTGCGTGTGGGAATTCCTTATACGTGTAGGTACGTGCGAAATTTAACAATCCGAAAAGAACAGCCTGGGCATAGGCACATGGCCTTCATGACGTCAGACGATACATAAAACTAACATTTTTTTGTTTTTAAAATTATTTTTTTTCACATGAAAGGAAGTCCTTTCATAAAAGTGGTAAGTGGTCTATAGAGTTAAAATATTTGATGTCTTTTAGAGCGCGTTAACGTTTAAATAATATTTATTAAGATATTATTTATTAAGATAATAATATTTATTAAGATCCCGCAGTCCTATTGGATTCAAGTTCCATGTTTAAATATAAGCGAAAGTTGATTTTTATAATTATCGGAAATTTGAGAGTTGAGCACTTTGATCAAAAAAAATTGTAGCTGATTACAGAAAGCAGCCATACACAGTAAAAAAAGGCTCTAAATTAGAGCTGATTTTGGTATTGAAATAGAACCAAATTACGATTTAGTACCAAAACAAAAGTCTTACCTGCTTCCACTGTGCCTGGTCGAAGTGAAACGGCTTAAAATTTTTAATATCCTTATTATATTCACTCATATCAAATAAGAATCCTGATTTAAAATCACTGAAATCACTTAATTAAAATTTTAACAGTAGTTTATAATTTACACTTCGTCAAATATTTGTTATACAAATTCAACTCAATTCCGATTTTTAATAATACTATAGTAAACGTTACTAAAGTCAATCGAAAAATCGACATATTCACACCATTTGTACTTTACGATTACTTATTACTTTCTGAGAAATATGTAAGTTTTTTTTATTTCTGATAAGTACTGATAAGTCGTGCGTAGTTCTAAAAGAAGGTTTGACGCTCAGAATACTAAATAGCTATCAAATGGTCATTTATTATTTAAATATGGAGTAATTTACGTGAGGGATAAACCACATGTTACGTCACGCTCGATGAGGGTGTGCGTTCAGATAAATTTAACGAAGTGTGACGCACAGATTGGGGAGGTATTACGCTTTTTGATGTCATATCCATTATACTTCATGCGTTCAAATAATTTCAATAATCAATAAATTTGAATAAAATTTATTAAATTTTTGAAAACTAAACACTATATGTAATTAAAATATACATCCTACAGAATTTTCCATCTATCGCTAATATGTTATCTTTTCTACCTTCAAATAGTTTTTTAATCTTAACCCCTTCAAAGTTCAGTGAAAATGAAGTTTTTGTGCCATAAATGTTCAAAAAAAAAAAAAAATTCTTTTTAAAAAAAAACATGAAAAGGGGACTTATGTGCGAAAACAAGTTTTGTGAGTTTCGCGTTAGTTCGGGGGTTTTTGGGGTCGATGATTATTAAAAAATAAAGAAGAAGAAGAAGAGGGGTCGATGATTATGAATCCTGACTTTTGGTTTCTACCATGTATAGTGAAAGAGCGTCTTAAATTAACATTATTATCACTTCTAGGATCTATCAATATAAATTATGTACTTATTTTTAAATAATCGCAAATGAATTCTATAAATATCTTACAAATATTGAAAGCAGTAAGAGGGCTTATAATAATCGATAAAGATAGAAGCTTCTATAATTACTGAAATTTTTAGTAATTACTTTTTGATGAGCTACAGTTCAAATTATTTTACACTTTTATTTAATTTCGCAATTTTTCAGTCTCGAGTAATAATGACAGAAAATTAATCACATTAATATTATCTAATTATATTGTATCAGCCATTTTGAAATTTAAAGAAAGACATCCGGTAGGATTTTAATGACCACAGATATACCCTTACGAAAGAATATGATAGGAAATTTTTAATATAGGATCTCTGTCATTCTTTTTAAATAATATTTTTCCTTTTTGAAACTTTAGAAACAAAAGTTCCTTAGATGAATATTTTAAAAGAGTCATGTAAGTCAAAAATTTTTTTTTCTCAAATTTTCCTGACTCCATTATATTTTATAAAATATAAGTAAAAAATTTTACTTAGCCCATTTTCTACTCTACTTTCATGAAGTAAGCTACTTGCTGCAAGATTACGTGCTATATATAGGTAGCAGTATAAATTTTTAATAAAAAATTTTTCTTCAATTATTATTTTGGAGTAGCTATTTTTATTTTTCAAAACCACTGCCACCACATCATTTGGTCCTTAAAGGATTAAAACGATTTCTATAAAAAGGGTTTGATGTATATAATAATGTTTTTATATATAAAGAAGCAATATTTAAAAATCCATTTATGTGACGTTAATAACATTATTGGTTTATTAATATTTATTAATTTATTTCTGTGACAGGAAGATGGTGTAAAGTAGGATGTGGATTGACTTTTAAAATTGGTCAAGATTCCCATGAAAGGTGGTAAGAACAAAATTATTAAATCTCTTTTATTATATATTATATTATATTAATTAATTATATATTATTATTATTATTATTATATTATTATTATTATTACGACTTGAACATTTTTTTATTACTAACTATTGACCATGGTTAGCTACAAGATTAGGTACATGCTATTTAGGTAATCTTAAATTAAAAATTAATAAAAACCATAATTAACCATAATTTACTATAAATTATTTATGATTAAATCTAGAAGCAGTAAAAAATAAATAGTTTGTGAAATGCCAAAAAAATTATTTATCTTCTGATTTGTTTCAAACAATAAATATACATATAATATGCTTTGTTTAGATAATCGAAATAAAATTTCATCAATAATATAAAAAGTAATGTAAACGATAGAAAATTCCCTTGTTTGGATATAATTTTAGCTTTTTTTTAAAAAAGTCATTAATAGAAGATAATGAGAAACAAATATATTTTTTTGACGAAGCAGAATATTTATTGCGGCTGTGTGATTTAACTGAAGTATCCGTAGCAATTACTTATCGATAAATATTTATTCAGAATTAAGAAACAACTTTTTATGTAAATTAATTGATTAAAAATTTTAAAATAATTATTTTAAAAAGAAATTATTTCTACTTTACTTGAAAAATTATATATTCAATGCAATATAATTTCAAATTAGTTTTTAATTATTAAAAAAGTAGTTATTATTAATTTAGTCAGTGATTCTATATTATTTTCACTGCCTCTAATATAGTCCAGTGACAGTATTAAAGTAGACAAATTGCTCTCATAAATGGCAAAAGAAAATAAACGGCGCAAAAATGCACAAATAGCTCCAGTTTATTTCCCGGTATCGTATCATTAACAAGACTTTCTTTCGTCTTGTTGTACAATCCCATCTGATTCTGACTACTGCTTTTTCAACACATTAAAATTTCACCACCTATATTTATGTGAAATTATAATTGTCTCGTGTGATAGAATTTTTAATATTGCTCTTTTAATATGCTTCAAATTAGTTCTGTATTTGAAAATTTTTGAATTATTCCCAATTTCCGGTGAAAGTAATTTTCAGTAAAAATGCTTCCAAAATATTCATACCGATAATAAATTCGTAATAAATGCACTAACTATTCACTTGGTTTAATTCAAGGTAAATGAAAAATCATTAATAACCCGTCAGTAGTCGCGCCTTTTTTAGTGTCTCACTTGCACTCTAAGAGCGCTCTATAGGTCGAGTAGTGTTGCGTGAGACTTTTTCTCACGGCGCGACCGCTGACGGGTTAAGAGCATAATTAAAATTTAAAAAATTTTTAAAAGTCAATAAATTTTTCTAAAAACTATTACTCCGGGGTTTTTGGGATCAATTTGAATTTTGAAAAACTGATATCAGATTCGTAATCAGCGACCACAAAAACCCCCCGAGTATAACGAATTTTAAGCGAATCCAAAGGATTTTTCAAAAACGTGTCCACCATATTGGATCCGCCATTTTGAATTTTTAAAAACTAACACCGTAATCGTAATCAGCGACCTCAAAAACCCCTTAGTATCAAGTGTCATGAAAATTTATTCACAAGAAGGTCTTACACATTTTGGAACCATTTTGTTACATTTTCGCTACACGCCGAAGGGGTTAAAGTCAAAATTGTGATTTAAATTTCCTTTGCACGTAAAGATAGATCTGTATTCCTTGTGTCATTTTCTATCAACTATAAAATATAATATAATTTTAAATCTAAAAAACATCATCTTTTATAAATTAATAAAATTGATCATATTTTAGAAACGATGATTTCCTTGAGGGAAGAATCTCTAATTTCAAATTCACGAAGTGGAGGACCAACATCTGCAACATGGTGGTACCTTAGTGCTGAATTTATTGTTGGCCTCTCGATATCTGGCCTTCTGACAATTCTCGGAGTCATTAAATCATTGCTTCCAAAACCACCGAAAGATATAACTGGTGAAATTGTTGTGGTGCTCAAAAAAATTCTTTCAAAGATATAATTTATAAAAACTATTTCATAAAATATTAGACTTTCATAGAAATAAATTATTTTTCATCTAATATTTAATTGATTCATTTAATGTAAATTTTACAAAAATTTGTTTTTTTAAACTAATATAATTGTAGTGTTTTTACATTATTTTAATTGAATTTTAATTTTTTAATTTTATTTTTTCAATTTCATTTTCAAAAATTCGTTAACATTTGAAAATGATTTTCTAATGAGAACTCTTTCTAATCTGTCACTATGACTTTTCTTTTTTTATAGATAACGGGAGTTACTTCTGCCCTAGGAAGAAACTTAGCTGAGGAATTTGCAAAAAACGGTTGCCAAGTGATCTGTGTCGATTACAATTTAAAAGCTGCACGAAAAATTTCATCTGATCTGAGATTAAAGTATCCAACAGTGGAGAAAGTTGGTGCGGAGTATCGCAAGGACGGGTTTAGCGAACAAATGCAGAAACGTACAACTTTTGCATACGAATGTAATCTTGAGAATAGAAACGAAATTAGTAATGTCGCTAAGAAAGTAAAGGACGAGTTTGGAGGTGTCAATATTCTAATTACCTGTAATGGAGATTCATGTCAGGATATTTATGACACCATCACTAGAACTCTTATGAGTCATTACTGGGTTTGTTCAATCTTTTCAAATATATTCAATTTTGGAAATAAAATATTCATTATATTTCGACTAACGCCATTATAGCCTAATTTTTCAAAAACTAAAAATTATTCTTTTATGAGTGACTGTCCTGAAAGCGAACTGTTTTAGTTAAAAAAAAATTTTAATTTTTTAATTTTTTTTACAAATTAATTTTAAAGACGTTAAATATGTTACGCATACTTTTTAAAGACATGACTTCTTACAACAGTTTAATGTATGGCTATAGAATGGAAAAACAAGAATAAAATTTACAATTTTCATTAACCATTTTTAGACAGTAATGGCTTTTCTTCCTTGGATGTTGCATAAAGGAAGGGCACACATTGTTGGAGTGATGCCATCTTTGTCAACCGAAGATGGATACATAAGTTCAAAAGCAGCAATTGCTGGTAACATATGAATTGATTGTTTTATTATTGATATTTGACCCTCACGTGCTCGAGTTGAATTTTTCAGAAATAGAAGGTTTTGTAAATTTTATTTTTGCAAGGCAAATAGTGTTTCCGTTATATTTTTGGAAAAAGATTGTAACCCCTGAAAATAGTTTTTTTTTTGAAATTTTTGACACTTGTATAGCTAAACCCTGACGTGCTACAAACTTAGCTAATACGCATAACCATTCTCCCATTATTATTTATTATTTTTATAATCTTAAACAACCCCGAATTCTTCAATTTTCCAAAACCATAATTAAAATAAATTTAAATGACACTTAAAAATCTCTAAGTGTGGTCAAACAGTTTTAATAGGATTAATTAGGGATTGCACCCTAATTCCTATAAGGGAAAGTGGTTTTTTGAACAAACAGATGAACCATAGATTTTTTTATGAATATGATAAATGTCGATGGTCTCTATATTATATTGTTTTTTAGATTAATTCTAAATTCTAGGAGCATAAAAAAACACAATAGATCAGAAGACAAGCTTGAGCAACTGAAGGTTAAAATTCAAAATTTATGATAAAATAATATTTACATTAATAAATAGTATTTATATTAATTTCTCAGGTTTAATGGAAAGCTTAGGCCAAGTTTGCAAAGAAAATAAACAACTTACTTTTATTACTGTGGCCCCTAAAAAACGACTAAGGTAATTCTTTAACATTATTTCTAGTTTTAGAAACTGCAACAAATTTAAACACAAAGTTTATTTGTATCTCTTCTTCACACTACCATCAGGCCCGATTATGCATCCGATTTTATTTAGTTTTTATTTATCTTATATTTAACATTATAAACTAGGTTGTGTCATAATATAGTATAAAAGTAATCTTTGCTTACAGATTTTTTAAACAAAATGATGAACAAATTGCTGCAGATGTGGTTGAAGCTATTAAAAGAGATCAATTATCTTTATCAAGAAGTCGATATTTTGAAACATTTTATACAGTAAGGTAACTCAATAACAATTTTCAAATTTATAACTAATTCATAATTAAAATAATAATGTAAATAAAAAATGCTTGTAAACCCAAAGGACACTGGGACATTGGATGTCGCACAATGGGAAGAAATGCAGTGTTTTGGACAAAATTCTGCCGACAACACAAATCTCCACAGATTTCAATTTTTTTTTCTTAAATACTAGGACAGGTCATTCATACAAGCCTTCACTGTTTATAAATTTGAAATTTTTGCAATAAAATCTCAAAAATCAGATTCATTCAAACAGTAAGAGAAAGTTACCTATTACATGAATTATAACGTTCTTATTATTTTTTTCATTTTAAATAATTATTTAAAGACTTTGAAACAATTTTAATATTTAATTTGAGATTTTAAACCTATTTTTAACTGTTATTTAACCAAAATCAATAAACTGTTTGACAATGGGTCAGGAATGCACGTTATCTACACTTTGAATTCAATACTTTTAATAAATTTGAAGAAATTATTTTATTTAGCGCCAGGATATTTTACTCGAAAATATTCAAAAGATTAATTTATTTAATTTTAAACAATTTGCCAGACTAATTCAGAAATTGTTAGGAAAATTCCTAACAAACCGCGGAAAGAGGGGGGAGGGGGGTAAGGAGATCAACACATTAGTTATAACACTGTCACTGAATTTAGATTTATCATAATTAATTTTATTTAATTTACTTTAAATTCTAAGTTTAATTGAACAATTTATTTATTTGGCAGAATGCCGAACTTTAGAATTTAAATACCGCATGGCAATATGCGGTGCCAAGCTTCATTTTCGACAATCACTTTTAAACAATGAATGCTATGCCAATCTGTCGAAAAAACAACAATTAATAATCACTGGGACTCACTGTTTACTCTTCGATGATCCCGGAGGCTTACTCGTCCTGGCATGGCACTTACAATTTTATTATCTTTAATTTTTACAATGACAATTTCTTTAGCGTGATGCGTCCTATGACACTATCAAATCGAGAATGAGATTAAAATGGCCGTGTGCTCGGCCACGAGCGCGTCGCTACAAGTGCGCTTCGTTTTCACTTTACTCGGGTGAGTCCCAGGCGTACTACTATTTTACAATTTTTCAGTTTCACTTATCCGCGATAGATAATTTTATCTTCGGACGATAAAACAGAACTCCTTATTATCTATAGGCACTAGCTAATTCAAAATGACCGTTGCCAGTGGAGGCTTGTAGGAAAAACCTTCCTTACCCAATGGGAAATGCCAGTGTAGTGCCGATGTTCACCACTGGCTTAGTACTCAGACGATTGTTCGGCGTAGTCTAGCCGAGCCTCGACAATTAGTGCTGGCGCAGTACAGAATTTTTGTTTCGCCAAAGCTTGGACAAGCCACGGCGGCAAGTGCTGGCTGAGTATAGAAAAATTGTTCACAACGCTCTTTGCCAACATTGCTTTATTGACATAAACTTGAAAAAAATTATAAAAAAAGTTTATAAATGTTTATAAATATAAATTTATTGAAAAAAATTAATATTTTACTTTTCAGTTGTTCATTTTTTATTCTTATTAAATTTAATAATAACAATTTAACACAATTCTCTAATTTTGTAAATAATAAATTATTTAAACAAATTAAAATTATAAACAACAAATAATAATTTGGTTCCTATTAAAATACTATTATACTTCTTACTATGAATAAAAAATTATTAAAAAATTACCACGTAATTTAAGAATTACGTAAAATGTTAAATGCAATAAGTAAAGTAATTTAATTATTAAAAATTTAGTTTAATTTATTTTATTTCAATTTATTATTTCTAACGTATCCCTATTTTTTTTCATCTTTGACTCAATAATTGTATGTCTGAATGATACTGAGATATTAATACTTTACTGTACACATGTGTCGTTAGCATAGTGGTTAGAGCGTTAGTCTGTTAGTCCGTAGGTCGTAGGTTCGATTCCCCTCGTCAGCACTTTTGTTTATTTTCATAGGTTTGCGATATTTCTAGATTCCAATCGTTAGGTACTAAAATATGAAAATCTAATGCACACTTACTGTAATTGTTTGTTATTTAATTTTTAAATGTTATAAACAATTTTTTCTACTTCATTTACTATATCCATTGTTAGTCTCCATCTTTAATACAATTTCTTTAAGAAGAGAAATATTTTATGAATAATAACTATTTATTAATATTATTTACCATTTTGTTGTTAAATTATTTATAATTATGAATTTACGACTAATTAATAACAATACGGCATTTATTGTGGCAATATTCTCAGCCAGCACTGGTCCAGTGCTGCGCCAGCGCTGTCTGGCAGCACTGACAGACAGTACTTCGGCAGCACCAGACGGCGTTATCATCCCAGTGCCATGCCAGTGCTGGCTCTCAGCCTTGCCGCCAGTGCTGCCAGTGCTGGCGCAGTACTACGCCAGTTGTAAATTTCCCATTGGGTTAGTATTTCAAAAAAAAAAGAAAATTAAAATGGGTGGAGATTTTTGTTATCGACAAAATTTTTTAATAAAATACACTTTTTAGTATTTACATTTGTAATAAAATATTCTTTTTTCAGTTATAAATTATACAGAGGAATAACTTTCATTACTCAGTGGTTGGACACCTGAATTTATTTAAAAATAAGTGTAAGTTCACTATAAAATATTTCTAGGCAATATTGTTGAGCCATATATATTTTTCAAGCCAAATAAGGTAGATGAGATTTTTAAGATAGACTGTTCCTCATTAAATTACTTATTTTAATTGATGGATCTATTTATAACATTTTTTCAATAGTAAACATATTATTTGTGTTCATGTAATTTTTAAACTTCACAATTTATACTGTACTATACTTCTTTTGTTTGGTAAATTAATTTAAATGTATATTTAATAATATATGTAGTTACAACTGTAATAAAATTTAGATAAAACATTTTATTATTAAACATCAAATAAATTATAAATATTTATACTAATATAGTTTTTACCAAGAGTGTATAAATTATAAAATACTTCTGTAGAAAATCAACTCTGTATATGAAAATGCTTCTGTCGACTCTAAATAAATTTTATTTTTATAAAAAATGGTTTATCTTTATGTAAAAATATTATATTACATTTTACTACTTTATAATTTAGTAATTATTATTGATTGTATTATTAAAACCAAAATCTAGATATGATGACCTGGGAAGATTTTACTGTTCAGCTGTTCATCGTTTTAAGATTTATTGTGTTAAAACGAGTTGCTGTTTACACTGTTTTCATTTTTAATTTCACAAAATAAAATTATAAAATAAAAAATTTATATTGTAGACGTAAGAAAGACATTTATTTCTACATTTATTTTATACAATTTAACAGAAACATTCACTTAATCAGACAATAAGATGAGAACATCGTAGTGACCAACATCGGAATGTCCACTGAATAGGAGTCGAGCTGTTGAATAACTTCGATTGATTCGATTGTGAAAAATTATTTTTAATACTCCCCCACCATTAATTTCACGATAAATTGATAAATTCATTCTGTACAATTTTGCCAACACTGTGCATTCTAATTCAGAAGCAAAAGTTCCATCTGCTATCATATAGTTGAAATATTCCTGTCTACTGGAAATGTTCCATTCAGCTATGACAAATGGTCCATATTCATTCCAATTTTCATGAATGTATTCTACCACCTTTTTTTAATAATTTTTTATTAATCATTTTTCTATTTTATGTGCTTGAGACGGTTAAAAGAGATCTACAGATTAAAACAGTTTTTTAAGAGAAGGGTGGTACCATACTTATTATGGTACTTTAGTAGGATCGAGTACTAGGTTTTAAATTTGCTTGCGGGCATACGATATATATTTTAATAATTATAAACAGATTTATTTTAAATATTATACGAACCACTGAGCGCAGTTGCTTATGATTGTTTTCAGTGTCCCATAAAATAAAACTCATCGCCCTAAACATGCAATTGCCATCGCCATAAACTTTCTGCACGCGAAACGTGCCTTCCGTTGAATTTAACAGTGCCGTATCTGCAATTGTTGCATTTATGTAAAAATGGAATTTAAAAAAACATTTCCTATATTATGTTATTTTATTGAATTATTAAAATCATTGAAATCAATCTCGGGTGAAAATAACTATCCATACTCAAATTAGTGAAATATTGAACAAAAGATTGTGAAATTTATAAATTAAACTTTAAGATTACTGATTAATGATCACTGCGAGTTGAAAGAGAATTGAAAACGAGAAATACTTTTTTTTTTTAATTAAGACTACCGAATAATTAGGACATAAAATTATATTAATAGTGGAATTTATTTTTTAAAGACTAATCAAAAATGTAAAATTTAATTAAAATTGAAAACGAGAAATACTTTTTTTAAATTCTTTAATTAATTTTTTAACTTTAACGATTGATTAATTAATATAATTGCAATTTTCAATTGCGACAATAAATAAAATTTGATATTTTTCAAAGCTAAAGAAATATTTAATAGAAAATACCTGTTTTATGAACTTCTGATATTTTCTCTTTATATGACAGACGTTGATTAGAATTTTTTATGCCTTTCTTACGTCTAATAATTTTGCCTTTTTTACGTCTAACTGGAGTTTTCTTGCAAACTCTAGTTTTTGTTATTTTCGATTTCGTAATGTTTTTAATATTTTTACTATCACCTTCTTCGAAGAAATTTGATCCCTCACATGGCAAAGAGAAATTTTCATTTTTGATCAACAAAGAAAATTGTGTAGACTCTTCTACAAAATTAAAATATTAAAAACAAAATTATTCTGTAAACACTATTTCTTTTCGAATTAAAAATAATTTTCAAATTCAATGCATTTTAGAGAAAAGTTATAATTTTGTAAATAATAGACAGAAAATATACTATACCGTCTTTCGAAATCTTGTTGCATATTCGAAAACACCATGTAAAAGTAAAGGAAAAGACAGTCAATATGTGTACAAGAAAAATTTAATGATTTATTCTAAATTCTTTTCAATATTCAAAATATTCCGCTTTAAACCCCGTTTCTTCTGGAATTTAATTTAAAACTGCTTTGTTATTTAAAAAAAAGATAATTTTTGTATTTTTTTTACTTTGATTCTTAAATAATGTTTATATAAATTAATAAGTAGATACTTTTAACAGTTTTTAGTTAAATTGTTGATGTTTAACCGCTTGACGTTTAAATAGTGTGAATATAGGCCTAATAGAGAACGATAAGTTTAATAAGTATTATTCTGCTTTCTGACGTCATTTACTTTACTTCTACAATCATATTGTGTTTTTGAACACGCAACAGAATTTTGAAAGACACTATACAGTTTTTCTTCGTTTTCGAAATAATAATTATAAAAATTTTGTTTGCAAAAAGGTTAATTCTTAAGACTTCAAGTTGATATTGACACTAAAATAACAAATGCTTGTTATTCATTTCAAGCATTATTGTAATTAACCTTTTAAAACAAAAATTTTTATAATTATTATTTTGAGAACAAAGAAAAACACTTTCGTCAAATTTCAATAGAAGATAAATTATGTTCTTAAAAAAATATTTGCAAAACCCCAAATTTTTTAGAGGTCCGACAAAAAAGTTGTAAGTGAAACAAAAAATATAATTTTGTTGAATAAAAAAATTTTATAAATCAATTTTCGTTCGTTTCGTTCACAAATAATAAAATTTTTAATTTATTTTAGTCGTTAGTATGTGCAGAATGGAAAGATTTATATTTTTGTGGTAATTACCAATACCTAATATTTAATAGTTTTTGAATAATGTCTTTTAAAAATTTGATAATAATCAAAATCTCAGGAAAAAAATATATAATTATTATATCCTATATTTAAAGATTTATTAGTTACAATTTTTGTTAGACAATTTTGATAGATTTAATCTTCGCATATCTAAATTAAAAAATTCTAATTATAAATTAACACAAATTTTTTAATAGTAAAATAATAATTAATACATTTTATACTTTTAATTTATTCAGAATTCTGTTAAAAAATAAAAAATGATTGATAAATTCCAAAAATTTGTCATTATTTGAGAGCACGATTTCCTGATACTAATATTAAATTTAATGCCAGCATTTCCATTTAATCATTTTTGTTAAAAAAAAAATATATAAAAGAGACATCCTTAGCTTAAATTGCACATATGAATATTGAACTGCTTCAAAAATGGAGTTTTCATTTCTAAAAATATTTCTTCCTCTTTTTCTCCATGTAATTAGTTCTCATTCAACATTGTTAGCTAATGAGACGAGTCCAGTTGTTGTTATGACGTGGAATTTTCATAAACCAGCTGCAAAAGGTAATAAATATTAAATACATTAATTAATTAATATAAATAATATATTCTGTCAACCTCCAACTTTAATCTCACATATAAAAATATTTGTCTAATTTTTGATTATTAATGTCCCATGTGGAAGAGTTGCATAAAATTTCCAGAAATTTATTTTTTTTAACGTTAATTTTTTTACGATAGATGCTTCTGGAAGTCGATTTTTCTTCCGAAAATCACTTCGGAAACTTTCCGAAAATTGATTTTTTTTTGGACGTTAATTTCTTTTTGGAAGTCGATTTTTCTTCCGGAAATAGATTTTTTTTTGACGTTAAATTTTTCCTGGAAGTCGATTTTTCTTCAGGAAATTTTCCGGAAATCATTTCGGACACTTTCCGGAAATTGCTTTTTTACGTTAATTTTTTTCTGGAAGTCGATTTTTCTTCTGCAAATTTTTCGGAAATCACTTTGGAAATTATCTGGAAAATTTCTAGTAGAAAAATTGACTCGCACAGAAAAAAAAACGTCAAAAATAAATCAATTGCCGGAAAATTTCTGAAGTGACTTCCGCAATAAAAATAGACTTCCAGAAGCATCTATCAGAAAAAAATTAATTTCTGAAAACCTCTTTCGAAAATTTTCCGTAACTCTTCCACATGGGTACTATTTGACTTATTGTAATAATTTTTTAGCATGGGAGACATTATTTGTTGAAAAAAGAAGTGCTTTAGATGCCATTGAAGAAAGCTGTAATTTGTGTGAGAATAATGGTACCGAATGTTATTGGTTAGTAGGTATGGGAGGTTGTCCTGATGAAAATGGAAAAACTACACTAGATGCACTTATTATGGATGGGTAATAATAAAATTGAATCTTTACTTTATTCTTTCTTTTTGGTATACTGCAGTAAACTTTCTGTGAGTAGGAAATTCTATAAGCTTTTAGCAATCTCGCTGCAAGATTTTGTTTAATGAATAAATTTTGTTAACTTTAAAAAATGAAATTTGAATTAAAACTATATAAATATTGTTTAGGGTAACTATGAACGTTGGAGCTGTTGGTGCCGTTAAAGATATAAAGAATCCAATATCAGTTGCACGTAAAGTTATGGAAAATACAGATCATACTCTACTCGTTGGTGAAAGTGTCACTCAATTTGCTCTTCAAATGGGATTTGAAACTCAAGAATTGTCAACAGAAAATTCAACACAACAATGGAAGACATGGAAGGAAAATAATTGTCAGCCTAATTTTTGGAGGGTTATTATTATTATTCTTTTTTCTCCGCCATTATTAAATTTCTATGAGAAAAAAATGTTAATAAAATGATTTTTTGTGTTTATAGAATGTTGTGCCGAATCCATCAACATCTTGTGGTCCTTATAAACTGGATGATAAAAAAGATATGAAACAAGAGACTAGAGATAAACCTCTTGATAGTGAAACGAACCATGATACAATGGGTGTACTTGCGTTGGATGTTCATGGACATATAGCTGCCGGAGTATCAACTAATGGTTTAAAATATAAAATTCCTGGTCGTCTTGGAGATTCTCCGGTTCCTGGTGCTGGTACTTATGCAGATACGAATTTCGGTGCCGCCGCTTGTACTGGCGTTGGTGATATTTCACTACGATTTTTACCCAGGCAAGAACAATTTTTTCCAATTTTTTCAAAATTGTAGAAAAAATTATTTTATTTCCTAATTTTAAAGTTTTTAAGTTAGTTTTGCACAATATTAATTCATAAATTTTCTTATCTTTGTGCAGTTTTGTTGCTGTTGAAGAAATGAAACGAGGAGCAACGCCTCAAGAAGCAGCTCAGACTGCCCTCGATAGAATGACGAAATTCTATCCAAAACATTCAAATGCTCTTATTACTATGGACAAAGTCGGTAATTATGCAGTTGCTTGTCACGGATTTCGTTTATATAACTACAGATTTCCTTATTATGTCGCTAATGAAAAATTAGGGAAAGCAACATTAATGTACAAAGCGTGCTTCAATACTTCCATCTATTTTCTTAATCATGAAGGCAAATTTGTATACAATTAAATTGATATAAACAAATATTACTCGCACTAGCGCGATACGCTTTGTTCCTTATATTTTAAAAAAAACAAAATAAAAGGAGAATATAATATTTATAATATAATATTTTAAAAATATCCGGAAATAAAATTTCAATTTTCCTGAAATAAGATTTCTAATATTAATTAAATTCGAATGTCGAGTCAAAAGAGAAGTGTATCTATAGCTTATTGTTAAACCGATTTATCAGCCATTTAGATTATAAATATTATTAGGTAATACGCAACTTTTGATTCTAGTTTGGATGTTGTATTCTCTATATTTACCAAAAAATTCCGACTCAAAATATTCTTTTCTTTTTAAATGAGACGTCTATTACGAAACCATTATTTTTTCCCGGATAATTACCTATTTTGATTTTTGTTTCCTGATTAACCCGTCAGCACTATCGCTTACTCCCAATTCGGGCAGTTATTGCAAATTTGGAAAAATACTAGATATCCTGAATATTTTATCTTTCATTTGCGCGCAAGAAGTAAAAGATTTGTTTAGATTTACAACGATAGAAAGTAAAATAGGAAAAAGTTAAACAAATGCGCGATCCATAAAATTACCACCAGAGGGCACCACCTAATGGGCACATCTAATTTTCTCATTTTACTTCCTGACGTCGTGTATTATTTTGGATTTTCAATTTCTTGTGCACAAATGAAAGAACAAAATTTCAGGATAACTGGTATTTTTCCCTATTTTGCAATAATTGTCCAAATTGAGAGAAAAATCCTTTTGAAATTATGTTTACGTTCAAGCAGCCATTTTTAAAAGGCGACCACTGTTTGAAATTGCGCAACACCGTTAATTTTTGTTATTATCTAAGAACAAGAGATTTGCGAACGTAATATATGAGAATAAAAAGGATAGTTAGATCCTTAGATATATTCGTGTCCTTTTCTATCTCATTCATGAAGGCGTTCTCGAATCTATTGTGTATCGGGCTTTATATAGAAGATGATTGTAATTTCTGTTGGTGACACTGCGAAAATCTTATTCGACCAACTTCACAACGTGATGACAGAGCCACCACTCTGAACCCTCTGAACTGCTCTGAACATAACCCTAAAATTTGTGACATACGTATATCGGTAATAATATTTTATTTATAAGAGAAATGTTTTATATAAAAAGTGTGTGAATCGTGAATATTATTATTATGCATGACGAAATAATGTGTAAACATTTTAAAAATAGTTCCATTTCAATCGATTTATTCAGTAAAGTGTAAAATGTAACTATTCGAATATTTTTAATTAATGTTTTGTACCTTTGACGTTTTGATGAGAAAAACGAGAAATATATTTATATATATCAATCAATTACGAGAATATCAAGAATATCATTCAACGTCATTTAATTTTCTTCCAAAAAATGCAAAAAATTGCATATACAAAAGCATTTACATGTTTTAATACTGAATTTACTCGATGGATTTCGTTATTAAATGCAGGGGGAAATTTTCTAATTTTCTGTATTTGAATCTTTTGGTTCAATATTCGTATTTTGTGGATTGATCGTTTTTGTTGGTTTACAATTTTAAGTTTGGAGGAAATATTTTCTGAATAATATACACAGTGATGTTCGATTCGTCACATTCGTCCTCTGATGAGGCTCAGGTCGATTCCGCACTCACTGCAGGTGATAAACGAAAATCTAGTCGAAGGGGACGAAGATCGAACAGTAATTTTGCCGACACAAGTCGACCATCAGGTTTGTTTCTATTTTTATTTCGATTTTTTATTTTATTTTCTATTCAAGTTCATATTTTTATGTATTTGCCGAATATTGATTACTTTCTATTGGTGATTCTTCTGAAAGTGACATTTTTGAAGTCTTGATTAATTTTATACAATCTACTCTCTAAAAATTATTAACCATTTTCATAGTCAAGATTTAGCACTTATCATTTAAAAATTTCATCTCTTAAACTCAATAATTTCTTAACATTACTGTCAGAAAATGCAATGTTCTTTCTATCATTCTATACATTTTAAAAATTTGCAGAGTCGAGTTCACAATTTTCATAAATAGATGAACTTCAAAAGGTTTCAATCTGAAATTGTATAAAATTTCAATTTCAATGAATTTAATCATAAATTTTAAGAAAGTTAGATTTTTGAAAAATTTTAATAATTCAAATTCTTCTGAAATTAGTTACATTTTTTAATATATATATATATATATATATATATATATATATATATATATATATATATATATATATATATATATATATATATATATATATATATATATATATATATATATATATATATATATTTAATTAATTACTGAAAATAATGGATTTATAGAAGAATTTTAGTTAAAAACACTATAAAAAATTAAATTTTTGAGAAGTTACAAATGATTGTAGACATTCAATTACTTTCAAAAGTAATAAAATTCTTCTAAGAAATTCAATTATTTTTAAAAATTTTAATAAAATTCTTAGCAAAATTTCAATTATTTTCAAAAATTTTAATAAAATTCTTAGCAAAATTTCAATTATCTTTATAAATAATAAAATTCTTCTACGAAATCCAATTATTTTCAAAAATTTTAGTAAAATTCTTTGCAAAATTTCAGATATCTTTATAATTAATAAAATTCTTCGCAGAAATTTAAAAATTTAAAAAAATTTTTTAAATCCTTGTTAAAATTTTAATTATTTTTATAAATAATAAAATTCTTCTACAAAATTCAATTATTTTCAAAAAATTTCTTCTATTCAATGATTTTCAATATCTACTATTAATTTTAATAAAATTTTTCAAAAGAATCCAATTATTAAATACAAATTTGATTAAATTCTACACAAACATTTAATTATTTTCATGAATAATAAAAATTTCACAGGAATTCAATTATTTGCAAATTTTTTATAAATTTTTTTGCATTAATTTCATTAATTTAATAAATAATATAACATTTTTTTACTGGGATTCAGATATTTTCAAAAGTAATAAAACTCATTGCAGAAATTCAATTGTTTTTTATACAATTTTAATCAAATTCCTCAAGAAATGTAATTATTCCTAAAAATTTTATTAAAAATTATTAAAAAACACTAAAAAAAAATTGAATTTTTGAGAAGTTACAAATGATTGTAGAAATTCAATTATTTTCAAAAATAATAAAATTCTTCGCAAAAATTCAATTATTTTCAAAAAATTTAATGAAATTCTTGAAAAAATTTTTCAACTATTTTAAAAAATTTTCCTCAATTCAATGATTTTTAATATCTACATATCCATTTAATTATTTTCATAAATAATAAAATTTTCACCGGAAGTTCTTTTTAGGAATTAATTTTTTTTTCATAAATAATAAAACTCGTCACAGAATTTTAATTATTTTTAATACAATTTTAATCAAATTCCTCGAAAAATGTAATTATTCTTAAAAATTTTAATAAAATTTGTTCTAAAGAATTCAATTATTTAAAAAATTGTTGATAAAATTCTTTATGAGAATTAAATTCGAAGAAACATTCAATTATTCAATAAATTATTTATTTTTATATTTAAATAATTGAATTCTTGTATAGAATTTTCTAATAAAAATTGATTTAAAAATGAATTTCAGTTAAAATTTTAGATAATAATTGAATATTAAAAGCATTATTGAATGAATTTTTAGAAATAATTGAATTTTAAGGGCATTTGAACCATTATGACGTCACAATGTGTCCAAAGCATGAGTTTTAAAACTGTGACGTCATAATGGTTCAAATGCCCTTAAACAGGTTTCAAATTATAATGTTTGAAAATAAGAATTTTTAATATTTTTAACTAACAATTTAATTGTTAGTTTAATTGTTAATTGTTAGTTAGTCTTTTGCAGAATTAATTCTTTTGAAAAAGTTTAATTGAATTTCTCTTGAAATTACTTGGAGTTTTTAATTTTTAATCTACATTTAATTGAAGAATTTCCGAATAATCGAAATTTCGTAAAATTGAATTGTAAACAAATGGATTTTAAAATTCTCAAACAACTTTTTCAAAAATTGTTAAAAATAATTGATACTAAGAATTTTAGTTAAAAATTTGAAATAATAATTGAATTGAAACGATAAAAATTATTTTGAAGAACTTACAATACTCTTATAATGTAAAATAATGATTTTATCACTGGTTCATCTTTAATTAATTATTATAAGTTTTTGAATTTCAAAAGTTTTGAATTTGGAAATTTTGAAAATATTAATTCTTGTGGAAAAATGGTAATGATTTAATATTTATTTAAAACAGAAGTTATTGATGTTTTCGAATAATTTTACAGTTAAAGAAATTCGTAAATAATAGAACATTTTTTGACATTCTTTTTCATAAAAAATAAATAAACAATTAAATAATTTTGAGAGTGAATCATAATATTTTTGGGGTTAAGAGAAAAAGTCAAAATTTTGTCTGGAAATCAGGGAAAAACAAAATTAAATTTTCGTGGCAACTCGCGAATCAAATAAAAATAATAAAATGGAGCAAAAAAGTCAATCTTCTTCAATGAAGAAAAAACTTTAATTGTTAACAATTTATTTTCGTAACTTAAATTCTTACTCTCTTGAATATGCAATAAAGAAGTTTCAATAAAAAAGTATATAATTTCAAAAAGAAATAAATTAAAAAATCGAAGTTCAAAAGTATCACTTTCAGAAAAATAAATAAAAACAAAATTAAATTAAAATAAATAAATTTTGTTCTCTCTACGAAATCAGTAATAATTAACTCATTAAAATTTGAATTTTAGGTTCCGATGGCACTCGTCGTGAAGATAATCCTTTTAGTTTTAAGCATTTTTTGAAAAATGATTCACAAACGAATTACCAGTACGCTGGAGCGAGGCCGAAAGTGTACACGGTCCATTCATCGAATAATAATTCAGCCGGCCACGAGAGAGAAGCTGGACTTTATCCATGTAATCCCACCGAATTACCTGACTTTGTTCAAGATCATTTAGTGATTGAACAATGTTATGTGGATCACGACAGAATCATATCGCCAGCAAGTGAAGTTGACAATTTACCCGATTTCGCATTAAACAGTATGGAGAGACGGCAGAATCGTCATTCGAACGAATCGAAAAAGCACGTCAATGATGGGGAAAAGAATTATTCATTTGATCTCGCTGATAGTTTGGAGAGAAGAAGCAGGAATAATATTGCTGCCAATTCCTTACATCCCGATCCATTGGATTTGCCGAATTTTAACAGCAATGAAAATGCCAGTGCTTCTGATTCTAGAAGTAAGTAATTTGAGAGAAAAAAAATTACATGAAGAAATTCTTTTTAATTTTGTATATCTAAGGTTCTAAATTATAGAAAAGTATCTAAATTTCTTTTCTAAATTATAGAAAAGATTGGAATTTTCCAGTTTTTCATTAAGAGAACATTTCCCAGAAAATAATAATTTTTTCTTAATCGTCTCACGTGGAATTGTTCAAATGTAAAAAAGAATATTCGAAGTTTATTTAAAATTAAAACTGCCAAATAATATACAAGTAAAACGCGGAATTTCATTTTTCATTATTATGCAAATTTCAATATTTTTATTTTCAAATATTAATGAATTTTTAAATGATTTCAAAGTCAGAATTTTAAAAAATTCACTTATTTATCAATTAATGATTATTATTTATTATTTTCAAAAATGTTAATAAAGTTCTTTGAAACTATTCAATAATTTTCAAAACAATTGTAATTTATCGAACCTATTGAATTACTTTCAAAAATTTTATTAAAATACTTTAAATTCAATTATTTTAAATACAATTTTAATTTAATTTCTAGAAAGAATTAATTTAATAATTGCCTATTAATTGAATAAATTATTAATTGAATTTTAATTCAATTTATTAAAGATACTTAAATTTAAAAAGAGTATTTTAAAGAATTATCAAATTAACTGAAATGTTGTGAAATTCGTGTGAAAATAAAAATTAAATTTTAATAAGAAATTACATTACAAATTGTGAAAAAATTGGAATTTTCGAAGAATTTTGATTTAATAATTAGTTTTTTGAAACAACTAAATTATGTACTTTTAAACCTCCTTATAAAATTCCTTAAAATAATTCAATTATTTTTTCAAAAAATTTCATATAATTCTTTACCAAAATTCAATTATTATTTTCAGTACAATTTGAATTAAATTTTTCGAAAGAATTTAAAATTACTTTAAAACAATTATTGAATTTGTATTTTTATATAATATTTTTTATTATTATTTTTATGAATAATAAAATGCTTCGCATGAATTCAATTATTTTTAATACAATTAGAATAAAAATTCTAAAGAATTCAATTGTTTTCAAAAATTTAAATAAAATTTCTTGAAAGAATTAAATTATTTTTGAAAATTATACAATTCTTTGGGGGATTTTATTATTTTCAATGTGATTTTAATTATAAAACTTCTTTCTATAGAATTCATTATTCTCAAAAGTTTTAATAAAATTACTTAAAAGAATTCAATTATTTTTAAAAGTTTTTAATACAGTTCTTCGAAACAATTAAACTCTTTCAAAATTTTTCATATAATAGTATAAATTATCGCAAGATTTAAATTATTTTCGATTCGAAATCGTAAAAGTTGAAAAAAATACGATACAATTTTTTAATAAATATATCATCTTTTAAATTTAAAAAACATCGACTTATTATAACTTAAAATTATGTAAAATAATGTAATTTCTAAATAGTTCTGCAAAATTTATTCTTTTGAATAAAAATTTAAATTTTGAAAAATTTTCTTTAAAATAATTCTAAAAAATTAGGTTTTTAAAACATTTCAGTTCTATTTTTTAAAAGTTAATTGTATTTTTACAAACAAGTAATTGAAATTCTTTAAAATAGTTGAAAGTTAAAGAAGTTTCTAAATAAATTTTTAAATAATTGAATTTTTCGGCCGAATTTTAATAAAATTTTTAAGAATAATCACATTTTTCTCCCTGAATTCAAAGAATTGTGGTCAGTGGTCAGAATTATGCTAAAAAATATTTTTTCAGATTTTCCTCTCGATTTACAAATCCCAGCTGATGAATCAAATGATGTTCTTGTGAATGGCCAGTCAAATGGAGTGTCGAGCATTGTCAAATCGTTGCCAGATTTTTTGAACGATGGTCCCATTCGAAATACCAGTGCAGTTTCTAATGACAGGCCTGACTCATACGCAAATGATTCTACAGAACTCAGGGTACTTTTCCTTTTTTCCCCAATTTATTTTTATACTTTTCAATCTAAACGCAATATAAATATTTTCGTCAAATACATTAACTTTTGCAAGATTTAGAAAACAATTTTTCACTTCGTCTTTAGATTCATTAAAAGATAAAATTTTTAAAGAAAAAAAATTGTCTGGACTTTTAATATTGTTGAGAGTGCAACGTGCAGGTTTATAAAATTACTTAAAAATTTAATTCTTGCAGTTGACTTTGGAAAACGAGAGATTGAACCGAGAATTAGAAATTGTCCGGAGACAAGCCAGTGAAAGGGCCTTAAGGTATTAAAACAATAAAATAAATAAAAAAAACAAATTAAATTAGAAATTTCTGTATTAAATGTGTTCGTATTTTAACTTAATTAAAATCTTCAACACAAAAGTACTAACTGAGTTTATTTTCAGAATAAAATCATTAGAAAATCAATTGCTATCGAGAAGACAAGAAGATCACGAGGAGACTTTAAATTTAGAAAAGGCCATGGAAAAAGTTGAAGATAATTTAAAACGCAGTACAGTGAGTAAAATTTATACGCATTTTTATTCTCAAAGCTTTTTTTTCAAAAAGCGAAAAAACTTACCAAACAATATTTTTATCAAATAATAAAAAGTATTTTATATTTTCTTTTATAGAAACGAGCAGTTCTTGCAGAGAGTATGTTAGTTGTTGTAAAGAAAGAAATCGTAGATTTGACGGTACGTGCAGTGAATAAACTAATGTGGAGAGTAATTGAAAATATAAATGGAAATATTTTAGTCGAATGATATTTTTATTTGTTTTAGAATGAAATTTCTCTGCTGCGTGCAGAAAATCGAGAATTACGTGCAGCTGTTGAAGGTGGTTGCAGTAATTGTAACAGTTCTTGTGCTGATGGACGAATAAAACGATTGGCTAGTGAATTACGAACTGCAGCCTCTACAGCGGAAGTTTCGCTAAGGTTATTGAATATTTTTATTTAAAGTCAATTTTATATTATTTTTGGTAAAATTCAATAAGTGCAGACTAATATTTATTATCTTTTTAATTTTATTTGCTTATTTTACTTTTTTACAAATTAAAAGTTATTAAAATTATCCAATAAATGAGATCTAAACAAAAAAGATTAAATGTTAATTTTTAGGTAAAATATCACAAAAATTATTGAATTTACAATGTTTTCTTAAAATGCTAGTTATTCTTTAATTAAATACTATTTTTAAATTCTTTTAGTTTTAAAATTTTTCAAGAAAAAGTTTTTTTATAGACGCATCTTCTGACCCAATATTGAACATTTTTGGGCCATGTTAGTCAAAGTTATTAACACTTTAAAAAATTGTTTGACAATTTTTCTGCTTTTTTGGTACAAAATTTCGAAATTTTAGAAAAAATTTGTTAAATAATTATTATTTAACAAAATTTTTCTACAATTCTTCACAATAATTCAATTTTTTTCACTAATAATAACGTTTTTCATGTAAATTCAATTATTTGAAATTTTTTTGATAAAATTCCAAACAAGAATTCAATAAATTGTTTTCACAAATAAAATTTTCCAACAGAATTCAATTATTTAAAATAAAATTTTCTTAATATTTATTATATTTCAAAAAAAATTAGTTATTTAAAACAATGTTTATAAAATTCTTATAAAGAATTCAAATATTTTCAAAAATAACAAAATTTTCCACAGAAATTCAATTCTTTTTGATCATTTTATTAAAATTTTTAGCAATAATTTAATTATTTTCATAAATAATAAAATCCTTCTTAGGAATTTATTTATTTTCATAGATAATAAAATTCATCGCAGGATTTCAATTATTTGTAATACAATTTTACAGGAATCGCTCAAAAAATGTAATATTCTTAAAAATTTAATTTCGATTCCTGAAAAAGTCAATTATTTAAAAATATGTTTTTTTAAAATTCTTCGAAAGAATTCAATTATGTCGATAAATAACAAGATTATTCCCGTAAATTCAATTATTTTCATAAATAACAATATTCATCACAAGAATTCAATTATTTTTAAAAGTAATACATTTTTTCTTGGAATTTCAATTATTTAAAAAAAAATTCTAATAAAATCGTTGGTAAGAATTCAATTACTTTCATAAATAATAAAATGCTTTTAAGGAATTTAATTTTTATTTTCAAAAAAATTTATTAAAATTTAATTCAATTATTCTCAAAAATTTTAATAGAATTCTTTGTAAAATTTAATTATTTTTAAAAACTTTTCGCAATTCAATTAAGGGAAGCAAAAGTATAAAAATATTAAAATTTTTATTTAAAAAACTATGAATTACATTATTTTTCTAAAAAATTCTTAAATTTTTGAATAATTGAGTTTTGGAAGAATTACAGTTGCAATTTTTAGAAATAATTAAATTTCAAAAGGTTTTTCATTGAAATTACATGAAATTTTAATTCCTGCGAAAAAATAAATAAGAATGAGATTTTAAATTTTTGTTTAGAAAAAAGTATTCAAGTTTAGAAATTCCGAAAAAAATTTGTTTCTTGAGAAAAAATGTAATTAAAATAATTTTTTTTTGTTAATATAATTATATTTCCGAAAATAATTTTAAAAAATCGAAACAATTGAAAGTTTTGTCAAATTTCATTGTAATGAATTTTATATTATAATCAATTTTATTTGTTTACTTTTAAAAATTATTTTGAAATATAATCTTATTTTTGAAGAAAAAAAAATTATTATTTCTAATTGAAAATTTGGAAAACAATTGAATTTTAAAAAAATATAGAATTATCAGCAATTCTCGAAAGTTCAATTATTTAATCAAAAAATTTTTTACATTCAATTTGTTGTTTTTTTACATTTAAAGAAAAACTGTTAGAAAAATTATATTTTTTTTTTTAAAAAAGGAAGAATGTTCCATTAAATTTCAAAAAGAAAATCTTTTAAAATAACAATGGCAATGGAAATTTTGCGCGCGTTATTCTAGTTTCAGAAATAACGAAAATTGTTTTAAGAAAACATTGTAGATTCAAAATTTCTTTGTGATATGTTATTTAAAAATTAATCCGATTATTTTGTTTTTTGTATTTTAATATTTTGTACAATACAGTAGTGTAAATGTTGAAGAAATACTTCGTTACACTTGGAAAGAATAATTTTTTAAAACACATGTATAATTTTTATTTAAGAAAATTAAAACTAAATCCATTTCAGACAACTGATGTCAGGTGTTGGAAATTTAAGAGTATTAGCATCGGCATTAGAAAATGTTAATAGGATAGAGGATCGAACCAAAGACTTCTTGCCAGATTCTGATGACGACAACGCAACTGGACCAGCGTTGTAAAAAAAATAACTCTAATATAAATTATATATGACAAAAGAAGAAAAAAAATTGTAACAACATCGTCTTTTTAATTTGATTTTAAAATATTTTAATTTCATCAATATGTGAGCATTTAATAATGATGGTCCTATATATTTAAAATCATCGAGACGAATTAAAAATTTATTTTAATGTGATGTTTTTTGAACACTGATATATTTTGTAAATATTAATAGAATTTTTTCCTACACTTGTATAAAATCGTATGCAATATTTGCCACTGATTATAAAAACTCTATTGAATTAAAAATTCAATTATTAACATATATATATATTTTTTTTTCTCGAAAAATGTGAAAATGATCTTTTTTAAATCTTATCACACAGGATGGGAAATTTCCATCGAAATTTAATGTCCTATCACTTGAAGACTCATTTCAAAAAAGCTAATTCATTTTTTTTTCTCAAACTATACAAAAATTAACAATTCATATTGAATTTGTTTTCGAGTGTAGCACAATAATTTTTAACATATAAATTTCTCTTGGTACAAGGAATAATTTTTTATATCTATATTTATATATATATATGTATGTATATGTATTTCAAGTTTCAAATATTAAAATGAAATTTCGAAATTTATTTTTAATAAGCAATTCATCGATAAAATTGATGAACTAACCCCAGTGATTTTTCGATATTATGAAACATTAACTTAAGAAAAAAATTGTTTCGTTTATAGAAATTTAAGACTTGAGGTATATTATTCTTATTTATATAATTACAGTTGACCGTAAGTGTTTTGTTTTTCTTTTGTTAATAATTGCTTAACACTGTGATCGAAAAAATTGGTAATAATTACGATTTTTTGAAAATAGTCAAATTGAGAACGAAAATAAATAATTTATGGACTCCAATCGCTATCTATATTTATACATTTTAAATTAATGATGATAATAAAAAATAAACACACTTTATACTTCAGCGTGAAAACATATTTATATATTCCTAATTGAATCATTTTTTTAAACAAATCAATACGTGATTTTTAATTTTACAACAAAAAAATTTGAATAGTAAAATGAAATTTTGTACTACAGACATTATAAATGGAACTTTGAGTTCCTAATTTTATTATTTTAAATTTTCGTATTACACTATTGAGTCGACACTCAATTAATTCAATGTTGTAACAAAAATTTTATTTTGTATTTCCCTGATATTCTAATGCTTTATAAATTCAATTAATCAAAACTTGAATAATTTTTTTAAATAAATATATTTAAATACCTCTTATTTGTTTTTCCAAGGAAAATAAAATTTAAAAAATTCCAGTTTTAAAACCTGAAATTAATAATTTCTAAAAATTACAACTAGAATATAACCCTTTCAAAATTCAATTATTTTCTACAATTTTCAACTAAACTCATCTCTAAATCAATTATTTTTAATAACCCTGGCTGTTCCATAGCGACTTTAAATAAATGAAAAAAAAATATTATTTTTAAAAAATTATAAAAAAAAAAATCTTAAAACGAATTTTTAAAAAATATTTTTAAATATAATTTGAAAAATACTAGTTTTTCAATTATATACAATTGAAAAGTTTCCATACAATTAAATTTGGTGAAACCTTTTAAAATTGAATTTTTGAAAAGTATTAAAAAATAATGAAATTGAGAATTTTAATTATGACTTCTCCGAAATTTTAATTAGTCTAAAAAGAAAATTTTCTAAAATTTTAATTTACCTTTTTTGAGGATAATTGAATTTTAAAAAATCTTGATAAAACAATTCTAAAAATAATTTTTTTAAAAATATTGTAATGTAGTTTTTCGAAAATAAATGAATAGAATTTCTTAAAAGAAATTTTGTATAATTTATAAAAGCTAAATAATTAATTGAAGAATTTTAATTAAAATTTTTAAACATGATTGTTTTCTCCAAAATGTTAAAATTAATTTTAAAGAATTTTAATGTTATTATTTTTTTATGTATTTGAATTTTTGGAAATATAATATTGAAAATAATTGAAAAATAATTGAATTTTAAAAACTTAGTTTGAAAAAATTCTAACTCTTACTTTTTTCAAAAGTTTTTCTAATATAATTTTTAGAAGCTGATTTTCATTAATTTTCATTTTTAAATTTGCACATGAAGATTTTTCATCAAAATTTTCTCAATTTTTATACACTCACATTTTAATTAATATTGTAGTAACTTTCAATAATTTGGAATTGGAAAATTAAAAATTTATTAATCAATCTTTTACGTCCGAGAAATATTAATTATTAATTATTTTGGAATAAACTAATTTTTAAAAACTATTTGTCCGAATGTTTTCGTTTGTTTTCCTTTACTATAATTAAAAATTCATAGGCATAAATATAAATTTGTTTCCGAATTGGTAATTTTTGGTCTTCTTTTTGTACTTTTATTGACAAGATTTAAATACTCTTACAATTATCAATTTTAATTTATGTATTAATTTTTACAATTTTTTTTAAGTTTCTAATTTTAGAAATGATTATTTACAAAGTTTTTAGTCAAAAGTGATATTTTTATAAAATTTTTTCAATAGGTTTCAAAATTAATTTCACAATAACTGAACTACTTAATCTCAAAGATTTTTAAAATACTCATAGTATTTTTTCAATTGAATTTTTTACAAACCTAGAATTTAAAAAATAATTTACATACATAAAAACTTAATTATCTATAAAATAAATATTATATATTTATCACATATTTGAGCAAAACAGACTAAAAGAAAATGTAAATATAAAATACGTAAAAATAAATTATGTAGTTTATCCAATTTTATAGATTTTATGGGGACAAATCAGTGAAATTTTAATATCATCAGGGTGGCCACTTTTTTTATAAAAAAAAATTCATTTCTTTAATTGTAAAATCATTTGGAATTTAAATAGATTTTTTTTAAATAAATATTTAATTATTATCTATTATTTTTGCACAGGTATTAAGGTTCTAAAGAATTTCAAAATTTAAATCCATTAAAATTGAATAATTTATAAGAATTGCTACTGTAACTTATTAAAAATTATTTTCAAGATTTCAATTCAATCATTTTCTACAAATTTTAACTAAAATATTTCTAAAATTCACTTGTTTAGAAGACAATTTAATGATTTCCCTGAAAAAATTATTTTTTACAGGAAAATATAAATGTTTAAGGAAAATGAGTAAAATTTATGAATTTTAATAATTTTTAAAAATTACAATTATAACCCTTCCTGAATTCAATTATTTTCTACAATTTTCAACTAAACTTCATCTATTTTTAAGTAATTCTTGAAGATAATAGTTTTTCAATTTTTAAAAATTTACAAACAATTAGAATTTGGTAAAATTTTTTTAAAATAATTGAATTATTGAAAAATATAAATAAAAATGATCAAATTTTTAAAAACTTTAATTATAACCAGGACCATGATTTCTCAAAAATTTTAATAAGTCCAAATAGTAAATTTCCATAAATTTTTATTTATATTGTTCAAAGATAATTGAATCTTAAAAAATTATTATAAAACAATTCTAATAATTAGTTTTTAAAAATATTTTAATGCAATTTTTCGAAAAGAATTGAATTTCTAAAAAGAATTTTTGTATAATTTAAAGAAAAACTAATTAATTTTTAGATGAATTTTAATTAAAAATTTTAAACATGATTGTTCTCTCCAAAATGTTAAAAATAATTCTAAAATGTTATTATTTTTAAATATATTTGAATTTTTGGAAATATATAATTGAAAATACGGAAAATATTGAATTTAAAAAAAGTAAATGCTAATTTTCATTAATTTTCATTTTTAAATTTACCTAAAGATGTTTCATAAAAAATTTTTGATATTTCAATTATTTTCAAAATTTGTAATTACAATTCTTCAAAAATTTATTTTTAAAAATTGTAAATAAATACTTGAAATAAATAAATTATTTTCAATTAAATTTTACAAAATTTCAATTATTCAAAAAGATTTTTATTTTAGATATATTTGAAATATTTAATTATGTTAAAAAATGATTCAAAAAGAATTTTTTGAAAGATTCGTTTATAGTTATTTTTCACATTATAAAAATCAAAATAATTTGAACTCAATTATTTTTTAAAAATCTTGTAAAAATTCTCCGAGAAAATTCAATTATTTTGAATAATAATTGAATTTCTCACAGTTCAATTATTTAAAAAACTTTAAAATTCATATGTTTTTAAGAATTTATTTCAATATTCTTGAAAATAATGAAGTTTTTTAAAAATAATTTTTACTGATAATTTTGAAAATAATTTAATTTTAAGAAGAATTTCTTTTATGTTTTTAAAATAATCGTGTTTATTATTAATTATAATTAACAATGTTCCTATTAAATTATATTAAAATTGTTCAGAGAGAATTAAATTCTTTTAAACAACAATTTTTTGAAAGATTTGTTTATAGTTATTTTTCACATTATAAAAATCAAAATAATTTGCACTTTTTTTTTTTATTAAAAATTGTTGTATATTTTTGCAATGTTTTTGGGAGAAAAGTTGAAAAAAGTCGCAAATTTTGAAAATAAGTCGAAAAAAATCTCAATTTTCTTAATTTCCGTGACAAACATTTTTTTTTCCTCACATTTCCCTGAGTTTACTGACAAACATTTGTTTCCCTGATTTTACTGCCAAAAATTTTGTTTCCCTGCCATTTGGCAGAAATTTCACTGATTCTTTTCCTTAATAAAAAAAATAATATCACTGTAAAACGAGCAAACAAAAAAACTCATTTCACTCAAAGTTAAATAATCTTTCTCTCTGTAAATAATAAATAAAAAATAAAAAATTCCCTCTGATTGAAATTAATCTAATTCCTCAAGCATCGAAAGTATATCAGTCTGAGTTTCCATGTGATTCGTTTGAATACTCAACCAAGAGCGACAATCGTGATTCGAGTCCTCGCAGCCAGATTCGCAGAAGAAATTTCTCGTCTGTGTTTCCGTTGACACTGTCGTATCGACGAAATGCGACCACGCTGTTTGCGTTTGAATATTCGACAAAACCAAATCGGAGGGCAAAATTTCATCGCAAGTTTGAGTGCAAGAATTATTGTAAAGTTGAAGTGGTTCAATGTGAAAACTTTCAGTGGTTTGTGTCTCGTTGCTAAAAGTTCGTGACAGAGAGTCCGAGTCGAACAATGATTGACAATAACCGGCTTCCGTTTGCGTTTCAATGCTACTGAATCTATCGGCGAAATCTTCCGTGAGAATTGAATCAACTTGAGTTATTTTATTAGTCTCCGAGAATGAATATTCATTCCCAATGTTTGCATTGTCCTCGCAGAATGTGTCATTTAAATCGCCAAATGGACTCTTCTCGGGACTCGTCTGCGTTCCAAGGGTACTTTTGTCCTCCCACAATTCGGGCAGAGCTACGTCGTGACGAAGTGGAAGGGGACTGCTGGGAAAGAGACTGTTGTCCGTCAGTCGCACGTCCTTCTTAATAATCAGTCCCGGTGATTTAATTTCCACTTTTTTATCCACTTGAGGACTTTTTACCATCTTCTTTGTAATCAAACTCGACGTTTGTGTTTCTTTGGTATTTTGGAGATTCTCCTTCCTTTGAATTTGATTCGTTTGCGTTTCCTGGGTCACTTCACTTTTACTTTTTGTAACTTGGGAGCTATCGTCTATTTGAGATTCAATTGTTGTATCGGTTTGCACGGCAATATTGTGAGTGAGCTTTTGTAGAATTCCGATTGCTATTAAAACACCTTTGGTTACAAATTTGCCATTCTCCTTTTGAACAACTATTGTTGAATTCGACAATTGTTTACTGCTCTGTAATCGAGGAATCCGAACTGAATTGATTCCTGCTTTACTCTTAGCCGTTGATAGTCTGCTGGAAAAACATTGCAATAGTTTAATATTTTTTGGTTAAATGTCTGAAAATAAATAAGTAATAACAAAAATACAAATTACAAAATTTTTTTATATCTACTTTTGAATAACTTAAGTTATAAAGTTAAAAAATTAAATTATTTAAAATTTTTAAATTTGTTGCAGGAATTCAATTATTTTCATAAATAAAAAGATTCTTTACATTATTTCAATTATTTAAAAAAAAATTTGAAAAAATCCATTGCAAGAATTCAATTATTTTCATAAATAATAATATTATTCACAGGGTTTCAATTATTTTTAATACAATTTTAAATAAATTTCTCAAAAAATGAAATTATCTTCAAAATTTGTTTGTAAAAATTAAGCACATTTTACAAATAATGAAATTCTTTGCTGAAATTCAAAAATTTTCAAAATTTACTATTTTAATAAAAGTTCTCAAAAGAATTTAATTATTTAAATAAATTGTAATAAAATTTGTTAAAGGAATTCAATTATTTTTACAACTAATAACATTTTTCACATGAATTCAAATTATTTAAAAAAAAATTGATAAAATTCGTTGTAAGAATTCCATTATTTTCAAAATATATAACATTTTTTGCAAGATTTTAATTACATTTCACGAATATAATGAAATTTTTCGTTGAAATTAAAATATTTTTAAAATCTACTATTTTAATAAAAATTCTCAAAAGAATTCAATTATTTTTAAAAAAAAATTTCATAAAATTCGTTGCAGGAATTCAATTATTATCTAAAATTTTAACTGATATTTATTTTTAAATCAATTTTTATTCGAAAATTAAAAATAAATTAATTTTATTTTTATTAAATAAATAATTTATTGAATAAATGAATGTTTCTCGAAATTGAATTATCATAAAGAATTTTATCAACAAAATTGAATTTTTTCGATGAATTTTAATAAAATTTTCAAGAATAATGAAATATTTCGAGGAATTCCGTTAAAATTGTATTAAAAATAATTGAAATTCTATGAAGAGTTTTATTATTTATCAAAAAATAATTGAATTTTTCTTAAAAATGTTATTATTTATGAAAATAACTGAATTATTGCGAAGAAATTTATAAAAAATTTGTAAATAGTTGAATTCCTGTAAAATTTTTATTATTTATGAAAATAATTTAATGTTTGCTTAGAATTTTATCAACATTTTTTTTTAAATAATTGAATTCTTTTGAAAAATTTTATTAAAATAGTAGATATTGAAAATAATTGAATTTCTCCGAAGAATTTTATTATTTATGAAAATATTTTAATTATTGAGAAGAAATGTCTTATTTATGAAAATAATTGAATTATTGTGAAGGATTTTACAATTCATAAAAATAATAATTGAATTGTTTCGAAGAATTTTATCTGAATTTTTGAAAATAATTGAATTTTTTGAAAGAATTTTATTAAAAATTTTAAAAATAATGATTTTTTAAAAAGAATTTCATCAAAATTGTTGAAAATAATTGAATTTTTATTAAAAAACTCTGGAAAATAATTGAATTTAAATAATATTTTTAAAAATAATTGTATTCTTTCGAGAAATTTAATTAAAATTATATTGAAAATAATAGTGATAAAACAGTTGAACGATTTTTATGAAATTATCAACCATTTCCCAGTTTATATAAAATCCTCGTGTATTAATAAAAAAATATTTTACCTGTTTTTTCTATATTTTTGATCGACTTCGTGTAAATTACGTTTGGCATGAGTAAGAAGCGCTTCATAGGAATTGTAAAACTTTTGGCACACTTTGCATTCGAAACGTATTCCACAAACTTTAACATGTGCCTCTTTTGCAGCTTCTGTTGAAAAACTCTTGGGACACAAAGTGCAAGGATACTTTCTTTCGGCGTGAATTTTCAAATAGTGCTGTAAAAATGTTGCAAAAATTATTAAAAATTATTATTATTATTAAAATAATTAATTAAACACTATAAAAATTTTATCAAATTTTTTTATATTTATGTTACAAGACAAAATTTGTAAACTGACTCTCTGTTATTTACATTAAATTAAATTAAAAATTACTATCTAAATTTAACTATAGTTTTACAATTTATTTACTTTTTTCTGTCTGTCAACATTGAAATTTTTTGATTATTTTTATTTTTCTAATAATTAATTATTAAAATTTTTACTCAATTTTCAATTTTATTGACCTAAATTTCAATTTATTCAAATTTTAATCGTTCCTACTATTTAATTAGATATTAATTTGAAATACATATTTCAAATTCTAATCTTAATGCGTCTCAAATTCAACTGTATCAAAATATAATTCATTGAATTTACAATCAAATAAAATTATTAACAATGAAAAATTCTAATGATTAAAAGCTTTTTGTTCATTATAGAAGATTTTAATATTTGAAACTTTATCGAAATATCATGAAAATTAATTAATTAATTAAAACTCTGTAAACTCTAATTAGGAAAAAAATAATTGAAATTAATTAATATTTTTAATATCAAACTATGTTTTATCTATTACAGACCCTGATTTCTAAATTCAATTATTCAGAACTTGAATAATTTTATTAAATAAATATTTAAAATTTCTTAGGTATTTGTTTTTCCACAGGAAATACAATTTTTAAAATTAAATTTCAATAAATTTCAAACCTTCTGAATATTAATAATTTCTATTATTTACAATGTATTAATCTTTCTAAAATTCAATTATTTTCAACAATTTTCAAAAAATTCTTAAAAATAATTTTTAAATTATTTTTGAAAAATAAGTTTCTAAATTATACCTAGATACAATCTTCTAAACAATAAATTGAAATTTGGAAAACTAATTAAATCAAATTTTAAGCGCTTTAAATATTGTAATTTTAAAGTTAATATTATTTATATTTTCTAAATCTGTCAGGGTACTGACAGGGTAATATAATTGATATGTAAAATCAGAAGCGAAAATGAAATTTAGTAATTGATTCGATTTATAAATTGAATTAAATGATTAAATTTCTTACGAAAATAGATTCTAACCTGTTTCAAATACCTCTTCTGAGTGAAAAATCTATTACAATTAATAGCATAAATACAATTATTCACTGGACAGTGGTATTGAACGTTCTTTTCCGTCTCATCATTGGCCTTTAATTTATATTTTTTGTCATGAATTTTAAAATTATGCATTCGATAGCGTGCTAAATTTTTGAATCTCATATCACATTCCTCACAGCGAATGTCATTTAAAACAACACTCAAATCCTCAGCAGGTGGGCACACTTTTTTCACTAAATTTTCCTCCGCTTGTTCCATGATTTCTTTTACACCGCGCACGCATTAATTAACAAAACAAAAACGAGGAAAGAAAAACTGAATATCAATCGGAATTGTCAATTGTCACTAATTAAATATTTGACAAGTCTGCACATTTTCAGCGCGAAACGCGAATCGCGATTGCAAAATTTATCCATCGGACACCATTTGGGCGTGAAAAATAAACATGTCAACACATGTGCTTGCATGCGTAAATTCAGTAAATTTCAGAAAAACTCGAGGAAAATTACTGCCGAATCCCAGCTGATAACGGCAAAACGAGGAGCTTTAACCCTAAAATTGCCTAAAGTTGCAGTTCTGAAATGATGGCGATGGCGATATAAAGTGACACGAAAATATTAAACTTCTGGTATGTTATTTAATTGATTCATATCTTCGTAAAAGAGGAAAAATAAATTATTCATGCTTTTTTATTTTTCTTCCCCTATAACTAATTTACTTATTAAAACTCATTCCCTCATTCCTTATGGATTTCACTTTTCTGCTTCGAAATACAAATTTATAGGTTATGTTCGAACGCAATTTCGTGTCTTGTGTCTTTTCTTGACAAAAAAAGGCAAAAGAATATACAAAAAACCGGGTAATATCCTAAAAAAAGTGTTTTAATAAACCCAACTTATTTGTTTCTATCCAATTTTTCTTATATTTATAACTATTTTTCTTGTTTCTCCCTTTGTTTATGACACATCGACTAACCTAACCTTCCTTTACTTCTGACAGGCGGTAATTTAAATTTTTGCTTATATTTAAAAAATTTCTACAATAAAATTAACCAAATTGACTATTTTTCGAGTGGAAATAAAAAAAAAATTTCTCGAACCGATTTAGTGCGGGGTATATTTTCTATTTAGAATAATTTTAGTGATGTATTTTGAAAAGAGAAAAGAGCTGACCGAGCTTGACTTACATGCGATCATGTGGATAAGTATATACATATATATACATTGTGTATATATGTGTATGAAATTATATATTTATAATACAATTGTTATGTAGGTTTCATACACGTAATTGAATATCTGTCATTCGCGTTGTGCATTGTTTAAAGTTTCGACGATGATAAAAATTGTTTATGAAAGAAGAGTAGGGCATATAATGTGATGAGAATTATGAAATAAAACAGTGTTACATCTGACTTTATTTGTACGTGTTCGCAAAAAAAAAAAAAAAAAACGGTTCTCTTGACAGTAAGAAGTAAAAAAGAAGAAGAAGAATAAGAATTTGTAGCCAATTGATTCGATCTTTATTCTATAAACTCTCCGGCCTTGTTATGCTTTCAACTGTAGATTTACGATATTCTGTTCTTCGTTACAAGTACAATGTATTATTCTCATCGTTTATGTGCTAGAATATCATTATGAATTCAGGAAGTGCATAACCATTGTGTTATTATATTTTGGAGAGAAAATACAAAAATAATGTCTTCTGTGAGTGAATATTTTATAGTTAGAAAAAGAGTATTTTTTTATTTCTAGTTATTATTTATAAATAAATGAAATTTATTTCATAAAACCAGTTTTCCATTACTGAAAAAAGTTAATTAATAAAAATAACTCAGTTAATTAGAAATTATTTAATTTGTTTAATTTATTTCTTATAAATATAATTAAAGTTCCCCCCCCAATTAATAGATATTTATTTCTTATTTTTCTTACATATAAAAATTAGCATTTTAAAAAAAAATGCTTCATTTATTTCTCTATCATTTTAAATGATAGAGAAATTAGATTTTGATACGAAATTTGTTTCTTAATGTTAGAAATTTATAGATATAGTTGTTTATTTGTTTATTTACTTATTTTTGTGTTACATGTTTATTTGTTTGTTTTTTTTTGGTTTCAGAAAAGTGAAGAACCCCTTGGGGAAGAGATTATGTGGCTGACAACAGCCGAAGCAGCGAGTCTTGGTGCTGAAGAAGTCGCTGCTCGATTGCATGTTGATTCGAGAACAGGACTTTGGTGGCAGGAGGCAGATCAGAGAAAGCAATTAGCTGGTTTTAATGAATTATGTCTCAAAGAAGAGGAGCCGACGTGGAAAAAATACGTCGAGCAGGTAACGAGAAACAAACAACAAAATTGCCACAAAAATTTCAATTTCTTTTCCATTGACTTTTCCCTGTTTTCCAGACAAAATTTCCCTGACTTTTTCCCAGACCCTAAAGAATATTCTGATTCACTCTAAAAATGATTAGATACTCAAAAAAAAATGTTCTTTTACATTTATTTACGAATTTCTTCAAAAGTAAAATTTTTGAAAAACATCAATAACTTCTTTTTTAAATAAATATTTAATTATTATTATTTTTCCACAGGAATTACGATTTTCGTAAATTTAAAATTTAAACCTTTTTCAAATTCAACAAATTATAATAATTAAAAATGACCGAGTTATAGAATAATTATTTTATACATTTTATATTATAAGAATATTGTTACTGTAACTTCTTCAAAATTATTTCCATCATTTCAATTCAATTATTATTTTCTACAATTTTTAACTAAAATTGTTTTTAATTTAAAATTAATTTAAAAATTGTTTTTAAAGATTTTTGAAAAAGTTCTTAGAGAATTTTCAAATCTAATTTGTTTACAATTCAATTTTACAAAATTTCGATTATTTGGAAATTCTTCAATTAAATATGGATTAGAAATTAAAAACTTAAATGATTTCAAAAAAAGATAATGCTTTCAATATTCAATTATTATCTAAAATTTTCTAAAATTTATTTAAATTCTAAAAATAACTAAAATTTATTTAACAATTTAAATAAATTTTTCTTAAAATTGAATTTCAATAAAGAATTTTATCAACAAATTTTTAAATAATTGAATATTCTTTTAACGAATTTTATTAAAATATTTTAAAATAATTACATTTTTTGGGGAATTCAATTAAAATTGTATTAAAAATAATTGAATTCCTAAAAAGAATTTTATTATTTATGAAAATAATAGAATTATTGCGAAAAAATTTATAAAAAATTTGTAACTAATTGAATTCTTGAGAAATTTTTATTATTAATGAAAATTATAAACTTTTTTTAAATAATTAAATTCTTTTGACGAATTTTAATAAAATCTTGAAGAATAAATATGTTTTACGAGAAATCGGTTAAAATTGTATTAAAATTAATTGAATTATTGGGAAGGAAATTTATTTAAATTTTGTAAATAATTAAATTTCAGTGAAATTTTTATTATTTCTGAAAATAATTAAATGCTTGCGTAGAATATTAACAAATATTTTTTTTTAAATAATCGAATTCTTTTGAAAATATTTATTAAAATAATAGATATTGAAAATCATTGAATTGAGGAAAATATTTAAAAATAATTAAATTTCGAAGAATTTTATTATTTTTAAAAATAATTGATAATTTTGACGAGAATTTTAATATTTATGAAAATAATTGAATTATGGCAAAGAAATTTATAAAAAAAATTGTAAATAATTAAATTCCTGTGAAATTTTTATTATTTTTGAAAATAATTAAATGTTTGCATAGAATTTTATAAAAAAAAAATTGAAATAATTGAAAAAATAATTGAAATTTTGCTAAAAATTTGATTAAAGTTTTGAAAATAATTGAAATTTTGCCAATAATTTTATTAAAAGTTTTGAAAATAATTGAATTTTGAAAAATTTTATTATTTTTAAAGATAATTGAAATTTTGACAAGAAATTGTTTAAATTTTTTATTACAATTGATTTTCTGCAATTATTTGTAACTTTTCCAAAATTTAATAGTTTTTTGTGTGTTTTTAACTAAAATTCTTCTATAAATCCATTATTTATAATAATAAATCAAAAATATAACTAATTTCAGAAGAATTTGAATTATTACAATTTTTAAAAATCAAAATTCTTTAACATTTTTAATTAAATTCATTCATAATTGAAATTTTCTAAAATTTCAAATTAAAACCTTTTGAAATTCAATTATTTATATGAAAATTGAAAACGCAACTCGTTTAAAATTCAATTAATTTTGAAATATTAAAAAAAAAAAAATAAATAAAAAAAAATAAAAATAAAATAATTAAAATTATTCATTAAATAATTTATAAGTAATAATTTTATGATAGTTCTTCAATAATTAAGTTATGCAAAAAGAAATTATTGGCAGAAATAGAAAAAATTCAAGGTTTTGTATTAGAAATCGTAGTAATCTCATCGTTTATGACGTAAACAAAGAAGACACTAAAATTCAGTATTTTCTTATGAATTCTAAAAATTTAATTTTTTCCAATACTTTTAATAAAAATCCCTTACTTTTCCCTGATTTCTCTAACCAATTCTATTTTCCCTGACTTTTCCCTGACCTGTCGCAATCCTGAATTAATTTTCTTTTTTTATTATTTTTTCATTTTTCATTATTTTTTTCCTTTTTTAGAAAAGTTCTCAAGGTAAGTTTGTCAAAATAGTTAATTTCAAAAATTTTTGAATTTTCTATTCATTTTTAAGTTTTTTAAAATTCTCATTGATTGTCCGTTCATATTACAATTGCTCCCATTTAATGTTCGAGAAAATAATGAGGTCATAAATACAAACGTTTTTCTATCATAAACAAGGCCATTCATGTAAATTAAAAAACTTGATTTGAGAGAAGAATGAAAATTCGTGAAGTGGGCCACGGATTTTCCAAGGTTTGCAATTTCTAAAAATAAAGTACTAATTGAGAGACAAACAGTCACGAAATTTTGTTTAAAAATATTCATTTGTTTATTTTTATAAACAATTTAATTTTAATATAACCTTTTTTTTAACTTTTATATCTCAGAACCGGAAAATTCGTGTCCCAGTTTACGAAATTTCACTCAATCAGAACTATTAATAATTAATGGTTAAAAATTCTATTAATACTTGTTTTCTTCGGTAAATGAAAATTTTTGTTATTCAAATAAAAAAAAAAATAATTTCTTAAATTTCTTTGTTCGTTTATAAATAAATATTCTTTTAATTAACTTTTGAGGAGAAAAGAAATGAATGCTTTTCCAAGAACTTTAAATAAAAAGGCTTATAAATGTTTCTTTTTGTTACAGTTTAAAAATCCTCTTATTTTATTATTACTGGGTTCTGCAGTTGTTAGTGTTTGTATGAGGCAATTAGATGATGCTGTCAGCATAACAGTGGTAAGTAAAGATCGATTTAAAAATTTAATATTTACGATTCGAAAATCGTAAATCACAGTCTATAGCATTAATTGTTTCTAGGCCATAATCATAGTAGTGACTGTTGCTTTTGTGCAAGAATATCGTTCGGAGAAATCACTAGAAGAATTAAGTAAACTCGTGCCTCCAACATGTCACTGGTAATTATTCAAAATAATACAAAAAAAAAACTTTTTATAAACACTTTAATAACCTTTTTTTAAATTTCCTTTATGTAAAACAAATATAATAAATAGATTTATATAATTAAATTAAATAAATAAAAAATTTACATAATTCAAAAAATTACAAATAAATGATATCATTACTAAAAACTTTTGCAAATAATTTAATTTTTTAAAAGAATTTTTTTTTTTTAAATACTAAAAAATAATCAATGTTTTGATGAAGAATTTCAATTAAAAATATGGAAATACATAACTTTACTAAAGTTTCATTAATTTAAGATGTTAATTTTTCTTTCAGCCTCAGAGAGGGTCGACTAGAAACATTTTTAGCGCGGAATTTAGTTCCTGGCGACGTCGTTTATTTAAACATTGGCGACAGAGTCCCGGCCGATATTCGATTATTTGAAGCAATAGATTTAGCTATTGACGAAAGCAGTTTCACTGGAGAAACGGAGCCTGCACAAAAATCAACGGCGCCATTGCTCAAGACAGATGAGCACTCTTCGAAAGGGAATATTGCGTTTATGGGAACTCTTGTGCGATGTGGTCACGGAAAGGCAAGAACTGCATTTTTATTTAAGAAAAATTAAATTTACAAAATTTCTATAAAGGGACTTTCTGGTAAAGGATTTCAAAAAATATCTTCGATTTTTCTTTTTTGCTTAAAAAAACTCAATTACTGTCCTAAAACATTTTTTAAGAAATATGAAAAAGAAAAAAAGTTTGTTCAAGTTTTTGTTAAAAACACATTTTTCTCGAAAACACATTTTTCAAAAGGGGGATAAACTTTTCTCGAAATTTACTAAACCGATTTTAAAAAACCAAAAAAAGAACTTTTCCAAAAATAGATTTAAAAATGAATTTTGATTAAAAATACTTAAAGAAATTGAATTTTGGAGAAGTTACAAATGATTGCAGAAATTGAATTATTTTCAAAAGTAATAATTAATTCTTCGCAGACATTCAATTACGTTCAAAAATTAAAAAAAATTTCCAGCATAAATTTCAATTATCTTTAAAAATAATAAAATTCTTCTCCGAAATTCAATTATTTTCAAACCTTTTAATGAAATTCTTGTAAAACTTCAATTATTTTCAAAAGTTCTCCTGTATTTAATGACTTTCAATATCTATTTTAATAAAATTTTCCTAAAGAATTCAATTATATAATTTAATTACTTTCTTAAATAATAAAATTCTTTTTTGGTTTTAAGGAATTCAATTATTTTCTCAAGTAATAAAACTCATCGCAGAATTTCAATTATTATTTTTTAATTTTAATCGAATTTTTCGAAAAATGTAATTAATTCAATTATTTAAATATTTCTTCATAAAATTCTTTATTGGAATTCAATTTTCCGAGATATTCAATTATTCAATAAATTGTTTATTTTTGTATTTAAATAATTGAATTCTGGTAGAATTTTCTAATAAAAATTGATTTTCATTTCATAAAAATGAATTTCAGTTAAAATTTTAGATTATAATTTTATATTAAAAGCATTAAAGCGTGAATTTTTAGAAATAATTGAATTTTGAAGAGGTTTGAAATTAAAATCTTTGAAAATTTGAAACTGAATTTCATTTTTCAATTCAATTTTTATTAGAAACTTCTACGAGAATTTAATTATTTAAATATAAAAGTAAATAATTTATTTCAATAATTTAATGTTTCTCAAAATTTAATTTTCATTTAGAATTTTATCAAGAAATTTTTAAATAATTGAATTGTTTTGACGAATTTTAATAAAATTTTTAAAAAAATAATTGCATTTTTCTAGGAATTTGATTAAAATTGTTTAAAAATAATTGAAATTCTGCGATGAGTTTTATTATTTTTTTTTTAAAATAATTAAATTCCTAAAAAGAATTTTATAATTATTTATGAAAATAATTGCGAATGTCTGTAAAAAATGTTCTTATTTATGAAAATAATTGAATTATTGCGAAGAAATTTATAAAAGATTTGTAAATAATTGAATTTCTATGAGATTTTTATTATTTATAAAAAAAACTCAACTCTTTCAAAGAATTTTATTAAAATTTTTGAAAATAATTGAATTTTGGAGAAGAATTTTATTATTTTTAAAGATAATTGAAATTTTGATGAGATTTTTAAAAAATGTTTGAACATAATTGAATTTCTGCGAAGAATTTTGTTACTTTTGAAAATAATTGAAATTCTGGAATCATTTGTAATTTCGATAAAAATTGTATTAAAATAATTGAATTATTTATTTTCAATTTTGCAAGACATTCAATTTTTTAATAAATTATTTATTTTCGTATTTAAATAATTGAATTCTGTTAGAATTTTCGAATTAAAATTGATTTAAAAATTAATTTTAGTTAAAATTTTAGATAATAATTGAATATTAAAAGCATTATAGAACTGATTTTTAGAAATTATTGAATTTTGAAATGATTTTTTTTGAAAAAGTTTAATTGAATTTTTTTTTGAAATTATTTAAAGTTTTTATTTTCTAATATATATTTAATTGAAGAATTGTCGAATAAATAGAAATTTTGTAAAATTGAATAGTAAACAAATGGATTTGAAAATTCTCAAAGAACTTTTTAAAAAATTATTAATAATAATTGATTTAGAGAAGAATTTTAGTTGAAAATTCTAGAAAATAATAATTGAATTAAAATGATTAAAATAATTTTGAAGAAGTTACAATAACAATATTTTTTTCTAATAATAATTTTTATTTTATTACAATAATTTTTGGAAATAATTCATGTTTTATTAATAATATTCTCCTAAGTTGTTAAATTTATAAAAACGTTTAAATTTGATATTTTTGAAAATCTTAATTCCTATGGAAAATTCAGTGGCAATTCTGAATATAAAATAGTATGAAACAATATAAAATGTTTATGATATCAGCAGAAAAAACGTGATATAAAATTATAATTTTATTACTAATTCTTGTAAATGTTAATAATTATTAAAGTAAATGGATGATTTTTTTTTCAGGGCATAGTCATAAATACAGGAGAAAAAAGTGAATTTGGCTGCGTTTTTAAAATGATGCAAGCTGAAGACGCTCCAAAGACGCCGCTGCAGAAGAGTATGGATATTTTGGGAGCCCAACTATCATTTTACTCGTTCTTCATTATCGGTATTATTATGCTCCTGGGATGGGTGCAAGGCAAGGCGATTCTTGAAATGTTTACAATTAGCGTTAGTTTGGCAGTCGCCGCTATTCCCGAGGGTCTCCCAATTGTCGTCACTGTTACACTTGCCCTCGGAGTCATGCGAATGGCAAAAAGAAAAGCGATCGTTAAAAAATTACCCACCGTCGAAGCTTTAGGTAAGTTCGCAAATTTAAATTCATTTCTACGATTTCTGCTGTTTCCAGTTTATTGTAAACTTATTTCGAATTAACTACAAATTTAAATTTTTTTTCTAAATTGATTAAAAATTGTGACTTCTGAAATTAATAGATAATTATCAATAATGATGATAATATTTGAATTCAGGTTGCGTGAATGTGATTTGCTCCGACAAAACTGGGACTCTAACGAAAAACGAAATGACCGCTACAATACTCATTACATCGGAAGGTTACGTCGCGGATGTGAGTGGAACTGGTTATAATAATGAGGGAGAATTACGCATTCGAAAATGTGATAATGCCGAATTAGCACGAACTGCCATAAATAATATGCTTGAGGTAAATATGGTTAAATTTATTTCAAAAACGAATAATTTTCGAAAATATTTATAGTGAAGGAGAATAAAACGAAAAATATTTTTTTGACCCAAACTCAACTTTCTAGTTATAAAAATGAAGCTGAAATTCGCAACGTTTTTAAAAAAAGAAAAATTAGAAAGACATTTTTTTCAAGTTAATTTATCTTCAATTTTGATGTACCTAAATTTTTAAGGATATAATTTTTTCTTAAAAGACTGATAGCTATAAATAATTAAAAGTTGAAGCCAAAATAAAAAATAACGATAAGAAAGAAAAACGAAGACATTCAGACAAAGATTCGTTTAATGTTACTCCAACGTTTCGAAATCCACAGATTTCTTCTTCAGGGAGTCAATAATAAATATAATTAATATACTAAATAACGTTTCATTAGTTTTCGTTTTTGTTTTTAAAAATTTGCATAGTCAAGATTAAGCACTTACTTATCATTTAAAGAAAATTAAACAAATTTATTCAAATGAATTTATGCAATAGTTAAAATAATTTCATCTCCGAAGCCTTTTTTACATGATTGCAAAAAAAAACTTCTATAAGAAAATAAAGTTTTTATGAAATTTTTTTAAACTCTTAAAAATTTGTTTGAATTATTGTCAGAAAATACAATGTTTTTTCTATCATTATAAGAATATTCTTACCGTAATTTCTTCAAAATTATTTTTATCATTTCAATTCAATTATCATTTTCTAGAATTTTTAACTAAAATTCTTCTTTAAATCTCAATTATTTTCTAATAATTTTTGGAAAAATTCTTTGACAATTTTCAAATCCATTTGTTTACAATTCATTTTTACAAAGTTTCAATTAGGTATTCAAAAATTCTTCAATTAAGTTAAAAATTAAAAATAATTTACAAAAAAATGCAATATTAAACTTTTTTTCAAAAAAGAATTAATTCTACAGAATTGTTAGTTAAAAATATGAAAAATTCAAATTTTCAAAGATTTTAATTTGAAACCTTCTGAAAATTCAGTTATTACTAAAAATTTAGGCTATAATGCTTTTAATATTCAATTATCTAAAATTTTAACTAAAATTAATTTTTAAATCTATATCAGAATTTAATTATTTAAATACAAAAAGAAGTAATTTATTGAATAATTCTATGTCTCGAAAAATTGAATTACTATAAAGAAATTTTATGAAGAAATATTTAAATAATTGAATTCTTTTGACGAATTTTAATAAAATTTTTATGAGTATATACATTTTTCATGGAATTCGATTAAAATTGTATTTAAAATAATAATTGAAATTCTGCGATGAGTTTTATTACTTAAGAAAATAATTGAATTCCTTAAAACCAAAAAAGCATTTTATTATTTAAGAAAATAATTAAATAAAATAATTGAATTTATTTGAAAATTTTTATTAAAATAGTAGATATTGAAAGTTATTAAATTCAGGAAAACTTTTGAAAATACCTCATTGAAGTTTTCCAAAAATTTTATTAAAATTTTTGAAAATAATTGAATTTCGGAGAAGAATATTATTATTTTTAAAGATAATTGAAAATTTTACGAGAACTTTTTTTAATTTCTAACGTAATTGAATTTCTGCGAAGAATTAATTATTATTTTTGAAAAGAATTCAATTTCTGCAATCATTTGTAACGTCTTTAAAATTCATTTTTCTTTTAGTTTTTTAATCAAAATTTTTTTTAAATCAATTTTTTAAAATAATTTTTGGAAAAGTTCTTTGAGAATTTTCAAATCTATTCGTTTACAATTCAATTGTTCAAAAATTCTTCAATTAAGTTAAAACCTTAAGATAGTTTCAAAAAAAAATTCAATTAAACTTTTTTAAAAAAATAAATTCTACAGAATTGTTAGTTAAAAGTATGAACAATTCAAATTTTCAAAGATTTGAAACCTTTTTAAAATGTAAAATTTCAGAGATTTGTTGTCTAATCTTTTAGATAAAGAATCGAAATTTTTTTTTAAATTGGTTCATAAGATTTGGAGAAAAGTGTCTCCCCATTGTCAAAAATGTTTTTTCGAGAAAAACACGTTTACAGTTTTCGTAACGTGAAGTGAGTGTAAAAATTGCTATAGGTAACTTTTTTTTTTTTGCATATTTCTTGAAAAATATTTTAGGATATTAATAATATTAAAATTGTAATTTTAATTGAAATTCTGCGATGAGTTTTATTATTTTTTACGATTGAATTATTGCGAAGAAATTTATAAAAAAAAATGTGTAAATAATTGAATTCCTATATGAAATTTTTATTATTTATGAAAATAATTGAATTTTTTCCCAAGACTTTTATTAAAAATTTTTGAAAATAATTGAATTTCGAAGAAGAATTTTATTATTTTTTAAGATAATTGAAATTTTGAAGAGAATTTTACGAAATTTAACAAAAAATAAATAATAAATAGTGAAAAGACGACTGAGTGATAGAATCATCTCTACTCTTAAAAAATAAATAATTTGTGGCATAATTGAATGTTTCTTAAAAGTGGAATTCTCATAAAGAATTTAATCAGCTAATTTTTAAATAATTGAATATTCTTTTGACGAATTTCATTAAAATGTTTAGAAATAATTTCATTTTTCGAGGAATTCGATTAAAATTCTATTAAAAATAAATAAATTCCTAAAAAAAATTTATTCTTTATGAAACTAATGGAATTATTGCGAAGAAATTTATAAAAAAATTTGTAAATAATTGAATTTCTAAAAATTCTTACTATTTATGAAAGTAATTAAATTTTTGCATAGAATTTTCTGAAAATTTCATTTGAATAATTAAATTCTTTTGGAAAATTTTATTAAAATAGTAGATATTGAAAATCATTGAATTGAGGAAAATTTTTGAAAATTATTGAAATAATGACTGACTTTTTCTTGATTTTCCAAATACTCTTTAAAAATAATGGAGAGTTTAATTTAAATTTGTAATATTTCACATTAGATATTTGTATTGTTTGTTCTCGATTCTAAAAGTATTTTTATGCTTCTTTTCAGGTCGGTTGTGTTTGTAACAATGCCATCATACAAAATGATACTTTACTCGGTCAACCAACGGAAGGTGCTTTATTATCCGTTGCCATGAAGCATGGATTGTATGGAGTAGCCGAGAAATTTCTGCGACTCCAAGAATATCCATTTTCATCAGAACAAAAAATGATGGCCGTTAAATGCTCCCCTAAATATGGAGAAGTAAATACCGTGTTAAATTTTTATTATTACTTTTTTTCACATTTTTTCGTTTCACTTTTCCGTTTGCCTTTCTATTTTCTTACTATTCTTCTATTTTTAGAAGAATAGTTATTTTTTTAGTTAGTTTAACTATTTATTTTTATTTACCTTCTTCTTATTTAATTTTATTTATTATTTATTTTTTATTTATTTATTTTTTCATTTATTTATTTTTTTAAATTCTTTTGAGGCGATTTTAGAATATTGGCGTCAATACTTTTATCAGTTTATAAGTTAGAAAAATTTATTATTGACTCCAAGATTTTTAAATTGCCATAAATAGAAATTTTTTATTAAGACGAATAATTAGATTTGATTTTTTACTTATAATCATGAAATCAAATTTTATATTTTGTTATAATTCCAAATATAACGTGAAACATTGACTTAATTTGGAAAAGTAATTAGTAATGTCAATAGAATCAAACAATATTAAAACTTTAGTTGTAAATTTTACTTGGTAAACTTTTATTTCACTAATTGTTTGGACAATTGCAAAAACTTTTACTTGGCTGAACCTTTTGCATCAAAGATGTTTTTGTTGAGATTTAATTACTGTTAATATGTCAAAAATGTCACTAATTTATTATAATACTTTTTTTTAGAACAGAAATGAAGTTTTCTTTGTGAAGGGAGCCTTGGAGAAAATTCTACCACAGTGTACAAAATACTCTGCAAATGGACAATTGTATCAGTTGAATCAAAAGAAAGATCAGGAGCTTCTTGCCGAGGCTTATGAAATAGGACAACAAGGCTTACGAGGTATTTGAGAATTAAAAAAAAATAATTGCTTCTTTTGAAAATTAGCAGATGACTTGAGGGTATAAATAATAATCAAGCCATTAAGTCAGTTAATGTAAATTTTTGTTTTTAAAATCATCCTCAATTTCAATCATTTCAAACTTTAATTTAAGGAAAAATCGGGAGACTCACTTTTTTATTGTCGATTTTTCTTAGTTATTGGATTGGCTCGTGGATCGTCACTTCAGGATCTCGTTTACGTGGGGATGGTTGGCATTTGTGATCCACCTCGACCCCATGTTCGTGAAGCCATCACAACTTTAATGAACAGTGGAGTCGCAGTCAAAATGGTTACAGGAGATGCTAAAGAAACAGCTTGTGCCATAGGTAAATTTAATGTTTTTTCCTTTTTTTTGGAAAATTCGTAAAAATATTGTTTCAATTGGCAAACAAACATTGTTTCAAATGTCAATTCTAACGAATTGCCATTTGCAATTTGTAAAAATTACATTTGCCCGAAACAATATTTTTACTTACAATGGAAATTCCGTCGATATTTCGTTCGTTATAAAAAGATTTAGAAAATAATTATAATATAAAAACTATTTGAAATATTATTCTTTTTTTTTTGCAGCTAATATGATTGGTATAGACACATTGCACAAAAAAGTAATGTCAGGCAATGAAATTGATACCATATCAGAACGTCAATTAGAGGATGTGATCGACACTGTGAGTGTATTTTATCGGGTCACTCCGAAACATAAATTGTGCATTGTTAAGGCTTTGCAAAAGGGAGGAAACATCGTCGGAATGACGGGAGACGGAGTGAATGATGGCGTTGCTTTGAAGAAAGCCGACGTTGGAATTGCCATGGGAAAAAATGGAACGGATGTTTGTAAAGAAGCAGCGGACATGATTCTCGTCGATGATGATTTTCAAACAATTATGTGAGTTTTACTCTTATTTTTTCTGTTTCTATACAAAATTTTTTAAATATTTTTCTTAAAAATCAAGTGTCAACTATTTTTGATCTTCTTATCTTGTTAATTTTGTAAATTCTGTTATTTAAATATAATTTCTCAAAGAAATATTAATTTGCTCTTCTATAATAAAAAATTGTGTAAAAGATGACTGAAATATACTCCTGCAGATGTTTGAAAAAAATAAACTTTTGTTACAGTGGCGCCATCGAGGAAGGCAAGGGGATTTTTTACAATATTCGAAACTTTGTGAGATTTCAACTCAGCACCAGTATAGCAGCTTTATCGTTAATTGCTCTCGCGACTCTAATGGGTATTCCAAATCCTTTGAATGCGATGCAAATTCTTTGGATTAATATTATTATGGATGGTCCTCCAGCTCAGAGGTAATAATTTTCATTTAATTTATTCTCCCATTGAACATTTTGAATCAAACTTTTTTATTCCTACCGCAAGAAATTGAATAAGGAACCTCAGTCAATTTGACGCCATATTGGTTCCGCCATCTTGGAATTTTAAAGTTTGACAATACTTGAATTTTTTAAACAGTTTTATTTGAATTATGTATTGAAAATTGAAAGTATGCCAAAATAAATAATTTTGTTTTTAAAGTAGGTAGACAGCCTTAAAGTTTTAAACGTGAAAATTCTTTTTTAATGGTGAATTTACACCAAATTTAGCAAAGTGTCGTTGAAACTTTCAATTAGAAACTTTTGTTTGGAAAATTATTTTCATAAAAAATATTTTTTTAATTCGTCGCAGGAAATCAATTATTTTCCATAATTTTTAAATAATTCTGCAAAAGAATTCAATTATCTTGATATAACCAAAAAAAAATTCTCCCCATAAAATCAATTATTTTAAGACATTTTTACTGAAATTCTTTTCCAAAATTCAATTATTTTGATAAATATCAAAATTCTTCGAAAAGTTTTTAATTATTTTCGAAAAATTGTTATAAAATTCTTTAATATAATAAATTTTATTAAAATTTCAATTAAATTCCTTAAAAGAAATTAAATATTTTCAAAAGTTGTTAATACAATTCTTCGTAAAAATTAAATTTAAAAAAAAATTCAATATTATTTATTTTTGTATTTAAATAATTGATTTCTCGTAGAATTAAATTATTATTTTTCGTACTTTTAACTAACAATTCTGTAGAATTAATTTTTTTTGAAAAAATTTAATTGAATAATAATTGATGTTATTGATTTAAAGTAGAATTTTAGTTAAAAATTCTAGAAAATGTTAATTGAATTGAAATGATACAAATAATTTTGAAGAAATTCCAGTAACAATATTCTTATGATAATAAAATAATGATTTTGTCAGTCGGTCATCTTTAATTATTATAAAACATAAAGAAATGTTCTTTATTTATGTTTTATAATAATATTCTTATGAGTTGTTCAATTTGAAAAGGTTTGAATTTGAAATTTTTGAACACGTTAATTCCAATGAAAAAAAAATGATTAAATATTTATTTTAAATAAAACTATTGATGTTTTCGAATAATTTTACTTTTGAAGAAATTTGTAAATAAATTTAATATAGAACTTTTTTTGATTATTTAATAATTTTAAGAGTGAATCAGAATATTCTTTAGGGTCAGGGAAAAAGTTAAAGTTGTGTTTGGAAATCAGGGGAAAATAAAGTTAAATTTTTGTGTTAACCCTGTATAAATAAATTATATTTTTATCTTTATTTAACCAATTTTTATGGTCCCCTAAAAGTCCCCTATTTTTTAATTTTCAGTCATTTTTTACTTTATTTTCCAGCTTGGGTGTAGAGCCTGTTGATAAGGACGTTCTTAATCAGAAACCCCGAAACGTGAAGGAACCAATGATCACAAAAGGTCTTGTTGTCAATGTATTATTATCGGCCACAATTATAATCATTGGTACTCTTTGGGTCTATAATAGAGAGGTAAAATATATTCCGTAACATTTTATTTATTTAATTCAAAAAGAAAAATATAGAAGAGAAATTTATTTCAAAAAGAAAAAGAGTAGTAAAGGGTTTTTAATGTTTTAATGTTTTAAATAATAATTTCTTGAATTTTTAGATGACATCGGATGGAATCACGGCTCGTGATACAACAATGACATTTACATGTTTCGTATTCTTTGACATGTTTAATGCCCTGAGTTGTCGTTCTCAGGTAAGAGTGTACAATATTAATTAAAATTCTTCCTTTCTTGCGAATAAAATATAACATGAGAATTATTTTGATTTTTTCAGACCAAGTCAGTATTTACAATTGGCTTCTTTAGTAACAAAATGTTTCTAGTGGCCGTGACTCTTTCGGTGGTAGGACAATTGTTAGTCATTTATTTTCCACCTCTTCAAAGAGTATTTCAAACAGAAGCTCTCACGACAAAAGGTATAATTCATTCACTTTATTATTAAAAATTCAGACCACATTTTATAAATTTTTTTTTCATATGTACTTTTTTGGGACAGGAAAATTTTGACTAAAAATAAATTTAAATATTTTCGAAATTTCCAATTATTTGTTTGCTTTTAAAAATTATTTTGAAATATAATTGTATTTTTGAAGAATTCTAATTGAAAATTTGAAAAATTTTATGGAAATTTAATTTAAATATCTTCATTTTGATTTAAATTCAGTAATTAAAAAAATGTTTGAATAGACCGAACTGCAAAGCCTAAGAAAACAAAAAAACTAATAAAAAATTGTTCGATTTTTCAGATATTATATTTTTGGTGTCATTGACGTCGAGCGTTTTTATCATTAATGAAATAAAGAAATTATTCGAGCGGCAGATCAGTCGACGTCGCAGTGGAGCAAAGCAGTTCAATAAATTTGGTATGGACTTTGTATGACATTTAAAACGCTCCAAAACCGAACCAGTCAAAATTCGCGTACAGTGAAAAGACTACAAGACGGGGAGCTCTATATCAGTATTTTGAAAAAACAATTGACATTCTTTATTTTCACCATTAAACTCTCAAGAATAACATTCCAGATCGTTCTCAAGCAACGAAAAACTCGAAAAAAAGAAAGCAAAACCAAAACCAAACTAAACAAAAAAAAAGGAAACAAAACTGATTTATATACGAATTTTGCACTATTTTCATAAAATTTTCCTATACAATAATAACAATTCACTTCTTGCCGCATTCACGGAGGGAAGTAAAATGGCAATTTTTCGAACATTTTTCTCTCTGAATAGAAGTAGTTTTTAAATCACTGCGACGCACGAAAAATTTGATTCGTTAAATTTTGCACTGTGCTTGCATTTTTCTATAGTGTCATTTTTATTGTTCATACTATGGATGACCAAATGTTTTACATTTTACACTATATTATATATATATATATTGTGATAGTCACGAAAACTTGCATCTCGATGGATTCAAAATGAAAATCATTCGTTACCGCAAATGGAAATATTTTTACATTTTCCCTACTTTTGTCAAATATCGAAAAAAAAATATTTTTTCCAAGTTAAGATTATATTTACTAATTATACAATTTTTACAAGCTTTTAAAATATCGTCACTTTTTAATTTTTAAATCAATTTAATAGTAAATTTTTACACTCACTTTTTTTTAATTTTTACACTCTAGAAATAAGGTAAAATTTTATTTTTATTAAACTGATTTTAAATTTGTTTAAATCGTTTAAATAATAAGAATGATTAATTATTAATATTAGAGTTTTTTTTATTTTTATTGAAATAAATAAATAACAAATAGATGTAAATAAATATATTTTGTTTTGCTGTAACGAATGGTAAATTTTCATTCATCCCATCGAACTGTGTTTAACGTGATAATTATAAGGAAACAAATTAATGCATTTGATTATTTTTAAAATAGGAATCAAAGTAATAATTTCAGTCATGTACAGTCAATTTTTGTGCTTTGGCAATGTTTAATGTTTATCTAATAATCCTACAAAAAAAAACTGATCGATATTGTTAAAAGTACAGTGTTGGGCAAAATTTTCGGGGATATTTTTTTACTTTTTTTTCTTATTAAAATAATGTCCCCCGTATTAATACAGTTGCATTCTAGAAATTATATCTTGTTTCATAAATATAACTTTTAAACTATAAAATTTAGCTATTTTTTAACAAAATCAAGTTTTCAGTCTCTAAATTGTTTAAACAAAAATAAACAATTTTTTTTCTTTTCACTTTGGTGAATAATGTTTCTTTGATGATTTTATATATTAATTTTTTAAAGCAATAAATGTAAATATTATATTTACTATTTTGAGGAAAAAAAATGTTTTTTTTTCAATATTTATAAGTAAAAAGAATTATAAAGCAATCTTGCCATTGGGAAAAATTGTTTTAAAAAAAATATCGTCATTTAATTCCATTAATTTGGAAAATTAGACGAATTATAGAATTTCAAGTGGATCAGCTGTTTTATTTATCCGTCGCCATTTTGTTTCTAGTAATTCTTAGAAGTGAGTCGTATCTTTCTTCGAAGCGTGTCACTTTTCAGTTAAATATTAATTCGAATCAATTTTTTTCAAAATGACTGATAATTTTAGAAATTTTTACAGAATAATCGGAAGCATTTCCGAATTAAAATTTAATTTTATTAACAATTGGATTGTTTAAAAAATAGAAAGACCGATATAATATTTTATAGTCACATTTTTTTGTTCAATTATATTATTAATTATTTCTTTTCTTTTTTGAGAAATACTTTCGAAATATTTACCAATTTTGATAATTTTCAAATACCCGGTATTTAAACTTTTTCTTAATTTTTACATGAAAATTTAATTTTTTTTTCGTGTTTTTTAATTTTAAATCAAAATTTATTTTTTAATTCATTTGAATTAAGTGTTATAGTTCATTATTAAGCTTATTAATTTAATATCTAAAAAAACTACAATAAGTAAATTAAATCAAAATTTTACGTAAGTATTAATGAAATGTAAAATTTGGTCTTTAATTTATATTTTTATATTTAGGCCACGTAGTTTAATTTTTTCTTTTAAAGAGGATAACATTGTTCAGGGACAAAAAAATTTGAGAAAAAACGAATAAATTTCTTAATAATCAAGTTTTTTCTCTTAATAGTTTTAGAAAAAAACGTGTTTCAAAAGTCATCGGCTTCTGAACAAGTTTAATTTTACAAAAACTCAAAAATTCCACAAATTTCATTTAATGACAAAATAAAAAAAAAGTGTCTTCTTATTTTTTATATAAAATTTAAAAAAAATTGTTTCAAATGAAAAAAAAAAAATGTTTAGTGAAAATTTCTCGTGGAATGACCCATGTACTAATTTACTTTAGTACACATGGGTCATTCCACGAGAAATTTTCTAATATTTAAGGGAATTGAAAGTCAATAAAATAACAATAAATACAAAATTAGCCTATAAGATGAAATTTTGTGAAATTTAAAAAAAAAATTCTTTGCCCAACACTGTCTTGATATTTTATTTACTGAGGAAAAGAAAAATACTGGTGCTTTTATTAATGATTGAATAATAGAAAAAACACGTATATCTTTTCAAATGCTGTGAAATGAAAATCTCGATAAGAAAACGAAATTTTCAATTTAAAGTTTAAACGTTAATCCAGAAGACGTCGCACATTTTAATAAGGAAATTTTAAAAAATATTTTTATTGCTCAATTATATTTTTTGTATATTTTAATTTACTTGATGTATTATATAAAGGAGAATGAATCATATCATAGAAATTTAATTTAAATTCTTTATCCTCTAATAAGTTTATTGAAGATTTAAATTGTCGTCTTCGAAAATTACCGTTTGTTTAGATTTTTAAATTAATTTTCTATTTTTACATATGTCTTGTGTGTGTGAGTGTTTTTTTTGGTAAAAAATAAAGCACTTTTGTAAATTAAGAAAAATAATGAAAATTATAAAATAGAAACATCGCAAGGCGTAAATAACGTCGTTTTTTATTGTATATTCAGAATATTTTATTCAAGTGAAATATTAATTGCTGGAAAAATTTTTTTTTTGCGAAGTTTTGAAAAATAAAAAAGGGCAGGATTATTGAACCAAAAAATATATATAAAACTAAAAAGATAAGAATTTTTAAAAAAATTAATTTCTCAAAATTGCAATTTGAGATGAAAATGGTAATTAATTTTTTATATAAAATGGGCTTGAAGTTTTCTTTGTAGTATTTAACAAACGATCTCTTCTGGAAGGCAGCTGTATTTAAAAATAAACTAGAAAAATTTTTTGTTTTCAAGTCAATGTATTTTTACTATAAAAAATAACATGGTTAAAATATTTTAAGACTAATTAATAATACACTATTAACAAGAATAACATATTTTCCCTCGGAATTGTTACAAATTGCAAAGATTATAATAATTCAATTGTGCTATACGTTAATTCTATGAAAGAAACATAGTTTTTAGTAAAAAAAAAAAAATAGTAAAATCTCTTTGATCAATTCTAATTAGAACTTTAAAACAAAAAAATAAGAAATAAAAAATCAGCAAAAAGAAATAAATTTTAGTAAAATTGAATTTTAAAAAAAGGAATGTTGAAAAATTTGCGAAATAATAGAAAAATTTTGAAAATATTCCGCTAAAGAGAAATTTTCCGATCAGTGAATACCCTCGAGAGCGCTATAGCTCTTATATTGGTATAAATCTGATCCACCATATCCATAGAGCAAGCGGCCTCTTCCATTTTCGTCATAATATGGATATCTGTATCGCGGTCTGAAATAAATTTAAAAAACAAATTTTTATTCGTCTGAAGATATTTATTCGTCATTGATATTCCACTTTAAAAAAAAAAAAAAGGGGTCATTTTTTGGAAAAGAAGCTATAAAAAATTTTAATTTATTGGATTGACTCGAAACTCTGTTCCAATAAATTTTAATTTTGATTAGATTTAAAAAAAAAAAGTATTTACAGTTCTTTTCCAAAAGCTTTTAATAATATTTCAACCTGCGGTTCTGAAGCATTTTATGTTTTCTTCTCACATTCTCAATTCTTAAATAACTTCAGAAATAATTTTTTAAAAAAAAATTGTCAAAATTCACAACTTTCCAAAAATAAACAATTATTTACTTACAATTATGCTATTTATTGTTTTTAAGACAGTTGATTAAAAATTTGAAGTCTGATATAAAATATTCAGATTGAATATGGTGAATATAAGATTTTTTAATCTTTATCAGGGGAAAGTCAGGGAATTTTATTAAAAGTGCTGAAAAAAATAAAAATTTTTATAGAATTCATAACAAAAATTTAGTTATTTAGTGTCTTTTTTGTTTGCCTTAAACTTTGAAATTGACAAGAATTTCAATTTTTTCTATTTTTGACAATAATTTATAGGTCCCTGAAGTTAACGTCGACGCTCAGCGTCGAAAAATGACATTGAATCAATACCTTAAATTTCTTTTTAAGTATCAAGGAAAATGAAAGAATAGTATTAGTAAATAATAATAATTAAATATATTTCTTTCAAAATAAAAATAATTTTACAATTAAAGAAATTTGCAAATACATTTGTATTAGAACATCTTTTTGAGTATTTTTTATTAAAATCAGAGAAAAAATCAGAATAACGGAAATTTCTACTTTAACTGTATTATAATTAAATTTCATTCTTTTACTCGTTAATAGGAATTTCTTTTAATACCGATACCAACGATTATAAAAATCTGTTACTTTTTCAAATTTCAGCCATATTGAATACGCCATTTTAAATTTTAGAAAACTGACCCCAGATTTGTAATCACCGAATGACCGAACCAAAAAACCTCTTGATTCAAAGTTTCATAAAAATTTTTTAATTTAAAAAATTTACATCCACCATATTGAATTTTTAAAATCTAACTTCAATCAACCACTTTAAAAACAGTGAATAATCTAATTGTACATAAATGTAAAAAAAATTTAATTTTTTGAAAATTGTAAATTTCTACTAAGCTCACTTTAAGGTTAAAAAAATGATTAAAAAAGATATGAAATTAAAAAAATTAAATATGTTTTGATGTGTTTCAAAATTTTCGTAAACTTTTTTGCGAAAATACACCTACCTTTCAAAATATTGGAAGTTTGGTGCTTGTGGCTGTTTTCCAATCAACGCTGAAGTTTCGAAAATTACGGCCAGAAATATCAACACGATACTAGCAGTCCACTAAAAACAACTTCTTTTTATTAAGAAAAATAGAAACAGCAGAACCATAATTTTAATTCACTTATTAGTTTTCACTTCTTAAATCTTAAATTCTATCAATATACAAATTACTTTAAATTTATTTCTTATGATAAAGAAAATAGTCAATTTTTAAAATATAATTAACAAAATACTTTTCCTTTAAAAAATTTCTATTAGAGGCAAGAAATTCCCATTCTTTTAATTTTTATTGGGTAATAAGCAACAGGAAATAGATAGGAAAAAAATTTCTATTTATTTACAAGATTGAAAATAATAATAATTTAATAATAATAAAAATATATTAATAAATAGTTACGAAAAATAAATAATAATGATAAATAATAATAATAATAATAATAATAATAATAATAATAATAATAATAATAATAATAATAATAATAATAATAATAATAATAATAATAACTAGTAATGATAACAAACATAAATTAATTACCTACAATTAAATTTATTTTATCCTGGAATTGATTTCTATTAAAAATTTTAATTTCGAATTTACTATGTAATAAAAAGTGAATAATAAAATAATAATAAATAATTATTTTTTGAAATAATTTTTTGCCGTTTCTTCAACAATTTAAGGAAAAATATTTCTAATCGAGTAAATTAAAAAAAAACATTGTCACTAATAGTTTACTTACAATTATTAATTTGGTCATTTTTTATTATTTCTATTTAAAAACACTCGCCGAGTTTGATAGTTTAAAAAAAAACTATAATTCACTATATTAAATTATATCTATTGTCTTAGAATTTATTAAAAATCATCGTCATTATCATCTTAAATAGAATGTATAGGTACGTGCATTTTTTAACGTTAACTTGTCAGAAGCAAAAAGAGAACTAACAAACTGTAAATGAAAGGTGAAAGTTACAGTTGAAAGTTCCGATGACAGTATATGTATATTATACAGTTTCCTCTGAAATTTATCTATAGTTTTGTATTTTTAATTTACTTTTGTGAAGGTTACAAAATTAGCTAAATATTGCTTCATTTTTTTAATGCTTTCGGTGAGAGAGGAATTTATTTTATTCACGCATAACCAGTTAGTTGCGTAATACATCGAATAAATATTTACTTGAATTAAGTAATTTTTACTTGAATCAAAGAAGTTGTTTTTGGACCAGTAATTTCTGTATTTGAAGCAAATATGTATTTCATTATTTTTCATAAAACTGCAAAAAATTGATTTTCAATTAAAAATAAATACATATAATATACTTATATTAATAATAATAAAAAAAATTTTGAAGCTTTATACAAAAAATTTATTTTTCAAAAAGAACATTTTTTTAACAACAATTATTTTCCATAAAATGGAATAATATTAAAAATACAATCTATGCAAATAGAGAAAAAAAAATATAATACAACAAAATTGATAAAAATCTTTTTTCAATATAATTGAAAATTATTATTAATTTTTTACAAATTTAAAATTACTATTAAATGAAAAGTTGTTATCTCTTATTGGATTCAACCACATCTCCTTTGCCAATACGTTCAATTAAATCCTCAGCTAAATATCCATTTTCTTTGACAAATTTTGCTCTTCTCTCCTCTCCCAATTTTGGATCTAAATTCCACGTTGATTTCTAAAGAAATAAAATATATTAACATTTTTTTTCTGCCTTTCTAATTCAATTTTTAATGGAGACGAAATTTATGAATTTTGAAAATTAAATTACAAACCTCGTGGACTTTTGGAATACCAGCTAAATTCCATTGTACCAAATCATGAATAAAATTCCAAATTACTCCTGCTGAAACTTTTTCATCGAGTGACAATAAGCACAATACCTGAAAAAGACATAAAAATTAATAAAAAATTGAATAATAAATTAATAGGTAAAAAATAAATGAATAATTTTAGTGAAAAAAATAATAAATTAATAAAAAAAAGAATAATAAATTATTTAATGAAAAACTTAATAATTAATAAAGTAGTTAATAAAAAAAATTAATATTTAACAAATTAATTTAAAAAAAGTTAATAATTAAAAAATTAATTAATAAAAATATTAATAATAAATAGATATCTAAATGCAAATGCGAATAGTTATAGTGAACAATAAATAAATAATTCAGTAAATAAAAATGTATAAATAATGAAATACAAAATTAATAATTAATTAATACTATATAATTTATAATGAACTAAATTATAAGATAATTATTAATATATAAATTCGTTAAATATTAATATAGAATTAATAATTATTATAGTTCAAAATAAGTTTAGTTTATAGTTAACTTTTTTGGTCTGAAGAATTCGTTTAAAATAATTATTTTTAACACTAAAATTAAGACAATGTTGAAGAAAAATATTTTTAAAATGAATAAATTGTACTTAAAATTGAGAAAAAATAAGAATCAATGTACAATCGTTGATAAGAGAGTTTTGTAAAATTACATACCACAATCACAGCAAGAAGTCTCATAATTAAAGTCCAGGTTGACAATAATCGTTCATTATTTTTACACTATTAAAGTTATCAAGGCAATGTAAAGTTGTAAACTGCTGAAAAAAAATTTTTTCTTTCTGGAGATGTTTGCTTCACGATTTTGTGCAAGACTGAAAGTGAAAGTAAATTATAGATTTTTTTGCTTATTTGTGACATGAGAAGTTCACGCATTACTTAATAATTTATATTCAATTTCGACTATAAAAATTTAAGCAAACTATAAAATAATATAAATTTTGGTAAATATATTACTTTTTTTAAAATATCGAATCATTGATAGGAATAATTTATTCTTTTTTTAGTTTATTTCTTTCCATTTTTGTTATTGGTAAATTTTTTTATAACTTTTAGTTATTTATTTGTTATTTAATTATTTTTTACTAAACGATAGTATAAAATTCTTCAATTTTAAAATCTTTCTTATTGACGTCTATTTTTATCAACTATTGTTAGTAGTTTTATTTTGGAACTTAATATTCATGAGAAATATTTTGGAAATAAATTCTAGAGGCTGGGAATTGAACCCGGGTTCGACGGATGCTAACCAGAGACTCTAACCAACAAGCTAAAGAACCAACTATCAGAGAAAAAAAATCTGACTCTTAAACTGAATAAGTTTACTGAGAGGTTGTTGCAAGCTTGAAACAAACAAATTTATTCAGGTTAAGGTAACAATTTTTTTTCTGGTAGTTTGTTGCTTAGCTTGTTAATTTTAATTTTTTTTACTTTTTTCATGTGAGAAAGTAAACTTTTTTTTTGTTAAAACGTTTACAATTAACAGAGTTCTACAAAATTTTTATGATTTTTTAAACCACGAATAGGCAATACTTTTTTGGAGGTTTTTAACATTTTTTGTAGTCATATAACATAAAAAAAAATTTCTTTTTAAATGTTAGTACCGTCGTTTGAAAGTACTATTCTTCCCCCTTAAATAATTGAATTACTAATTATATAAAATAATTAAATGGCAGATTATAGAAAAAAAACTTTATAGAAATAAAAACGAAAACTTGAGGTGAATGTATTAAAATGTATGGTAAATGAGAATTAAAAATGTGTATAAAACATTGGAATCGTCGAGGTTTCTATAATAATTAATTTTAAAAAAAAATAAGTAAAATTCATCACAAGGCCCAAATTTTGATGAAATCCACTTTCAAAGATGTTCCTGACTTCCAAGTGTTGAACCATGTTGATTGCTTTCGATAGAAGTTCAAAAGTGCCTGGAATTTAAATGAAAATCTTTAAATATCTTTATATTGAACGCAAAGCATAAGTTAGAAAAGAACAGAGATATATTTTTGTTCTTTTCTATCTCATTCATGCGTCTTGTTCGCGAACGATTTTCGCGAAGCTATTGTGCGTGGGCCTTTAAAGTTTGAGGAAACCGGGGGTTCCCTTCGTAACCACACTAATTGTGACAGGCACGGAGTAATAATAAGGAGACTGCTCTCTAGCGTATCCCCTAGTCAGACTGGTGCCAGAATTCTGCCTTGGTTCACTGAGTAGTAATGACTTTTCAAAAATAACGCGCATGTGCAGTTTGCAACTATCTTCGTCACTCTTGAAAGAACGATGAGAGAGATCATTATTTTGACGTGCGAGTTGGAAAGTGTGGTTATGTTTTACTGTTGACAATATATATTATACTATTAAATGATATTAATAAATTGTAATATAGGAAATGTGTAAGTAGATATTAATTATATTAGCATTATAGCGATTATAGCATTATATTATATTGTATTCATTCACTTTATCATACAAAGAAAAGAATTACTCCGGTTCGACAAAAATAATCTTTTTATTAATATCTACTCACACCTATATTACAATTTATTAATATTATAATATATTGTACTTACTCTTCTCTTTGCAGTTTGTTAATTAATGTTTTTTCTTATTTAAATCTTGATTTTCCCGTATAGTTGCTGTTGTCAACAATAAAACATAACCACACTTTCTAACTCGCACGTCAAAATAATGATCTCTCTCATCGTTCTTTCAAGAGTGACGAAGATAGTTGCAAATTGCGCATGCGCTTTATTTTTGAGAAGTCTTTACTACTCAGTGAACCAAGGCAGACATTTGGCACGGTATCTCACTGGTAGTACAGTCTCCTTATTATTACTCCGTGGTGACAGGACAGCGATCTGACAGCATCTATTAAATTCTTGCTAGTTCGTGACATATCGTTCATACGTCACGAACTAACAAAGTTTTGATAGATATGTCATGACTTTTTAAAAGGCCGTCAAACCGGAAGGACAGCATCAAAGCATCATCTCAAAGTGTGACGTATTATATGGACGACCCCTAACTACTAATAATAAATTAGTTATTACTCTTGGACGCCTGCCGGAAATTAGGCGATTAACCCCGGAATTAACCGAAGGATACCGAGGGTGACAATCATCGAATTCCCAAGGCGTACGCGACACTGCGCGACACACTTGTTGATTGACTAGCGCACCCCTATAGTACTTCCAGGATTTAGCATTAGAGACTCAGGTATGCTTAGTGATTATAGTTTGCGTAGTTCCCGCGAACAGCAACAGATGGCGCGGCTCGCGTCCTGCTCTATGAATACATTTAATTCAAATGAGATATTGTTTAAAATCAAATGAATTAATACTTTTAAATATATTAAAAATATAGTATTATTATTAATATATTATTATTTAAAATATATTATTACATGAAATATTGTCCAAAAAATAGAAATCGCGTAATATAGTAGAGTAGTACATTATTCCTGAATTATTTACAATATATTTATTAATGTATGCAACTACATATTATGCAATGTAGTATTAGAGAAGAAATTAATTCTTTAATTGTGATTTAGGTATAATTTTTTTGTGAACATTACATGAAAACAGGAAAAATTCCACATGTTTTCAGTCCCGACTGGGAAAGAAGGAATGTCAAAAGCCATTTATCGTGCCAATTTGGTTGTCAAAAGTTTACAAGTAATTTGTGAAAAACTCACTCAAAAATGATATATTTTTGAAAATAATTGAATTCTTTGGAAAAATGTTATTAACAATATAAAAACAATACATTTTTTTAAAAAATTTTTATAAAATTGTATTGAAAAAATTGAATAACTGTTTAAATTTTATTTTCGAAAGTAATTGAATTCTTTTAAGAAATTTATTAAAAATTGTATTGAAAATAATTTAATTTTTACAAACAATTTTATTTTCGAAAGTAATTGAATTCTTTCGAAAAAATTTAAAATAATTGAATTTTAGTTAAAAGTTTTCCAAAAAAACTTCCAAAAATTTTGTAATTCTGGAAATAATTAAATTCTGATACATATTTGATAAAAATTTTCAAGAATAATTGAATTTTTTTGAGAGTATTTAAAATAATTGAATTTTTTTGAAGAATTTTATATTAAAATTTTCAAAAATAATTTAATTCAAATACAGAATAGGTACCTATTAAAAATAAAAAAATTTTCTAATTTATGAAAGTAATTTAGTTTTTTTGAGAAATTTTATTGAAATGGTATTAAAAATAATTTAATTTCTGAAGAGGATTTTATTAAAATAAAAGAATTCAATTCTTTTAGGATATTTTACTAAAATTATATTGAAAGAAATTGCAATACTGAGGATTTTTTTTGTTAAAGTAATTAAATTAATGCTTAATAATAATTTAATGAAATCTGTCTTTTCTTTATAAGCTTAACTAAATAAAGATAATAATAATAAATTATTTCATTTTAAACATTAAAAATTGAATTTTCTTTAATCCTGCATTGCAGAATATGTAGTTGCATACATTAATAAATATATTTCACATAATATATTTTAAATAATAATATATTAATAATAATGTATTTAAGAATATATATATTTTTTTTTTGCTTAGGGACTTTTGGGAAATCTGCCTACCTAGAATTCCGCACTCCAAGGTTATGTTGGGTTGGTAAAATGAAACAAAAGGAAATATTAAAAAAAAGATAAATAAATAAATGTTATATATTAACAATAATACTATATTTTTAATATATTTAAAAGTATTAATTCATTTGATTTTGAACAATATCCCATTTGAATTGAATGTATTCATAGAGCAGGACGCGAGCGGCGCCATCTGTTGCTGTTCGCGGGAACTACGCAAACTATAATCACTAAGCAACCACAGTTTATATGTAAGCAATAGGGGGCTGGACTAGCGTTTCGCTAAGTTGTTTTTCGTTTTTCTCACGTTTCGACTTGTATAACGCACTTTAAAAACTTCATCACCTTTAGGATTTCGTTCCAGATCACAGAAATTGTCAACAACTACGAGTCTTCTTCTAATTGTAAGTAATAAAGCAATTATTTTCAATAATTAAACTATGTGTCTATTTCTCACTATTTCATTGTTTGATGCTAATTGTTAAATTCAGTAGGCGAAAAATACCGGAAAATATAAAAAGTAGAAAATTCGATAGAAAGTACAGTATTTTATTTTGTATAGATATCAGAAAATTGACTGAAAATAGTAATAATAAAAAGTGAAAATATAATTAATTTTATCAAATTTAGGTGGAAAATTTTTCTTTTCGAGGCGCCGGTACGTACCGCACCATGCGTGTGTTTGTTGCGTGTATAAGGTATAGTAAAGTCGCAAACAAAAAACATAAGCACGCCAAAAAGTGAAATGAATGAAAATTAATTTTTGTTAAAATTGACATATAAATTTATATGAGTATTTGGAATTATCAGAACATGATTTTGAAATAATTTACAGAAAAAATTTAGCAAACATTGCTTAGGTATCAGATCCAGAATAACTAAAAATCGTCTCGTCTTTTGAGACGATATATGATGCGCGTACATACATTTTTATTTACTGCGCATCAAATCGTCTTGTAAATCGAGACTCAAACATTTATGTTTCCAAAAACATTAAATTTCAAAAATTAATAACTTCCGTAATTTTCATCAAATCACAAAATAAAAAAATACGTATTTATTTTTTTTTCGATACAGAATCCAAAAAAAATTATTCCAACAAAATAAAATTTTTCAATGAAAATATTGTGGAGAATGCCCCTTATATTAATGGCGTTTAATGGCGTTTTCGTTTTTTGTTAAAGCATTTGTTTCAAAAAAACAAGCGGATTGAAGTTCTATGAAACATTTTTCCCATTACGGTAAGGGCGTGTTTAAATATTCAAAATAAAGTTTAATTTTTCAGTAGATACACTACAAAATTAATTCCCCTTCAATAATAATAATTTATGTAACTTGCAATTTAGAATTTACCTTTGATTTAAAGTTGTTCCATGGTTTTGTGTAACCTTTGCTTTTACAATTATCAGGAAACTGAGTGTATCCACCAACAGCAACACCCAAAGTTACGTAAAACTAGAAATAATCCATGCAAATTTTACTAAATATTTTTCAGTACATGAACAATTTTAATTATGGTACGTCTGTTAATAATTTTTATTTTACAATTTTATTATTAAAAACACAAAAAATATGGACTTTCACTAACCGGAAGTTGTAAAGGAGAATCAAATTTCATTTCGCCATAAATTTCTCCATCGACTTTGGAAATAAGTGATTCTGGTCTCCATTCCATTTCAAAAAGATGAAAATCATCGGACCACAATTGAGGTGACCTTTTACTTTTGGTGCTGTCGTTTGTTTTCAATGTGGAAACATCAACTGTGTGTAAAAGTGTATGAGAAACTAATCCACCTCGAAGAATGTGACCACTCAAATCTTCTTCATTAGACGATCGTAATTCTGGATTTCCTAAAGCATTCGCTACTCGTAATTGAAAGCAAAAGAGTGCATCATTTCCCAAGAGTGATCCATCCCTGTCCAATGGTTCTAGCCATAACACTGTTTTTAAAACAAAAAAATCGATGAATTAATTGAAATAAGAAGAAAATACTGAATCTGATAATAAATTGCCAATTGAGTAATTGGAAGGAATATTTTATTTGTCGCAGTTACTTACGTGGATAAATCCAGTCACCTCGCGGCAATTTAGCTCTGATTACAATTCGGCCGTATTGAAATGAAAAAATATTTTTCGTCTCAATCCGTCCAGAGATAACAGGAGGCAAAACAAGAAAACCTTGGGCGTTACGTTGACAGTCTCTTGATCCATGTTGTCCGGTACACCTGAATAGACAAAATTATAGTTATTGAATGCTTCTGGACAGTAACAATATGGGAGTGCCATACACCGACATTTCTAAAACTTGGCATCCCAGTAAAAAAGGATTATTAAGCAAGCGTTTTAGATGATTGAGCAAGACTAATTTAATTTAAAAAATTTTCCAAACGGCTTTTGGACAATTGGACTGGTTGTTCAATCATCTAATGCATTGCATTCAGCCTAATCAACCAAAGTTATTTTGGGACTAAAAAAGAATAAATGACTTAAAATGGTGTCCAAGTCGATGCGATTTTCCCATTGAAGTTCAAAAATCCAATCGACTTTGACACTTTTTAGAAAATTATACATATTTTTTCGAAATTCGTTATATCTTATTTTTAATACATTACTTCGTCAAACTTAAGCTTCCATTTTCGACAAAATTATGACCGCAAGTATCTTCTAACAGAAGTGGTGTGATTTTTAAATTTCCATTTACAACATTAACATTCTTCTTTGAATTCCGATAAACGACAAACTCGTAATCCTGAAAAAAGTTCGTTGTTTAACTACTCGAAATATTCCGAGGTATAAATGTGGTTCTTAATCTAGTCACTGTATTAATTAATTTACAGAGATTATCTGAAAAAAGTAACTTACCGGAGGTCCAGAAAATCTTTCAACAATATTCCATTTTGTTTGATTAAGTTGATTATCATTTTCAAACGTATCCTCGAAAATAAGTGCTCCCCCACAAACATTCTGTGTTTGATTTTCGTAACCGTAAACTTTTGTCACAGTCGGAGAACATGTTTCATTGCCAGCAAAATCGGTTCCAGCTGATCCACCAATTCGTTCTCCGTTATAATCATAAAAGTCTGAAATAATTTACAAAAAGAGTTGCATTCGCATTATAATGTTTCTATTAGCATTATATATATATATTTTCAGCTAATATTGACTGATGAAACTTTTAAAAATACAAGATGACACAATTGCCTAACAATTTATTGATACATAAATGCTAATTCATTTTTTTTGCCATATAAAGTATTTTACCTGTTACAGTGTGTTGTTGATCAAGTAAATTGTATCCTAATCCTTCAAAAACAACATGCACCCAGTAATAAACAACGTCCCCTTCTTTGAGTCTAGTACTTCGATCTTCGTAAGTCCATCTTCCACTTCTGGGTTTTATTATATCTCGTGCTATTGTTCCTGCCTCCAAGGCGAAAAATTCTGTATTGAAGTTTACGTGAAATGCCACGAGGGAAATTCCTTCTTCGTCTGAAAATAATTGACAATTAATTTTTAACAATATTATATAATAAAAAAAATCCATTATTATAACCCTAGACTCTAAACCTGGGGTATTTTGATACTCCAGGCATTTTTTATGTCAATTTTTGAGTATTTTTTTTAGATTTAAAAAATATTTTAAACCGCACACTTTTTAACAGCTATATGTAAAAATAATAAACGCCATTCTCTTTTTTATTGACCTGTTGATAATAATTGGTGACGCATATATCTAACGCAAAACTAAAACTTGTGAAAAATGTTCATGACGCATATTTATATGCGCAAAAGTATGAATTTCAAAGTTAATGTCAGATTTAAAAAATTCAAAATGGCGGATTCAATATGGCGTACGTTATTGTAAAAATTTTGGCCGACATTTTGAATTTTTAAAATCTGATATATTAAATTTGGATTCAGTGACCCAAAAAACTCTCGAGTAAACACTTTTAAACAAATAATAATAAGGTAATTTAAAAAACTTTTTTGGTCGACATATCGAATTTGACATTTTGTTTTTTTTAAATCTTACAATAAATTTTCATTCATTGACCTCAAAAACCCTCGAGAAAACAATTTTAGACAAATACGTTAATTTTTATAAAAAAATTTGGTCGCCATATTGGATCCACCATTTTGAATTTTAAGAAACTGATGTCAGATTAAAGTATAACCTTAGGATACATTTTTTCATAAAAATCCATTAAAAAATTTTTATTTAAATCGAATGTAACAAAAGTAATGTATTAATTACTTTACATTTCGATTTACGCTAGGATTTACGTATAAGCACCGAAAAATTAATACGATATAAATAGGTGTTAATAAAATTGTATTAAATTAAAAATATTTAAATACTAACCAGGAATAGATATTTTTATTCCTACTGGATGAAGAGGTTGAACTGTTGCATCAGGAGGAACGTACTGACTGTTAATTTCGCTCAATAAGAAAACAAAAATACAAATTAACAAAATTCGCAACATTCTCCCTCCTTAGATTAAAAATTTCTTCCTTATTTTCTTTTTCTGGAAAATAAAAATTAAAAATGGGTAAAAATAGCCTTTTTTAAATATAAACTTGTAATAAATAAATAAACAATAATATAATTTTGTTATACATTTTTACTTTCAATAAAACAATAAATTTTTCAAAATCAAAAAATTTTTTTTTAATTTAGTGAAAGAAAATTTAAAACTTCTTATAAAAATTAATAAATTAAGAAACCACTTTTCTACACATATAGGAAAGTAATTTTATCGTTTCAACTGACCTTTGACATTTTAATTTTCAAATAAAGTTTATTTCCTGAATAAAAAAAAGAAATTTTTTAGCGATTAAAAAGAAAAAAAATAAACTGCGATTAAAAATGAATTAAAATTTTTAATACATAAATATTTATTTTATAATTTACAAAAATAGTAGTGTAATTTGTTAAAATTAAAATCTTCATGGTCACAAAAAAATATTAAAGGAGTTTGTAAAAAAAAAATTATTATGAGGAAGAAATTTAATTGTTCTCTTACCGGTTACTGGCTGATTTTTGAAAACGAACAGAGAAAATGTATTTTAAATGAAAAATAACTTTTAAATTTCTCAACAAAGATAAATTTTTTATTATTTAAAGAAAACTATTACTTTCCCTTATTGACGGAATTTTCAATTTCATGCGAAATTAAGAGTAACTGACTGATCATTTTAAAAAAGAAAATGATAAAAGAGTAGAAGATCCACTACTGCAAGGTCGTCTTCTCACTGACGGATTTCAATATTCAGGGGCCTTGTTTATTTAATTGTCAAATTGCTAATTAACAATTTAAATAAAATTGAAAAATTAAATCTATAAAATGTTACTTTTACTGAAAAGATTTCCACTTATTTGTTAGATTAGAATTATTTTATTTCAGTCTTTTTGTTTTCTTTCCATATTAATTCTAACCATCGGATCTCTCTAAATCTGAATTAGTTAAAAACAACTAATTATTAATAAAACTGTGGCTGACTTTTTGGTTTAGTAATAAGTAAAAAAATAACTAATTATTAGTAAAAAAAATAACTAATCATTAGTAAAAAATAACTAATTATTTGTAATAAATTATTAATTATTTTCAAAAACTTTTGAATTATTAGTAAATAAATAATTACAAAAATAGATAAACTTCACTAATTGAATTGTTGCCAAAAATTCAGTAATTTTGACATAAATTAAACGCGAATTTAACTAATAATTAGTTTCTATTAAATATTTAATTAATAAAATATTACTATTTGAATCAGTAACTGATTTTTACTATCAAATTAATTATTTTTAATTCATTTGATTCATTCATTTCCTGTAAACTTTTATAATAATAATAATAATTATATTATTATTATCAAGAGCATTTGAACTATTTTAAGCCCGTTTTTTCAAGTAAATAAATAAATAATAATTTAGTAAAATTCAAAGGAAAAATAAAATTAAAAATAAAATTAAAAATAAAATGAAAAATAAATTCCAGTCTTTTTTTATAAAAGAATTGAAATATATTTGTATAAATACTGATTTGACAACGCTTATGAGAGTAATATAAAAATATCTACGGAAACATTAATATTCATAAAGATGAGAAATATAATATATGAAATTTACATATTTATATATATAATATATAACACATGCATTTAAAATTGATTAGTTAATTTTGACATATAGTATGAACATCAGACTTTGTATCAGGACTCAGGGAACTCCATCGAGTGGCAGAGCATTTTTGTAAAATCGGCTTAAACTTAAACCGACCATTTAAATAACATATTTTATTAATCTCATAATATTCGGCTATTAAAATGTCTATCCATTGATTCAGATCGGAACCAATTCTCTCCTCGACATTATTTTTAACTCGCTGCCTTCCTCCTTCTGAGTATATTAAAGGTTTCAAGAAATTTCTCCACTTATGCACTATATCCTTAGCAATATGATAGGGACCCGATGAACCATTGTGAATTTCTCGTGCTTTATCGGCTGTGATTTTTTGATTCTTCCAATAGGCCAATGGTGTGACTAGGAATTTTAATTGCGCCATTAATTCGCCATTCGAGACTAAAATTACTTGCCAAGTTCCAATCAATAGTCGTTCGTTTAATTGCGGTCGCACGTGTCCCATCTGTAAAAAATTAAAATTTTTATTTATAAATAATTTAAAAAAAATTTTTATTCTTAAATAATTAAAAATAATTTTTAATTTTAAATTTAATTTAAATTTTTTAAGTGTTTTGAAATAAATAATAATATTAAATAAAACATTGTAATTTTAACATTAAGTCATAATTATTTTTATCATTTATTAATTATTAGTGTTTTATAAATTTAATACATTCTTTTTAAAATTTAATTATCTAGAAAAAATAAAAGTAAAAATTTTAAAAGACATTTTTTTTCAGAATTTTAAATGAAATTCTACTAGATTTCAATTATTTCAAAAAAATTAAAATTTTAAATCAATCTACTTGTAATCAAAAATTTGTATTTTAATACTCTTCCGAAATTTCATTATTTTATATTCTATATGCATTTTGGATTTTTTTATGTCGTTTTCGACCCTAAAAAATATAGATTCAACACTTTTTCGAAAAGAAACTAAAAATTTTGTAAACAAAAAATATGATTGACAAATCAAAATAATGAAAAATTTTTTGCCTTATTTTATAAAAAACTTTAAACCCGTATATATACATTAAATAAATAAAAACTTCTTAGTTTTATTTTCAATTAAACATTGTGATTGACATAATTTTTTTCTCCTTTATTTCTAAAAATATCTGAGACATTGATAAAAAATTGTGATGAAGAAATAGAAATTGCAAAGCTTTTTTTATTTATGACTAAAAAAATGGATGATTTCTTAAAAAATTGTGATTAGAAATATAAAAGGTCAAAATTTATTTATTCTTCTCAAAAAAAAAAAAAATTAAATTTTATCTAAAAGTTGTAATTATAAAATAGAAGTTACGCAAATTTTTTCTTTATTTTCATAAAAGAAATTTAAATTTCGTTACATTTGCTTTTCACATATTTTCAATTTTAAAATTAATTTACTGAAAATCATTGAATTTTTGCAAAGAATTTTACCAAAAAATTTGAGAATAATTAAATTTCATCGAAGAATTTTGGTAAAATTTTTGTAAATCCTAATTCAATGCTTTTGATGAATTTCTTTGAATTTTTTTTGTTAAATAATAGAGTTTCACTAATAATTTTAATTGGAAATTTTTTAAGAAATTAAATTTTATGCAGAATTTTTGTTAAGTATTTAAAATAATCGTGTTTCTTAATAATTGAAATTAAACATTTAAAATATTGAATTTTATTTAAATTTTCAAAAAATAATTTAAATTTCTTGCGATGAATTTTATTCCTTATAAAAATATTTGAATTGTTTCGAAGGATTTATTAAAATTTTAAAAAATAAGTGAATTCTTTCGGAACATTTTATTAAAAATTAAAAAAAAATTGAAATGCTTCGAAGGATTTATTAAAATTTTTGAATTGAATTCTTTCATGAAATTTTATTAAAATTTTATTCAAAATAATTGAAATTTTGCAAAGAATTTTACTATATTTATAAAAATAATTGAATTAATGCGAAGGATTTATTACAATTTTAAAAAATAATTTAATTCTTTTGGAAATTTTGAAAAGCAAATCAAGAAAAAAATTGAATTCTTTCGTGAAATTGTATCAAAATTTTGTTGAAAACAATTGAATTTTTTGCAAAAAAATTTATTATTTATAAAAATAATTGAATTATTGCAAATGATTTATTACAATTTTAGAAAATAATTCAATTCTTTTGGAAATTTTAAAAATGAATGAAGAAAAAAATTGAATTCTTTTGTGAAATTTTATCAAAATTTTGTTAAAAACAATTGAATTTTTCCAAAAAAATGTACTATTTATAAAAATAATTGAATTGTTGCGAAGGATTTATTAACATTTTTGTAAATAATTAAATTCTTTTGGAAATTTTAAAAACGAATTAAGAAAAAGATTGAATTCCTTCCTGAAATTTTATTGAAAATAATTAATATTTGCAAAGATTTTACTATTAAAATAATTGAATTGATTCGAACAAAATTTATTAAAATTTTGTTGAAAATAATTGAATTTTTCAAAAAAAAAATTTCTATTTATAAAAATAATTGAATTCTTCCAAAGAATGTTATTATTTATGAAAATAATTGAATTCTTGCGAAGAAATTAAAATTTTTGAAAATAATTTTATTCTTTTAAGGAATTCAATTAAAACCCTACTGAAAATAATTAAATTCTTATAATTGGATTCTTTCGAGAAATTTTATTAAAATTATATTGAAATTAATTTATTTTTCACTATTTAATGTGTGAAATTTTTTCTATGTTAAAATATAACATTTTTAATAAAATTTTATATTACTTTTTGCAATTTTTGTAACTTTTCATAATTTTTAATTTGAAATAATTTAATTTTCGCTTAGAATTTTATTAAACTTTTTGAAAATAATTTAATTGTTTTAAAGAGTTTTACGAAAATTTTTTGAAAATAATTAATTTCTTTTAAGGAATTCAATTAAAATTATATTGAAAATAATTGAATCTCGAGCGAAGAATTTTATTAAATTTTTTGAATTGTTTTGAGTATAGAATTTTATAATATTTTGTATCTGAAATTATTTAAAAATTGAATATGATTTTTGAATATAAGAAATGTAACAATTTACATAAATAATTGTCCTTATTATTCATAATATGATTAATTTATAAAAAATTGAAAGCGCAACTTTTATAAAATTCAATTATTCTTTTTTGAATTTTCAAATAAAATTTTATTTGAAAATTCAAAAAAGAATAATTGAATTTTATAAAAGTTGCACTTTCAATTTTTTTAAAATTCGCGAAATTATTTAAAATACTTTCAATTTCAAGTCTGTAAAGTTCAATTAGAAAGAATTTAGAAAAAGAAGAAATCTAATTAATTTAAGATTAAATTGATAATTTTCTTTTTTTTAAAGACTAAGAAAACTCAGAATATTTTTGTCCAACGCAACAGCGTTGGACAAAAATATTCTGAGTTTTCTAATGAATTCTAGAAATTAAATTAAATTTAAAAAATGTGTTAACTTTTTACTAAATCAACATTCGCAGGACTTTTTCACAAAGAGAGAGATTCAATAATTTAGTTGTTTATGTATTTTCTTTGAAGTGAATAATTTAGTAATTATTATTATACATTTCTTAAAATATTGTTAAAAAATAAAGACTTCAAAAGAATTAAAAAAGAGTAAAAATAAAATAAAATAAATAAAAGAATACTCACAAGTGTTGAATCTTCCAGTTGCATATAATTAACATCAGCTAATACTCCTAAAGGATCGACCCACAAAATAGTAACATTCTGTGGAGTCACCACTTCCGGTTCGAATTCATAGGCTAAAATTGGAGTGGAAAATGGTCCTAATCCATTAATTAAATTCCTAAATGTTTGTTCCTTTTGATCATAATCAGTGTTCACATTAAGATTTCGTATCTTTCCTAACCAAGCGGAACTTGTCGATACATATTTCTTCAAATGAACCAATGCCTCGATTTGTTCGGGAAATTCCGCCTGCAATGTCGAGGACTCGATACTCTTCACATTCGCCTCGGCTCTTATTAAAATGCCAAAGAATCTATTCTCATGAAAGTAGGCCGTCGTTTCTAAAAGATGAACATTGTCTTCGATATTAAAATTACGATAGGCGAGTCTCGAGAGGGAATTGGAAACAGTTAGCAGGCTATCATCGGCCAAAGGACTCAAGTCTGCGTGATGATAGAGACTCTGCCAGTACATATCGTAGCCCTTTGAATTGACAGTTGAATTTATTGAATGAGGATAAAGCCATTGCTCGATTCTGTCGATAATTCTTTGGTCAATAATTGGTTCGAATTTCCTTGCGAAGAATAAATTCCTCTGTGACGTTCCGCGTAGTCGTGTAAAGTCTTCAATTTTAAAATCATTAGGACTGCATCCACACCAATCGACAACTGCCTTGTATTGACATTTGCAGCCGAGTTTTCTCTTCCAATTCGTCACGTGTAGATTATTATCGACATAGGATTGACAAAATTTCGAGTTTCTGAGAGCCGTGTGGAAAAAGGATTCCGCTGGCAATAGTGTATATTGGAAGAGTTTTAGAAGACCAGCCACTAGAGAATCTGGATTTGGATTTGCAACGTACTCCACGAAATTACGACTCAATGCGATCCAATCGCTTCCACCGTCGATTTGAATACCTGGAAATATCATATTTTACAGATTTCAATTTGTAATTATTTTAAATAATTTCACGAATAATTTTATTTAAAAATTGAAAAAATAATTGAATTTTATAAAAATTGGGCGTTTAATTTTTATAAAAAATTAAAAAAGAATAACTACGAAGACTAGCTATTTAATTTATTATAATTAGGTAAATTACAACATTTTTTATTTTCAAAATCATCTTTAATTTTTGAATAATTTCAGATACAACATTTAAAAAAATTCAATTTTAATTAAATTCTTTAAAAGAATTTTATTTTCAAAAAATTTTAATAAAATACATAATACAATTATTTTCAATACAATTTCCATTAAATTCATTGACAAAATTTGAAAGAATTCAAATAATTTTAATAAATAATAAAATTCTTGGCAGGAATTCAATGTACTGTTCTAAAAATTTTAATAAAATTCTTCGCAAAAATTCAATTACTTTTTAAACTTTTTACAAAAATTAATTTGCAAAAATTCAAATATTGTCAAAAAATTTAAAAAAAATTCTGCGCAACAAATTTAATTCTTTTTAAAACTTTTAATAAAGTTTTTCGCAAGAACTCAATTCTTTTCACAAATAAAATTCTTTGAGTGTTATTCTTAGGTATTATTTTCAAAAATTTTAATACCTATAATATTGTTCGCAAAAAATTCAATTATTTTCGTGAATAGATAATAAAACTCTTCGCAGAAATTAAATTATTTTCAAAAATAGTAAAATTCTTAGCAAAAATTTAATTATCTTCATAAATAATAAAATTCTTCACCGAAATTTAATTATTTTCATAAATAATAACAATCTTCACAGGAATTCAATTACTTTTTAAATATTATTATAAAATTCTTCGCAAAAATTCAATTCTTTTGAGAAATAATATTCTTTTAAAGTATTTTAAACAATTTTAACAAAATTATTTGTAAGAATTCAATTATTTTCAGAAATAAAATTTTTTTAAAGTCTTGTTTTCATTATTTTCAAAAATTGTAATAAAATTCTTTGTAAGAATTCAATTATTTTCAATTTAATTTTAATATTAATTTCTCGAAATTTAATTCTTTTTTAAAATTTTAATAAAATTTTTCTCTAGAACTTAATTATTTGAGAAATAAAATTCTTTGAGATTTTTTTTCTTGTTTTCAAAAATCTTAATATAATTTATTGTTCGTAAAAATTCAATTATTTTCGTCAATAATGAAACTTTTCGCAGAAATTCAATTATTTAGAACAATTTTAAAAAAATTCTTCGCAAAAATTAAATTATTTTAAAAAACTTTTACTAATTTATTTGCAAAAATTCAATTCTTATCAGAAATGAAGTGTTCGTTTATTGTCAAAAATTTTAATAAATTTCTTCGCAAAAAAATCAGATGTTTTTAAAAATTTTAACAAAATGTTATGCAAACCTTCAATTTTTTTCAGAAATAAAATTCTTTGAATTTTTTCTTTATGATTTTTAAAAGTTTTAATAAAATTCTTGGTAAGAATTCAATTATTTTTATAAATAATCAAATTCTTCGCAAAAGTTCCAATGTTTATAAAAAATTTAATAAAATTCTTCGCAAAAAATCAATTATTTAAAAAATTGTTACAAAATTAGGTATTTTCAAAAATTTAATTTATTTGAGAAATAAAATTCTTTAAAGTATTTTTTAATTACCTATCAAAATTTTAATAAAATTCTTCGCAAAAAATTCATATATTTTCAAAAATTTTAAAGAAATGAAATTCAAACTTTCAATCCTTTCAGAAATGAAATTCTTTGAATTTTTTTCTTATTATTTTCAAAAGTTTTAATAAAATTCTTGGCAAGAATTAAATTATTTTAAAAAAGTGAAATCTAATTATTCTAAAAAATTTAAATTTTTACATAAATAATTAAATTTTTCACAAAAATCCAATTCCTTTTAAACATTATAATATAATTGTTTTTAAAATTGCAATTATTGTCATAAATAATCCAATTCTTCGCAGGAATTCAAATTTTTAAAAAAATTATTTGCAAAAATTCAATTTTTGTCAGTAATAAAATTCTTTGGGTTTTTTTTTGTTATTATTTCAAAACTTTTAATAAAATTATTCTTGGCAAGAATTCAATTATTTTGAAAAATTGAAATATTCCCAAAAATTTAATTATTTTTATAAATAATTAAATTCTTTACAAGAATTCAATTACCTACTTTTAAAAATTATAATATAATTGTTCGTAAAAATTCAATTATTTTTATAAATAATATAATTCTTCGCAGGAATTTAATTTTTTCAAACAATTTTAATAAAATTTTCCGCAAAAATTTAATTATATTAAATAATTTTAATAGAGTTGTCCAAATTTCAAAAATTCGATTCTCTCCATAAGAATTAACATGAATTCGGTTCGGTTCCAATTTTATTAACTTGTTTTTTTAATTTTTACTAAATTTTATTTTAATCAAGTCTAGTATATCTAAACTACAATTATTTTCTATTCTTTGATAATCGAAATAAGTTGCATTTTTTATAAGAAAAATGGCATTATGTTGTAATTTTAATTTAGCAAAAATGGTATCGATATTGTCCAAAATTATTCGAGGAGCAAAAAGAAAGTCAGACAATAGGACAATGAAATAGACAATGGAATAGAAAAAAATAGGGAAAAAAATGTTTAGAAATTTTCTTGAAAATCAGGAAAAAGATAATAAAAATAGTTACTATACCGTTTGGTAATTTTCGATCGCCAATTCGCCACATACGTGCCTCGCACTCGACAAAACTCTTGTCCAATCCTTGTTTACTGATAAAACGTTGAACTTCCCTTCCATGTGATTTCACAAAATTCATTCCCTTATTCCAGGAAAGAAATTCAGTCAACAGTGTATTATTTTTAATAGGAAAATCAGACTCCGATAAATTAACTAAAAAATCCCAGGACTGAGAATGCGAGAGCATTTGTCGCGCGGAGCTTAAAACAGTTGTCAAAAGACTCGCTCCACCCCAAATGCTCGCGTGTCGCAATCCTTCGCCTTTCGCCACTTTTATATTATTTGTTTTACACTTTCTTTCTACCTCTAACATTTCACGATATAAATAATCTTGTCTCTGAAAGAAATGAAAATAAATTAGTCATACATTGTTATCAATTGCCAATATGCACTATGGGGAATTTTTTCAAAATTCTGTCCAAGACTCGAATTCTTCAATAGACCATTTCTTTTTCCATTTATATATTTATTATAAAACATGACCGAGTGATAAAATCACATTATTTTATATTATAAAAATATTATTACTCTAACTTCTCAAATATTATTTTCATCATTTCAATTCAATTATTTGAGAATTTTCAAATCTAATTGTTTACAATTCAGTTTTATAAAATTTTGATTATTCGGGAATTTACTAAATTAAATATTATATTAGAAAATAAATCCTGGAAAAAATTTTTGAAACATTCATTTAAAATTTTCCAAAAAAATTAATTCTACAGAATTTTTATAGTTAAAAATATTAAAAATTCTTATTTTCAAAGATTATAATTTGAAATCTGTTTAAAATTAAATTATTTCTAAAAATTCATTCAATAATGCTTTTCGTATTTAATTATTTAAAATTATAACTGAAATTCATTCTTAAATCAATTTTTATTAGCAAATTCTACGATAATACAATTATTTAAATACAAAAATAAATAATTTATTGAATTATTGAATTTTTCTTCAAATCGCTTTAAATTGAATTCTCATAAGAAATTTTATCAACATGTTTTTAAATAACTGAATTCTTTCGACGAATTTTAATAAAGTTTTTAAAAGTAATGACATTATTCGAGGAATTCGAATAAAATTGTATTAAAAATAATTGAAATTCTGCCATGAATTTTATAATTTACAAAAATAATTGAATTCCTAAAGAGAATTTTATTATGTATGAAAATAATTAAATGTTCGTACAAAAATTTATAGTAAGTATTTATGAAAATAATTGAATAATTGCGAAGAAATTTATAAAATAAAACTTGTAAATAATATAATTCCTGTGAAATTTTTGTTATTTACGAAAATAATTAAATGTTTGCAAAGAATTATCTTAAATTTTTTTTTTAAATAGGTAATTGAAATCATTCGTGAAATTTTGATTTAAGGAAAATTTTTGAATATAATTGAAATTTTACCAAGAATTTTATTATAATTTTTGAAAATAATTGAATTTCGGAGAAGAATTTGATTTTATTTTATGAAAATAATTGAATTTTTTCTAAGAATTTTATTATTTTTTTTTATGAAAATAATTGAATTTTTGCTAAGAATTTTATTTCTGCAAAAAATTGAATTTTGAAAATAATTTTGTAAAATTTTTTTAAAATTACTGAATTTTTGCGAAAATTTGTATAAATATTTGAATTTCTGCGAAGAAATATATTATTTATAAAAAATAATTGAATTTTTACGAACAATTATATTATAATTTTTAAAAGTAATTGAATTCCTGTGACGATTGTTATTATTATTTATGAAAATAATTAAATTTCATAGAAGACTTTTATTATTTATGAAGATAATTAAATTTTTGTTAAGAATTTTACTATTTTTGAAAATAATTTAATTTCTGCGAAGAGTTTTATTATTCACGAAAATAATTGAATTTTTTGCGAACAATATTATAGGTATTAAAATTTTTGAAAATAATAAGAATAATACTCAAAGAATCTAATTTGTGAAAAGAATTGAGTTCTTGCGAAAAACTTTATTAAAATTTTTAAAAAGAATTTTAGGAAAATAACCCATAGTGCATTTATTTAATAAATCATATAAATTCTAAAAATTGAGATTAGTGTAAGAAATTTGTATAATTACCGCGTCAACATGAATATAAAAAAGATGTGAAGAGTGATAAAGAGTGCGAATGAGACGTTTGACTTGACGACTAGCTCTTCCATTGACTGTAATTAAGTATGCTATTCTAGCAGGCTTATCTTTCACTAGACTTGAACTAGAATTCTTCGCTTCTTGGGCTTTAAATTCTGAAATTTCGAACAATTATTAATTTTAATCTAAAATATAAACCTCTTCTCTGCTATCCATAGCAATAAACTTGAATAATTTTTTTAAGTAAATATATTTTTTCCTCTTTTATTTTATTTTTTTTTCTTATTTATTTTTCCATGGGACATAAAATTAAAAAAATTATGATAAAGAAATTTTTAAATTACTTAAATTTTTAAAAATATTTAAAAATAATTTTCGAAAGACAATTAGTTTTTTTAATTATATATACAATTGAATAATTTCCAAATAATAGAAATTTAGTAAAATCTTTTATAAATAATTGAAATTTAATAAAATTTAAAAAAAATTTATTTACTTTGTTCGAAGAAAATTGAATTTTTTAAACAAATTTTTGTATAATTATAAAAAAAAACTAATTAATTTTTTTTAAGAATATTAATTAAGAAGTTTTGAAACGATTATTTTATCCAAAATATTAAAAATAATTCTAAATAATTTTAATGTTATTACCTTTTGTATGTATTTGGATTTTCGGAAAAATCTAATTCAAAATATTTAATATAATTGAATTTTAAAAAATTGGATGAATTTACTTTTTTCAAAAATAGTTTACAAAAATTTTTAGAAGCTAATTTTTGATTAATTTTCATTTTTAAATTTATACTTGAAAATGTTTCATTAAAATTTTGGAGAATTCAATTATTTTTAAAATTTGCAATTAAAATTCTTCAAAAGTTGAAAACGTTGAAAAGTTTTTACAAAATTTCTCTTATTTCAAAATTTGTTTAATTGTATATTTCTAAAATTTAATTAGAAAAATTATTATGTTTCACACTAAAAATCGAAATATTTCATATTTTATAAACTTATAAATTAGTAAATAAATTAAATTTTAATATTAAATATTTAATAATTAAAAATATTTAAATATTTAATTTTAAATAAATTAAATAAATTCTAAAATTCTAAAAAATAAATGATAAATAATTATAAATAAAAATTATAATTTTAAACATTTTATAATGAAAATATGGTATTTTGTTGCAATATTTGGAAAAAATAGCAATTTTTGAAAATAGTAGAGAAAAAGTGGAAAAAGTCATATCCTTGGCCTATAATTATATGTAATATTTAATTACTTTTAATTCCAGTGTGGAAAACATTGATAGTTAAATAGCCACCACAGGACTGTTTAGAGTCTCCAGGACATTTCATGTTGCAACTAGAATCTGGAAGTCGACTAGTTTGAGGTGGCTCTTCCATTCCACAGAAACATTCAACTCTGAAATTAATTTAATTAAATAGATTCTAAAATCTAAAGTACAAAATTCAAAAGATGAAAATTTTTAAATAAGACGTAATAATATATTATTAATGCATATAAAATATTTTTTAGTAAAATATATTTTAATTATTAATAAAAAACCACTAACGAGTATTCGGTGCCGGCGAATGAATATCCAGATTGCAAACACATGTATGCGCACCGTTGGGGCGAATTATTATTCTTGTAAATTGCATTAAAACCAGTAAGAACACGAAATAGTTTGTCATCCTTGAAGCAACCAATATTCTTTGGAATTCCTGTAAAACCTGTGGAATGAGGACAGGAAGATTGTAAGGTTTTGGGATATAATAAACCTTGATGACTAAGGCACGTCACATTGACTATATACTCTTTGCATATTTGAGATTGTGCTCGTGTTATGGCACTCACTGCCTCTCGTCCAGTCACATCACAGATAGGAGTAAAATTTAGTGACTTTCGATCTAGAGTAACAATATTTGTACGATTACGACGTGATTGTTGCTTGTTTTCACTCGTTTGTTTATCTGGTGGCAGTTTCAATTGTCTTGTTCCTTTTGGAAGGCCTTCTCCAACTTCCGAGTGAGGAAAATCCTTCTGCAAATGCAAATTATTGTCAATTAGCAGAGATCTTGAATATCAATTTATTTAGCGAATAATTCATTTTTACACCAAATTCAAATTAAATTCATTTAGATTATAAAAACAGGTCTCAAATTTACTTTAAGACTAAAAAAAAGTCGAAAAAGCCGTTTATTTAATTCAGTGTTGTCACAAAAATTTTATTTTGTATTTTTTCTGATCTTTCACTGATTTCTAAATTCGTTTATTCAAAACTTTAATAATTTTACTAAATAAATATTTAAATACTTCTTAAGTACATTTGTTTTTCCATGGGAAATGAAATTTAAAAATTTTCCATTCAAAACCGTCTGAAATTTAATAATTTCTAAAAATTACATCTATAACCCTTTAAAAATCCAATTATTTTCTACAATTAAAAAAACAACTTCATCTTTAAATCAATTATCTTTAATAATAATTTTCCGAAAAATCTTCGAAAATTCAATTATTATTTAAATACAAAAATTCAATTTTTTATAATAATTGTAACTGACCATGTTTCTTTTTAAAGTTATTAAGGTATAGAGCATTTTTCAAAAATTACGAAAAAGAAATTCTTAAAATTAATTTTAAAAAAAATTTTAATTCTAAATAATTTCTCCGAAATTTTAGTTCATAAAAATAAAATTTTTAAAAATTTTAATTTACTTTGTTCCAAGATAATACTAAAAAAATCTTATACTATTGAAAACTTTAAATAATTTCAAAAGAATTTAAATTATTAAAATTTTATTAAAATTTAAGTTCCTCAAAATTTCTAATTAAATTCATTAAAAAATTAAAATTTTATAAAATTTCAAATAATAATTTTGAAAATATAGTTACTGTAACTTTTCCAAAATTATTTTCATCATTTCAATTCAATTATTATTTAATGGAATTTTTAACTAAAATTCTTCTCTAAATCAGTTATTTTTAATAATTTTTGAAAAAGTTCTTTGAGAATTTGTAAATTCATTTGTTTTCAATTCAATTTTACAAAAACTTTCGATTATTCGTAAATTCTTCAATTAAATATATATATATATATATATATATATATATATTAAAAATACAAAAACTTGAAATAATTTTACAAAAAAATTCAATTAAACTTGTTCAAGAAAATTAATTTTACAGAATTGTTAGTTAAAAGTATGAAAAATTCAGTTTTTCAAAGACTTTAATTTGAAACTCTTTCAAAATTTAATTATTTCTAAAAATTAACGCTGTAAATTATTATCTAAAATTTTAACTGAAATTCACTTCTAAATCGATTTTTATTAGAAAATTCTACGAGAATTCAATGATTTGAATACAAAAATAAATAATTTATATTGAATAATTGAATGTTTCTCAAAATTGAATTCACATAAAGAATTTAATCAACAAATTTTTAAATAATTGAATTCTTTCGACGAATTTTAATAAAATTTTTAAAAATAATCATATTTTTCGAGGAATTTGATAATTGTAATTAAAAATAATTGAAATTCTGCGATGAGTTTTATTATTTATGAAAATAATTGAATTCCTGTAAAAAAATTTATTATTTTTTGAAAATAATTGAATTACTGGAAAGAAAATCATAAAAAAATTGTAAATAATTGAATTCCTGTGAAATTTTTCTTATTTATGAAAATAATTAAATGTTTGTTAAGAATTTTATTAAATTTTTTGAAAATAATTGAATTTCGGAGAAGAATTTTATTATTTTTAATGTTAATTGAAATTTTTACGAGAATTTTTTGAAATATTTTATTATAATTGAGAATAATTATTAAATTCCAATAAACAAATTAGATCAAAATTTTTTTAAATAAAATAGTATTCTTTCGAAGAATTATCTTTAATTAAGAATAAAATTGCATATTTTCAGGAATAGTTTTAAAATTGTTTTAAAAATAATTAATTCTTGAAACGAATTTTATTACTTTTGAAAATAATTGAATTTCTACAATTATTTGTAACTTTTACAAAATTCAATTTTTTTTATAGTTTTTAACTATTATTATTATTTTTTTTTATAATTATTAAATATTATTTCTATATTTTATTATTTTCAAGATTAATATTAAAAGAAGTAAAAGAAAAAGTTAAAATTATGGAAATAAGACGAAATTAATAAATATTATAATTTAAATTTAAGCGCGCTTTCTCGTACAGCAACTACTTTAAACAATGTGATAGCATTATCGCAATTTTTTCTTTCGACAATATTTCAATTGTTTATTTTAAAAAATTAAGGTAACAATATTTTGACAGCTTAGTTTTATGGTTACATATTTGGCTCGTTTTTTTGACAGACGGTAATAATTTCTATTTATTACTTCGCCCGTCTCACACAACAAAATTTTAAATTCTATCTGTCAAATTAATGAATTTCTCTTAATTTCATTCAAGTATTTTTTATAATTTTGCCAGGCAGGCAAAGTAATTCATTTCTGTTATAAATGCATGTTTTTGTTTGAAATTGAAAACTGTCAAAAATTAGAGGTTAAGTTACACTTACCAAGTCAGTAACACGTCTTTTCGAAGATTTTCGATCTTCGTTTTCCAATGTTAAAAAAGAATACGCTAAATACACTTGAATACATAGTATACTGATACCGATGATAAAAAATATTTTATATTTTCGCACACAATTTGTCGACCGGCTATCCAATAAATGTCTTGCTACCACCATTTTTCATTTTCCCCTGCTGCTAAAATCCAGATAATTTGGCTGCAATTTTCCATCATCCGTATTCCGTCAATGAAGTTGGACTGAATAACTGCGAGAGGTCGCCGAACGTGATGTGCGCAAAAGAACGAAATTTAACATTTGCGCCGTTTATGTATATCTTTGAACATGTGTTTTTTTCATTGAAAGAAAAATCAAGTGTAAGAATTTTTTTTTGCAAATAAAAGGATGAAAAATTCTTTTTCTTTTGAGAATTGTGTTTATTTTGATATAACATTTTAACATATTATTTAATTAACATGTTTAGAGTATAGAATAAATTTTGTAAAAATAATGTCAAACGAATAATTTGAAATTTTTCTAATTTTTAGGTTAGAATGATGTAAATATTACCAATATTTTGAATTGTTAGTGATTTTTAATTCGATTTCTATAAGTGGATATCGAAATGTTAAAAATATTTAAAAATAAATCTGTCAAATTTGGAATACCATTTCTCGTTTTCATGCTGGGTGCACCGTTTTTAGTAAATGAATTTCAACGACTTCGGTATGTTGTGCTTATGAATTATTTTCTAAACAAATGTTCTCATTTTTGATAATTTAATGATTTGATCTAATTTTCTTTTAAAATTTTTCTATATAAACATTCAAAAATATTTTTAAAGAAACATGCAAAAGTAAAAAAAGTTATAGCAATAAGCAACTTTTATTGTTTCAATTTTTTAAAATTAATTTCAAAAATAAAAAAATTTGAAAAACTATTCAAGTATTTATTAAGTTAATTTAAAAATTCCAAAAAATTTGTTTCTTGAAAAAATGAGGGTTAGATAAGTATTTCATGAAAAAATTCTCGTTTTTTCTAATTTTAAAAATATTACAATTTTTGTAAGCTAAATATTTTTACATAGATTACATATTATCTTTAAAACGTTAAAAAATATGATGTTATTACATATTTAGAAAACGAGGCTTCGGAAAAAATTTTGAATTTTTACTCTCATTGATAATTTAATTAATAATTTCAATAACTTTTTTTAAATCTTATTTCAAACAAATATAAGTGAAAAATAAACGTTTGGTTCTAAACTTTAATTTGATATGTATTATAAACATGTTGAAATTATTTAATTACGTTAAAATATAATTATAAATTATACTTGCTTTTTAGTTACGAGTATAAACCTTTAATAGCACAAGATGTGTTGCGTGATGAAATGAAGAAGAAAGGATTGCATATGAAGAAGCCTGGGGAGGTTACTTTAGAATCAGAATATGCAAAAATCAAAGACGTAAGAAATGTTTTATTATTTCTTTGAAGAAAAATACACATTTAGACAATTTTATCTCTTCTTTATTTGCGCTTCGAATTGTATTTATTTTCTTTCTTCAACTTATTTAAAAAAAATGAAAGTGAAGAAAGGTACCTAAGAAGAAAATCATTTGAAGGTTATGTTTCTGTTATTTTCACCTTTAGTTAAATGTTTCTGTTTAAATAGGTATAATCCAAATCAGTTTTTATTAATTATTTTTTAGATTATGTAATGAAGACTTAAGCATCAGTAATTTATATTGAAAGTTAATCCCCTGTCTGTATTTTCATTCAAAAAATTGCAAACATAACCTTAGGTACCTTTCTTCAGAGCGCGTTACAATGGTCACAATACACAAATTAGTTATTAATTATTTTTAAAAAATCTGTTTTAAAGTAATACATTTTTTATAAAAAACTAAAATATTTATTACTTTTTTAGAAAGATACGAGTAATTGGGAAATCAAACGAATTCCTCGTCCTTATGAAGAGCCGGAGACGAAATGAAGCGTGAGTTATTGTATTTATTTTCATTCTTAATATTTAAGATACTTTTAAGAAATTAAATTTTCTGGAAACTGAACTAAATATAAATTATTTACCTTAATTAATAATAAGCACACGTAGATCACCAATAATGAGTCCTATTCTTTTAAAAATGTATTCAATTTTCCTTATGAATAAATTTTTGACTGCTTCCTTAGAATTTAAAATCCAATTTTTAATTCTAGTATTGCTCTTACTGTCACAAAGTATGAAAAGGTGAATGAGAGAAACTGTAATTGAAATAATAATAATATTATTAACAAATGCAAAAAAATCCTCTAAGATTGAAGTTCAAAAATTCAATATGGCGGACATAAAAATATAAAAAATATAGTGTATTCTAGTGCAACTTGATATTAAGGGGTTCTCACTTTTTCACAATGTAGATCAAAATTGATTTAAAATTTGCAACAACCTTTTCTTGAAGAATCTAAAATAGTATGCCCTATCCATTTAAGAAATTGATTTTCAACATAAATACACAGGATGCATATTTCATTTGTTGTAATTATTAAAAAAAATTATTGTTAGAAAATTGGATGTTTCCAATAGCCCAAACCAACTTTCAGTCGAATGAAAAACGTTTTAAAACATAAAATTTATTAAAACTAAAAATTTTTTCTTTTTATTTTATGAAAGATGTTAAAATTTTGAAAATAACAAGATATTTTAAAAGTCGTTTAGCCAATAATAATTTATTTTAACATTTTTCAAAAATCGTCATTTTTAATGTTTTACAAATATTTGAATAACTTCTAAAATAATGAACGCTTTTTAATGATCTTAGGCTTATTTTAAAGGGCATTTGCTACACTATAAGAATTACTTATAGGCATTAACGTGTAATTTTTTTCTTAGAAAATGCAGGCCGTCAAACTTGGACCAAAAAAATTTAAAAAATTTGAAACAATCTTATTAGCAGAAAAATAATTTTTATAAATCAAACGTATTTTTTTTTTATTAAATGTTCTTGAAAAAGCTACACCATATGATGTTTTATATATTTTCTAGAATAGTTTTTAGTACAGAAAAAAATTTAAATTTTTTAACAAAGGGTGAAGAGTATTAAATAAGTAAAGTGTTTTTAAAGAGGCCAAAAATAATAAAGCTAAATGCCAGAAAAGAAAAGAAAAAATGTTTAATTGTAAGAAATTCGAATTTTTGAATTTTCGATAATTTTTGATAATTTTAGATTTTTTACCAAAGGGTGGAGACAAAAAAATTGGGTAAAAAATTTTTGAAGAGCACAAAAATAATGAAGCTAAATGCCATAAAAAGGAAGAAAAAATGTTGAATTTTGAGAAATTCGGATTTTTGAATTTTCGATAATTTTTGATAATTCTAGATTTTTAACAAAGGGTGAAGATAAAAAATTGGGTAAAGTATTTTTAAAGAGCACAAAAATAATGAAGCTAAATGCCATAAAAAAGAAGAAAAAATGTTGAATCTTAAAAAATTCGAATTTTTGAATTTTTGATAATTTTAGATTTTTTAACAAAGGGTGGAGATAAAAAATTGGGTAAAGTATTTTTAAAGAGCACAAAAATAATGAAGCTAAATGCCATAAAAAAGAAGAAAAAATGTTGAATCTTAAGAAATTCGAATTTTTGAATTTTCGATAATTTTTGATAATTTTAGATTTTTTAACAAAGGGTGGAGATAAAAAATTGGGTAAAGTATTTTTGAAGGGGACAAAAATAATGAAGCTAAATGCCATAAAAAGGAAGAAAAAATGTTGAATTTTGAGAAATTCGGATTTTTGAATTTTCGATAATTTTTGATAATTCTAGATTTTTAACAAAGGGTGAAGATAAAAAATTGGGTAAAGTATTTTTAAAGAGCACAAAAATAATGAAGCTAAATGCCATAAAAAAGAAGAAAAAATGTTGAATCTTAAGAAATTCGAATTTTTGAATTTTCGATAATTTTTGATAATTTTAGATTTTTTAACAAAGGGTGGAGATAAAAAATTGGGTAAAGTATTTTTGAAGGGGACAAAAATAATGAAGCTAAATGCCATAAAAAGAAAGAAAAAATGTTGAATTTTGAGAAATTCGGATTTTTGAATTTTCGATAATTTTTGATAATTCTAGATTTTTAACAAAGGGTGAAGATAAAAAATTGGGTAAAGTATTTTTAAAGAGCACAAAAATAATGAAGCTAAATGCCATAAAAAAGAAGAAAAAATGTTGAATCTTAAGAAATTCGAATTTTTGAATTTTCGATAATTTTTGATAATTTTAGATTTTTTAACAAAGGGTGGAGATAAAAAATTGGGTAAAGTATTTTTGAAGGGGACAAAAATAATGAAGCTAAATGCCATAAAAAGGAAGAAAAAATGTTGAATTTTGAGAAATTCGGATTTTTGAATTTTCGATAATTTTTGATAATTCTAGATTTTTAACAAAGGGTGAAGATAAAAAATTGGGTAAAGTATTTTTAAAGAGCACAAAAATAATGAAGCTAAATGCCATAAAAAAGAAGAAAAAATGTTGAATCTTAAGAAATTCGAATTTTTGAATTTTCGATAATTTTTGATAATTTTAGATTTTTTAACAAAGGGTGGAGATAAAAAATTGGGTAAAGTATTTTTGAAGGGGACAAAAATAATGAAGCTAAATGCCATAAAAAGAAAGAAAAAAATGTTGAATTTTGAGAAATTCGGATTTTTGAATTTTCGATAATTTTTGATAATTCTAGATTTTTAACAAAGGGTGAAGATAAAAAATTGGGTAAAGTATTTTTAAAGAGCACAAAAATAATGAAGCTAAATGCCATAAAAAAGAAGAAAAAATGTTGAATCTTAAAAAATTCGAATTTTTGAATTTTTGATAATTTTAGATTTTTTAACAAAGGGTGGAGATAAAAAATTGGGTAAAGTATTTTTAAAGAGCACAAAAATAATAAAGCTAAATGCCATAAAAAAGAAGAAAAAATGTTGAATCTTAAGAAATTCGAATTTTTGAATTTTCGATAATTTTTGATAATTTTAGATTTTTTAACAAAGGGTGGAGATAAAAAATTGGGTAAAGTATTTTTGAAGGGCACAAAAATAATGAAGCTAAATGCCATAAAAAAGAAGAAAAAATGTTGAATCTTAAGAAATTCGAATTTTTGAATTTTCGATAATTTTTGATAATTTTAGATTTTTTAACAAAGGGTGGAGATAAAAAATTGGGTAAAGTATTTTTGAAGGGCACAAAAATAATGAAGCTAAATGCCATAAAAAAGAAGAAAAAATGTTGAATCTTAAGAAATTCGAATTTTTGAATTTTCGATAATTTTTGATAATTTTAGATTTTTTAACAAAGGGTGGAGATAAAAAATTGGGTAAAGTATTTTTGAAGGGCACAAAAATAATGAAGCTAAATGCCATAAAAAAGAAGAAAAAATGTTGAATCTTAAGAAATTCGAATTTTTGAATTTTCGATAATTTTTGATAATTTTAGATTTTTTAACAAAGGGTGGAGATAAAAAATTAGGTAAAGTATTTTTGAAGAGCACAAAAATAATGAAGCTAAATGCCATAAAAAGAATAAAAAATGTTGAATCTTAAGAAATTCGAATTTTTGAATTTTCGATAATTTTTGATAATTTTAGATTTTTTAACAAAGGGTGGAGATAAAAAATTGGGTAAAGTATTTTCCAAGAGCACAAAAATAATGAAGCTAAATGCCATAAAAGAGAAGAAAAAATATTGAATTTTAAGAATTTCGAATTTTTGAATTTTTGATAATTTTAGATTTTTTAACAAAGGGTGGAGATAAAAAATTGGGTAAAGTACTTTTGAAGAGCACAAAAATAATGAAGCTAAATGCCATAAAAAAGGAGAAAAAATGTTGAATCTTAAGAAATTCGAATTTTTGAATTTTCGATAATTTTTGATAATTTTAGATTTTTTAACAAAGGGTGGAGATAAAAAATTAGGTAAAGTATTTTTGAAGAGCACAAAAATAATGAAGCTAAATGCCATAAAAAGAATAAAAAATGTTGAATCTTAAGAAATTCGAATTTTTGAATTTTCGATAATTTTTGATAATTTTAGATTTTTTAACAAAGGGTGGAGATAAAAAATTGGGTAAAGTATTTTCCAAGAGCACAAAAATAATGAAGCTAAATGCCATAAAAGAGAAGAAAAAATATTGAATTTTAAGAATTTCGAATTTTTGAATTTTTGATAATTTTAGATTTTTTAACAAAGGGTGGAGATAAAAAATTGGGTAAAGTACTTTTGAAGAGCACAAAAATAATGAAGCTAAATGCCATAAAAAAGGAGAAAAAATGTTGAATCTTAAGAAATTCGGATTTTTGAATTTTCGATAATTTTTGATAATTTTAGATTTTTTAACAATGGGTAGAGATAAAAAATTTTGTAAAGTATTTTTGAAGAGCACAAAAATAATGAAGCTAAATGCCATAAAAAAGAAGAAAAAATGTTGAATCTTAAGAAATTCGGTTTTTTGAATTTTTTATAATTTTGGATTTTTAATCATTTGGGTGGAGACTATTAACAGGGTGTTTGACGGTCAGGGAATGTCAGAGAATTTTATTGAAATTCGGGAAAATTTCTAAAAATTTTTACAAAAATTAAAATTTTTGTGAATAAAAAATTGTTTTAATCTTACAAAACTAAGAAGATTTTTATTATCGTTTGTTTCTATCATGAGATATTAATTTATTGTTAAATGTCAGTTACCATATGTTTGTTTCAAGAAAGCAGAAATAAAATTAGTAAAAAGTCAGGGAAAAATCAGGACATTATTCTCTCAATCCTTATTAGACACCTAGTAGTAACAAAGTTAGTAAATTCGTAACTAATTTAGTAAATTAGTTTGTAAGTTAGTTAGTTAATTAGTTAGTAACTAAGTTAGTAAGTTGGCTAGAACCTAGTTTCGTGTTAGTAACTGTGTTTTCAATAAAATAACCAAAACCTAAAGTATTTATTATCTATTATTATGTACAATAATATTGTACTTAATATTAGTTGTGTTTGAGTATATGTTTGTGTATATTATGCACATACTGTGCCCTTTACTCTCTTCACCCCTGATTTCTTTACTGAACAAACGGCCAGTGGAGAAATATAGTACATTTCTCCACTAGTGCCTAGTGGACAATGATTCCATTTTCCCGAAGGTGTTGGACAAAATAATTTTTCCATTTGTGAAACTAAATTTTAATAAAAAATACACAAAACTTTCGCGAAAGTATCCTAATTATGGTCATCCTATTCATTAAGAAAGATAATTAAGGTTCAAAGATAGCATATTTACTCACTGCTGCATAATATTTCAAGGAAAATTGAGGCATAATGCCGGAAACACATATATATGAAGGCTTTTGGCATCTTTGAATAATAATGCATATTGTCGATGCCTTTTCACTTGACTTTCCGGTCCAAGGTAAAGAAAACCTTAAATCTTCACTCTGTAATAAAGATAAATGTATAAATATTTAAGTGTTAAAATCTAAAAGAATAGAATTTTCTTTCTCACCCTTGATGCTATTGTATCGGCACATTGAGCAGTATAGAAAACTCTGTAAATTACAATTACCACTACTCCGAAAAATTGACAAATTAGTGGAAGATTGACTGTCTCTTTTATCTAAAAAAACGAATTTCAATGAAAAATCTTAAGATCATAAAAAGAATCTAAAACAGTTATTTGACACTAAATGTGTTAATAGATTTTAATGGATTGCATATTATGTTAAACTAACGTGAACGAGTTGAAGTTGTCCAAGAATGATGTAAAATAATGTGGCTATAATCGTCTTAAAAATCATAAATCTTGTTAACCTATTAATCTCATCAACGTATCTAAAATATGAAAAATATTGTTAATGTGTAAAGTAACTACACTCTTAATAATGTTTAGCAAAACGTATAGCAAAATGAAGAAGAAAGATTGAAGAATTAATTCTTGGCCTCTCAGCTTCTAAAGTATAGATTATTAATGTTTCCTTCAATTTTTATAATATTTATTAAACTTACGCTAAAATCTCTTGGTGTTGTTTAATGCAATCATTTAATTGCAATTTGTCGTGAACTTTTTCAAATTTTTCAGCAAGAATTTTCAATTTTACCGATGCAACGTTCATTGTCATAAAGAGTAGACCATCAGCGACATTTAATGCACCAGTTTCAAAAATATATATCATCTGTTGAAATATTACCAATTTCTTTTTGTTATAGGGGTCAATGGAAAAGGGATGCCAAACTTCCTTTGGAAGAATAAGAGTTATGTCAAATATGTGTAAGTAAATGTACAGTAGAAACATTAAACAATAAATTATACAATGTATAATATTTGTCAAGATTGAAGATTCCATTTCTTTCAATAAAATTGCTTCCTTACTTTCAGCATCCTTTACTACATCTTCAAGAACAGCAATTAAAATCTTAAAAATATATTTTTATTAATTTAAAAAGAATTCATAAAGTACTTAACCCACCTACGGTTTGTTCCAACATAACTCGGGGTTAATTTTCTGTACCAAAACAGTTAAACCCTAGTATACTTGAAATAAATAATTATTTTATATCAATTCCGTATTTGTCGGTGCAGTTAATTAAACTGCAGGAGGGTTAGGTAAACATTTTTCATATATGAGTTTTAAAACTTATTGAACCTTGAATTGAGATCGATGAATTTTAAAAAGAATTGATGTATACATTTTTTCTGTAATCACCATAAGTTCTAGAATAATGCAAATTGTTGTCGAGACTGTCGAAACATATTTATAATAACGACAAAGTCCGATTAAAACACCGAAGAATAGAAGAATATCATTCATTAGAAATATCCACCATAGAGATTCATAAAATATTCGATAAACTAGTTTCGCCTTCTTGTCAATTGGCCACAGCAGTAATACAATTCCAAAAATTTTTAACATTCGATAAGATAATAAATATTTGGTTTCATTTGATTGATTTGATTGATTTGATTTTGAGGATTTTGAATCACAATTTTGTTTTTGTTGTACGATACCATCTTCAACCATATTTAATTTTTGGAATCAATAATATTTTTCAGTGTAAAAATGGAAGGAAATATTAAAAGTGTGAAGTGTAAAGAAAGAATTGTCGTTCACTTGGAAATAGTAAATTTGTTGTACGACTTTCTTGATAAACTTTTAAGAAAAAAATTTTGATGAACGTTTCTAAACTGAAGAAATAAAACTTAGTAGTTAGCTGACTAGTAATAAATAATAATTAACAGCGACATCAATTAAATTTAACTCAGTTTGCAAGAGTAATTAAATACAGCTTATAAGATGTATGCCGAAATTGTTTCTAATGAATGTTTGAAATTATATTATTGAACATATTTCGCATCATTGTAGTTATTAAAAGTTCGTATTTATTCAATTTATATTCGTATTTATTCAAGGGAAAAAAAAATACTTTTTGGTAAAACATTTCAGAAAAATCTTTTTTTTTTTTAAATATTTCTGGTATGATAAAATTACAACCCCGATACACTTTTTAAGAAAAATATATGCAAAAAATGTTATAGTAGTTTATTTCTCTTTATCTTAATTGTTCCCGGAGGAGTAATAATAAGAAAAAATGTTAATAACCTTTCAGTTTGTACGAGGATAATTTGAAGAAAATAGTATAATCAAAAATACATTAGAGTGTGAATTTTTTTATTAACAATAACTATAGCTGAATTCGTGCTTTAAATATTCGCTTGGAATTATATTCAGTACGAAATAAATTTTGATACTACATAATAGTTGACATAAGAAATTTTTGGTTGATTTTATGAAAAATCATACCGTGAGTATAAAAAACAGGCAATTTAAGTTTTACTGGAATTTAAAAAATTAAAATAAGTCGCCAGCGTGAATAGTTGAATTTATAATGAAGACAATCTGAGGTATCTGAATGGCGAATCATTTCATAGTTGACAATTCTCTTACAGTTAGATTTAGCACAAAAAATTAATTTTATGACATAACAGCTCTCGCTCTAAAAAAATAGTTTGTTGATGTTGCTAGAAACTGAAACAAAAAAAAAAACTTGTAAAGAAAACCAACATTACATAATAATTAGAAATCGAATATTAATTAGAGGAAGTTTAATTAATTGAGGTCCTGGATCTAATAACTCACCCGACGCTCGGAGACACTCGCTAATACAAGAGCGAGTTATTAGATCAGGAACTTCTATTTTAATTGTACTTACAAAATACAAACGAATAATATTCCAAACAGAATGAGTTAGATATCACTAATGGTTTTTGACTTCGAATGATCACAATCGACAAATAGCTCCGTATTTTAGAAGATTTATTAATCCATGAAGATTCATATATAGAGTCAGCAATTTTTTCACTCTGTAACGATTAACTTACCATTAATTTATAATTTGTAATTTTATTAAAAAAAAGGTTTTATAAACTTACCTGATTCTTTAAATCGTTCGCTGTCCATGAAGTAAGGAAGAGTCTTAAACATGCAGCAATTAGCATCAAAGTAGATTTTAATAGAACTATCAAAGATGCATGCTACTTTATCAATATATTTGTACAATTATTATACAATCCCATTAAAAAAGTATATTGTATCGCAGATTAGAATACCTCTCACCTATAGGCAATGAATACGATATTAACAGATTCGTCCTATCATATCAAGATTCATTGCAAATATTTTGTTAAATGGGTAAAATATAAATATTTAAAGTAATGAATCCATGATAATAGAAGACAAAAGTATCTTCTTAATCATCTGCATCTGATTTCTTAAAGATTTATTTAGTTTCTCATCCTGAACGGAAATGTGCTCATCTAAGGTTAAACAAATCTTAATCAGATGGAACAAATCTAACTTTTTATTCGTGTTGCGGATCCTAAAATACTTTAGATAATAATAATCTGCGGGACTTGTTGAAAAACAGTCCAAACTCTAATAACTATATTCATATTTATAATATTTCAACTGTCTTGTTATTTTAGTTGTCAAGTCAGTTAGTCTAAAAACTCTGCGTATCAGTCGGACGTGTCCCGGTTCAAATAAATAATATTTAATTTAAATCTTTTTAAGGAGTTGCATTTTATTTCGTCAACAGGACTGTATAAAATAAAAACAATAATATTTACTCACACTCAGTAACTCAAAAGCCGAAAATACTATAGTGACCGTCATAGTAAAAGTACCATGCGAATAAGTTTAGAAGCCTCATTGAAGAACCTGAAAATATATTTATAGAAAGACAAGAATGTTTATGACATTACTATTTAAAGAATAGATTGATATTATTATATTCGTACATTTACATACCCTATTAACGCAAGTTAAAAGAAACGACGTGCCAAAAAATATGTGAAAATTAAAATATTTCATTCATACATAAGTTTTTTTCTCGTGAGGTCAGAAATTGGTGGCCATGTCACGAGCTTAATCTTCCGTAAATATAATTAAGATTTGAAATAAAATATCAGCTTTTTTTCTAAATATCATTTCAACTTATCTAACAATCACTTGAAATTTCCACGATATTTATTTATCTTTAAAAACTTTCTCTCTGTCATTCTTATAAGTTATAATCTTCAATTTTGAAATCTAAGAAGACTTAAACTTAACACATTGAGGATAATGACCTTTTGATAGATGTTTGTATTATTCTAGAGAATAGAAATCGATAGTAATTTCGATTTTTAAGGATTAAAGTTTATGATAATTTAGATCTCAATACTTAATGAATTCTCAGATATCGGCTCCTTGTGAGTAGAATCGTATATGTAATTAAATTTATTAAAGGCGGAAGTTAACATCCCTGTTTTATTCTCATTAATAATAATAGTTTTCATTGCCGTTCAAGTATGTTCGTTCTCATGTACTATGAAAATTCTATAGTTTTTAATTTTAGTATCGTACATTCGCCCATACAATTTATTTACTTCATAACAGGGTGGCCGCAAGTCAGGGATAAACTGGAAATCAGGGAAAAGTCAGGGAATTTTGTTAGTCAGGGAAAAATCAGGGAAAAGTCAGGGAATTTTTAAAAATTCTTTAAAAGTCAGGGAATTTTGATCGAAAGAAAACAACAAATTAAAAAACTTTGATACTTAAATGTCAATTCAGTTTTTTATTTAGACGTTTTTGTAATATAGTTCATATAATGGTGCCGTCACATTTTTTATAAGTTTGGACCTTTTTACGAACATTTTAATGTAGAATATTAAATAATTCAAAAATTTGTTAGTCAGGGAAAATCAAAAATTAGTCAGGGAAAAATCAGGGAAAAGTCAGGGAATTTTGAAAATAAAATTTTGCGGCCACCCTGTTCATAAGAAAGAGAAAAGGTATATTATAATAAAAAATAATGTATAACGAAATAATTAATAATGTCAACTAATGTCTAACGGTTAGTTAATATAATATTGATTTTAAGAAAGTAACATTTTTTTATTTCGATTTATTTTTATTCAGGGTGGCCGCAAGTCAGGAAAAACTGAAAATCAGGGAAAAGTCAGGGAATTTTTTTAAAATTCTTTAAAAGTCAAAGAATTTTGATCGAAAAAAACCACAAATTAAAAAACTTTGATACTTAAATGTCAATTCAGTTTCAGTCACATTTTTTATAAGTTTAGACCTCCTTACGGACATTTCAATGTAGAATATTAAATAATTATCTTATTACCAACATTTTACCAATCATTTTAAAGAAAAATATAAATTTAGAATATTTTATAAGAATTTTAAGAATCAATTTGTAAGAATATAAATTTTGTATATTGCTCTTAACTTAAACGAAAACTATTATGAAACTTTGATATATCATAATCAGTTTTTCGAGCCATATCGGACATAATATAAAATTTTGAAAAATTGTTACATTATTTAATTACTTTTTGGAAAAAAAATTGGTAGTGGAATAAATGGATTGGAAAAAATGTAGTGGAGAAATTGATTAGGAGTCATTCCATTATATTTCGAAATGATTTCGAATAATGTCGTTGCTATATTTTTGAGGTTATATTGACAAAGTTTCTAACCGACTTGAAGTTGATTCGCAAGTTATAATTATTTCATTTCACTATTGCCAATTCTGACAATTTTGTCTAACATTTGTAATTTTAAACACCTAGTGCATAATTTATATTTGTTTAAGTTCCGGATGCAAGAAGACTGAAATGTTTATTTCGTAGAAATTCATTATTTATATCTGTAAATATTTAAAAATAGTCAAGTAGTTTTCAAATTAGTTTTTTGAAATGCAGTGTTGCGTAGGAAAATATTTTCATGAACCCTGCAAAAGCGAAACAGAACCTCAATCAATAAAAAAAAAGTTTTGCGAAGAAGATGAAAATATATTAAAATTAAGAGTAAATGAGAAAATTTCTACGATTTGTAAACGACATGAAACAAAATACCTTTATAATTATTCACAATATTTCGGCAAAAAGTGTTGCGATCCATTTGGAACTCATTCTTCCGTAGTTACAAAATGTTTGCGTAAAATAACATTAAACCTTGCACAAGATGTGAAATTTTTAAAATTGATACCAGGTAAGAAAAATAAAAATCAAATTTATTTAAAAAATTTTTAACAATATTAGTTATTTAATAGGTAGAAGTTTATGCGCAAGATGCAGGGATAAAATTTCATCGAAGAATAAAGAATTAAAAAACGACCTTGAAAATCGAAAAGATCCATTATTCGAACCTATTAATAACATCTACAGTGAAGAAGCATTATTGCCATTGGGAATAAGTCCTGCGAAAATAAAAAAACTCAATTACGACCAAAGAGAAAAAGCAATAGGAAAATCAATTTCTAAATCAGCAAACACTATTATTGAATTGAATAAGTCTTTTAATTTGCAACTCTCAAATCCAACTTCAGATGCTTTGTTATGGGCTGAAGGCTATAAGTCTCTAGTAGAAGATCTTAAAATTAAATTTAAAAAGTGTGAGAAAATGGGAGAAAAAATAAAAATTTTCACCTTGGTTCCTACATTTTGGACAGTAGAGAAGGTATGTCACGAATTTAATGCAACTAAATACGAAGTGAAAAAGGCTAGAGAATTGTTAAAAAAAGAAGGACTGTTACCAGAATTTATAAATAACGAGATGGAATAACTGAAGATATCAAAGCAAAAGTAGTGGATTTCTATGAAAACGATGAGAATACTTGAATATTACTTCTAATAAAGGTTTGAAACTATAATTGAATGTATTTTGTATCATTGTAATTATTAAAAGTTCGTGTTTAGTGAATTTTTATAGTTTATTTATTTAAGGAGACTTTCTGGTTGAAAAATATAATACGAAAATCGATCTTTTATTTAAAAATATTTCTTATTATCATTAAATTACTGTCTTAAAAAAGTTTTTAAGAAATATGGAAAAATATTAGCTTTTGTTATACCAAATTACCTTTGGTGTCACGTAGCCGTGAATTAAATTTTATTTTCCTACCTTTAAGTATTTAATATTTTTATATATAAAAAGATATATAATATTTTCGATATACAGAAACATATATAGAAATATTATTTAAATATTTTCTTACAATTATACATTCAGAACCAAAAATTAATTCTCTGACATAACAGCTCTCGCCCTGAAAAAATAATTTGCTGATGTTGCAAGAAACTGAAACAAATGAAAATTATCTTGTAAATGAAACCAAGATCACCGAATAATTAGAAATAGATTATTAATTAGAAGCAGTTTAATTAATTATATTGATTGGACTTACAAACGAATAATATTCCAAAGAAAATGAATCGATAATTCCTACAGCAGATATCACTAATGGTTTTTGACTTCGAATGATCACAATCGACAAATAGCTCCGTATTTTAGAAGATTTATTAATCCATGAAGATTCATATATAGAGTCAGCAATCTTTTCACTCTGTAACGATTAACTTATCATTAATTTATAATTTGTAATTTTATTAAAAAAAGATTTTATTGACTAACTTGAATCTTTAAATCGTCGGCTGTCCAAGAAGTTAGGAAGAGTCTTAAACTTGCACCGAGGAGCATCAAAATGGATTTAAATATAACCGTTAGAGATGCGTGCTACTTTGTTAATATATGTACAATTATTAAACAAACTTATTAAAAAGTGTATTGTGCCACAGATTGAAGTACCTCTAACCTAGGTATCCCTACTGAGACAATGGATGTCTTTAGGACATCCTTCGGTCGTCTATGTCCGTTCTAATGTCATCCAAAAGACATCTTATGTCCTAAGAATGTCTTTAGGATATAAAATATCTTTATGGCATTTGAACGGACATAGACATCCTATACACTTCACATGTCCCTATGCTGAATGGAAATATATTTTGAGATTAAGGAAATCTTAATATGATAGAGTAAATCTGATTTTAAATTCGTGTTACACATCTCGAAAAACAGGGTTAGGAGTACAATAGTCTGCGGAACAGGATAGTATTTTTAAATATTAGTTATTTAATTAGAAAATAGTTTTAAATATAAAAATATGTTTTACTCACACCTAGTAACTCGAAAGCCGAAAACACTATAGTGATCGTCATAGTAAAAGTACTTTTAATGATTAATAAGCGAATGAGTTCAGAAGCTTCATCAAAGAACCTGTTAAAATAATAACGCACTAGATGTACTAATATCTAAAGAATATATTTAGGTATATTATTTTATAATATTAAATATTCAATTAATTGGCTTTAAGGATCCGTGAAAAAAGAAGTCAAAGAATTTTGAAACGTATGAAATAAGAAAATTCTTTGACTTCTTTTTTCACGGATTCTAAAGCCAATTAATTGAATATTGAATATTATATATTAAGGATCAATTAAAATATCAAAATATATTATTTTATATATGCACATACCCTATTAATTCTTGATGCCTCATGATACAATTTCTGTAGTCAAGATCAGTGGAAGTGGTTCTAAATTCTTGTTGTAATAACTCTAAACGTACTGATGTGTACCAAAAAATCATTGCTACAGTGAAATCGACACAAACACACAGAGCTGTTTGTGTTATAGCAAGCACTTGTGCTACATAAAGAAATATCCGCATTAATAAAGCTTCTACAGAAAAAGGATACCAAGCATCGGCCGGCAGTAACGTAGTTGTCACAATTGGACAACAACAAAATGCAACACCAGTTATAAGAAAAGACGTGCCAAGAAATATATGAAAATTAAAATATCTCTCCGTATATTTTTCAATTAGTCTGTTTTCTTTAATGTTTGCTTCTTTCTGAAACTTATCAATTGTGCGAAGAATTTTCTAGAAATAAGAACTGTATGAGTAAGAATAACTATAATCATCTTGAGAGAGATTAGATCAATTAATGCAGAAAAAATTTGAATGTTTTATTTAATAACAATTACTTGTAAACGTTTCCTTTGGACTTTGCAAATTATCATGTTGAAAAAAACTTCAATAAGTGCTGTAAATTCAGAAGCGGCTTGTGCCAAGAGATCGATATTGTTTCTATAATGAACAACACCCATAATTAATGGTATCAGAAGACTAATTACAATTATCAAAGTGAACCACCAACAGAATTCATAGACAAGTTTTTTTCTTGTTAGGTCAGAAGCTGGTGGCCATGTCGAGCTTAATCTTCCGTAAATATTTAAGATTTGAAATAAAGTATCAGATTTTTTTCTAAACATCATTTTAAAATTAATCTACCAATCACTTGAAATTTTTCACTACATTTACTTTATTTTTAATGTTTCTCTCTATCATTTTTTATAATCTTAAATTTTCCATTGTAGGGAGGTTTGACTAAGTTAACACATTGAGAAAAATGATCTTTTGATAGAGGTTAGTATTTAGTATTATTCTAGAGAATGGAAATAAGAGTAATTTCGATTTTTGAAGGATTAGAGTTCATGATAATTAGATTTCAATACTTAATAAGTTCTCAGAAATCGGCTCTCTTATAAGTGGAATAGTGTAATTAAATTTAGAATTATCAAAAGCGGAAATAAGATCCCTCTTTAGTCTCATTAATAATAAGTTTTCATTGGCGTTCAAGCATGTTCGTATTCTCATATACTTTATGAAAATTCTATAGTTTTTAATTTTAGTAGCGTATATTCGCCCTTATAGAATTAATTTACTTCAATAGAGCTAGAGAATTTATTCTAATAAAAAATAATAATATAACAAAATAATAATAATATTAGTTTATCTTGTTCATTTTAGGAAAGTACAATTTTTTTATTTCAAAGTTAACAAATTTCTGAAAATGCTTTATTTTATTATGCTTTTTAAGATTATCTTATTACCAAAATTTCGGAACTTTATCCTAATTATTATTATTATGTAAAAGATAAATTTTATTTAATGTGTTTTGATTCACAGTATCAAAATTTTTTAATCGAAAAAACAAATTACATCTAGATTTGCTCGACACACATCACTATAGTAACTATTTACGAATCAGTAAAGGAAAATATTTAAAGGAGACTTACATGTGAAATGAGTAAATTTATTAAGTTTCAATTACAATTTTTTTTTTTGAATTTTTGTTGATTTTAAACATTAATAACTTCTTTGGCGATAAATGAAAAAATTCACTTACTGTTTGAATGTTTTAGTTCTGCCTTTGCACCCTGTAACAATTTGTGAATAATAAATTGTTACACAAAACATCAACATTTCATAATTATACAGATTGTAAGTTATAAATTGAGTGAAGATTAAAATCGGAGCAATTTTCGACTTCACCCACAAATCTTCTTATTTTCACCTATTTTAATATATTAACGAAAGTTGTGTTTTTTAGATCTTAAGTGCAGAACGCATTTCTACATGTATATCAACAGTAGTTGTAAGATTAGGAAGAAAATATCTTCAAATTCTTATTGTGTCAATTTTTATGAACTGGATAGTGGATACCCGTCTGGCGTCTTGTGCGTTATTATACAAAATTAGAAAATTTCAGCGACATTTAAACTATTGTGGTTTCCATTGATTACTTTGAACTTGTCACTTTGACTAAACGGTTTACTGTGTCCATTACAGGGTCTTTTTCCATAAGCAATAGCACTGGGACATCATTTTATAAAAATACCTACATAAAATCCTTGCAGTGGCCTCAGGTTACTAATGACATATTTTGAAGATATTGTCCATATAGAGAAAATTTATCTATATACTAACACTGTCTTTTAAATACTATTTTTGAATTGTATTTAGAACAAATTGTTCTTTTGGATACATAATTATTTTATGACATAATGGCTCGAATTCTAAAAAAGTAGTTTGCTGATGTAGCGAGAAACTGGAACATAGAACATAATAAAGCAAATAGTTTTTTTTAAACAAAATTAAGTGTTTTTAATAATAAACTTTAGTAACTAGTACATATTTAATTAATTATTTAAGAATGAATGTATGTTAAATAATAGATCTTACAAACGAATAATATTCCAAAGAAAATGAGTCAATTATTCCAGTGGCAGATATAACCAATGGTTTTTGGCTTCGAAGAATTACAATAGGCAAATACTTTTGTATTTTAGAAGATTTCTTCATCCAGGACGATTCATAAATAGAGTCAGCAACTTTTTCACTCTGTAATAATTTATATACAGTTTGAAATACTTAAAATAGTATATTAAACAACATGAGGACCTAAGTGACGACAAGGGTAAAATTAATTAATTTTCTCCATTTGTATCAAAATGGGCTTTATTTTCTCTCATGAGGAAAAAACACATTACCTCTATGCGACATTTTTACCCAAGGAAAACATTGTAGGGAATTTGCAAATGGTTGAATAAATAAATGTGAAATAAAAACGATATGATTTATTAAAAGGTATAAAAAAAACTCACTTGATCCTTTAAATCGTCAGCAGTCCATGAAGTTAAAAAAAGTCTTAAACTTGCAACAATCACCATCATTACAGATTTCGATACTACGGTCAATGGTGCATGCTACTTAAATAGTAAATGTATAATTATTATTTTTATCCCATAGAAATAATAATGATACTATCAAATAGCTTAATTTAATAATATAGCTATTATTAAATTTAAGAAAAGTTAATATAAAATATGTTTCAAATCATCTACATACATCCCTACATAAATTTATATGAAAAATAATAATATAATTACTTTTACTTACACCAAGTAACTCGAACGCAGAAAATACTATATTGAAAGTTACAGTGAATGTACTTTTAATTATTAACAAGCGGATGATTTTAGAAGCATCTTCGAAGAATCTAAAAATGTAATTTCTTTTGAAATATATGGCACTAATCTCCATGTAAGTTCATCGTGCAACATGATCTAATATTTTTAAAAAATTATATTTATACACCCCTCTTCAGCTTACATAATTTGGCTATACAAATGTTTCTACAATTTTCGTCTTACAATTTTCCTCATACTAAATAACCTTATACTAATTTTGCATCTACAGAACGACTTGAAATTAGGAGTACTCTCATTTGCACTGTAAAAAAAGGTTCTAAATTATACCAGATTTCGATTTCGGTATTAAAATAGAACCAAATTACGATTTAGTACCAAAATTAGTACTAAATTAGTACCTTTCTTTTTACAGTGTAATGTATTTTACAAATAAGTATGGTATTGTCCGAACTCAACGTAATAATTTAATAGACGACATGGCTACTTACTATATTGAAGCAAGGAAAATATATTATACTAACGCTATTAACTCCTGATGTCTCATAATACAATTTTTGTAATCAAGGTCCGTGGAACTGCATCTGAACTCTTCTTGAAGTAATTCCAAACGAACTGATAAGTATAAAAAAATCATTGCTACAGTGAAATCTACACAAACACACAGAGCTGTTTGTGTTATAGCAAGCACTTGTGCTACATAAAGAAATATCCGCATTAATAAAGCTTCTACAGAAAAAGGATACCAGGCATCGGCCGGCAGTAATGCAGTTGTCACAATTGGACAACAACAAAATGCAGTTCCAGTTATTAGAAAAGACGTGCCAAGAAATATATGAAAATTAAAGTATCTTCCTGAATATTTGTCTAATATATTTTTTTCTAAATTTTTTGCTTCTCTCTGAAACTTATAGATCTTGTGAAGCACTTTCTAGAATAAAATCAAAACGGAGGCAAAGTTAATGAATATGTACATAAGTGATTATTTTTATATATTAAATGATAATTACTTGTAATCGTTTACTTTGCACTTTACAAATGATCATGTCGAAAAAGGGTTCCATTAATGCTGTTAATTCAGCAATAGCTTGAGTCGAGATATCAATATTTTCTCGATAATGAAAAACACCCATAATTAGTACTATGAATAGATGAATTACATTAATAAAAGTGAACCACCAAAATAATTCGTAAACAATCTTTTGCCGTTTACTGCCACTTTGTGGCCAAGTTAATGTTAACCTGCCGTAAATTTTTAAATAACGAAATAGAATATCGGTTTTTTTTGTTAAATATCATTCTGTTTACTAGTATTATTTCATTTAATGTTGATTACTAGTTTTATTATATTTATTTAAATAACATCGAACTCAAATTCTAAGAAGTCTCTGTTTAATTATCATAGTGATAAAAATTGCTTTTAATTCAGATGCGGGTATAATTCTAGGTGAATAGAAATGATAGTAAATTCGATTTTGACGGATCAAAGTTTCTGATAATTAGACTTTAATAATTGATGAATCTTCAGATATCTGCCTTTTCCTCATATATGCACAATCGTGTAATTAAATTTAGATTTATCAAAAGCGGAAGTTAACAGCCCTCTTTAGTCTCATTAATACTAATAATTTTCTCAGACGTTCGACTAGTTCCGTTCTTACATACTTTATGAAAAATCCTCTATTTTCTATTTATAAGTACCGTTTATTCATTTCTACAATAAACTTGCTAGAAACAAAAACGTTAGAAACAAAAACGAATAGGAATATAATAATAGTTTAATTTCTGCTTTCAGTTTTTAAGAAAATATATTTATTTCTTTTTTTAAATTGTAAATTACAATGATGCTGAAAAATAACCATCTTTTTTATTCTTTTATTTCTGATTAAAGAGTGAAAATATTTTATTCTTACTACAAAAATATGTGGTCTCTCTCTTATTATAATATATAGGTATGTATATTGTGTACTTCTGCACCAAAATAAATTTATATAAAAATAGTTTTACTAACACCCAGAAGGTAAACGTAAAAAACTATTTCTCAAATTTTTCCTGTACTTTTATATAAAATGTATAGTGTATTTGTCATAGGGTTAGTATATAGAAAAAATGAGAGATTTGGAATTTTACATTTGCTTCCTAGTTACACCGATGATGGAATATATTCACACTACAATTCACTCCGTGTATGTTTATAATTTTCGTTGTTATAATTCCAACAATGAAAATATTACAATAAAGGTTTTTATTCTTATAGTCCCAGCACAGCTTTTAATGTTAGAAAGTAAGAGAACGTTCTATATAGAAACTGAAAAAAATTTAAACAGTAATAGTATATAAAAGGATGTATATTTTAATATTTGTGAAACTTTAAAACTTTAAAATTTGATAATAATGTTTTTTAATTTTTTCGAGGTTCATATTGTTTTTTCAAAGTTTATAGAAAACAGCATTTATTTAAAATTTGAGAAAATATATAATATTACTTTTAATCCTTTTAATGTCTAAAACTAAAAATTCATATACGATCGACTAATATAAATATTAAATCAAATTGAACTTCTTAAATTTGTTCAAATAGTAATTTAAACATCACTTACGCTTCCGTAGTACCAAGAAGAATATTGAGCGATTACACCAGAAACTGATATAATCAATGGTTTTTGACACCTTTGAATGATTATGTATATAGACTTTGATACTCCTGCAGACTGTCCTGACCATGGTATTGAATATTGCAATTTCTCTCCCTTAAATGCAAAATATATTTTTTTGATTTCCGCATACAAATTTCAATATGGACTATATGCTTCTAAAGTATAGAAAATGTTCCATAATTCTAAATTAGGGTAAACCATACACTTTTGCCTAGAATCATTTTTCCCAATTTTCACTATTACGAAATGTTACTTTAGATATGTTTACAAATTGGTATGTTTACAAATTGTCCCTTTTGTTGTTTTATTGTTTAAAAATTAAAAACTAAATTTGGCCAGTGAATTTCTTTGAAATATTCTAAAAGCGACTATATAATGCTCTATTGTCAACTGCGTGTGACTTCTATTCAGTTGTTTATTTCATACATGTGATTTATTATACTTACAGCTGAAGATAAAGCATCTGCACACTGAGTTCCAAAGTATACTCTGTAGTTCACAACTATTATTACCAATAAAAACTGGTGAATTAAAAGAGGTTCAACAACTTCTGTTTGCTGAAAGAAATAAATTAAAATAAAGTTTGGTTTCGGGCCAAAGATGTCTTTTGGATGTCTTTCAAACGGACATAGACGTCCTAAGCATGTCCTAAAGACATCCCATGTCCCAGTGCCCACAGGGTAGCTACTAATCAAAAGGCGTTAAATTAATTATGTTAAGGTGTTATTATTGAGATAAGCTAAATAAGAAAAATTTATATTACATCTCTTTACTTACGTGAAGAAGTTGAAAAAATCCCAAAGTTAGATACAGAAAGACAGCCAAAGTTGTTTTAAGAACGATGTAACGTGATGTTGTATTTATTAAATCTACAAACCTATAAATATTAAAAGCTTTAATATTTTTAAAATTTTTAATATTTATCGTCGTTTGTGAGGGAAGGTTCCATTGAGCAACTGTATGTCGAGAGGTTTTGTTGCTAACGATGCTCCCTACAAGCGACTATCCTTCTTCTAAATATATTAGAAATTAATGCACATTAAACTATATTAACCATATTACTTCCTGATGAAGTTGGATGCATCTTCGCAACTGGGACTCATTGATCGCAAGTGGAAATTTATCAGAAAGAACAGTCAATTTAGCTCGGGCAATATGCATCGACATAAATAGTATACCATCTGCAACATGCAAGACACCAGAGTGAAAAATGTAGATAAATTGTTGAGTAAGTTCAAACACCTTCCTCTTGAATGGATCAAGTGGCAATGGATACCATATTTCTTTTGGAAGAATAAGTGCTGGTTTGCATAATTGCATGTAAGTAAATCCAACTGCGACTATATTGTACAATGTATATACCGAAAAGGCCAATGGAATGGAATCTCTAATGTATTTGCGAAATAATATTTCATCCTGGCTATTAACATTTCTTACAGTTTTATCAAGATATTCCAATAAGACCTGTTAAATTACAAAGCGTTTTATATATTGTGCCTGATGTAGTGTATGACAGTTCCGAGGGTGGACAGTTACGGTTCCAACATTGTAACGACTTTACTTATTTTTAAATAAAATGAATGACGTTATATGTAAACGTTTCTTAAAAGAAAATTTAATAAGAGAAATTTAAAAAAAGGGAATCTAATACATACCTTAAAGTCATCCTTTTTCATCTTGAAAAGCATAGAAGTGTAACAGTTCTCAAGTAATACTGTTAATTCAAAAATTATAAAAATCAGAGTTATGAATGATGCGATGTCCTGATAAAAGCAAATAGTACCGCCAATTACCCCAACAAAAAGAATCGGTCCATTAATCATCATTATCCACCAATTTATTTCTATGACTCTGTCAATAAGTGTTCTTTTCTTTTCCTGTGGCCATAGCATATAAATATTTGCAAGAAGTTTCACTAGTCGATAAAGATACAAAGGTTCTTCTTGTTTGACATTCAATTTTTGAATTTTAGCCATTTTATTAACATTAACTTTCGAATAAATGTCAGAGGAGTCTCAAAATTCCAAAAAAAAAAAAACTGTTAAAACTTTGAAGACGATCTCACCTGCTGTTTTACACATTTTTAAAGTTTTTTCTATAGAATTTTAAACATCCTACAACTGTTTCAAATTCAGAGAAAAATTTATAATAAAATACCTTCATTTGAATAATTTTTTTTAACCCTCTCTACATTAAATTTTGTAACGCGGTTGGTCACATGTGAGCAAAACTACATATTTTTATAAATCGGAAATTACACTCTTTAAAAATAAAAAATTTATTTACATTAATTTTATATCCATTTATTAAATTTATTACTCTTCGAGAGGGTAATACTTTTTGCATTTTATTCCTTTTTTTTAATAAAAAGTTTCAATTCCTAACAAAATATATTAAATATTTTTCCTAATAAAGGAATTTAATATGCGAAAGAAAGAAAAGAAAATGTTCTATGTTTATAGGAATAATGTGGAAGTAATAAATAAATCATAAATTGTAGTGAATATTAAATTTTTAAATTAATGCATACGATTAAATATGCTTCAATATTTTATATATTTTAGAACATTCCGCTTCTCATCACATGATATAGCGTGTAATTATCTATAAATGTAGCAAACGTTTTCATTTGAAATTCGCGATCTTTATACTGTATGTACAGTAATTTTTAATGTGATCAATTATATTTTCTTAAGAAAATTAAATTTGCCTTCTCTTATTTCCTTTCAATGAGAGAGTATTTATAAAAGTAATAAATAAAACTATTTCTTTGAAATTTATAAAGTAGAATTAGAAAATATGTATTAGATAGAGTGCATTTACTATAATAAATTTTAGTATCATATACAATATTTATACAACAGAAAGGACTAATTTTGTAAAAAGTACAGTTAATTTTCAAATCAAATAATACAGTAGAACTTGTAAATAATTAATTTCTTTGTTTTTTTATAAAAAAAAAATATATCTTAATATAAAAAAATATGTCTTGAATTTTTTTAATTAATAAGGAATTTATTTAATTATTTTGTTACAATGGGATTATTCACAACTTGCACAATATAGTTTTATTTAATTTGGTTGGTAAATTACCTAAATTTGACTTTATAAAGACTTTTTTATATCCTTGTAAGGAAAAAAAAATTATTATTATAATTAATTATTATTATTATTATTATTATTATTATTATTTAAAAATTTATTATGCAGTCATAAAAATGTAATCTTCTGCTGATTATCGGCTGTGGTTACTTTTTATAAATTGTGAATTAAATTAATTTTGATGACCCAGATAATTATTGGAATTGTTCTAGCAACAGTTTGGGGCCAGTAAACAATTTTTGTACTAACAATTGTTAGTAAACAGAAGATAAAGTTCGCTCAAAAAATAATTTGTCATCTTCTGCTGATTATCGGCTGTGGTTACTTACTTTTTATGAATTGTGAATTAAATTAATTTTGATGATGCAGATATTAATTGGAATTGTCCTAGCAATAGTTTGGGACCAGTAAAAAATTCTTGTACTAACGATTGTTAGTAAACAGAAGATAAAGTTTGCTACAAATTAAAATATAGTTTTTCGTCTTCTGCTGATTGTCGGCTGTGGTTACTTCTTATGAATTGTGAATTAAATTAATTTTGATGATGCAGATATTAATTGGATTTGTTCTAGCAATAGTTTGGGATCAGTAAACAATTCTTGTACTAAAAATTGTTAGTAAACAGAAGATAAAGTTCGCTTAAAATTAAAATATAATTTTTCATTTTCTGATGATTATCTGTTTTGGTTACTTATTTTATGACTTTCATGAAGTATTGACCTGGAAAATCCTATATAGAGAAAATGACATAAAATTCTGACTTGAAGTTTTCGTTTATTTCAACTTTTTATTAAAAAAATGACGTTTCTCTTCAATTTATTTTTAAATTATAATTAAAAATCAGATATTGTTTTTTATTAATTAAAACAGCCAATGTAAGAGTAATATAATAATTTAAATTGAAATTTCTAAAACACTATTATGGGTCCATGTCAGATCGTACCGTCATTTTTATTAACTCTTGATTAGATTTTTAAATCTTAATGTTTAGTTCTATTTCTGTATTCAGATTTTTCCATTTTTTTGTGACTTAAAAAAGTATTTTCGTCAGTATCATTATACTGCATTTATTACCTGCATTATATCCCTCCTTTAGATGATGTTCACCGTTCTTCATTTCTCTTCTCTCCCACTCCTAGTTTCTTAAAGAAATAAGAAAGTTTCTACATGCCTTGATTCATAATATTCTAGTGTCGTTCGGTATGGATTTTGAAGTAGGATGATTTTCATCTCTTACAAAGTTACAAAATAAAAAAAAAAAGTTTATTTCTTCCGAAAAAATGCTGTGATATTTTTATACCAATAAAATACAACATGTTTTGTATATTGTTATTAGCAATATGTGGTAAGTAAAAGTAGAATAATTACACAAAAAATTGATTCTACATCTGTTATATCAGTAATAAATGAAAAATTTTAATTTTATTTATAATTTATAATTTTTTTAGTAAAATTTAAAAAATGTTTAACTACAACATTTTGTAATGCAGAGAATTTAGAAGATATTCTTTTTCTATTGTTGATTATTGTGTTTCAATTGAAAACATTGACCTGTCAAAATATTTCAAATTATAAATCATCTTGAATTTTCTAAAATTTCAACTTTATGCAGTTTTTTTTCTATATCCGTTTATGATATTCTTTTTCATAAAATTTAAAAAATTATAAACTAAATAATTTTATTTTTTGTAAAATGGTTTGAAAATTCCTTATAGTCGCAACCGGGGATACACTGCGGCTAGCGGCATACATCTCTTCAGGAGGCCTTCATGGGGAAATTCATTTTCTACCGGGAAACGTTGAAAATGTGAAAATTCGTTTTTCTCTTAAAACAACACTTCAATATCCAGATCAGTTGTGGGAATGGTACGTCACTCAATTTCCCGTGGATTATACCAGTAATAATGATCGCTGTGGTGAACAAAATCTAGGAAAAAGGTAAAAAAAAACGTTTTTATCCTTATTTTTATCCTTTTTCTTAAAAATTGGTAAATTTCGAAATCCATCGATAAAATTTAATTATGATCTGAAATTTATTAGAACTCAATATATTTAATTTCAGTGTGATTGACCTAACTGAAAAGCTAGGCCCATTGCAAATGCCGGGCAATGAAACAGGTTCAATTGAAGTACCTGGACTTAGTTTCACTGGAGAAAACGGACTTTGGGGCAAAGGTTTGATCTTCAAAGATGCCTATAGTTCCCGAATTATATGCGCTTCTATCATGGTAAAATAATTAATATTTCTTAATAATAAGATTCCAATAGGAGAGTTCTCTTTGATTGAAATTTAAACTACACATTTCAATTTTATTAGGAGATAATTTTTTTATTTAATTATATTACAATCGAAAAATTAAATCTGCTAATACAGGTATTGAATAAAAATTCAGAAAGAGTGGCCGAGGCCCGTTTTCATAATTCTGTTGGTGGATCTGTGTGGTTCCGATGGTTGGGTGGTCAGGCTGGCGAAAATATAACTGAAACTGTAATTTATTCAAATTTGCATCGTGTAGATCAATTAACTCCCAGTGCAGTCGATTACACAGAGCATAATTGGAAAATTTATGTCACAGACATTTTCGAACCTGGTAGTAAGGGTAAATGTCAAAAACGTTACTTTAATTTTTTTAATTAAATCAATAAAAATAGATGGTGTTTTAAATGTTCTTGTGATATTTGTTAATTATAGATAAAAGCAACTGTAATATTCTTCAAGCAATTTTCGATCCAGACAACGCTGGCGTGAATAAGTCAATTGGCGATATTGATATGCGATTGGGAAAAATTAAAATTTCCGAAAATTTATCTAAACGAAGGAAATATTCTTTCAGAGATCCAAAACTTGACTTGTTACCAAATGATTTTATAGGATCTCATCGATTGTTATATTTAGTTATATTTCATCCAACTCACACTGATTCTTTTCTAGCTTGTGCTAAAATTGAATACCGAAAACCCGTTATGGCCAAGTAAGTACAACTATTAAAAAATATCTTATTTTACATAATTAGATATTATAGTTAAATATAGTTAGAATTGATATATTTAAATATTATTTTCGATATTTTAGGGCAATTATCAATGCACAAGGTGTTAAAGGCGAAGTTTCGTTCAATCAAGAGTCTCCATTCGCCCCAACTTGGCTAAATATTTCTTTGAATCCAATAAATGATTTAGAGACAAGATTAAGATATGAGACGAGAATTGCAGCTTACAAAATTCATGAACTGCCTGAAGAACCTGCAAAATTTGTAGAGCCAGTTGGCGAATCTTGTACGACTACTAAAAAAATGTACAATCCAATAAACATTGATGATAATACTCTACCACCACCTGGTAAAATTATTTTTACAATCTCATTGATTGTACGCAATAAGATTTCTTTTTAATGACAAATTGTAATGATCGTCAGGTTTTGGAACTCAAGATCAATATGCCATTGGCGACTTGTCGGGAAAACTTCAGAATCGAAAGGAAGGTTCAATGCACTTTGATATTCTTGACGGTAGCTCTAAATTAAGTGGAGTTTACTGGGATACAAATCTTCCTCTTTCCGGATCACACAGTGTTATACACAGATCTCTTGTTCTTCACAAGTATGTCATTTTTAATCATTTTTCTTGTTCTGTGAAAATTTATTTATGGATAGATATGAACATATTGGTTTTTAGAATATACTGCAGGGCTCGAAGCAGTGAAAGTATTTAAAAATAAATATAATACGGACTTTACGGACCAAGAATTAAAAATTACGGACCATTTACGGACCAACTGACAAAAATAGAATCAGGCCGAATCAAATAAGAGAACTACTTAAAACTAGAAATTCAATTTTTCACAACTATAAAACATGAAGAAATCGATAACTCCGAGTCTTCGACTCGAAGTCATCGATTTCTTCATGTTTTGTAATAATTAATAATAATTATTAATAAAAATTAATAAAAATAATTTATAATAATTAAAATCATTATCAATTCAATTATTTTTTTTTAAGAATTTAAAACTAAAATTCTTCGATTATTATTTTAAATTTTCGAAAAAGTTCTTTGACAATTTTCAAATTCATTTCTTTACAGTACTCAATTTTTTGAAATTTCAATTATTCGTAAATTCTTTAATTATAAATAAATATTAGAAAATAGAAACTGAAAATAATATTAAAAAAAACTCAATTAAACTTTTTCAAAACAAAAAAATTTGAAAATTCCATTATTTCTAAAAATTCACGCTATATTGCTTTTAATATTCTATATATTATCTAAAAGTTGAACTGAAATTCATTTTATGAATTTTTTTTTTTATGAAATGAAAATCAATTTTTATTAGAAAATTCTACTAGAATTCAATTATTTAAATACAAATTTAAATGTAAAAATGCAAATAAATAATTTATTGAATAATTGAATGTTTCTTAAAATTCAATTATTCAATAAAGAATCGTTATCAACAAATTTTTAAATAATTGAATTCCTTCGACGAATTTTAATAAAATTTTTAAGAATAATTACATTTTTCGAGAAATTCGATTAAAATTTTTTATGAAAATAATTGAATTCTTGCGAAGAATTTTATTAAAATTTTCAAAAATAATTAAATTCTTGTAAAAAGTTAACAGAAATTCAATTATTTTAAAAAATTTTAACAAAATTCTTGGCATAAATTAAAAATAACAAAATTCTTAGCAGATCTTGAATTGCTTTCAGAAATTTTAATAAAATTTTTCGCAAAAACTTAAATATTTTCGTAAAATAATAAAAATCTTTGCAAAAATTCAATTACTTTCAAAAGTCTTAATAAAATTCTTCTAGCAAGAATTCAATTATTTTCAAAATTATCAGAATTTTAGCAGAAATTCAAACATTTTAAAAAGTTTTGATAAAAACTTTTTTTTTTGGTAGAAATTCAATTATTTTTAAGACAATTTTAAAAAAATGTCTCGATAAAATCCAATTATTTAAAAATTTTAATGAAATTCTTCGATATTCAATTATTATAATCTAAGATTTTAACTGAAATCTATTTTTAAATCAATGTTTATGAGAAAATTCTATCAGAATTCAATTATTTAAATACAAAAAAAAAAATGCAAATAAATAATTTATTGAATAATTGAATGTTTCTTGGAATTCAATTCCTATTAAAAATCTTATGAACAAAATTTTAAATAATTAAATTCTTTGGATGAATTTTAATAAAATTTTTAAGAATTTTTTCGAGGAATTCGATTAAAATTCTATATTGAAAATAATTGAATTCCTAAAAAGAATTTTATTACTTTTGAAAATAATTGAAATTTTGCAATGGATTTTATTAACATTTTTGAAAATAATTGAATACTATTACTTTAAGAAATAATTGAATTCGTGTGATAAATATTGTTAATTATGAAAATAATAGAAATTTTGCAATGGATTTTATTGAAATTTTTGAAAATAATTGAATTTTATTACTTCTGAAAATAATTGAAATTTTGAAATGGTTTTCATTAAAATTTTTGAAAATAATTGAATTTTATTACTTTTCAAAATAATTGAAATTTTGCAATGGATTTTATTGAAATTATTAAACATAATTGAATTTTATTTCTTCTGAAAATAATTGAAATTTTGCAATGGATTTTATTGAAATTATTAAACATAATTGAATTTTATTACTTCTGAAAATAATTGAAATTTTGCAATGGATTTTATTGAAATTATTAAACATAATTGAATTTTATTACTTCTGAAAATAATTGAAATTTTGCAATGGATTTTATTGAAATTATTAAACATAATTGAATTTTATTACTTCTGAAAATAATTGAAATTTTGAAATGGTTTTCATTAAAATTTTTGAAAATAATTGAATTTTATTACTTTTCAAAATAATTGAAATTTTGCAATGGATTTTATTGAAATTATTAAACATAATTGAATTTTATTTCTTCTGAAAATAATTGAAATTTTGCAATGGATTTTATTGAAATTATTAAACATAATTGAATTTTATTACTTCTGAAAATAATTGAAATTTTGAAATGGTTTTCATTAAAATTTTTGAAAATAATTGAATTTTATTACTTTTCAAAATAATTGAAATTTTGCAATGGATTTTATTGAAATTATTAAACATAATTGAATTTTATTTCTTCTGAAAATAATTGAAATTTTGCAATGGATTTTATTGAAATTATTAAACATAATTGAATTTTATTACTTCTGAAAATAATTGAAATTTTGCAATGGATTTTATTGAAATTATTAAACATAATTGAATTTTATTACTTCTGAAAATAATTGAAATTTTGCAATGGATTTTATTGAAATTATTAAACATAATTGAATTTTATTACTTCTGAAAATAATTGAAATTTTGCAATGGTTTTCATTAAAATTTTTGAAAATAATTGAATTTTATTACTTTTCAAAGTAATTGAAATTTTGCAATGGATTTTATTAAAACTTTTGAAAATAATTGAATTTTATTACTTTTGAAAATAATTAAATTTTATTACTTTTGAAAATAATTGAAATTTTGCAATGGATTTTATTACTTTATAGAAAATAATTGAATTCGTGTGATAAGTATTGTTAACTATAAAAATAATTGAAATTTGGCCAAAAATTTTATTAAAAATTTTGAAAATAATTGAATTTTGTCGAAGAATTTTGCTATTTATTTATAAAGATAATTGAAGTGTTGACAATGTTTTTTTTTTTAGATTTTTTGAAAATAATTGAATTTTGGAGAAGAATTTTAATATTTCTAAAGATAATTGAAGTTTTGATGAGAATTGTTAAAAATTTTTGTACATAATTGAATTTCTGCGAAGAATTTTATTACTTTTGAAAATAATTGAAATTTTAAAATGAATTTTATTGAAATTTTTAAAAATAATTGAATTTTATTACTTTTGAAAATAATTTAAATATTGCAATGGTTTTGATTAAAATTTTTGAAAATAATTGAATTTTAATACTTTTGAAAATAATTGAAATTTTGCAATGGATTTTATTAAAACTTTTAAAAATAATTGAATTTTGTCAAAGAATTTTGCTATTTATTTATAAAGATAATTGATATGTTGACAATGTTTTTTAGATTTTTTTGAAAATAATTGAATTTCAGAGAAGAATTTTAATAAAAATAAGAATTTAAGAATTTTAAGAATAAAGAATTAAGAATTTTAATATTTCTAAAGATAATTGAAATTTTGACGAGAATTTAAAATAAATTTTTGAACATAATTGAATTTTTGCGAAGAATTTTATTACTTTTAAAAATAATTGACTTTCTGCAATCATTTGTAATTTCTCTAAAATTCTCAAAATTATATCGTACAATTTACTAACTTTTGTCCTTTTTAAATGAAATTATACGGACTTTAAGGACCTTTTTTTTAAAAAAACGGACTTTTACGGACTTGAAGCAAAGTTACGGACTTTTTCAGGATTTACGGACCTACTTATTCGAGCCCTGATACTGTCTAACTTAAAATTAAATACATACCAATTCTTTTGATTCATTTAGATATAATGAAAGCGATAATAAAAGCATCAGTCCTTGGGTCTGTGCCGTTATTCTACATCATTCACCGAAAAACACTGGACCACTCTCATTGACAACGGCACAAGTAATATTTCGATATCCTTTAGTTGGAAGAATTATTTTTCGGCAGCCAACAGATGAACCTGAAATGGACACTACAATTTTGATAGAACATTTGGTTCATGCAGATGGTACTTCATTGAATAATTCTGCTGAGCACAGGTATTTATTAATACGATTCCCTTTTGTTCAATTCTCAGTAAACACTGTCATATCTATAAGACGATTGAAAATTTTGAGTCGTTTAGTAACTGGGTCAAAGATGCCCAAAGCATATTCGAGAAAACGTCCAAGAAACATTAAAAGAATATTTTCAATTAGTGTGCCCACTGGGTTATTTTGAAGCATAGAGAATAATTTATCATTCATTCAGATGGATGATTCATGATTTCCCACCAGGGAAAGATTATTACAACTGGACTGCTAGATGTCTTAGTGCTGGAGCTCCTTTCAATCCTTACAAGGTTGTCCTAATGTATCATTTTATTTTACCACTGAATGGAATCTTTATATTTTAATATTTATTTATAACGTTTATATTATTTATATTTATTTATTTATGCATCTTAAGCAATTATTAAAAAAGCGTAATCAAAATAAATAATTATAAACTTATTGTATTTAATAATTTTAGATAGAATCAGGTTTGAATCAACCGAGTCAATGCTCCGCGAATGAGATTACCCTTTGTAGACTAGGTGATTTAACGAGGCTTGGAAGCTTGGAAATTGCAGGAAGAAAAAGTGTTGCAACTAAATTAACAAGAAAATTATTTACTGATAGTGCTATTCATTTATCAGGACCAAATAGTATAATAGGGAAGAGTTTAGTTATTTATGATGATCACGGACCAAAAGCAAGAGGAGAAAGACTTGCCTGTTCAATGTATATAAAAAATTAGTATATCTACTTTTATTATACAAAAACTTTATTAACTTTAACTTTAACTTCAAAACTACATTATACAAAATTGAAGTCATGGTTTAAAATTAAATTTCTGTTTTCATAGAATTAGTAGAGTGTACCGAAGAAAGGCTGTGGTGAGAAACTGGTTTAGTAACAGTGAGCCTAAAACTGCAGGAGGAAAAATAGAATTTATTCAACAAACCGAATACGATTTAACTAATGTAGAAGTAAACTTAGAAGGTTTATCTAAATTATCAAGTGGATATCATATTCATATGGTGGGTAGAAAATTTGAAAACCTTTGCTATTTATTGCTTTATAAATTTAAACATACATGTCGATACCTAAGTGTAATACTGTTCTATCTTCACACTCTATAAATCTTTTTAGACACCTATTGAAATGGATTTGGAATTTCCATGCGAAGAGTCATCCCTTTACGGTCACTGGAATCCCTTAAAAGTTGATCCTAAGAACGTACCTCTTTCGGAAGAAGGCACAACCGATCAGTACGAAATGGGTGATTTAAGTGGAAAGTTCGGCACTTTAGATAATAGAAACAGATATTCTGTTACTTACAACGATACAATGTTACCCTTATTTGGTCCAAGAAGTATTTTAGGTAGGAGCGTGGTTATTCACAAGAAGGAGAAAAATATAAGGTAATTATTACATAAACATTAAACATGTACGTAAAGTATAAAATACACTACTGTTGGAAATTATCGGTACGGCTCGAAATTATCGGTTTTTTGGCATAGCCCAAAAACATACCAAAAATTAAAAAAATTAAAAAATTAAATCGCGATTTTTCTGTGAAAGCAAATGTAATTTTGGAATATTTTCGTTAAGATGGTCTTGTTCTACAATCGAGAGAGGATACGCTCCTTCCGAGGCAAGAGAATTGAGAGCCATTGCCTCTTTTCATCATCCAGACGGTTACGCCTATGGTTACATAAGACTGGTAAAATCTAAATTTTTATTAAATTAACATAACAAGTTATTTTACTTTTTTTTAATTGTTTTTAGACTCAACTTATATACAAAGATAATAGTCAAAGTGAAACGGCAATAGAAGTTAAACTTAGACATCCTGGTGAGAATGATCGAAATATCGTAAGTATGGATTTCTACTGAATAATTTTTTTTCAATAATTAAGAATCAATTTTACCAAATGGTTTAACTACACTAGATTTTTTTATATTTTTATTAAATTGGTTCTTTTTTTGATATTTTTTGAATGATAATTTATTAATTTATCTTTGTAGACAAGAAATCATAATTGGGCAATTTATGTAAATCCAGTAGGAGTTGATGCATCCGTAAAAGTAAAAGATACTCGATGTGTTGCAGCTGGTTATATTTGGAATCCTTACTTTACTCAGTTAGCAGATCCAATCAATGTAAGAGTTCATTTTTCCTTACAAGATAGCATGCAATTTTGCCATTAAACTTTCACAAGTTAGCAGTGCAACTTTTAGGTAAAAATATAAAGGAAATATATAATTGACACTGTACTTAATCTGTAAGTTAGCAGCAAAGTTGCAATTGAAGCTTTATTCAAATAAACAAATGTTCTCATAGATAGCACGTAACCGTGCACTGAAATTTTGTAAACCAGACACAAGTTTAATAGAAATCTGAAAGTTAATTAAGAGAGTTGTTGCGAAAATTCAGATGTTGTAAGGGTTTTTAAACTACATGCGTTACAATAAATATTTATGCGCAGGAAGATTTATACAAACAAGAGTGTGGTGCTGACTTACCATTGAGATGTTATGTGGGAGATATATCTGCTCGTTTGGGACCAATTGATATTGGACTTGAAAGGCGTGTTTTCAGTGATTCAAACTTTCCTTTAGAAGGTCCTGTTTCGGCTATGGGAAAGTCAATCGTTATTATGGAAAAGGATTTTGGAAATACTCGTTTCGCTTGCGCGAATATTGAACCAGATCACGATATTGTCAAATATATTAATATAAAGAGAACACCGCGCTTTGTAGTGTGAGTTACAAAAATTAGTATGACCTACTTCTTCTTCTAAATATACACACAATTCTTTACAATTTGTAAGTTTTTCATGTTATCAAAATAATGCGAATGCTTTCTTAGAGCCCAATTCTTGGAAACTGTGAGAGAAGTGATGGGAGTTCCTGACTGGATGATTTCTGTTGACAGCAGAAAAACTAAAATACTTCACAGTGGTGGATGTATACAATTTTTATTACATTTCAGAGGTGATCATTTATAATGTTCTACCCTACCTTATTTTTACAATATTTTTCTTGTTCTACATGTTATTAATTTAACTTATTAACAATCCACAGGTCCTATTGCAAATAAATTAGATCAAGACTTTGGTAAATTAATATCAACTGGAAAATTGGAAACTACTAGTTTGTATATTCCAGGATATGTGCCAAAGAGGAGAAAAGGTTCCTTTGGTTATCAACAGTGTGGATTCCGTGATCCTAATGAGAAAAAAAGTATTATACATCAAAGTTTTGCATTATTACGAAACAAATTACTCTATTAAAATATCTTTTAACGTTTATTTTATTTTTCAGAAAAGAATTTCTTTTTTCAAAGTAATGCATCAACGCTACATCCACATATGTTTGTGATACTTTTAATTGGTTTGTTATCGACTTTCTCGTTTTAAACGTTTATTATTTTGTAACAACTTATTTATATAAATAAACTTTTTTTAATTTACCAAATATACTTTATTATTTAAACCTTTCATTAAAAAGTCGAAATCCTCTCATGAACTTTGCTTAAAAACCAAATTCTCTTTTACCGGACTCAAACATGAGGATAAAAGTATTTTTTATGTCCTTGTATAAAGTACTTACGTAACACAAATGAAAAAAACAGCCAATAGACTTCTCTATTTCGGTGAAATGATTCATGAAGGATCTCTAACCGTAATGTTGACAGCATTTCTCTTAAAGTTTTTGCGACACAAACCGCCATGGTACGGTTTTGAAAGACAAAAATAATTATCATCGACAATGCTTTTTGTCAACATTTCCTAGGCTTTCGAGTTGAAAATTGTGTAAGTATTAATATACAATTTCAAGTAATAACATATCAATTTTAGAATAATGTTTATTGCTAATAACTCAATTGACACTATTTAGTTAACATAAATATGTATACATAGATTAACCGCCTGTTTACAAAACAAATGTGGACAGAGTGCTATATGTATCCTTTGTTTACGTACATAGTAAGAATCGCTATTAAATGTTTATGAATTCAGTCTTATGAAAAACTATTAAAGTCTACCGAGCACCACATTTTTCAGGAACTTTGTTGAAAATTTTTCTGCAAAGTCTTTAAAAACTTTGGTTTGTATAAGAAAGCTAAGGAATAATGTAATAATCTACAATGTAGACTTTAAATCAACAGATTTCTCATTCACATTAACTAACATTCTGACAGCAGTAAGGTAAGTTGCTACGTTGGAAAGATACTGAAATAATAAATAGTAACTTATTAATTTTTAAATTTTGTTATGAATATTTGCCAACTTATTATATTAGATCAGGTGATTTCAAACAATTATCAATGGTACAAAAATGTATTTGCACTTTAATTGTGCATAAGACACTTAAAGGTGTACGTTTGCTGTCCTAATGCAGAAAATCGGTAAAAACTGTAATTTAGAATGGAATGGTTTACATAAATAATAGGTGGTATTAATAAAAATATTTAAAACACTTACGTGAGCATAATATGACAGAGATAATCTTGGCATAATACCTCCTATTCTCATTGTTATCGGCTTCTGTGATCTTCTAATCACAACTATCCTTGACTTGATCAATTTTGGAGAAAGTCCTATCCATGAGGAATTATAAATCTCCATGCCAATGTTACTGGACTAATCCGATAACATTTTTTAAAAAAATTTTTAAGAATTTGTAAAAATGTTATAAAATATTAGTATATTAAGGGAAATCCCTAACAAATGTATAAAATCAGTTTTCAAGCAAAGCTCAATAATTGCTTAGAACTGCTTAGAAGATGATTTTTGGTGCAAATCAATGAAATATGATGAAATAAACTATTGCTAATGAAAGTAAATCGGTTTTTCAATTGATTTGAGCAAGAGTGAAGTTAAATAATGGTTTAATTTTAATAGTAAATAATGTGTAAAGTGAACTGCTAACCTGACAGTTTAAGTGCGTGTTAAATAAAAATGTACGAAAAATTTATTTATTTTGATTTAATTATTAACTATAAAGTAAATAATTCTAATAATTGTGAACGTAATTAATGTCTATAATATATTTTACCGTAAGGATTACATATTCAGCTGACCAGGATGAAACGAATAATAATCCACATCCAGCACAAACAATCACTGCCGATTGTAATTTTATGATTAATGTTTCTGGCTATTTGAAAAGTATATATTATTAAAGATAATTTTTTATTCCTTGAAATTAAAAAACTACTCTTCCTTGCTGTTAAAAGTTGTTTTACTTACTGTAAAAATATGTATACTACAAAAAACCATTCCAGACGTTGCAACCGATATGGTTGTAAAAATGAGAAAACAAACAGTCTTCATTATTTCATCTGCATACCTAAGTAAATTTTGATGATTTTGAACGCATAAGTAAAATTCCTTTTCAGTTTTAGCAGATCGAAAATCGCGAGACAATAAATCGAACCTTGCGGCAACGAACCATAAGAGGTACCCTACTAAACAATCAACGCTCATAGCAGCTGAAACTTGAAAGCCACACAATGTTTGATGAGCATATATGAGATATTTAATTGGTTCAGAATCTACTGAAAATGGATATTTCGCATCGGTTGGAAAGCGTGATGACATAAATAAGGGCCCCAGTATAACTACCAAAGATCCCATGTAATTGGAAATTATGAAAAATGTATGCAACATTCCATACTTATTTGCATAATTTTGCATGGTTTCTCTTTCATTTTTATTTGCTTGACTTAAAAACCGTGACGTCTCTTCTAAAATACACTAGAAAAATAGAAATTAGCTTACACTTCACTATTTAATTTGTAAATGACAAATAGATTAAAATGGGCAATATGAAATATGTTATTTTAACCTTAAATTTATTTGCCAACCTGCAAGTTATAGCGATGAATCCTGCAAATAACGATTTTACTCGCAAGGAGAGAAACACCACACGAGACAAACATGGATTGTAACATTATAAGTGAATCTCCACGATCTTGATAAACTGAACATAAAAGTGGAATTAGCAAACAAAATGCAGAAATAAATGCCAAAAATGAAAAAACATCACGTATGAAAATTTCCAATTTGCTTGCATTAAGTGATGGAGGCCAACAACTAGTTAAAATGATACTAAATTTTGAGAGTGTTAAAGATGCTTCGGGAGTTATTTGAAATATCATTTTCTTATACGTTGACTTGAAACTTTTTTATATTATTTAATTAAAAAGTTAATTTTTTTGAATTCTCATGTATTTATAAAGACTAGCATTATATTCAAAATCTTCATAATCATAATTGCAAATATTTTCCCTTCCTTTTTATTAAAGATTGAAAAATAATACGTTCACTTTATTAAACAATTCTAAAATGATTCCTGATTAAAAAATATTATATATGAGAAATTATGAGTTGAAAAGATGAAACAAAACTGAATGGCAAGATCAATAAGAAAGGGGAAATGTTCTTATATTATTATGCAACAATTTAACGCAGAATATCGTGAAATGAAATTTCTAGAATATTGTGAATATAAAATCACTTACTTAATATAAAACATATCCGTTTCCTCTTTCTATGGAGATAATTATACCTTATATTAAACGTTCACTCTACCCCTTGTAATTGTTGGTTGATAAATAATAAATAATGAAAGCTAGTTATGCCTTCTAAATATATTTTTACACAACTTTTATTATAATACAATTTCTAAAATTTTACTTAAGAATGAAAGCAATAAATATCATTTTCTTTATTTTTCTGATATCTTAAATTTAGTTTAAGAAAACAGAAACAGATTTTTTAAATGACTTCTTGTTATTAAATAAAAATTAGAAAGACAACAAAATATTACAAATATATTAGTGATTCATTCATCGTAAAGAAACAAAGTTAAACACTTCAAAATTAAATTTAAAAAACAGTTCTTTTTTACATAGGTATAAATTGTATTAATTTAATTTAAATTACAATTATACTTTACAGTTTTAAATCTCTTAATATACATCGCATATTATTTCATTATTACAATTCTTAATGTTGCGAGATATGAAAAAACTTTGGAAACAAACTGAAAAAAATAAAATCAAAAAGATGTTTGAATATACTTAAAAAGTAATTGAGTTTTACATACAAATGATTTCAATTAATCATATTTATGTGAATAAAGTGATGATGAATTGTAAAAATAATCCCTTAGTCCTTTTTAAGAACCCAGTAATGATAAGAATACGCAGGAATGGTACTAATAATATCTGAATGACAGTAAAAATTAAAATTGAAGTAAACATTTCTTTTCTCTAATAGATTTTGACAGTGCTAAGGTAGTTAAATCGTTTTTGTAACGAAAAACAAATAATATAAATGATATCTTCACTTTTCAGTACAGTCATATATAATAAAAATGTTTGCAAAAGAAAGAAGCACGAAGCAGAAGAAAAAATTTGTGTATTTCATTTTGTTAATTTTTTGTATTAAGAAAATTGTATATTTGTCAATATTTTTTATAGGATGTGTCATTGAAACGATAGAACAGAAAAAGATATTAATAAAAAAAACTCAACTTTTTCTAATGTTATAAAAAATGACGCACAGAATCATGTACACTACAGTGAATTTTAATCGCCGATCTCTTTTAAAGTGTTATTTAAAAATAATATACTTACTTGAAAAAAATAAGCCAGAGATAAAGTTGGTAGTATACCTGCAATATTTATTGTAACACTTTTTTGTGACATTTTAAGAATGAGAATCCAACATTTTAACAGTTTTGGTGGAAAACCAATCCAAGAAGAATGAAAAGCAGCTGTTCCCACTTTGGTAGTCTAAAAATATTATATGGTACTTTTTATTGCAACATTTTTGTAAGTTTGATATTCTGTATTATTAGTAATGAATTAAATAAAATTATTTAATTTTTTACTAACAGCACTTTTAGTACCATCTTTATTAATATTTAATTCTTAAGTCGGATATCGAAGCATTTTCTTAAAATAGTTTATTAAAACCACATTCACTTTTAATTATAACTTTTTTACAGTTTGTGACTATGAATATTGGATTATTTTAACTTGAGTTAGATAGCTTTACAGACTTGATACTATAACAGCAAAACATATTTCTTTAATGTTCTTGAGATGAATGGAAAGCTGATAGACGGAGAGGATCATTCTTCACTCAATTTTCCCAAACTCTAATTCTGTCAGCGGGCACACTAGTAGTCAAGGTAAGAAATTTAAAAAAAACTAGAATTATTCTTACAACTATATGTTACATAAAATTTTCTACTTATCAACTATTTGGAGGTTCTAATGAAGTGCTGCTAGATAGTTTTATCAAAACTGTTAAAATTATGTAAATAATATTATACAATACTGCTATTATGAGGTGTTCAGCAGGCCAGGCTGTTAAAAAGACCAGTACTGTGGCAGAACATACGAGAAATGCGAATTGAACTTTAATCATTAATGGCTCCGGCTGAAATGATGTAAATTGATCAATTGACATATTATTTTGATTTTATTGTTTACACTTCTTATTAAAATATAGCAAAACTTACAGTAAAAAATAGAACGCTAGCGAAAACAATACCAATTGTTCCTGTAAATATTGTTGAAAATACTACTCCACGTATTGCCATCTTTAAAGTTTTTGCATAGCTATATACAAAATTTATAATACAGTTCAAAAGTGATTAAATTAAATGTAATATATAATTTATTTATCTTCAATAGTTCTATAATTATCAACTTTTAGCTGAATTAAGTTTTCACATTTTTTTTTTTTGCTAAATCAACAAAAAAAAGTGTAAAAACTTAATTTTTACATGAGTAGATGCTGATGTTGACGTATCCGCAGAAAGACATCACTTTTATTTTGTACACGTTGAAAATCATCTGCTAACATTTTAAACCTTGCTGCAGTAAACCAAAGCAGAGAAGCGCACAAACAATCAATGGACATTCCTGATGCAACTTGTAGAGCAACAGAACTTTGATGCAAATATACAATAAACATTATGAAACTTGAATTTATTGAAAAGGGATATTTGGCGTCAGTTGGTAATGGTGTCGATAAAAGTAAAGGTCCAAAAGCAAAAAAGGACGCCGTTAAGAATCCCGAAACGGTTAATGACAAATGTAACGCTACATGCTTCTTTACATAGTAATCAATAACGTTTCTTTCAGTTTTGTTATATTCTTTTAAAACTTCTACCATTTCTTGAAGTAAAATCTGAAAAGTGTTCCAATTTACCAAAATAAATTTTAATATACTTTTTCATTTTCTGTAGTATGAAAAAGAAGATTTGTTTATAAGGGATTATTAATCTAATATTATATAGCTGTTTCGATTGTTACGATTATCATTAACAAATGAAAATATTTATTTATTTATAGAATTTTGCAAACATTATTTTGACTTTATGAAAACTTTCGACTGGTATAAAGAAAACCAAAGATTAATTAATAGATTATAAAATATAAGTTAATATATTCCGATGAAATGGAGAAGATAGTAGAATAAGCGTTTCTATGCTAAGGATACTCTTATCTTAAAATTTTGCAAAAAAAAATTTAAATAGATTATTTTTCAGGACAGTTTAATAAGAATATCTTAATTTGAAAGAAATAGATTGAAAAAAAAGACGAATTAGACCAAAAGAAATAAACCTTAAAACGATGGCGTTGAATTCTGCAAACGAGAATCTTCAAGGAAACTTGTGCTGTAGCGCAGGCAAGACAAATAGATTTTGTCATAATTAATCGATCAGTCCAATCTTCGTAAACAGAGATACATAAAGGAATAAATAAAAAAAGTGTTGAAAAAAACGAAAGAAAACATAATATGTCCTTTAGTAAAAGTTTGAATTTTGAAACTTGATTCAAACATGGCCAAGCTAATGTAAGACATGATCCAAATTTTGTAAATTGTAAAAGAAATTCAGGCGTAATCTTCATTTCGAAAATATTTCTTTTACAAACCTAATTGAAGAAATAAGAATCTGAATAATAATCTTTTCGTTGTAAAGAAAAATTTCTTTATTATATTTTACACAATCAACTAATTTTAATTCTACAGAAATTGAATATTTCCAACCCCATCGTTATTATAAAAATGAATATCACTTTTAAATGTTAGTTAATAAATTATTATCGTTGAATCTAAACGAGGAAACATATAGACTGTTCAACTTTTTAAAAATTTATAGAAAATTGAGAATTTTAGAGAGTGGAAAATAATTTTTAAAGTGGTATTAAGAACAAAACGAGGAAATGAAGATTCTAGTTAGTAATAAATTTATAATAAAATGTTACGTTCTACGGTTTATAAAGATAATTATACACTAGGTAATAGAAAATTTCACCCTTGCAGTATATGCTCCTGAATAAATTAGAAAACACTTTACATACTTCTCTCTGAAATTCGTTTAATTTCACTTAGATATAGTTAAGAATAATTTTAGAGTTATGTAATAAAAGAGATAAAAATCTAGTTATTAATTTAGTAAAGGTATGTTCGATGGTCTCTTAAATTTCTCGATAATGTGCGACTAACAATTTAATTGACTTGATTTTTCTTGGTTGGCCGAACTCTGGGCCACGGTTGGCAAAACTTTGTGAAACGCAGTTTAATTGACTTACATTATTTTGGTCGGCCGAACTCTGGGCCACGGTTGGCCCGACTGTTGGCAAAGCTTTGTCAAACGTAATTTAAATGACTTAAACTTTCTTGGTCGGCCGAACTCTGGGCCATGGTTGGCCCGACTGTTGCAGCTTTAATATACATTTTGCGTTATGCACTCCCATGTGAGCGTAGCGTAGTGGTCAGTGTATAAGTCTTCGGTGCGTTAGGTTAGGGGTTCGATCCCAGCGAGCGTTAGATATTTTCGAAAATGTATGTATGGATTGTGTTTAATAATAATAGGTAAAGGTTATATCTGATGTTCCCGCTACTAATAACGTGTTAATTGTTTAAATAATTTAGTTTTTTAATAATTTTTTACCTCTGGCTGTTGAAGTTGGCCAAACTTTGAAAATTGTGGTTGGCCCAACTTACGCATCTAAAGTTGTGCCATCTTTGGCGTCAGTCTTTGGACCAACCATTGAAATGTATAGTTGGCACAACATATGCATTGTAAGTTGGGCCAACTTCCTTATAAGTTGTCGGGCCAACCATCGTCGCCATTAGACGGCGAACCGTTATCATCTGTATGGTTGGCCCAACTAAACCTCTGGCACGAGAAGTTGGACCGACTTTGTAAAAGTTGGCCCAACTATGGACCGACCAAAAAATCGCACCTGGGGAAGTTTAAATTTTGAAATTTGATAGGAAAATGTTAAGCATGTTCCAATTTTTGTGAAATGTAAAAGAGATTCAAATGAAATTTTCATTTTAAATAATTCTATTTTCTTATAGTAAAAAACCAAATAAATAGTACTGTAACATTTCAAAAATACTTTTTTGTTATTGAGAAAAATATCATTTTATAAAAATTAAACACAATAAACTGTATAATAAATGGGCTAGATTTTCTCAAGTGGACCGTAAATTTTCAAAAGTTGAAGTTTATCAGTGCAAATGTGCAAAAAGATAGTTCTATTAGAGTTACGAATAACCTGTAAATTTCATTAAAAAGTATTTAGTTGTTTATTTTTTATAAACAATTGAAATTTTATGCATAACATTTTTAAAAAATGCATAACTTTGAAAAAATTGATGAAACTTGATGATTCTTTTTGCAAATTAACTATGAAATTCGAAACTTTATAAAAATAATTTTTACTTCATTGAAACTCTTAATTTGTTATAAAAAAAATTCATAATTAATAAAATATTTGCTTGAAACAATCTTTTCTTTTTGATATGCAATCTTTAATAAATTCTCTTCAAGTTCTTATTTATAAAATTGAATATGGTTATCCAGAACATGTTATTTATTTTTCATATCAACACTATTAGTTAATTTTAATTATCATTTAACGTATTAAGATGAGTAAAAATTCCTGAAGTGCCACCCCTATTTTTACAAAGTTGCAAAATTTGAAATAAGTTTTTGTATTTTTAAGTATTTGCATCTGGTAATATTTTCACTGAGTATTTTAAAAATATTGAAATTATTTATTATATTTATATTGTTACTTAAAGATTTTTGAACCCTTTTATTAAAATAATTTTGACTAATTGATATTGATACTGAATTGATATTTAGCGAAAAATGATTTGTACGCAGTACAATGCAATGGAAACACAAAACATAAACAGATATTTAAAAACAAAGCAACATCCCCTTCTAGAGGACATTATATTTAAAACTGTAGCGACTTCTGAGAAAGCGGATTTGGATAGATTTTGATAATCTTTAAAAAAGTCGTTTCTAGTTAAAGCTGTAAGAAAATTTGGGTTATATCGAAATGTTTTTCATTAAATTCCTTGTTATTATTTTCAAATTTTTTTACATTATTATCTAAAACAGGCAATGCTTTAGGGAGCTTTCTTTTTCAACGATTTCGAATATTTTCAAATATTTTAAGGATGCCATTACCCACACGGAATTTATAATAGAATATCGTGAAATAAAATTTCTCGAATACACTTACAGTAAATATAAAATCACTTACTTAATATAGAATCTTAAATTTAGTTTGAGAAATCAAATAAGATTTTTACAGGACTTCATTGTTATTAAATAAAAATTAGAAAGACAAGAAAACATTACAAATTAGTAATTTATTAATGGTAACATTGAAACAAAGTTAAACACTTTAAAATTAAATTTGAACAACAATAATTCTATTTTACATAAATGAAATTAATTATGAATACAGTTTATATTGTATTATTTCATTCTAAATAACATTAATACTGTGATAACAATTTTAATCTTTTAATATACATCACATTAAATCCTTCGTTATAACAATTCTTAATGTTGCGAGATATGAAAATACTTTGGAGACCAACTAAAACAGATAAAATCAAGAAGATATTGTAATACTTAAAAAATTCGCAAATATTGTATTAAAGTAACATCTTTTCGACAGGGGTATTGCTCATTCGAGAAACTCATAGAAAACTACTGCGCAGGATGTTAAAAAAGTAAATAAATTTATTTAGGAAAGCATGTATGATTTTTTACGGGTTCCTTACACGATCCTTTACAATTAAGTATATACTTACAATTTACAATAGAGTAAAGGTTCTTGTACAGGAACCTTTACATGAAACATTGATTTTATTTTGATTTTATTGCTGTGCATATTGGTAATTAATAAATAATAATTAATAAAAAAAATTGTGCATATTTCTCTTAGATAAAGCTTTAAAGTATTTTTAAAATTTTTAAAAAAATTTTAGAAGTGTTGTATATCTAACAATTTTGAAACTTTAGAAGGTCTTTTTTTATGATTTTTTGTTCCTGTTTAAAACTCTCAACGACGAGAATCTAACCTTTTATTAAACAAAATAAATTAAAACACTACATTCAATTATTTTTAATGATCTTTTCAATCTTCATTACTTCAATAAATTAGGACTAGTTTTAATATTTAAAATGAAGTAAAAATTATGTAAGATTTTAGTAATTTTTAATCCTTGTTAAAGTGTCATTTGAACATAATATACTTACTTGAAAAAAATAAGCCAGAGATAAAGTTGGAAGTAAGCCTGCAATATTTATTGTAACACTTTGTTGTGACATTTTAAGAATGAGAATCCAACATTTTAAAAGTTTTGGTGGAAAACCAATACAAGAAGAATGAAAAGCAGCCGTTCCTACTTTGTTAGACTAGAAATATTATAAGGTACTTTTTATAGTTTAAAATTTTTTTGTATGTTTGATGTTCTATATTATAAAAAAGAAAATAATAATTTAATTTTTTATTAAAAAAATTCTACTATCTTTATTAATATTTTAATCTTGAATTGGATAGAGTAGAACGGCGTGAGGCAACCAATTGAATTTAATTAATGTTATTGTTATAATATTATTCAAATGTAAATTTTTGAAGTTTACTAGCAAAATAAAAGTAAATTAAGAACAATTGCCTTGTTATGTTTCACTAATTTTAACTTTAAGTTATGTTTTTTTAACTATTATAAAACAGTTGGCCGCCTCACCCAACGTTTTTACAAATATGCCAAAAACGTGGTCCTTTGGGAATACGGTTGTAGAAATTTTTTAGTGCAAACTGTGTCGTCTTGGCTGCCACACGCCCCGTTCTACTCTATATTGGATTATTCTAATAACAGCAAAACATATTTTTCTATTATATCATGACGATAGACAAGCAATTCATCTTTTACCTTCAATTTTTTTCGACAAAAAATTAAAAAACGTCAATTTTTAGGAAAAACAATCAAAGGAGAAAGACGATTAAGATTAGCATTTGGAGGTTCTAATGAAATGCTGCTAGATAGTTTTATCAAAACTGTTAAAATTATGTAAATAATATTATACAATACTGCTATTATGAGGTATTCGGCAGGCCAGGCATTTAAAAAGACTATTAATGTAGCAGAACAAACGAAAAGAACGAATTGAGCTTTAATCATTATTGGCTCCGGCTGAAATGATGTGAAATATTTAATTGACATAGTACCTACTTTGAATTTATTATTTACATTTTTAATTATAATATAACAATACTTACAGTAAAAAAGAGAACACTGGCGAAAACAATACCAGTTGCTCCTGTAAACAATGTAGAAACTACTACGCCACGTATTGCCATTTTTAAATTTTTTGCATAGCTATATTTGATATTTATAAGAAAGAAAATATATTAGCATGAGATAAAATTCTCTTAAACTACACTTAAATCTAAATCGGAAAGACATTGCTTACTTAATAAAGTAGAGATAGTGAATGAAAAGAAATAATACGTATAGTAAAATTCCACTTTCTTTATAATTTTATCTAAAGAACAGTCCCAAATAGTCCTCCGTTTCAGATTGAAGGGTATCCTTTTAAAACTACTTAACATTAGGGATCTGAAATCATGACGTCACTAACAAACATGGCGGTCGACAACGGGGTCAAATTTTAACAAACACACATGTTTCAGACTTCTTTTTAATTATTTTTTATATAAAAAGTTGAATAAAGTTAATTGGGGGGCTAAAAATTGTTTCAGTTTGTTTATACGCAAGTTTTAAAAAATTATAAAATGCAATTCGCTCTAAATATTTAATATATTTAGTAAAATAAATCACATAAGTAAATGCAACTGTCAATAAAAGAATTGTTTTCATATCGAAAAACGCTATTCACTTCAATAAAATGTTAAAAAATATCTACTCTAAATATTTAATTAAAATTTGAAGTGGAAATACAGTTTCCTTTTCAAGAAAAGTTAGGGGTTAATCGAGTTAAAAAATAGTTCGAATAGATTTAAGGTTATGTTTTAGGTTATGTTGTGTTGTTAGGTTATGTTGTTGATTGTTTACCAATCTGAAAATGTTAAATAAATATGTTGTAGGAGACACACTGCAACGAAAAAATAATATTTATAAACTACTTTTAATTTCAAATCTTGATTAACTGAAAATACAATTAATTAAACATGTTTTAATTAAATATTTAGTGCGTGACAATATAGAGTTAGATTATTGCTTTCACACTTTGCTTTTGAATATTTCATAATATTAATCAATATTATTTATTGTACCGAATGTGACTGGTTTGTAGTATTTTCTTTTTTACAAATTAATTTAATTATTAATTATCAAGCTATATTTTAGGATTTTTAATTATAAAACTTGCGAGTTTAGAAATTATTCCATGTAAAATGTCAAAATCGACCCCGTTGTATTAGTTAAATTTTCTGACACCAATATGCGTATCGCAGTATTTCAGATCCCTATTGCAACATAAATTAGGTATGTTTTCGTTGCCTGCACTAAGTGTAACTTTTACACCACCTCAAGAGTAGGTGCAGAAAGTGTAGCGAAATGTATGGTAAAATTACGTCACATCCGGCAAAGAGAACAGCATAGTGCAGGTTAGGTTAAAGTGTAAGAAGTGCAGGCAACGAAAACATACCTATTGGGTACTACGATAGAATGTTTAAATAAAATGAAAGGTCCACTGAGCCGAGACATTATCCGACTGAGCTAAACCGTCGGTTATACAACTAATAACTTTTAGATGCCAATAGTGTTTTGTGAAAAATTAATTTTTACATGAGTAGATGCTGATGTTGACGTATCCACAGAAAGACATCACTTTTATTTTGTACACGTTGAAAATCATCTGCTAAAATATTAAATCTTGCTGCAGTAAACCAAAGCAAAGAAGCACACAAACAATCGATTGACATTCCTGATGCAACTTGGAAAGCAGTATAACTTTGATGCAAATGTATAATAACCATTAAAAAGCTTGAATTTATTGAAAAGGGATATTTGGCGTCAGTTGGTAATGGTGTCGATAATAATAAAGGCCCAAAGGCAAAAAATAACGCTGTTGAGAATCCCGACAAGGATAATGACAAATTCAACACAAAATGCTTCTTTACATAATAATCAATAACTTTCCTTTCAGTTTTATTCGATTCTTTTAAAACTTTTATCATCTCTTGAAGTAAGATCTGAAAAATGTTCCAAAAAATTTTAGATTATGAAAAATTAGACAAAATAGACCAAAAGAAATAAACCTTAAAACGATGACGTTGAATTCTACAAACAAGAATCTTCATGGCAACTTGTGCTGCAGCGCAGGCAAGACAAATAGATTTTGTCATAATTACTCGATCAGCCCAATCTTCGTAAACAGACATACATAAAGGAATAAATAAAAAAATTGATGAAAAAAATGAAAGACAACATAATATGTCGTTTAGTAAAAGTTTGAATTTTGAAACTTGATTCAAATATGGCCAAGCTAATGTAAGAGTTGATCCAAATTTTGTGAATTGTAAAAGAAATTCAACCGTATACTCCATTTCGAAAATATTTCTTTGATAGTACAAGCCTAATTAAGGAAATAAAAGAATCTGAATAACAATGTTTTCGTTATAAAGAAAATTTTCTTTATTATATTTTACATACAATAAACTGAATTTTATTCCAGAGAAATTGAATATTTCCAACCCTATCGTAATTATAAAAATGGATACCACTTTTAAATGTTTGTAAATAAATTATTATGCTGGAAGCCAAACGAGGAAACATACAGCCTGTTCAACTGTTTAAAAATTTATAGAAAATTGAGAATTTTAGAGAGTGAAAAAATAAGTTTTAAAGTAGTATTGAGAAAGAAATGAGGAAAAAAAGATTGTAGTTAGTAATAAATTCATAAAAAAATGTTACAATGTACGGTATAGAAAGATAATTATACTCTAGGTAATAGAAAATTTCACCCTTGCAGTATAAGCTCCTGAATAAATCAGAAAACCCGTTACATTGTTCTCTTAGAAATTCTCTAGAGTTATGTAATAAAAGAGATAAAAATCGAGTTATTAATCTAGTAAGGCATAATGTTGCTGTTAGGAATATAAATAATAATAAAAATTATTTAAAAATAAGTAAAACGAAAATATTTGAATAAACAAAAAGTAGACTAAACTTTTTTTTGCTTTCTTATATTAACTATTTTATTTTCTAAACATTAAAAATGTCTAAAACTCATTTAGTTACAATGCTGATTATAGCTTTAAAGCGAGGACGTAATAAAGAAAATGATAATATATACTAAAAACATATTTATTTTTTACTTGTATGATAATCCTTTTAAGGAAAATTTCTTGTTCAATTGAATATACATTACATAATATTTATACACTTAAAATAATATTTCTGAACAATACTTAACAATTTTAATTTACTTCAATTAATTTCCTTTACTATAACAATTCTTAGCGTGGCGAGATAGGAAAATACTTTGGAAATAAACTGAAAGAAAAAAATTTATATGTCATCAATAGTTTAAAAAAAGATAATAATTATATAACATTTATTTAATTTCAAAGTTAATATTTTAAAGAATCGATTAAAATTAATTTTAATAGTTTTCAGCCCAAACGAAAAAAATTCGGTCAGTTACAAAAACATGGATTTTTTTATTTTCAAATATTTTTTAAATCAAAATGTATTTCAATATTTAATACCCGAAGGGGGTTTACATTTATTTTGCAATAGAACGAAAATGTGGCGCCAAATGTTGAAAATATAAAATTTAAGCATAATATTATACTTACTTGAAAAAAATAAGCCAAAGACAACGTTGGAAGAATACCAGCAATATTTATTGTAACACCTTTCTGTGACATTTTAAGAATAAGAATCCAACATTTCAATAGATCTGGTGGCAAACCAATCCAAGAAGAATGGAAAGCAGCTGTTCCTACTTTAGTTGTCTAAAAATAATTTAATTTAATATATCTTATAATATACAACTTTTCTGTGAACATGCATCATATTCATTTTGTTTAAATAAAATGATACCAAACCACCTATTCCCCTGCTAATTTTAATTATTCAAAAGTTGATAAAATTTTAGCTTAAAGTTAATTCTAAGAATTCAAACCCATAATTAAATATTCAAATATTACTGTAAAAGAGAGAGGAAATAAATTTGGAGGACGTTAAAAAAGGTCAAATTTTTTAATACCCCAGTGGACAAAAAATACATTGACATCGTTACTCGAGGGTTTTTAGGGTCGCTGATTACGAATATGATGATGGTTTTTAAAAATTCAAAATGGCAGATCCAATATGTCGAATGACTTTTTTAAAAATTGATCGGATTCCTTTGAAATTCCTTACTCGGGGGTTTTTGGGGTTGCTGATTACGAATCCGATGTTAGTTTTTAAAAATTCAAAATGGCGGATCCAATATGGCGGACGAGTTATTTACAAATTATACGGATTTGCTTTTCAGAATTTTTAAATGTATGGTTTTAATACGTATATGGTCTTTTAACCCTTTAAGGCCCAGCGGTTTCGATTAAAACCACTTTTGTGTTCGAACATTCATAACTTTGTCAAAAATTAATCAATTTTTTAGTTCTAAACGCCAAAGATCCACAAATTTATATTACTTTTTAAAAAAAAATTATAGTGCAATAAATTTACAACAATCTTATAATTATAACTATATTAAAAAAAAATGTTTTTGCAAAGGGTTGTTAAAAAAATTTAAAATTGTTAAATTACTTCAAGTAAGGTTCATGAAAATGACTACTCGGGAGTTTTTAGGGTCGCTGATTACGAATCTGATGTTAGTTTTTCAAAATTCAAAATGGCGGATCCAATATGGCAGACGAAAAAATTTTAAAATTGAACAAGGGTCATGAAAATGACTACTGGGGGGTTTTCGGGGTCGCTGATTACGAATCTGATGTTATTTTTTCAAAACTCAAAATGGCGGATCCAATATGGCGAACGAAAATATTTGAAAATTGAGCTAGACTCTTGAAAATTACCATTGGGGGTTTTTGGGGTCGCTGATTACAAATCTGATATTAGTTTTTTAAAAGTCAAAATGGCGGATCCAATATGGCGGACGGAAAAATTTTAAAATTAAGCTAGGCTCATGGAAACTACCACTTAGGGTTCTTGAGGTCACTAATTACAAATTTAATGTTAGTTTTTTGAAATTAAAAATGGTGGATTTAATATGGCGGCCTTTTAAAAAAAGATGTTAGATGTTTATGACACCTGGTGTTCGCACTGTTTTTTGCTTACTACTTGGAAAGTTTTGTGTTTTTTCTTTCAGTTTTTAAATGCCAATATTAGCTTGTCACTTGTTTCTGAACAAGCTTTCGCACAAGGTATTTTTTTTCTCACAATCACTTTTTCGTTTCTGACAATATTTTAGCGTTAGCAATTAGTTTCTTTCTGTAGTCGCCAATAGCCACGGTGCGCCTTAAATAAAATTAAATAAAAAGGTCTTACACCTAGAAAATTAGTAGAGATTCTGAATTTACAATGTTCATAGATGAGAAAAATCAAAAAACTAAAATAATCTGTGGAGAGATTTTGAAATAAATCCACTTTGAACATTTTTGCGCACGAAGTACGATATTTTGGAAAATATGGCATTGTTTATTTATATGAATAGAAAGGAAAAAATGATATAATAATAATTTTTAAGTGGTAATTCTATAAAACTTTTATTAATTTAACATTTTAGTACTCTCTAAATCTGAATCAGCGAAATCTCGCTGATTTCCAGCTATAAGTATACCACTGATTTCTTTCAGCGTATATATACTGTTGAATCAGTGAAATTTCACTGATTTTTCAGCTAATATACGCTAATTGAAATCAGTGGTATACTTATCGCTGATTCAGATTTAGAGAGTACTAATAAAATATAAAATTGTAACATAATTTAATTATAATTACATCAATTTAAACATGTGAAGCATTATATATACAAACAGCGCTCAAAAGGTGTTTAGAATAATCCGGGTGATTCGCAGCAACCTTATTCGTTTCCCAGGAAGACTTTAGGAAATCAAAATATACGGACTCCATAATATGAAGATTTTTTATATTGGAGAAAAATAACTAAATTTTATAATTTTTAAATAATGTTTATTTTTTATGGCAAAATTAAATATTTTCAAATAATTAATTTCTATAAACCCTCGTTCGGTTGTATTTCAACTTATTTGTTTTTATTTATCTAAATATTTATTTATATCAAATATTCAATTATTTTTCATAATTAATTATTTTAATTTACTCTTTAAATCTGAATTAGTAGTGAAAACTAATGAAATAGTGCGAATTCGTTTACCAATTGAATTAGTAACTGTTTTTAGTAGTTTTTTACTAATTATTAGTAGAAAATTTACTAATTTGAAATAGTAAAAAATACGTTTTACTAATTGAATTAGTAATTTTCTACTAGCAATTAGTAAAAAACTACTAAAAATTAGTAAAAACAGTTACTAATTGAATTGGTAAACGAATTTGCAATATTTCATTATATGACATTGGTAAGAACAATTAAACACATCATTAATACAAATAAATACTAATTTACATAGAGATCCAGAAACCCATCTGCTTCCTATAATCATCGACCCCAAAGTACCCCTAAAGTATAAATTATTATGAGAATCCAAACATTTTTTTAAACTACGTCCGACATTTTGAATCCGACATTTTGAATTTCGAAAAAAGAACATCGGATTCTTAATCAGTGACCTCGTTTTCGGTGTCAACGAAATTTTTTAGTTTTACACGAATTCGAACAAATTTTAAATTTTGTCCTCTATATTGGAACCGACATTTTGAAAAACGAACATCGGATTTATAATCAGCGACCCCAAAAACCCCCGAGTAACGATTTTCAAAGCGAATCCGATCAATTTTTAAAAAAGTCATCCGCCATATTGGATCCGCCATTTTTAATTTTTAAAAACTAACATCGGATTCGTAATTAGCGACCCCAATAACCCCCGAGTAACGAGTTTCAATTCATTAAAACGTTCACAAATATCAAAATCAACTTGCTAAACTTCAAAGTCGTTTTTCTCGAAATCTTTTTTTCGGATCGTAGGTCCCTTTTAACTGTCCGTGTTTTAAATATATCTGATTTTAAAAGATCAACTAAAATTTCACGTGGAATTGTCCATATTTTAACAAAATTAACAGAAAATTAAATCTAGATTCGAATCAAGTGATTCATCTATGAATCTATCAAATTGTTTTTTTTTACATAGTTGTTTCATAATTTTTTCCATAGTAGATATGTTTTTATTGAATTGTTTTATCAAAATATATCTTGATACCAAAAATCTTATCAGTCTCAAGTTTTGATAGTGAGAAATTATTTACTTCCTTAGGTATAAATATGAATGATTAAGTTGACGAAATAGTAAAAGTAGATCAAACATGGCAAACTTAACAGTATTTATCTTCTTGATTTTCGCACTTACGCTATCATCAGGTATGTGAAACAAATAAATCATTTATAATTTTTGTTGTAAATCATCGATTATTAATTATTATTATTATTATTATTATTATTATTATTATTATTACTAATCATAACACAGGACCACAAAATTTTTTTAAAGGAAGAATTGACCGGACTATGTTTTTTATATGTTTTTTGGGTCGCTGAATTCTAATCCTAACTCAGTTTTCCGCCATCACGTCAAGTTTCTTCACAAATTAATATAAAAATTGAAAAAACTGACTGTAAACAAGATTTAAATAAAAATAAGCAGAATTCTGCTTATAATAATATATTATATTATAATGTTAAACAATCAAAGAAACTCGTAAATATTCAAAATTTAAGATGGCCTGAAACTTATTACTCGGGGGTTTTTGGAGTTGCTAAATACGAATTTCACCTTAGTTTTCAAAAATTCAAAATGTCGGATCCAATATGGCTGAGGGGCCGTTTAAAAAATACGTAACGCTTTTTGGGGGGAGGGTGGGTCAAGCTATTTGTTACGGTCAGCAGAAAAAATGGCGCTAATGTATACAATATTGCGTTACATGGGGGAGGGGGGGGTCCAAATTTCAGAAAAATAGCGTTACGTATTTTTTGAACGGCCCCTGACCAATTTTTAAAAAAAATTATTGGATTTACCTGAAACGTTATACTCGGGGGTTCTTGGGGTCACTGAATACGAATTTCACCTTAGTTTTCAAAAATTAAAAATCTGATAAATTTTTAAATAAGTCGTTAGCCATATTAGATCAGCCATTTTGAATTTTGAAAAACTAAGGTGAAATTCGTATTCAGCGACCCCAAAAACCCCCAAGTAACAAGTTTCGAATAAATCTGATAAATTTTTTAAAAATACGTCAGCCATATTGGTTCTGCCATTTTGAATTTTGAAATTCGTATTCAGCGCAAAACTGAGTTCAGATTCGAAATATATAAAAAATATGGTCCGGTCAATTCTTTCTTTAAAAAAAATTGTGTGGTCCTGTGTAATAAATATAATTTATATAGTTTAATTAAGTAATTTTTTCAAGCTGAAAATAAAATAACGGCACGTATTGTCGGCGGTTCAGAAGCACAAGAAGAACAATTTCCTTATCAGGTTTCGCTCTTTGATTTATTTACCGGACACTTTTGTGGTGGATCTATTTTAAATGAAAACTGGATTATAACTGCTGGAAAATGTGTTCAAGGGTAATTTCGATCTTTAAAAACATTAAATTAAAATTATTTTTATTGTTTAAGGTACGAGATAATAAATTATTATATTAACGGTGTTCAGTAGCCTTTTAAATTGCTAGATTATCGCACTATATTAGTGCCAAAAATTTTTTTCTTTTCATGATGATTCTGGCATTAATTTTTATCAATAAGAAATTTTTGAAAACAAATTGGAGAGAACTAGAAACTGAACCAGATGGTGTTTTCAACGTTCTGCCTGCAAACTTTCTGCAGATTTTTTTTTTTTTTTACTTTACTTAATTTTTTATAAACATTATTGTTAAAATCTATTTCTGTAGTTAACTGCTTTAATGATCTCAGACCTAAATAAATAATTAATTTTAAGTTTAAGTTACTTTTTTGTGTGTTTGCATTAGAAAGCGACCATCCTCTTTTTACGTAGGCGCTGGAATTACTAACTGGAGTGATTTACCTTATGCAATTTATCAGATTGGTAAAGTAGTCGTACATGACTCACAGAATATTGCACTGATTAAACTTAAGGAACCATTAACTTTTACTGCAATATTAAATAAAATTGATCTTCCGACTGAAAATAAAAATGTTGATAGCACCCCGGTCGTTATATCCGGATGGGGATCAAAGACTAAAGTAATTTTTTTGTATTTTGGTATATTTAAATTTTTTAAATAAATTTTATCAATGCCGATCAATAAATACTTATCATTGATGCAGTTGATGTAAAATCAACATTTCAGTAATATAATTACTTAAAAGACTTAAAAAATTAAGAGCAAACATTTACTCAAATAACACAAGAACACAACATTTGAACTCAATATTGTATCAACATTGCATGACAATATTTATAAAATATCTAATTATTTATTATTATATAATTTTTAACAATTTTTTAATATTTCTGGAAAATATTGCATCAATATTGCCTCAGTGAAAAATGCTATTTGAATAGCATGTGATTCCTTAATTTAAAAAAAAATCAAAACTGGTTTTCTTATTTTAATTGAAATTAAATTCACTAAAGACTACTGAATGAAGAAGGACAATATAAATAATAATATCAATTTTACAGGGAGGACCAACATCAAGAAAATTGTTATTTTTAAACACTAAGATTGTAGATGTAAACACTTGTAAGGAACATATGTCAACACTTCCATCATATCCTGCAATAACAGATGAGAATCTTTGTACATTTACAAGAGGGGGACAAGGTCTATGTGACGTGAGTAAATAATTTAAAAAATTTTACTTATAATTATATACATGAAAAAATTTTATAAATATATTCACAGGGAGATTCAGGTAATCCTGTTGTTTCTGGAAATTATCTAGTGGGAGTTAGTTTATATGGTTATCCATGTGCACAAGGATATCCGGATGTAAGTGCCAACGTGTGGAATTACATTGAATGGATAAAGAGTCACATTAATTAATTATTTTTTCTATTAAACCAAGTTAACTTTTATGTATTTATTTAATAATTCATCCGAATTTTCTTATATTACATTTAAATAGGTATAAGAATTTAATCTTCGATCTTGACATTCTGTAAATGAAAAAATCGTTTAGAAATGTTATTCTCAGTTTAATAAAACCTTTTTTAAATACTTGAATGTATATGTAACCAGCAGAGTTTTGGTCATTTAGGGACGTACTGTACTACTTTAACACCTGAATTATTATGAGTTTGAATTCTTGTCTTAAATTTATCAATAAAATATATGGAATGCATATAACAAATGAGCTGTTCGATCAAAAAACCCTAAGGTTTTTGACGAAAAGAAGATTATGGTTCATTAAAAAACTTCAAGTGACATTTTTTTAAAAATTAAGCTTTCCAAACAAAGTGCTACAATTAAATGTTACTGCAATAATAAAATTATATATAAATATAAATACTGTTATTATGAGGTGTTCAGCAGGCCAAGCAGTTAAGAAAACAGGCGCTCCGGCAGAACATACGATAAACGCAAATTGAACTTTAATCATCAATGACTCTGGCTTGTATTATGTGATAATTTTCATATTGTTAATGCATTTTCTACTTATTTTTTATATTTTGGACAAAGCATATTAAAACTTACTGTGAAGAAAGGAACACTAGCAAAAACAATACTAATGGTTGCAGTGAACAGTGTAGAAAATACTATTCCCCGTATTGCCATCCTTAAATTTTTTGCATAGCTATAAAGTATAATGAAATTTACAATTTCAAAAAAATTATAATAAATAACATATTTTTTGATACTATTATTGACTTGATTTTAAATAATTCTTACATCAGTAGATGTTGATGTTGACGAATCCGCAGAAAGACATCGCTCCTATCTTGTACATTTTGAAAATCGTCAGCTAAAATCTTAAATCTCGCAGCAGTATACCAAAGCAGGGAAGCACACAAACAATCAACTGTCATTCCAGACGCGACTTGAAAGGCAACAAAGCTTTGATGCAAATAAATAATGAACCTTGTTAAGTTCGAATCTATAGAGAAAGGATATTTTGCATCAGTTGGTAGAGGTGTTGACAAAATAAAAGGGCCGAAGACAAATAATAATGCCGTTAAAAAGCCCGTAAAGGATAATGACAAATTTAACATCACATGCTTCTTTACATAGTAATCAATAACATTTCTTTCCTTCTCATTGGCTTTTTCCAAAAATGATGTCATTTCCTGCAGCAAGATCTGAAAAATAGTTTACTGGCACAGTCTTTGCCATAGACTGAAAGTTACTTAATTGTTTAAAAATTAAATAATTAATTAAAAATCAATAAGTAATTATAAACCTTAAAACGATGACGTTCAAATCTACACACTAGAATTTTCATAGCAACTTGAAATACAGCACAAGCAAGACAAATAGATTTTGTCATAACTAAACGATCACTCCAATCTTCGTATACAGAGATACATAATGGAATAATTAAGAAAAGAGCTGATAAAAAAGAAAGACCATACAGAACATCGTTAAGCCGAAATTTAAATTTTGAAATTTGATTCGGTGGCCAGGAAAATGTTAAGCATGTTCCAATTTTTGTGAAATGTAAAAGAGATTCAAATGAAATTTTCATTTTAAATAATTCTATTTTCTTATAGTAAAAAACCAAATAAATAGTACTGTAACATTTCAAAAATACTATTTTGTTATTGAGAAAAATATCATTAGAAAAATTAAACACAATAAATTCTGTATAAATTGAATATTTCCCATTCTATTGTAATCATGAAAACGAAATTCACTTTCAAATGTGGATAAATAAATTATTATAATGGGATATGAAGGAGGAAATATACAGACTGTTCAACATATAAAAAATTTATGAAACATTGCGAATTTTAAAGAATGAAAAATTATTTTCCAAGAAGCATTGAGAATTAATTACGGAAATAGAGAATCTCGTTAGTAAAAAATTTATAATAAAATGTTACGTTCTACTGTTGTTGCAGATAATTGTGCTTTAGGTAATAGAGAACTTCACCCTTGCTTTAGAAGCTCTTGAATAAATTAAGAAACAGTTGCACATTTTCCTTTATGAAATACTTCGTTTTCTTCATTTATTTGAACGTAAAAATAATTGTTGGGGTATTTTGTTAATCAATCTAAATATATAGTTTCGATATGTCCTTTAAAATTAAAAATGTGTTACTTAATTTACGGATCATAGTTAAAACTCTATTTGTTTAGGAAATTTAAAATAATAAATAGGTCAGACCAGCTCAATTGTGTTAAAAAAATTTCATTGATTTTTTAAAATGTTAAAACCTTTTTAAAAATCTCTAGTTCACAACAAAACAAAAAAAAAACACTTTTAACCGTTTTTTAAAATTTAAAATTTTTGTTATTTTTTTTGCATTAACAAAATATTCCAACATTTAAAAAAAATAATAACTCAAAAGCCGTATACAATAAATTAATGAAATTTAGGTACACTGATTACACAAAATTGTTCACTTTTTTAAATGAAAATATTTGCATGACTGTAAATTTAAAAATTCCATGTTTTTAATAACAATTTGAATTATTTATGTGTTCTACTATAAATAATAATTATAAGTATAGACTAAACTGTATAAATGTAATATTTTGTTAATGTAAACAAAAAATAACAAAAATTAAAAAATTTAAAAAAACGGTTAAAAGTCTTCTTTTTTTGTTGTGAACTATACAGATTTTCATAAAAGTTTTTTATTTTACACAGTTGCAAAATTTGAAATAAATATTTGTATTTTCAAGTACTAGTATCTGGTTATATTTTCACAAAGTATTTTGAAAATATTTAAATTATTTATTATATTTACTTGTTACTTAAAGATTTTTGAACCCTTTCATTAAAATAATTTTAACTAATTGAATAAATTTTAATTCGAAAATTTAGCTTTTAAATAATACATCAATTTAGAGTTGAATAGGTGGACTGAATTTGTATCAATGGGTTGTTTTTCGAATATCATAAAGAAATTGTAATTTTTAATACTGCGACGTTTTCACGATAGTAAATCACATAGGGATGCAACAAGAAAGAAATAATTTTCTGTAAAATCTAAACACACGACCATTTCTAAATCATTTCATTTTATTAAATATTACAATTAGCAAAAGAAGTATTCAAAAAATAATTATTTATTTCATGTTTAAACTCCAACTTCTTTACAACAATTTCTAATAAGAATAAGAATTATTGATATTATCTTATCTGATATATGATGAACCTGCTTTTTTAAGTTTACAAAATGTTTGGGTGTATCGCGTTTTAAATTTTCCCAAAAGACTTTTTAAACTTTCAACGTCTCGGTAAATTGCATACTACCGTGACTATTAAATTCTTGTGTAATTTTAATCCACGTTTCATTCTTCATTTTGATGTTGAATGCATCGCTTTTTTTGTTTTCAATTATTTTTTTATTCTTTGTCACCAATTCTGCTAGACAAGACTTTTCTTGTAAGAAAATTTTGGTTATATTCTATATTCATTTAAATAATTAATTTTAACAATGTTTATAATTTATTTATTGCGATTTGATTCTATACAAGAAAACTAATGAGTTCACACTCTAACCGGCACTAATCTACACAAATTCGAATTAAATAAAATCATAAAGTTGTGAAAAAGAAAAAAATCGCAAATAAAAATTATAAATCGATATTCGATATATCCCATAAAATAACAAAAAAAAAACTGCGATATGTTAAAATGTCAAACAAGATAAAAATAATTTGTGAGAATCTTGGATAGTAAATTATAATTAGCTAGAACTTATCTTCTCTGGAGCGTTCTACAATAACACGCAGGCCTGAAAACTTAAACTTTTTTGCGACTAGGTGTTTCCGAAGGGAAATTTTGCGCTGAACACGAATTCTGGGTCCAGAATGCTCCATCACGTCAAATATTTGATAAAAATGGGGTTGAAACCCCTAAAAACAGCGTTTTTGGCACTTTTTGAAAAATTGTGATGGAACAAAATCCTGACGTGATAAAAACTTCGCTATTATCAGAAATTAAAGCTTAATTCGTGCCCTTTCAAATGAGACCTTAGCCGACTAATATGCTTCAACCCTTAAAGCAGGGGCATGAATTAAGCTGTAATTTCTGATAATAGCGATGTTTTTGTCACGTCAGGATTTTGTCCCATCACAATTTTTCAAAAAGTGCCAAAAACGCTGTTTTTAGGGGTTTCATCCCCATTTTTCTCAAAAACTTGACGTGATGGAGCATTTTGGACCCAGAATTCGTGTGCAGCGCAACATTTTGCCACTCAAGCAAAATGCCTTTCTTTTTAGCATTTTAAAATCGTCCGTATTCGGACTGTCATATTCCAAGATTGCCATGCATTCCAATACGAAAAATCCTCAATTCCGAGTTGGAACATTGCCTACTCGCAATGCGGAATCGCGGGCTCCCAATTTTCCTCTGCTTACAGGGTAGAAAAAAAATATTTTTGTCCTGCCTGCACGGAAAATGTGTTATTTCGTGCACATAAAAGGGGCGCAAAGTAAGTGATTCCCGCCCAGAGGTAAGGTGAGCGGGCGCAAAATACATTCGCGCCCGCTGACGTCATAGGAGCGGGCGCAAAGTACATTCCCGCCCGCTAACGTCATAAGAGCGGGCGCAAAATACATTCCCGCCCGCTGCCGTTATATAGATGCGGGCGCAAAATATTTCTTTGCTCATTTGTGCATCCAGTGACCTTAACTTTTAGATAATGACATCACAAGTCATTTTTAGCCATATGGAACAAACAAACAATTCATCCAAATGTGTGTGCACTTAATAACACACTTTCCATGCAGCAGGACAAAAAATGTTGTTCGCAGCACGGGCGCAAAAGGTGATAGTGTCTCAGGCGAGATTATGGGACAACCTCGGCGACCCTACGCATCCTCGGCTTCGCCTCGGTGCTTCAGGTCCCCTCGGTTTCCCTAATCTCGCCTTCGCCAAAATCACCTATTTTGCGCCCTTAATACGAAAATAACTATTTTTTTATTGGTGTTCAACAATAAAATTTTGAACCAATCTTTGCTGACATCTTACTGAATATGAAGATATTTGTAACTAACTTCCTTTTGTTATTTATATCTGCACTGAGACTGTGTTAAAAAAGTTGAATGGTTCATTGATTTTTTAACAGCGTCACCCTCACACTATAAGCTCTGACTTTCCCACCACTTTACTGTTCATTCATATATTTAATTCAAGATGGCCGCCACTAACTGATTCAAAGGAATTCTTGGAATTTACGCCAATATTTGTTACTATGGCTACTACATTCTTACACATGTCAAAAATATAAAAGTTTATTATTTTTTCTGAAAGAAAAATACAATGAATATACTACGAGATGGTGAGATATTGAATTTTATTTAGAAATATGAAATAAATAAAAAAGTACACATGCATGTACGTTGAAATGTTGAATGAAACTGGAGCTAAAAATATAATATAAATATAGAATTATTAAGAATCGATGATATTTATTTTTTAACTTTTATCATTTTTATTATTATTATGACGCATAAATGTCACGTAATTATGCGCATATTCAATGTTTTAAAAGTCAAGTTCAAGTATATAATGCAATTTTATGTTTTAAACATTTTACTTTGATTTATACCACTATCCTTGCTAGTCCCATTAGTATAGCGAGAAGTCCCTAACAATGTGAGTTAAAAGTTTTAAAATATAATATTTTTATATTAATTGGTAAAATAGTTGTTAAATTATTATTTACTATACATTTTTTAAAATCAAACAGTTAAACGAAAGTTCTATCCAATCCAATTTCAATAATTTAATTTTACTGTAATTTTTAATAACAGTTTCATTAATTTTATATTTATGTAAGGTCAATATTAATCACTCTTATTTATTATATATTTGTATAGGTAAATTAGTAAAAAAGAATCAAGCAAAAATGAGACAAAAACCATTTAAGAAATCTACATGGATTGATTTTAAAACCAACTTTAATGAAAGAGGTCTTGTTTAATAAAAAATCATTTTTGGAAAGCAGATTTTTTAAACTGTCAGTGAGTGTCGTTAATTGATTTGTGAAAGGAAACAAACAGAAATTTAATTTCCCGAAAACGAAGAAATAAATTCTTCAATTTGAAGGTAATAAAATATGAATACTATAATGAAATATAATTAAATGTTTAAGATTAAAATATTTTTTTTTATATTGAGTGAAACCGTTTTATTTCGTCTAATGTATTTTTGATCTTTTTAAAAAACTTTAATTTTTGTGGAAGAATATTTTTGCCCCCGAGTAGATATTTTCCTGTACTAAGATAGAATTTTTTATTTTTGGACGACATATTGGATCCGCCATTTTGTATTTTCAAAAACAGACATCAGATTTGTAATCAGTGACCCCAAAGAACCCTGAGTAGACATTTTAGTGATCTAAGATCGATTTTTCTATTTTTCGTCCGCCATATTGGATCCGACATTTTGTGTATTTTCAAAAACTGATGGGTATACGTCAGATTTAACAAATTCAAAATGGCAACAACAATTTAAAAATTAATCAGATTCGCTTGAAATTCGTTACTCGGGGGTTTTCGGGGTCGCTAATTACGAATATGTCAGACTTTCAAAATTCAAAATGGCGGATCCAATATGGCGGACAGTTTCAAGATTGATGCGATTTAATCGAAATTCATTTTTCGGGGGTTTTTTTGGGTCGCTGAATTCGAATTTGATGTCCATTTTTTAAAATTCAAAATGGCGGACATATTTTTTAACCCCCTGGCTGTCGACGAGATTTCCACTGTTTGAGCTAAATATGTGTTAAAAAAATTTGTAATGGATTTTTATGAAACTTGGTATCTTAAGGTTTTCAGGGTCGCTGATTACGAATCTGACATCAGTTTTTCGAAATTCAAAATGGCGGATCCAATATGGCGGACGAGAAAATAAAAAATTAATTATAATGGCTTGAAACTGAATACTCGGGGGTTTTTAGGGTCGCTGATTACGAATCTGAAATCAGTTTTTCAAAATTCAAAATACTTAATCCACTATGGCGGTCGACAAAATAAAAAATTAATTCGATCAATTTTGAAAATTTTTTCGCTATATTGAATTTTGAAAAAGTGATTTCAGATTCGTAATCAGCGACCCCGAAAATCCCCGAGTATTCAATTTTAAGGAGTCAATCTAATCAATTTTTTATTTTGTCGTCCGCCATATTGGATCCGCCATTTTGAATTTTTGTAATTTGACTTCAGACTCGTAATCAGCGATTAAAAAACCTCCAAAAGTCACGAATTTAAATTGAAAAGAACGTTTTTTTGAAAAGTTGGATATTTTTATTTAAGTTCTTTTTTAATCGATTCAAAAATGAAGAATAATGAAGAAATTCCGACTTTCTGTTGATTTACAGGGATCCAAAATTACTATAAAATATATGTTAGTCTATTAGAATTCGAAGACAACTTTTTCATTTTTGTATGATTCTTTATAATCTCTGTAACCCCTTTATGAGAATACAAAAATTTGTATAACTGAAAATATATAAAAGTCTTTCATAATCTGTTTAATTAATACGTTTTATCAGAGATTACAAGTTTGAACTTTTTAAAAAAATCGAGAATTTCCTCTTTTTCCGTGGTGTATAAAAATTGTGTCTATTATCCAATCATAAAATACAGACTTTATGATAAGTGCATTAAATGATGAAGCACACCTAATGATAACAGCATTGTTCGCATGTAAGATCTTTTCATTGTTATCAGTTGATTAGTTTTTTACGATATGTGATTCTGAAGAGACCGGTATTCTTTTTTCATTTTCTTGAAAATAACTATTGATTTTTAATTAATTTTTCTGGAAAAATATATTTTTAAAACGTAAGTGGAGTTGAGGAAGAGTGTCAAATTTTTGTTTCTTGAAAATTCGTGAAGTGTATTTTATTTTTCTCCAAACAGTCGCGAAATTAACTAAGTTTAAGAAATTAAATGCTATGCATTACTGGAAATGTTATTGTTCCGTTTATATATTAAATAAATAAAACAAATTTTACGTTTTTTGTAAATAAAGGAAATAAATAATTTTATTTCTATTTTCAGAATTTCAGCATGGCTGCGAAAAAATTTTTCGCCGAACTTTTTGGTAGTAAAAATCAAGTGCAAATTACCGCAGAAGTGAACGATGAAAAGCGACGTTTTTCCATTTCGAATTCAGGACGTTTTCGTCAGAGAAACAAGCGTCGAAATGAATTACAAAAAGACACTTTCTCACCGCACAATCCGATTGCCATTGATTGTGGTAAAGAAGTGGAGAGAAATTTTCAACAAAGCGAGAATGTTTAACGATTCAAGTAAGAAATTAACAGTTTTAAAAAAAACTATTTTTATACCTGAAGAAACTTTTTTCAAAATATTGACTATTTTAATTTTTTGTAAATAATTTGTAAATTTCCTCAAAAAATTTAATTTTACTTAATTATTTCAGTGAGATGCAGTAAAGGACAAGTTTTTTTTTTGATAATCGGTATACAATAATTGCGTGTAATATATATGGACAGTATAAAAGTTATTTATTTTCATTAAAATTCATTTTTATCAACAAATAAATATTTAATATAAATTATTTCTACACATATAAATTATGTAAATTTCTACATTTTTGAAATATTATTTTTCACAAATATTTACAGACCTAGAATGTAAGTTATACTCAAAATAAATTTAAGTATTTTATTTATTATATTAGTGAAACAGTCAACAAAGTGAAACAAAAGATATTTAAAATATTTAAAAATCTTTTATATTTATATTCTTTAAATTTTCACTTTTTAAATTATTAATATTGGAAATAAAATCACAATAAAATGGAGAACGATATTTTTATAAAAATGCCCTTATTAATTTTTTTATTAAAAAATATCTCTTTCAATGACTTTTTGCGGTGCGCTTTTTTTTAAAAAACTGTTTTAAAATTTTAAAAAAATTTTTAAAAATGTTTGAAATCATACCTATTTTATGAATTACTTGTTCTAACTAAACACACGTCGAGAAGGCAGAATTTCGCTCGACACACTGGACATGTACATTTTGAGGATAACCACGTTTCCGTTGCATTTTCATTTTGTCTTGAAGCAAACCTATAAAGCGTACGAAAAGAAAACAATAAGAAAAATGAAACATTGAAGTAATCATAGTGATAATATTAAAAAATATATACAAAGTATTTTAAAAAATAAATTTTTTATATATTCACCATTTTGCCATGCATTCTATGCACCACATTGGTCGACAGTAACAAGTGACACACACGTCAGGACCAAATTCTTCACTAATATTACACGATTTATTGAGTTTTACATTTGAAGTTGTTTGCATACAACCAATGCATTGCTCCAATTCCTGTAAATTAAAATAATTAATTCATTAAAAATTATGATCTGATAGTTTTGAACATTCAAATAAACGAAATAATTTTTAATAAAAATTACTTTTTTATAAATTAGTGATTGGAATAAAAATAAAAATTTTTAATTTTACACATAAATATAACCAGTCTGAGTCAAATAAGAAAAAATTTTACTTAAAACCATAAATGAAATTTTTCCATAACTATAAAACATGAAGATATTCATCACTCCGAGTTTTCGACTAGGAGTGATCGACATCTTCTTGTTTTACAATAAAATTTTAATTGAAATTAATTTTTAAATCAATTTTTATTAGAAAATTCCACGAGAATTCTATTATTTAAATACAAAAATAAATTATTTATTAAATAATTGAATTCTTCTTAAAATAGAATTCTCATAAAGAACTTTATCAACAAAGTTTAAAATAATTGAAAAAGTAATTGAATAATAAATTGAATTCCTTCCACGAATTTTAATAAAATTTTTACGAATAAATACATTTTTCGCAGAATTCGGTAAAAATTGTATTAAAAATAATTTAAATTTTGCAGAGAATTTTATTAAAATTTTTGCAAATAATTGAATTTCGGAGAAGAATTTTATTATTTGAAAAGATAATTAAAATTTTTACGAGGATTTTTTTAAGACTCAATTTTTTTAGTGTTTTTAACTAAAATTCTTCTATAAATCCATTATTTTTAATAATTAAATATGCATTTAAAAAATCAACTAATTTCAAAAGTATTATAACTAAAATTTTCCAAAAAACATAATTTTTTTATTAAAAAGTATGAAAAATTCAGATTTTCAAATATTTTAATTTAAAACCATCTTAAAATTCAATTATTTCTAAAAATTTTCTCCAGAATGCTTTTAATATTCACTTATTATCTAAAATTCATTTTTAAATCAATTTTTATTAGAAAATTCAACGAGAATTTTAATAAAATTTTTAAGAATAATTATTCTTAAAAATTGAATCAGTTAAACACATTTGAAATTCTGCAATGAGTTTTATTATTTATAAAAGTAACTGAATTGCTAAAAAGAATTTTATTAAAATTTTTTTAATAATTAAATTCTTTGGAAATTTTTAATGAAATAGTAGATATTAAAAATCATTGAATTGAGGAAAATTTTTTGGAAATAATTGAATTTCTGCGAAGAACTGAAAACATATGTTTTATTATTTATGAAAATAATTGAATGCCTGAAAAAAATTTTATTATTTTTGACAATAATTGAATTTTTGTGAAGAAATTTATAAAAAAAATTGTAAAATAAATAAATAATTGAATTCCTGTGAAATTTTTATTATTTATGAAAATAATTAAATGTTTGCGTAGAATTTTATTAAATTTTTTGTTTAAATAATTGAATTCTTTTGGAAAATTTTATGAAAATAGTCGGTTTTGAAAATCATTGAATTGAGAGAAATTTTTGAAAATAATTGGATTTCGGCAAAAAATTTTGCTATTTATAAAGATAATTAAAATCATGTGAAGAATTTTTAAAAAAATTTTTGAAAATAATGGAATTTCTGCGAAGAATTTTATTGTTCTTGAAAATAATTGAATTTCTGCGAAGAATTTTATTATTTTCGAAAATAATTGAATCTTTGTGATGAATATTGTTATTTACAAAAATTATTGGATTTTGCAAAGATTTTGATTCAAATTCCAGAAAATAATTGAATTTCTGGGAAGAATTTTAATATTTATCAAGATAATTGAACTCTTTTCAAGAAATGCGTTAAAATTTTTGAAATAACATTAAAAAATTCAACCAATTTCAACAGTATTGAAATTAAAATTTTTCAAAAATATAAATTCTACAGAGTTATTAATTAAAAATATGAAAAATTAAGATTTTCCAAGGATTTAAATTTAAAAACCTTTTCAAAATTTAGTTATGTCTAAAAATTTCTATTATTTATAACTTCTCCAAACTTCAAATTTCTTTAAGAGCTTTTAACTAAAATTCTTCTAAAAATTCATTATTTTTTAGAATTAATTAAATATATATTAAAAAATTTAATTTATTTCAAAAGAATTTAAATTATTAAAATTTTGTAAAAATTTTTAAGTTTTTATTTTAACTATTAGCAGATTGAAAACAGTGAAAAGTCTAAATAAAAACTAGCTTTATTTAGTGTCATAAATATAAAAAAAAGTATCCAAATAGTAGCAAATTGTAAAAAAGTAGTAAATAGTAGGTGAGTGCGAAGCTTAAAATAATAATTATATTATCTGTAAGAACAAATAAAAAAAAAGCATTCAAAAAAGACTGTAAATTCAAACTGTGGACTAAAAATGAATTAAAGAATAAGAAGATTATTATCTGTTAATAATTAATAAGTTACTTAATTAATTTTTTTAATAAAGTCGCAAAATTATTGTCAAAAAAAAATTAATTTGAAAAAGAAATGAATAAATTTCGTTTATTTGAATAGTCAGAACTTTAGGATCATCATAAAATAAATTTTAAAGTTAAGTAATATTCTTTCGAAACAATTTTGAATTTTTTCCAAATATTTACATATGTACCTAAGCAAAAAAAGAAATATTAATTTATATAAAAGAAATTTTTACCTGATTTGTTTCGTAGAAGGGATTCTTCGAAACTTCCTCTTTAAAAGTGTCGATAAACCTATCTAAAACTGTTCTGTGAAACGTAACATTTTCCAAAACAGTAATTGGCCTCAAGACTTTATCTTGCAAGTCCTTGAAGTCCAAAGCATTTAATCGTATATTGAAACACCGAGCCCCATTTCTTGTCGGTTTTACCTATAAATTTTAATAATTAACTTCTCTTTTTGTGCTATAATTTAAATATACTTAAAGTTTTATAATTATAATTTAATAATTACAACTTTAATAATTTCTTTTTTAAAGTAGTTAATTTTTTTAAAAATGTATAAAGAGAAAATATTACCTCCTACTTGTTATTATTAGAATTAAATTGAAATTGTCGCAATTAAGTTCAAAGTGGTACAATAAAAATGCTTTAAATTTACAAATTAAAAGTTTGGAGAAAGTGGAAAATATTACCTCAATATTAACAAATTGTACTTCGCCTCTAGTCGTTGGTGACATAACGTGCGTATCACTTTTATTAACAATTAAAGCTGTATCACTTTGATGTGCAATTTGCAATTTATAAGGCGAAATTTTTATAATCCAATTGTCAGTTGCGACAATTCGTGTAACACTATTTGTATCAATTACTATTTTGTCTATTCTGAAATAGAAAATTTTTACATCAATAGAAATTAAATTCGCACAATTTTTAATATAGTGTACAATATATTTTAATTAAACGTATATAATTAAATTTTAATATAATAATAAACAAATGTATATTTGCATTCTATTAATAATTAATTAATAAATTAATTAGAATTATAGAATTAATTAATAATTAATTCTACATAATAATATTCTATTCTATATAATATTGTATATTATTTTAAAAATTTACTTTATATTACACAATAATAGGTAATGGATAAACAACGTGTAAGTTAAGAGAATATTTACAATTTTGTAATAAGCTTTTTTATTAATATTAATATATAATTTAGTACCTTCTGTATTCGATGTTAATATCCGATGCGACAGACATCCAATTTGTATTATTATTGCAATAAACTGCTAGACATTCAGCAATTGGATGTGTTGACCAATTATTTTTCGACCAAACAATAACTTTAAATAGAGCGTAAATTGGACCTATTAAAGAGCATGCTGCTAACGTTGGCCAAAGAAGATTTTCTTTTCCAAGGAATATTTGCGCTACTTCCACATTTCCGAAAAGAACTAGTCCCAGTAGGTATCCTAGAAAAATTTTGACTCATTGGTTTTATAAATACGAAATTTTCAAATTATAATTTATTTAAAATTTTTAATATTTTATTTCAATTGTATTGAAAATATTTATAATTTTCTAATAGGAATTCTATAATTTATGAAACCAATTGAATTCTTTAGACGAATCTCATTAAAAATTGTTTTTAAATAAATGAATTCTTTTGAAAAATTTTATTGAAATAGTAGATATTGAAAGCAATTACTTTTTAATAAATTTTTGAAACTAATTAAAATTCTACGAAGATATTCCTCAATTTTTTTTTTAAATTATAATAATAATAATAATAATAATAATAATAATAATAATAATAATAATAATAATAATAATAATAACACAATAATAATTTTATTAAAATTTTAGGAAATAATTAAATTTTTTCAAGAAATTTAATAAAAAATCGATTGTAAATAATTATTAAAGTCTACTAAACAAATTTTTTAACAATTTTTTTTTAAATAATTGAATTCTTTTAAAGAAAGTTAATGCAAGTTTTAAGAATAATTGCAATTTTTGAGAAATTTAGTTAAAATTGTTTAAAAAATTATTGAAATCCTTTGATATGTTTTATTAGTTATGAAATTAATTGAATTTTTGCCACGAATTTTATTAAAATGTTTTAAAATAATTGAATTTTTGAGACCAATTTTATTAAAATTTTTTAAAATAACTGAATTCCTGATAAGAATTTTACTATTTATTAAAACTTTATACAACTTTTTTCTGATGAATAAGAACTGCGAGAAAACTTATACACAAAGTATATTAATTTTGTAAACAAAATGTTTTTTATCCCATTTCTAACATTTATTAATAATACTCAATAAAATTATAAAAAATAATACCATTCAAGTTGACAATAATATAGAATATAAGAAAAAGTATAGATAATTACAAAGTTTGTTGGCAGAATAAACATTATTTTTTCTCATAGGTGACATCAAAGTTTTAGACAAATTATATTTGAAAAATTATTATGATTCTTACCAAACGGTAGCATGGAATGAACAAATAACGTTGCTATGCTTCTTTTTATATGATATTGCACGAAAAATTCATTTTCATTGCCTAACCAACTTGAAAAAATATCCTTTATTGTTATTCCAGCTGATGAAAATTCAATTGGTGGATAAATAAAACACGCCGAGACTAGTAGATAAAATACCGTAAAAATATAAAAAGTCATGATCCAAATAAATGAGAAAAATAAAACTAATATTTCCAAACTGATTAATGTATATTACAAATAAAGAATGAAAATAATTGTTTAGTTTTAAACGTTTTAAAATATAAGAAACTAGGTTATGTTTGACAAAATATTAGAAACGTCAAAAAAACAAAGATTTGTTCAGGGAGTATAGACTTAAGGAGACCAATGTAGTGTGTATGAAATCAACCATTTTATGTCGGAAGTTCATGGTTCTGAATCTTCTCGTATAGCGCGCAACGATCGCATAGATAGCTGAAGTTTTAAAATGAACATGGATTTCTATAAGTTTACTAATTCATGTATATACTATATATTCAAATTATTAATATAAATATAATAATAATAAGATAACAATACAAAGTTTATATTACAGGGCTCGGATTGTGCGACTTTTTTGTGAAAAAATGTGCTTTTTACAGATTTTTTTGATTCAGGAGTGTCGATCGCTTGACATAACCTCAAACTAAAAAGTGATTTTTAACAGCAAATAAAACCATAAATAAAATGATTTCACCAAATTATGAAAGATCCAGTTGGTTGGACCAAAATTTGATGTAAAATCATAATTGTTAAACATTATGTGTTTTTTCTTTAAGGGTCAGTAACCAATTTTGATAAATAATAGCTCATTCTACTCTTTGAAACATTCTCTACATTTCCACTCGTTGAATTTTGTTTAAAATATTTTGTTCAAAAGTTATTTAAAAAAATTTTTTTTATTTTATTTGATTAACTATTGAACAAAATATTTTAAACAAAATTTAACAAATGTAATTGTAAAGAATGTTTTAAAGAACAGAATGAGCTACTATTTGTCATAATTGTTAGATCACTTTTTAGTTTGAGGTTATGTTAATAACCTCAAATTATAGTAATAATTAATTTTACTATAAAGGTCATGTTATTCAGTGGCCACGTGCCTATTAAAACTTTATTAAAATTATTGATATAACATTAAACTCTTTTAATCAATTTTATTATAACTTTTATAAATAATTAAATTTTTTGAAGAATTTCTTTGTTTTTTTTAAATTGAATCCTTTAGTAAAGTTTTATAAAAATTGTATTAAAAATAATTGAATGTTTTCGAAGAATGTTATTATTTATGAAAATAAAATTCATTGTCATAATTTTATATTACCTATGTATTATTTGAAATTATTTTTAATTTCAAAATACAGCAAAAATAAGGTTAGAACGGTTAGGACTTAATCAAGCGACTATATATGCGATCGTTTGCCATCTACAGGATGTACACGTACTACTGATGTACTTCCGACAAAATGTTGCGCCTTTCAGTGAAGTACATGCATATAAGATTGGTCTCCTTAAGTCTATACTCCATGGATTTGTTGATAAATCAGATCCCCCTTTCGCCCTCTTCTCAGGGCTGTGTAGTTGTAGAAACTTGTTTAATAAAGGTGCTTACACAACTTTTGAGTATGTCGAAAGATTATTATGCTCTGTTCATTTTGAGGTGATTGCTGCAGCAGCCTGTGAATTTGTGATGTTGACTTGATGTTGACTGTCACTTCTGGTACTTAACCTGACTTCGAAAAATATAAATCTCATATATTATCAACTAATAATTGTTTAACAATAATTTCCTATTTTATTGTTTGGAAAACAAGTTTATTTACACAGTGTAAGTAGAAATATTATTTTCGAAGTAAGTTCTTGTGTTTTAATAGAGGTGGTTCAATGTAAACACAGGGTGTCTTCGAAATAAAACTATAGTGTAACAGTAACAGGTTAGAAAAAAATAAATTTTATTATTTAGTCATAATAATTTGTGTTTGTAACGTGTGTATTAGCTAAAGGAGTATTTCAGTTTTATTTTAATGCAAAAAGCTGATCAAAATTTGTAAAATTTAATTAGTACTAGGACTTTATAAAAAATCCGGTTGTTTCTAGGGTAAAATTTTATGAAATTCGGGTTCAATTTTCTGTACGAATTTCGGACGTTTTCTGAAAGGAATTACGCACGTAATGTTTGCTGAAAATTTTTACTCTTAAATTATGACCACTTTTCCAAACGAATTTTGTACAATATTATTTGTTTTTTGTAAATAATTTCTTTTAGAAATTCTACTAGGAATTCCTGGGAATTCCTATCGAATTTAGAGCGTAATTTTTCAAAATAATTTAAAATTCAGTAAATCGTTTTGTGAAAAATTCGTCCGGAAAAGTGGTCGAAAATTTTTGAAAAAAAATGTTAGGCAAACAATTTAGGTGCACCAAGTTTGAATAAAATTTGAATAAAAAAAATAATTTTGACGTTAAAGGGTTAAAATAATGAGAATAACAGATTTTGTTCAAAAGTTTTATTAAATTTATAAAAATCTACTCTATAAATACAAAAGGCGAGTTCATTCGCTTGTTTTCATATTGCATTTAAAAATGATATAAAAATGTTTTTCGCACTAATATCTTTATACTTTGCAGCTACAAAATAATGAGAAAACATGTTTCATGCACAATTTTTCATTTTAAATACATATATAGAAATATAAATTATTTCGCCTGCAATAAACCGCTTTCATTCTCAACTTAAATTATTTACACTGATTCTACAAAAAATATGTACACGCAAGAGAAAAATCTTCTTTTTCTATCCAATAATATCACCACTCAGCGGTTACAAATTAATTATATGGCTAGATGATTCGTTTCTTACTGACACAATGACCTTTCCAAGAGACCATTTTTCAAGAGAGTTCAACAATTTTCGTGTCTAATTTAAATAATGCCTACAACTTAAATTATAAATTCGACCGGAACATTATTTATTGTAAAAATTATGTTAGAATTATTTTTAAATTTGATTATAACCATAACATTCATTTTTTTGAAAAGTCATTTTTTCTCGATTCTTTCGTGTAATATGCAAAGGGAATTATTTTCAAGTACATGAAAAATTTTATATTTATTTTTCATTATCGATATAATTATTACAATAAGCTTTTAATTTAATTACAATAAGTCTTTTAATTTTTGAAAACAGTTGATTAATTTGATTTAAAACTTTCAAGAATAGATTTTTTTTATAGTTCAAAAAGATTTATTTTATAAATTTTAGTTTGTTTATGAAAAGTTAAAATTTTTGAATTAGAAAAGTTGATCTAGTAGCTGTGTTTTAAGATAGTAAAATAAATAATCTACGCTGATTGGGAACATCGAGAAAAGACAACGTTTCTTAATTAGTAAAATTTTAGAGATCTAATGAATTATTAAAATGAATTTTGATTTGTCAATCAATGAAATTATCTGCGATGAATAGAGGTATGTAAATTATTCTTGACAGCCAAGACCAGCGGACCAATTACAGATTCCACCGATTGGATCGAAAGAGAGTTTGTTCGGACAAGTGTATTCAGTTCCAACGACCTGCCCACTGACCATTCTTGCGCAAGTAATGAATTTTTTGCATGACGTTGGATGAGGGAAATTGCCCTGATCAAGACAATTGATGTGACCCCTGCTAGTGACGTAGAGCTTACCATTAAGCCTCGGTTTTCCCACAATTCTGATTTCCTCGTCCTCGTAATAATCGTAATCAATTATCGCTGGACGTCGAGGTCGCTGTGTCAAATTCTGTGTGACAATTTTGTTGTAATACTTTTGACCCTGTCGGCGTCTTAAGGCCGGAATGTCAGTGGTTGCCAGAGTTCTTGGCAGTTCCGTCGTACTTATTTTTCGCCAATATGTTGCTCCACTTGGAGAATTACCTAATCGTAGAATTGTATTTTTTAAAATAACTTTTCAGAAACTATTTTTTTGGGGTTTTTTTAAACACTTTAGCATCGTTATTTAGAATATGTGCTGAATGAATAATTAATAGTAATAATCATAAAAAAGCAATCGTGTTATTCGAGGTGAAAGACGACGTGCAGGCCAAGAAGTAAGACACTGGTGATAAGAAAAAAGAAGGAGAGAGAGAGAGTGAGAAAGATGCGTTAAAGTATATTCTGAAAAGCAATCAAAAAAAGTACTGAATCAAAATGAAATTTATCAACTTTTCTTGAAAATTGCTCTACAGAACGATAGAATTAAAGGCGCAATGATATAGTAGAAAATGGAAAAATAAGACGAGCGTTACAAATTTTATGAAGACGGAGAAGAATCAAGAGCTAAGACATTGACGAGAGTTAGTGCGTGTATAGAACAAGTCTTTAAGAGCCAAACGATGAGAAGATTGAAGTAATTTCAGCTGAGAAGGAATCAGACGATCGAGATTAGACGTGAAAGAATACTTTTTAAAGAGTGAATCTTGGAAAGAACATTAGAAAGAGTTAAAGAGGAAGAAACGTTCAAATGATTATAAGGATCATTCTCGAGGATGCTGTACCAGACTCTGTTGTCGTTTCAAGATTCTCGAGCACTAACTCATGCGCTCTGTTGGCCTGATCGTCCATCTCAGCTCTCTGGTCTTCTAGCCTTGCTAAGTGTTCAAGATAAGCTGCTGCTGTATCGTCCGCAGAAGCTGTAACACAAAATCGTTTGGTTTAGTGCTTACAAAAAATTTAATTCAATGTTTATTATAACATTTCACATAGTAAATCGTGAGGTATTAAAAAGTGTTGCAGATTAAATTAACACCAAAAAAATATTAAAATAATCCATTTTGGTGTTATTTTTTACAATTAATGAAATAGTTCATTAAATTTTTTATAACTATAAAACATGAAGATATCGATAACTCCGAGTTCGGAGTGATTCGACTCGGAGTCATCAATTTCTTCATATTTTATAATAATTAAAGATGGCCCAGTGATAAAATCATTATTTTATATTATAAAAATATTATACTTCTTCAAAATTATTTTCATTATTTCAATTCAATTATTATTTTCAAAATTTTTTAACTAATTTTACTTCATATCTATTAATTCTAATAATTTTCGAAAAAGTTCTTTGGCAATTTTCAAATCCATTTCTTTACAATATTCAATTTCACGAAATTTCAATTATTCCTAAATTCTTTAATTAAATGCATATTCGAAAATAAAACCTTCAAATAATATAAAAGAAAATTCAATTAAACTTTTTCAAAAAAATTAATTTTAAAATTCAATTATTTCTCAAAATTCAAATCTCAAAGAATTTTATTAACAAATTTTTAAATAATTGAATTTTTTTGTCGAATTTTATTAAAACTTGCATGAACATAATTACTTTTTTCAAGGAATTTAATTATAATTGTATGAAAAATAATTGAAATGCTGTGATGAGTTTTATTATTAGGAAAAATAATTAAATCCTTAAAAAGAATTTTATTACTCTTGAAAATAATTGAATTTCTGCAATAATTTCTAACTTCTCTAAAATTAAATTTTTTTCTAATAGTGTTTTTAACTAAAATTCTTCAATAAATCCATTATTTTTAATAATTTTTAAAAAAGTTCTTTGAGAATTTTCAAATTCATTCGTTTACAATATTCAATTTTTCAAAATTTCAATTACACAACCACACAAAAAAAAAAGTTATGATCTGGGGGTCTCACTATGTAGACTTTATGTTTTTGGGGTCGCTGAATCCGAATCCGAGGTCCATTTAACCCCATCAGATCAGGATTTTGACATAACCTCAAAAAACCAATATGGCGAACACATTTTTGAAAAGTTCATCGGATTCGCTTGAAATTCGTTACTCGGGGGTTTTTGGGGTCGCTGATTACGAATCTGATGTCGGTTTTTCAAAATTCAAAAAATTATTTAAAAAAATACAAAAAAAATTGTATAAAAAAAATTTTGTAGATATTTTCGAAAATGCAAAGCTTCCTCATGAGGAAGCAAAAAGAATCAATTCTACAGAATTGTTTGTCAAAAATATGAAAAATTAAGAATTTCAATGATTTTAATTTGAAACTTTTTCAAAAATTTAATTATTTCAAAAAATCCACGTTATAGGTAATGCTTTTAATATTTAATTATAATCGAAAATTTTAACTGAAATTCATTTTTAAAACCATTTTTATTAGTAGTTTCTACGAGAATTCAATTATTTAAATGCAAAAATAAATAATTTATAAATTTCATGTTTCTTAAACTTAAAAAATTAATTTTTTTTTCTGATGAGGATGCAGAATACTGCATCGAAACGCGTCAAAATTTTGATGTAATTTAAATAAAGTTTAAAGCCATTAGGCCACAAGAAAGAAGGAAATCTTTACTTTATTAAAAAATTAAATTCTCATAAAAAAAGTTATCAACAAATTTTTTAAATCATTAAATTCTTTGGACGAATTTTAATAAAATTTTTAAGAATAATTACACTTTTCGAGGAATTCGATTAAAATTGCATTAAAAATAATTGAAATTTTGCAATTCGTTTTATTATTTATGAAAATAATTGAATTCCTAAAAGAATTTGATTATTTATAAAAATAATTGAATCCCTGTAAAAATGTTATTATTTATGAAAATAATTGAATTATTGCGAAGAAATTTATAAAAAAAAATTTGTAAATAATTGAATTCCTGTAGAAAATTTTATTATTTATGGAAATAATTGAATGTTTGCATAGAATTTTATTCAAATTTTTTTTTTTAATAATGGAATTCTTTTGGAAAATTTTATTGAAATAGTAGATATTGCAAATCATTGAATTTTAGAAAACTTTTGAAAATAATTGAAATTTTGACAAGAATTTGATTTAAATTTTGTAAAATAATTGAATATCAGAGAAGAATTTTATTTTTTATAAAGAAAATTGAAATTTTGACGAGAATTTTTAAAAATTTTTGAACACAATTGAATTTAGTGACTATGTCACTAAGTTAGTTAGTAAGTTAGTAACTAACTTACTAACTCACTATTCTCCCTAGAGAAACTAAATTCGTTGAATTTTGCCAAATCGTTGACTTTGGTTTTTTATTTTAAGTCAAATTTCATTCATAGTTAAAAATAACACCAAAATAAATATTATTTTAATCCTTTCTGGTGTTAATTTAATCCTAGAGGGATTAAACTGTTGCAGATTATTTTAATCCATTCTGGTGTTATTTTAACACCTCACGTTTTACTATGATTACAAAATGGAATTATTTTCTTAATTTTATATAAATTGTGACGGGAAATTATTTTTCACGTTACGTTCCTTCTCAAAAGTCAGTCGAATATCTTTAAATTTAGAAGTCCTATATCTCATCTGAACCTGTGTAATGGCTTGCAACAATATTTGCAACTAAAGCTTCCTTTAGATCTTATCAGTTTATTATTTCAAATTAGTTTCATTAAAATTAAATAATTTTTTAAAAATACATCCGCCATGTTGGATTTTCAAAGTATGACGTATTGTGTAAAAGTTATGAGAGAAAATATTTTTTGGTACGCAGGAGGATATTCATGGTTAGTCAACATTTTCTACAACAGAAAAAATTAAAATTATTACCATAATTTAATTGTGAAGGAAGAGTCACATCCTGAAGGTGAAGTGTCTGACGTGCAGGACTGGTAAATCGTCTTAACGTCGGATGAACGGAAGAAAGTGTCTGATGAGTTGTTGTTCTCACTCTACTTCGATTTGGCTCACGACTCAATGATCCTGCTCGTCGTAAACTATCTGACGATGTACGATAACTGTTAACCTGTTGATAAATGTGATAATTGTATGAAGATAACGTTATATGATGAAAAAAATAAGAAAATAAACTAAAGACACATCATTTGATAAAAATAGTGCAGCTAAAGCCAAATGAGACAAACAAGATTAGAATGAAGAATGACTAGACTAAAAGTATTGCACAAAAAGCATGTTAAGTTTTTTGAAACTACAAAAAAGCGTACTACGAGGACTTCGTAGAAATGGTACGTCCTCGAAGAATCAGTGTGTTAATATAAAAAACGATCAGAGGCGTGTATAACAAAGATAGCAGCGAGTTTCTTGTTTATTTTTTTACGCTTGCTTCTTGCTTCCTTTTTTTTTTGATTAGTAGTCAAGAGTTACGGAAGGAATGAGCTTTCATGTGACGGAATTCCTTGGTTTTTTTTTTGTTTTGTTAGCTGCGTAGAAAGTAAAGGACGTCGAAGATTATAAAGACCTGGACGTCGCCACAGGTATTTTGTTAGCTTTCTTAGATATTCCCATCTTCCAAATAAAAAGAGGCCAACCTCCGATTTTTAATTGTAATTTTTAATTGCAGAACTGTGATATTTTTTTAGGATCAGCCTTAAATTTTTTTTTTAATGTGAAGAGGCGGTGTTGGTTAGAGAAGGGGAGAGGTTTTCGTAAATTGCTTTTGGAAAACTGACCTCACTGCCAGCTTCCTCCGCATCTTCCACGATTTTCGGTTCTGGATTTAAAGATAACTTCTTGCCCTTCCTGTTAATGAATTCCTCGTCTTTTGACGCGTCGTGCGTTCGAGTTTTAGGTCTCTTCCTCACGACTGTTCTGATTCTTTTAGGTGCTATTTGATTCTGATGATCGCCTACTTTTGAGAAACTTTGCACGGTTGTCGTTGATGGAGTAGTTACAGTTGAGAATTTTTTAGCACCTCTGTGAACTACAATACGTTTCCTGATAATTGGAGGACCCGCAGAAGTGCTCGTTCCTCTACTTGTAGTTGTCTCAATGGTTAAAGGTTTCGAGTCGTCTTTATTTCTCGTTAAATTCGTTTCGGGAGTTTCTACTTTTATCTTAACTTCGCTCTTCTTTAAAATAGTTTCAGTTGTTTCATGTTTCGGTTGAATTCTTTTTCTTTTTTTTAAAACACGTCGACGTTCAGTGGCTTTTGGATTTTTCAAAATAATTCCCTCCGTATGTTTCTTGTTGGTTTTTGGTGTCACTTCGCTTTGATGGTCAACCACGAAATCATGATTAGAATCAATTTCGCTACTTCTTGATATAGTAGGTGGATTTTTATTTTTCGTCGAAACCGTGGACGTTGAATACTGATCCTGATTATTCACAGTTGTTCCGTATTCTTCTCTATCTGTTACGCTATTTCTATTTTCTAATTGGAGTGTTTCATTATGATTTATACTTTCCTGTTCCGAGTCAACTTTATCTAATTGCGAATCAAGGATATTTACTGCTGTGGAGAAATCAGGTGTTTCCGTTATTCTATATTCATCTATTAAATGAAAGTTTGTTTCAGTTCCAAATTCTGGATCCGTTTCGGATTCTGGATCCATTTCGGTTATTTTATAGTTTGTCATTTGGTCTGTGAAATTTTCAACTGTAGGCGATTCGGTAAAAGAACCAATTGTAGAATCGTAGGGAATTGCTGTTGGGGTGGGATTAGTTGCAGATTCAAGAAGTGAAGGAGTTTCAGAATTTAAAGCTGAAGGTTCCGAATTTACAGACAAATCAGATTTCTTCGAAGTCACATCTGTATCAGCAGAGTATTCCAAAGTCTCTGTATCATGTGTAGAAGAATTTTCTTTAATCTTTGTTAATCGAATTCCTTTCGAAGAGTTGAAATCTTCATGGTTGTCATGTTCCTTAGGGATTGGTTTTCTTTTTATAATTTTCGTCCTTAAATGTCGTCGGGGACTGGTAATACGTTTAGTAGTAGTTGCTGGAGTGCTATAAGTATCCTCAAATGCAGTAGCTATTGTTGCCAACACTTCTGTTGTGGTTTTCGATAAGTCATCATTTCTCTCCGACAGTTCTAAATTTCCACCAGGGAAATTGATATCATCTTGTTGATTTGTATCATAATGTAAATAATCGTTATTTACGATAGGTAACTCAGTGTTTGATTCTCTATTCCCCAAAAGGGAATCTTCATCGAAATTATTTTCATTAGTATTTACGGTTGTTGCGAGGAATGTTTGATCGTAATTCAAACCCTCTTCTCCTATGTCAGGAGATATTTTTTCAACAATTGAGAATTCCTCATTATTCAAATTTACTTCCTCTGTATTAGATGATACTTTTTCATTATTTTCTGCTATGGAAGGTATTGTTTCAACATTAGATGCATTTTCTTCAACACTAGGAGACATTTCTTCCTCGTTATATTCCGTTATATTTGAATTCATTTCATCGGGACCGGAAGTTAGGTTTTCAAATGTGAAATGCGGCATTTGGTTATTGCTCGACTCGGTAGATTGTAACGTTTTATAATCGTCATGAGTTGTTAAAATTTCCTCCGTACTTTTTGTGAGAAAAAATCCGCGAGGGTATTCAGTAGATGTTAAATCCACAGGAGTGATACTTCTAGACGTAATTATGCTGGCTGTAGTATCTGTATTTTCGAATTTAATTTTTCTTCTAACGGGTCTTGTTCGAGAATTGGGAGATACTTCAGCTTGAGAAGATTTGATTCGAATTCGTCTTCTTCGAGTTCTTTCGTTATTTGTTGGAAGACTTTTTTCATCATTGGAGAGAAGTGTTATGTTTTGAACATGGGACGAATTTTGGTTCCATTCACTGGGTTGCATTCCTCTATAAGTAGCAGCGGATCTGTCAAGTTCAATCAGCTTTTCGTTTCCGTTAATTTGCTTTTCACTTTCTAGAATTTCTTCCTTCGTAGTTACTAAAGATAAATCATTGGTCAGAAGATTAGTTTCACCTGCCTTCTCTTTCAACTCTGAATTATCATCTTTTTCAAAAATGTTCGGATCGATGACTCTGATCTTCAACACTGTGTGAAGAATCGTTTTGTTGAAATTCTTCTGAGGAACACGCAAAAGGAGAAGGTTATTCGGATTTTGAACCTTGTCGTCTAGAATTTGAATGGGGATGTCAACAACTTCTTCATCCTCTTCATGTTCTGGGTATTTGGAAAAGCCTCGAGTTGAAATTAACGGTATTGGTGGTAATGACAATTGGGTATTTTTGTCATCCCCGTAGATATCGGAGTTTATTTCACTATGGTGAGCGATAAGTTGCTTCAGAGTTGGTAGTTGGAAACTCTCTAAACTGGCCATCTGAAAATGAAAATGAGAGTACATTTTAATCTCCTCAATATCTTCCTTCAGTCTTCCTCTCATTTCAATCATTTTCTTTCGTACTTCTCTTCATTCGTTCGTTTCTTCACCCACTGTCTGCTAGGGGAAGAGTAATATGTAATAGATGATGTGGAAGCTTTAGTAGTGTGATGTGTCCGGTCGCTAGCTTCTACGTTACTATAGTTCTACTTTGGAAAATAATGGATGATGATGTCGATGGCATATGTATTATGGTACACTTTTTTGTTTCTTAGAGACTAGATGTATCGTTATTGGCGACTATCCCTGCTGGAAGAGATAAGATTGTTGAAAACTGACTCGATTTCAATAGTTGACGATTCGCCGGATGATTCGGTGGTGAATTTACCTCCGTTTTTCAAGAAAGCACTTTCAATCGGCAATGTTGATTTCTCAACACTCGCTTCCGTCGAATCGGGTCTAATTTCGTTTTGAGATTCATTCTTCAGTTTGTCTTTGGATTTTCGTTTCACCAAGAATGAGGTAGGATCTGGGGTAGTTTGATAGGGAACGAATGAAGTGGACGTCAATTGTGAATATTTACGTCGAATTAGAATCTTTTGGCGTTCGGTCGTAGCTGACTCAACTACAGAAGTAACTAATCTCGTGATTTGTGGTTTGGAGGATGGAGTCGTCGAGTAGATGTCAACAAAATTTTGCAATTCGCTCTCTTCCTTATTTTTTGATTTCGAACCTCCACGTTGAGATTGTTGCTTCCGGAGGTAAGCGTCCGCCACGTAGTCGAATTTCTTAGCTGGAATTAACGTTTCTGTTACACTTTGTTCAGTTACGCTGATTCTTTTTGGGAAAAATCGATTCTTATACTGTGTTTCGTCGTTGTCAGCAGTGCTGTTTTCGTCAATTTGTACGCGCACTCTCGGTTTTCGATAGATCGATAACGTTGACCTTAGACTGCTTTCACGATCATCTGATTTTTGCTCTGGTGCTGCTTCCACTGTTCTGGAATTCTGACGATATTCCGGTCTGCGATAAACAGGTCCTACTTTTTCATCGCCTTCGAAATTCATCGGTTGGGTATGCAGCAGAAGAACGGGATCTTCAGTAGATGCTTTTGGAGAAAAAGTTCTAACGGTATTGAAACTTTTCCAAAAGTCATCAGTACCGACAAAGGAAGAATTTGTTAATGTCTTCTTTGTATTCTCATTGTCATTTTCTTCTAAATTAATTCTTTGCTCGACTTGGGTCTTCGAACTTGGACGACGTCTTATAAATAAATTTTTTCTTCGTTTTGCAAGTGCCTCTGGATCGGCTTCGGTTGAGATACTTGGATTCGAAGTAGTTGCAGTTGGGAAACGACGAGCATTCGTTATTGCAGACGTTGGACTTGGTGTTCTTCGAGAGTACTTATAACGAGAATTTGGTGACTCGGTTGTTTTCGCCGGAAGTGGACTGGTTACTTCAAAGAGTGCTGACGTTTCTGGGAATCTAGAATTTTCATAAGTATTGTAATTAAACGTAGACTTGAAATCATGAAAAGTTGTGAAATCATCTGGAATAGTGAGAGTAGTCGGCACTGTTGATGTCTGGTATGTATCAAAATATGTTGTTCTGGAATTTAAATCATCAGGGTTTGTCGAATCGTATTTTGTCGTTTGATCAAGTAGTGTCGTTTTTCCTTCTGTTGAATCAGTATAAAAATCCTTAAAGAAAGAAGTAGAGTCGAAAATTGTACTAACTGGTTCCGTTGTGTAAAATTCGTTTAAAGTTGAAGGATAATCAGTACTTGATGGATATACAGTTTTTTCAATGTTTGGCGTTGTTGACTTATTCAGTTCCCTGAGTTGATCCTGATTGGTTTGTTTTTCGGTAGACGATTTTCCTTCTTGTACAGGACGTAGACGACGAATGACTTTTCTGTGCTTGTTGGGAAAATTGTCGGCTTCATTTCCAGCTGTAGATGTTTCCACTCCAGTTCTTCTCCTCAACAATATGATTCGTCTTCTTGCGCTCGTGGACTCTGTCGTCGATGACCTTTCAGATAATTCATTAGGAGTTGTAAATTTTCTTAAGTTCCGGGTCCTGGTAGGTTCTGCTCTAACAGACGGATATGTGACAGTGATACCAATATCAGTGGAATAGTACGGATGTATCGAGTTCAGTCCAGTCCATCCCCGGCTTTCATTCTTCTCCTCAGTAGACTTTGAATACGTTCCGGTTGTTTTGGCAAAATTATAGGACGAAGAAGGGGAGAAAAAAGTTTCTTCCTCTAATCTTGACGTGGAAGTTGTTTCACTAAGGTCTCGGAAAGAAGCTTGAGCAGTCGAATCTTCAAATCTCCTCGAACCCTGTCGTGTTCTCGATCTAGGATCAACGCTTTCTGAATCCTTAAAAATTCTTATGTTCGTAATCCTTGAGGAAGCTTCTTCGACACTTTTTCCAGGTCGTCGGGATTTTCTACTCTGATCCTTTGGGGATGTATCAGTCGATATTCTGATAATGGAACTATCGTCCAATTCGTTTCGAGATCCACGTCCAATATTTGATTTCGAAGTTGGTCGTCTTCCTCTTCTTGATGATTGATTTCTGTTAGTAGTTGGGCTTGAAGTTGTAGTTCTGGGTCTAGATTTGCTATTAATTCCGTCTGTGGGAATTTTTTCTCTCGATTTAAATCTAGAATTGGTTTCATTTGCAGGAGTTGTAGATGTTGATCTACCTCTTGTAGGTCCTCGAGTTCTACTCCTAAATCTACTGACTGGTGTGGAGTTATCCTGAAATCCATTATCGTCCCTGATTCTTTCGGAGACGTGACTCGAAGATTCCGTCGTGACTCTTGATCTTGCGCGACCTCGTGTTTGGTTTGTGTTGGACGACCGTGCAAAGTTTCTGGACGGTTTACTCACCTTGGACCTTGAGGAAGACGATGGAGTCGTGGAGTCCAAACTTGATGAAGTCACACTTGATCGAGATCTACCGCGGGTGAATCCAAAGGGTCTCGGTTGGGAAACGGCGGCGAAGATTTCTTTCGTTGTAGACTCGATGGGAACTGTCGAAGGACTGGTGGAGGGCGAAGTTGCCAATAGAATTTCAGTTGCTGATTCTTCGACGAGTTTTACATTTGGTGAATTTACTGAAGAATAGGATGGGGAAGGTGTTTTTGTACTGAATATAGACTCGTCGTGATTAGTAACTGATTGAGTTGTTGGGTTTTCTGTGGTTGTAATTGTGGTTGAAATTGTTGTTAAAGGGGTCGTTGATTGTGAAGACGAGGATGAACTCTGTGAGAAAGTCATTGATACGGTGTAAGGGAATGCTGAACTTCCAGGAGAGGAAGTTGTGTCCTTGAATGTGTTTAAATTTGTTTGGGTTTCTTTCGAATTAAATGGAGTATCTTCGTTTTCAATCTTTTCTTGTTTCTCTGTTGTGCTTCTAAAACGTTGAATACTGATGTACCTAAAATTATAATTATTATTAGAAATAAGTCAAAGTTTAACTCTTTGAATGATAATTGAATTTTGAATTATTTTTTTTCAGAAATGTCAGTCAATTTTTGATGATTGATTATATGAACCTGGATTTTGCGGATTCGTCGACTTTTTTATTAGGGAAAATGGTTCTCTTCGCGGACTTCTCGGTCTCAGTTGGACTTTGGAATTCGTCAAAATTATCACTGGTAGAGTTTCTGTAACAATGATAATTAGAATATCATTAGAATTCCAAAGATATGGTTATGAATTATTCTGATTAATACTACCTTTGTGTTTTTAATTCCTTGTTGTCTGCAACATTCTTTTCGGTTCTGCAAAAAGTAATTCTTATTTAGTAATTTCTTAAGTTTGATGTTTGAAATAAATTGAAGAATTTCTATATTATACCTTGTACTTAAAACAGGGAAACGTTGTCGAGGACCGAGTTGATCGACATCAACCTCATCTTCCTTTACGTTAACATCGTTACTATCTCTGCTAGAACTAATTAAACAGAATTAGTTAATTATTTAGATTACTACGATTAATGATTCACATAGATAACGAACCTTGCAGCGACAGGACGATTCCGTCTAATATTGACGTAACTCGGAGTGACTCGTGGCAAAAGTATTTGCTCCTCAGGAGGATTGCTAATGCTTCTCTCTTCTGATGAAGCGACATCTGCGTTGTCATTTTTTTCTTCTTGATCCTCGTTTTCATCGATTCTCTCAGATGGAGAAGACCTTAAAAAGATACAATATTAAGTCTAAAAAATAATGGTGTTACCAAAATTTTAAAGTTTTGGTGCAATAGTAAATCGGTTTTACTTTAATTTGACTATTTTTTAAGTGACAATTTTTTCTGCAATCATTGTCAGTGTTAGTATTTATTATCTTCTAATTTAAAAATGAAAATAAAATACTTTTACTCTTACCTGGATCTTTCTATGGTTGTGTATTGAGGTTTGTTAGTCCTCCTGAGACTTTTAACTTCGGGAAGATCATCGAGTCCATCGAATTGCGCTCGACCAGGTCCATTTGTGTAACCGATTCGCGGCCTCTTGCTCCTTTCACTTTCATCACTCGCTTTATTCTCAAGTGGTTTCGAAGATGTTCCAAAGAATCTGGAATTAACTTTAGACGCTTGCCTATTTAGAACACGTTCGTACAAGCTACGACTTATGGTAGCCGGAGTAACTTGTCCACTTCCAATTGTAGTACCGGATTGTCCTCCGGCAGGTTTCTCCTGCAAGAGAAGCTGTTTCTCGAGTTGCTCAATTCCTCCGGCTTTTTTAATTAAGTCAATCAACTCCTTGATCACTCGTGGATCCTCTTCTTCTGCAATATCCAACGGCTTTTCTGGACTTTCTTCATGTTTGTGAATTGTCGTTGCTGCTGTTGTTGTTTTTACGGAGGGAGCGGTCGTAGAACTCGGTCTGTTTCTACTAATTGTTTTATAAAGAAGGGGTTTAGCTGTTGTTGTTACAACTTCTTCCTCTTCCTCCTCCTCATCATCTTCGTATTCGTATTCCTCTTCTGGCTCAGGTTTTTCCGTTGTCGTTCGACGAGTTGTTGATCTAGTCGTTGTTGTCGGTGCTTTTGTTGTCGTTAATTCACTTGTGGATTTTACTTTTGGGCACACAACGTTACGAGGGTAATCACAAGAGTCAGCACCTTTGTTGAAAACCAAACCTAGTAATCAAAGAGAACTTGATTATAACCCCTTTGAAAAATCAATGGAGAGTTAATAATTTAAGAAAAATAGTTACCAGAGGGACAAGTAAATTGATGAGCAACAACTCCAAGACCACTGGGTCCACTGTCTAAGCACCAGAAATATTTCTTACAATCTCGTGGATGGGGGAAGAAACCTTCATCTTCGCACTTGAAATCTGAAAATTATTTACGCAATTAGATAATTTTCATCCACCAATCAATTTTTGTACCCATTAATTCTTTTGTGTTGTAAATTGATTATTTAAGGCTGAAACTCACCGCTTCCTGGATCTGGAGTTGTTGGTGGTTCCGGAGTAGTTAACTTATTATTAACAGATTCTTCGACCTTGGAATTTTCCGCCAATTTATTGTCTCGATTTTTCTGTTTCCTACGAGCTCTACTTTCTGCTGTTTGGATTCTAGGACGATTCTTGATGAGTCTTGCCCTCGTGGGTTTCTCGCTGGCTCTAACAAAATTTCTATCATCTTCTTCATCGTCATCCAAAATGTCTTCATCATCTTCGTCATTTTGCGAGGCTCGCGTGCTGGATCTACTTTTAAATTTTAGGGAACTAGTCCTTTTTCTAGGAGCTTCAGTGGTACTCGTTCTTCGATTTGCAGATGAGTATTGCCTTCCCGATGAATTACTTTGGCTTGACTGAGTTCTTGTTGGCTTTCTGAGTGATGGCTTTTCTTTCGCTTCTTCCTGTTTGCTAAAGTTCGATAACAACTGTTCATTAATATCAATATAATAAATTTAATATCAGTCTATTAAATTATGAAAATCATTATGAAAATCATTCTCCAACAATTTAAATTAATTTGTAGTATCTTTAATTACTTTTCTAATTACTTTTCAGTAAATTTAATTAACTTTTAAAGAGAAGCGTTAAATATGATAGTCAATCAGTTTTTGAAACCTTAATTAATGTTTTTTATAATGGTTAATTTAGTTAAATTTATCAGCATATGTATTAAAAGGTAATTAATATATTTAGTTACTAAGTGATGGTAGAAATACTTACGAGCTGCCAGCGAGAAGAGCTTCTTTCGCAGCTTCAATTAGTGGATAAGGACGACCATGACATTTCCCTCGGAAGTCATCATTGTCAATGGACCAAAACATAATTCCTCCGAGTTTCTTCTCATTTACATATTGAGCTTTCACTCGAACAATATTTTCATCATCATAACCAACCCATTGATTTTCCTTAAAAGCATAGGGTCCCATAGCTTCTGGATTTGGTTGCACCACTTCCCATTCATCTTTTTGGACGTTTTCGCAAATCTAATAATTATACATTTTATTTATTGAAAACCTCTATTGCCGTTTGATAAAAAAAGATCTAAAATTCTAAAATACACACCTCATAGTAGGCCAAATATCCCTTTTCCCTAGTGGCATCTCCTTCATTTCCGGGACCATCAGCCGGAGATCCAATATCCGTTGAATCTTCATTGAAAAGTGTGTACGATCTGCCGTAAGTAGGAATGCCGAGTACAATTTTCTCAGAACTGGCGCCTTGCTTAATGAGATGATTAATGGTAAATTCCTGCAAATTAAGAAGATACTTTTAATGATCCTTTACACTTGTGTTTTCACGAGACTTTCACGCTTTCTTTTGAAATTAGCGGTACAAATTAGTTATGAATATTAAAATGACTTACGATCGTTAATTCTGTATCGTAATTGTACTCATTATCCTCCTCGAGAGGATAAAGGGGAGAATGATGATTAACAGCGGGCTCGAAGGCTGAATGATAATCGTATGATAAAAGATTTATAAAATCAAGATTGTCATTCAAACGTGGCACATCGTAACCTTTGTCTATGTATTCAATCCCAGCTGGCATCGCCATTGTAATTAATAATCTGGGACGTCCCGTCTTTAAAGATTCTCTCTCGAATTGTTCCCGAAGTTCCTTCATCGTAAAAGTTTTGTTTATTAGTAAAAGATATAATTAATAACTAATAAGAATTACAAATTCAATTAATTGCTTGAATAAGAAATCTTAATAAAAATTTTAATCTTTATATAAAAAAAGACGTAAAAAATTGACGTAAAATAATTTTTGTCTTGATGACTTAAATTTACGGCAGATTATATATTAACGTAATTGAGGAAAGTGAAAAGCACCTCAACGAGAATCGCGTAGTTTTCTTTGTCTCGCGGTTTGCCACCATCTCTAAATGCAGGATATTCCCAGTCAAGATCAAGGCCATCAAAGTGATTTTGCCTCAAAAATTTCACACAGTTTTTCACAAATTCTTTCCTTCGGTGCGCGTCAGCGACCATTGGTGAAAACCTGCTGGATCCTTCATTCCAACCACCGATCGCCAGGAGCGTCTTCAGGTTCTTGTTGTACGTTTTGAGACCGGTGAACTTTGCGTAACCACCTTCGGGTTAAATGTGCAAATATAAAATGTCATATTAAACAAGAATTCTTCGTTTTCACAATATTATTGCATTTTACCATTTCATAGAAGGTTTCTTGCTCTAGGCAAGAATTAATTTCTTCTTTACCTTGTTCTTTAAAACATTTTATTTAATTTCAATATATGTCTTTAAATTCTTTCCTTGATGTTTGCAACTTTTATACAATAAAATAGTAATTTAAATTTAACATAACAATATAAATAAATTTAATATAAATTGTTATAAATTAATTAGAAATTAATATAAATATAAATATAAGTGGATTATATTTTTTCAACAAAAAACAAAAACATCATAATACTATAAATATTTTATTTATTTCACAATTAACCCTTTGCGGCAAATGGTTTCAAACTCGTCCGCCATATTAGGTCCGCCATTTTGATTTGTTTAAAAGTAACACTGGATCATAGAAAACCATAGGGAGTTACTTTTATTGATCCTCTGGCATTTTAAGGCCTTTAAATAAATGAACGTTTACACCTAACTTCAGTTCAGATAAACAATTAATTTTTCCGAAATATTTTACTTTTCTATTTAATTTTATTCATTTTCCGAAATATGGAAAGAGTCTATAGCAAAGTATGGACAGTGCAATGGCCAGTATTAATTTTTTGAGAATTTTTTTTTAACTTTTCCATCAAATTTGATAGATTTTTCGAAATTATTTTCAAAAAATATTCGAAATTCAATTATTTTCAATATCTATAGTATTTTCATAAAATTTGGCAGAAGAATTCAATTATTTTTAAAAAATGATAAAATTCATCCAAAATTCAATTATTTTCACAAATAATAAAATTTTCACAGGAATTCAATTAGTTTAGACTTTAGAATAGCATTTTCAAAAAGCTTTCGAAAAAATCAATTATTTAACAAAATTTTTATACAATTCTTCACAATAATTCAATTACTTTCACTAATAATAACATTTTTCATGGAAGTTCAATTTTTTACAAAAAATTTCTTCATATAATTCTAATCAAGAATTCAATTATTTTAATAAATAATCAAAATCATCGTAGAATTTCAATTATTTTTAATAATATTTTGAATTAATTAATCGAATAATTCAATTATTTTTACAAATAAAGTTTTCTACAAGAATTCAATTATTTATAAACAATGTTTATAAAATTCTTATGAAGAATTAAAATTATATTTTCAAAAATAAAAAAAATTGTCACAGGAATTCAATTCTTTTTAAACATTTTAATAAAATATTTTTTCAATAACTCAATTATTTTCATAAACAATAAAATTCTATCTAGGATTCCTCGAAAAAATCAATTATTAAAAAAATTTTTTTTTTTAATTCTTTGGAAGAAATCAATTATTTACAAACATATTAGAATTTTTCACAGGAATTCAATTATTTTCAAATATTTTAATAAAATTGTTTGAAAGAAATCAATTATTTTAAATACAATTTTAATTAAATTTTTTTGAAATAATTCAATTATTCTTTTAGATTGTAATACAATTCTTCCCAAGAATTCAATTACCTATTTACATAAATATTTTTTTGAAACATTTCAATTATGTCGATAAATAACAAAATTATTTCCGAAAATTCTACTATTTTTGATAATTTTAATAAAATTCTTAGCAACTATTCAATTATTATCATAAATAATAAAATTCATCGCAGGATTTCAATGATTTGGAATACAATTTTACAGGAATTCATCGAGAAATGTAATTATTCTTAAAAATTTAATTTCAATTCCTCGAAAAAATCAATTATATAAAAAAATATTTTTTTAAAACTCTTTGGAAGAATTCAATTATTTACTTATAAATAATTCTTCGAAAAAATTTAATTATGTCGATAAATAACAAAATTATTTCAGTAAATTCAATTATTTTGAGGAATTTTAATAAAATTCTTTGAAAAATTCAATTATTTTCAAAAATAACAATATTCATCACAAGAATTCAATTATTTTTAAAAGTAATAAATTTTTTCATGGAAATTCGTTTGTTCACAAGAATTCAATTATTTTCAAAAAAATTGATTAAAATGTCACAGACGTTCAATTATTCTCATAAATTTTAATAGAATTATTTGTAAAAATTAATTATTTTTAAAAACTTTTCGCAATTCAATGATTTCGAGTATCTACTTTTTTTATAAAATTTCCAAATAGAATTCAATTATTTAAAAAATTTTTTGTAAAAATGTTCGTAAGAATTCAATTCTTTTCGTGAATAATAAAAATTTCTCTGTAATTTAATTATTTAAATTAGAATTTGTATAAAATTAGTCGAAAGAAATCAATTATTTAAAAATTTTTATAAAATTCTTGCCAAAAATGAAATTATTTTTATAAATATTTAAATTCTTTGATGAATAATAAAATTCGTTGTAGGAATTCAATTTATTAGCAGAATAAGAAAGATGTAAATATTTTTGATGAAAATTAGGAAAAAGTCAGGAAGATAAAATATAGAATGGATTTTTTGTCATAGTTTTGTAGAGTATTTAAAACGAGTTTTTTTGGTCGTCAAGTTTAATTTTTTGACATCAGCTACTTTTTTACTATTTTTTTTTAGTTTGAAAGCTACTTTTTGGTACTTTTTTAAGGAATATGAAAAAAAAATTGTTGTAATGATGGCAAATAATGGTATTTGTTGTTGCCAAAACATTGCCAGACTCTTCCTATAGTTCAAAAAATGTATAAAATTTGATAAAAAAGTGAAAAATTTTGGAAAAATTGATTCTAGCCGTTACCCATATTTTGCTAGACTTTTCTCTTGCTTCGTAAAATGAAAAAAGTTTGTATCAAAATTAAAACATTTCTCAAAAATGAATGCTAGTCGTTGCCCATACTTTGTTAGACATTTAAATGGACAGTTTATTGGTTAATGAATTTTTTAAAATTAGAAATAATAGTATTTACTTTTTATAAATTATTGTCTTCAAAAGCGTTGAAATGACCATGTTTTATGAAAATGAAGATTTTAGAATATTTTTATTTTTTTGGTGTCACTTTTGTTGCTCTTCATTTTAACATTTAGAAATGAAGTTAAAATGATATTCCTTGTTTAATATATGCCGCGAAAGATAAATAAAGTTGCAAAAGAGAAAGCAAATAATCGTATTTATAAAGAAGAAATTAACTTAAAATTAATTTGTCAATTACCTTTTTCGATGTCCTGATATTTGTCAAAAGGTTTTAACGTATTATCCTTGGTAAATCCACCAAATGCATAAATTAAGTGAGTACAGAGATAAGGATTAATGTTTTGTGGTGAAAATTTTGCAGTCCCTGGCCTGTACACTGACCAATTTGTGTAATAACAAACGACCCTTTTTTCTGCGTTACCTGAAAGAATGAAATAAAAAATCCACATGAGAGTTTGAACAGTTTTAAGAAATTTTATTGAAAATGTTTTGTTATGTTTTATTTGAAACATATTTAAAAACATTTTTTGAGGATAATTTTTTAATATTCTCTTTTATTACATTCTCATCACATGAGAAGATATTTTAATATTACTTTTACTTGAGTAGAAGGTATCTTTGAATATGTTGTAAGAGTAAATCTGTTTCAAGCAAATTTTTTCTAATATTAAAATAATGTAATAAACGCTGAAGGAAGGTAATAAAATTAGTGTCAGGAGAGTTATTTATAGATAACTCTTTAAATATATAAATTAGTGAAATTTCACTGATTCACATTGTATATTATATGCTAATTGGAATTAGTGTGTTAGGTCTCAGAAACAATAATCATATGAGAAAACTGACTTTCGTACATGTTTATAATTCCGCTTGACGATGTATATATTAATTAATAAATGAAAGTAGCTTTTATAAAATGTTCGCACAAGAAGAATGTTTTTTATAATCGTCCTATATTGAATGTATACTATGTGTAAGATGTAATTATAAAAGTTGATAAAATTTAAAAAAGATCCAGAAAGCGATTTTATAACTACAAGAACGAACGGAATGTCCAGAATTTTAATAGGAAACATTATTTAATCAAGAGAAAAGTTATTTTCTGTAAAGGTTTTTATCTACAGAGTAGGTGCTCAAGGACAGCAATTTTTACTGTACGTCAATCAGGTAATTAAAAGGCAAAGTAATTTATATTCAATTTATGTAAAATATAAATTAAATAATAAATGTTTAATAGGAATTTGTGGGATACAAGTGCTGTGAATAGGTTATAGGTCTCAGGCTGACAGAGCTTTTTAATTAATGTACTTTAAATATAATTGATTAGCAGTTTCCCTTCAATTGTCATTATTCATATTTTTATTGTATTATTTTTAATGTTGAAATAAGTGATTGAAATTGAGATTTATACATCATTATTACATATTTATATCCTCTTCAACATAAAAATTAATTCTTTTTAAATTTACGTACTTTTGATTTATATCCTACGCCATAAAAGTCAGTTTTTTTGAAAAAAGGTCCGAAACGTCCGTACTTTGATTGAAAAAGGACGAAATTATATTATTTTCAAAAATAACACAATTTTTATCAGGAATTCAATTATTTTTAAAAATTACCATAAAATTATTCGCAAAAATTCTATTATTTTTCCAAACTATTAACAAAGTTCTTGAATTCAATTATTTTTCTAAATAACAAAATTCTTAGTAAGAATGCAATGATTCTTATAAAGAACAAAATTCTTAGTGGGAATTGAATTATTTAAAATTTTTTTTTTACAAAATTCTTCAAAGAAATTCAATTATTTTCAAAAATAACAAAATTTTTAGCAAGAATTCAATTATTTTCAAAAATAACAAAATTTTTATGAGGATTTCAATTATTTTCAAAAATTTCATAAAATTCTTCGCAAAAATTCTATTTATTTTCCAAACTTTTAATAAATTTCTTGACAAGAATTTAATTATTTTTCTAAATTCTAAATATAACAAAAATCTTAGTAAAAATTCAATGATTTTTATAAAAAAAACAAATTTTTTAGTAGGAATTAGATTATTTAAAATTTTTTTTACAAAATTTTTCGAAGAATTTCAATTATTTTTAAAAATAACAAAATTTTTAGCAGGAATTCAATTATTTTCAAAAATTTCATAAAATTCTTCACAGAAATTTAATTATTTTCAAAAATAAGAATATTTTTTAGCAAGAATTTAATTATTTTCAAAAATTTCATAAAATTCTTAGCGAAATTTCAATTATTTTCAAAAATAACAAAATTTTTATCAGAAATTCAATTATTTTTAAAAATTATCATAAAATTCTTCGCAAAAATTTTATTATTTTCCAAACTTTTAATAAAGTTCTTGACAAGAATTCAATTATTTTTCTCAATAACAAAATTCTTAGTAAGAATTCAAAGATTTTGATAAAGAACAAAATTCTTAGTAAGAATTCAATGATTTTGATAAAGAACAAAATTCTTAGTAGGAATTAAATTATTTAAAATTTTTTTTACCAAATTCTTCGAAGAAATTCAATTATTTTCAAAAATAGGTATCAAAATTTTTAGCATGAATTTAATTATTTTTAAAAATTTCATAAAATTCTCGTTAAAATTCTAATTATCTTTATATAAATAGTAAAATTCTTTTCCGAAATTCAATTATTTTCAAAAATTTTAATCAAGTTCTTGGAAAAATTTCAATTATTTTCAAAAATAACAAAATTTTTATCAGGATTTCAATTATTTAAAAAAATTTCATTATATTCTTCACAGAAATTTAATTATTTTCAAAAATTTCAAATAAAGTTCTTGGAAAGAATTCAATTATCTTTTCATAAATAACAGAATTCTTCCCAAAAAATTAATTTTTTTTTTAAAAATTACATTTTTAACAGGAATTCAATTATGTTTTTAAATTTTCATAAAATTCTTTACAGAAATTCAATAATTTTCAAAAATTTTAATAAACTTCTTTGAATTCTCGTAGAATTTTCTAAAAAAATTGATCTAAAAATGAATTTTAGTTAAAATTTGAGATAATAATTGAATAATATTAAAAGAATTGTAGCGTGAATTTTTAGCAATTATTGAATTTTTTAAAAAGTTTGCAAATTAGAATTTTAAGAAAATTTTAATTTTTTGTACTGTTAACCAATAATTCTGTAGAATTAATTTTTTTTTGAAAAAGTCTAATTGAATTTTTTATTTTCTACAATATATTAAATTGAAGAATTTCCGAATAATCGAAATTTCACGTAAAATTGTATTGTCGAGAAATGGATTTGAAAATTGTCAAAATTTTTTTTTTTTTGAAAATTATTAAAATTTAGAGAAGAATTTTGGTTAAAAATTGTAGAAAATAATAATTGAAATGAAATGTTGAAAATAATTTTGAAGAAGTTGCAGTAAAAATATTCTTATAATGTAAAGTAACGATTTTATCACACGATTATTTTTAATTATTAGAAAACATGAAAATATCGATTACTCCGAGTCGAAGATATAATATAAATATAATATAATATAAAAAATTAATATGTTTTAAAAATTATTTTAAAATATAATCGAATTTTTGAAGAATTCTAAAATTTCTAACTATATTAAGTTTGTGAAAAATAATTAATGTTTAAAAGAATTTATAATTGAAGTTATTTTAACAGGAAAAAAAAAAACATTTTTGATGGAAATCAGGAAAATGTTAGACTGTCAGAGAAATACAGAATGAAATTATATTATGAATTTTGTGAATCGTCTAAAATAAGTTTTTTAGCAGCCAAATTTAATTTTTCGATAGTAGTTAATTTTTTATTACTTTTTTTTGTTTTAAAGCTATTTTTCGCTACTTTTTTAAAAAAAAAATTATTGAGTGCGAAGCCTGTAAAGATACTTTGCCAGACTCTTCTTTTGTTTTGTAAAATGAAAAAAAAATTGATAAAAAATTAAAACATTTCACAAAAAGTAATTCTAGCCGTTGCCCATTATACTTTGACAGACGTTTAAATTAACAGACTAATGGTGGTTAACAGACTAATGATTTTGTTATTAGAAATAATATAGTATTCACTTTTTTAAATCTATATTGCCTGAAGTTATGTTACCTCTTCATCTTTGTCAGCGACAGAATCTATTATTTTTTAAATTTATTTTCAAATTATACTATTATAATAGAATTAGCTTTTTGTTGCTTATAGTAGTAGTAGTAGATACTATACACCACGAAGATACTTTATAAGTATTTCGCACACGACGCGTCATCGTAAATATGGCCTGGAGAAACTGTGCCTTGGAGAAATTGAAACACGATGATAAACTTTCATTCTTCCCTCGCGAAAAAATATCAAAACATTTTGATTCAATTAGAACCCTTTAAATTATACTATAAAATACATATTGGCTTCTAACTCACATGCACTCCGCAGATGTAGAACTAATAGGGATTACAAATTTGCCTATATAGAGGTCAGAGCGGCTCTATTATGTAATACGTCTTTTCCTTTTTGAATCTCAAACATCTTGCTTAATGATATATGCTAATTCATCAATGGAATGAATTAGTATCAAGTTTTTTAAAGAATGAGTTTTAAAAAAGAATTTTTAAAAATTATGTAAGTGAAACAATTTATGAAACTAATGCTTTCGAAAGTATTTTTTTTTTAATTTTCTGTTCATTCTATAATAATAAATTTGGACATATATTTACAATTTACTTTCGCCGAACTATAACTATTCGCTGTTAGTTTCTCGATGTACGCTTTATATAAATGTCGTTTGACATGAATGTTAATTTTAACAGTCTGAACATGTGTCTAGTCTCAGACCATTCGCTGCCGCATTATAGCGTTGTAATTGAAACTCAAACACTGCAAAAAAAAGATGTTTTAAAAATGTTTCGCTTGAAGACGCTTATAAATGTTTTTTTTTCTTCAGAAAAGTGTTCTCGATACAGACGTAACTACAAGCGTTCGTCTCTAAAGCTGTTTTTACGTTAGACATTTGTTTTCAAAAATTGACCTCGGATTCGTAATTAGTGACTACGAAAACCCCTTATAGAAGTTATTTTTATGAACGTAGCTCGAATTTTTAACTTTTCATCCGACATATTGGATCCGCCTTTTTGTATTTTCAAAAACTGACTTTGGATTCGTAATCAGTGACCCCAAAAAGCCCTGAGTAGCAATTTTCATAAGCTTAGCTTGAATTTTTTAACTTTGTCCGCCATATTAGATCCGCCATTTTGTATTTTTAAAATGTGACATTGAATTCGTTATAAGCCATATGGGAAACCCCCCGAGTAGTTATTTTCATGAGATAAGCTCGAATTT